>JAOQGH010000032.1:42310009-42421844 GCA_025769975.1 Gallinago jamesoni
TCCAGCTTCTCATCCATCAGCACCCCCAAGTCCCTTTCCTCAGGGCTGCTTTCTAATACCTCATCCCCTACTCTGTAGTGTTACCGAGGACTGTTCCGGCCCTCCCATGGTCGTGCCCGGCAACCAGGCTCGACAGCACCGCGCTAAGGAGAGGGTTTTCCTCGCAGTTTTTAATTCCTCCTCTCAACGTCCCTTACGGTCGCACCAGCAGCCGGGGCAGGCTCCGCGGCCTTTCTCTCTGCCTTCCCTCCCCGGCCCTGCGGGCAGCGCTCCTTCCCGGCTGCGCCTCGCCACCAGGCCCCCTCCGTCTGCGGGCTGCCCGACATTGTGCCAGTTCGGCCCCACTGCGCCCGCCTCAGCGCTGCCTCGCTGCAGGCAGCCAGCAGTCAGCCCGCGGCTCGAGGGCCTTGCGACGGAGCGGAGCGGGGCGGGGCGGGACGTACCAAGTCCCGCCCCCTAGGGAGGCCGGTGCGGGCGGGTACGGGAGGGAGGATGGACGCGGTGTTGCTTGCTGCCGCCGCTGTGCTTCTCGCCGTCCTCCTCTTCTTCGCCACCCGCCTCCGCGGCCAGGCGAGGGCAGGTGGGTCGCGGCACGCCTAGGCCTCCCTTCCTCCGCCTCTGGTGGCGGCTCCCTGGCCTGGCCCGCCCCCGCTCTCAACGGGCGCGCGAGGGAGGAGCGGGGGCGCTGTGGAGGGGGGTAGGGTGCGTCTCCATGGAAACCGGGGTGGGGGCTCCTGGCCTGAAGCCTTCCCCTGAGGGGGAAACAGGTCATGGTGGGGGGTCCCGCGGGTTCCCCGGGGATCCTCGGTGTCCTGCCCTTCCTTCTGCTCCCCGGGGTCTCTACTCAGGCCCTGGAGTGGCAGCCCCGGGCGGCGGCGAGGCCTGCTGCTGGTTGAGGCCTCGGTTCGGCTCCCGGCCTGAGGCGGTACCAGGGTGAGGGGTGCCGGGTTTGCCGTGGGGATGAAAGTCTGGCTGGGTTCTCGCTGCCGGGCTGGGTGGGCGGAGGGAAGGTGTCCCTGAGGCTCCTCCTGCAAAACGGAGAGTGAAATCCGCTGCGTGAGGTGCCGGCCCAGGCAGGCTGACAGGCGGGTCTTCACTCCGGTTCCTCCCCGGCAGGACCCGGGCAACGGCCCCTTAATTAATGTTCTGGTCAGACCTGAAAGGCCGGCCCCTCTCCTGCCTCTGCCTGCCAGCTTTACCGGTATTTTACAGAAATCGCTAGCTTTGGCGCCTTTTCCACGTCGCCCAGCGCTGCCAGCGGTTGGTGGCCGCGCCAGGTGTAAGTGCCGTGCTGGGCAGTCCCGTCCTGCCCAGTCTGGGCAGATGATACAGCACTTCCAGCCCTTCTGCCTCTCTGTTTTATTGCTGACCAGCAGTTGTGGCAGTGTGAAACCGTGGTGGAAGCGACCTTGTGTGGGTGTGAATTGCATGTTATGAGAAGAAATCAGAGACGGCTGTGAACTTACCAGCCTTGTGTTTTTCAAAGTAGAAGAAGGGAGGTTGTTTACCGGTGGGTCTCAAATTCAGAGACGGCTGTGAATTTATCAGCCTTGTGTTTTTCAAAGTAGAAGAAGGGAGGTTGTTTATCTGTGGGTCTCAAATTCAGATGTTTAGCCAGGAGAAATACTGAAGCTTTGTCAGTGTAACACCACCAGTTCCAAGTTTTGGGTTTGTTTTTTTGTTTTGGTTTGTTTTTTGGAAAACACAATCGTGACAGTGCAAGAGCATATGCTGGTAAGAACTTGGTGTTAAAAGCAATTTTTGCTGTTAATTAAATTTTCCAACACGTTTCTATTCTCTCGTACGGACCCGGTCTAAGTCTTTCTCATTAGCTTGAAAACTGATGAAAATTTGTCAGATTCCTAGTTAGTTAAAGCTTTTGGTAAAAAAAAAGAGTGTATTTCCCTGAGAAATTAAACTGCTTGGAAATACGTAATTTCCTGAACTTGACTTGTATCATAACAAAATGACAGGCAAATCAGGTGCTGTGGGACTTGCAAGGAATTATTTTTTCTTTTCTTTTTGAGTGTAAAAAGTTATAACTAATGTGAAGCCCAAAGATTTGTTTTAAATGGTCTGAATTCTCAAAAAGCTTTAATACTGTTTTTGATCAGCTCGGTTAAAGTTAGTTTACATTCAGGATAATTTAATAATTTTGAAGCCTCTTTTTCAGTGGTATCTTTTTGACACTTCCACATTAGTCTTGCCTTTTTGATTGTGGTTTTAAGATACTTTTTACCTTTATACACTGATTTGTGTCATTATGAAGTCCTTTACAGAATTCCAGATTGTGGGGCTGACTTTGTTCTCTGTATACAACAGAAATTATTTTTGAAAACCAATGGGGCTGTGGTATATTTAAGATCTGCAAAATTTGGTCTTAAACAGGAATTTGCTTTGGTGTTCTGTTCTCTTATGTGGAAAATGGAAGCTGCTACACTTCTGCTGGTAAATCTGTGTTGTCCCATAGAAAGGACTTGAAACTGGGGACACCTGACCTAGAGAACTAGTGGTAGCTCTTACCTTTTCTTGTTAATTTCTGGGGATTGGGGCAGCAGCTTCTCTTTGTACTCTCTCTTGAGAAAAATGTTCAAGACTTGACTGCTTTAGATAACAAAGGGAGTACAAAAGGTAAATCCTGTAAATTTGTATTTATTTTGAAAGGTCATTTGGAGCAGCAGGGTGTTTCTAGTAAGATCAAGCCTGGGCTTGTTCTGCTGAGAATAGGAAGAAATAAAACCACATACGTGGTTGGCATATCTATTTGAACAAGCCCTAATGTGATAAGCTGTGCTGGGCAAAAGCACCTCCTCAGGGAAGCCAAGCATACTTCCATCTGTTGCATTTTGAATCACTTTCTCATTGAATTTCATGGGTTAGGTTAGCATGAAAGTAGAAGATGCTGGATGCTGCCTCTGTGGTGGTAAGTACTACTGATGTGTGAGGGTGCAGCAGGTGGAGCCCTGACTGTGTGGGTGCAGAACGAGGGAGCTCACAAACTAGTAGCTGTGTCTTGCTGGACTGCCTCGAAACTTGCCAGCCCAGGTGTTAACCTGATGGACTTGCTTATCTGATATAAGTGATGATAATGTGCTGTGATAAGCAAAGGATGGCTTTGCAAGAGAAAAAGGTCTTTGCTCTGAACAAGTGGAAATTTGCAAAGCTTTGTAAAGGTGCAGATTTCTACTTGGGGGATGTAAAATGAGGTCCTAAGAAGTCTGGGCTCTGAAAGATTTCATAGTATTCTTTGTGCTTCACGCAACAAAAATGCTTCACATCCAGTTTGGAAAAGAGCTCTGTTTTCAGAGCAGAGTTCTGCTCTGTTTCTCTTGTGGCATGAGCTCTGACAGTACAACTGGAGTTTCACAGTTGCTGCTGTGTGCTGACTGACAAGTCAGAGGAAATAATCTCCATTGCAGAAACATCTGCACTGTGCTGATGCTTCTGAAAACGCAGAGGCAGAGCTGCTCTCTCAGCATGACAGTAAACCTGCTGTCTCCAGAAGAGATATTGCCTGTTTTTTGAAAGGCTGAGTCAGAAACCAGGGAACATAAAGCTTAAAATACAAACTAAACCCATGTCCATTTTCCAGTCATCTGTTTGATTATTTTTTTTTGTTTGTATTGCCTGTTAATTTGAGGACTTTATTCTGGCCTGTCATTCTGCAAACTGTCGAGCAATTTATAGATCACTTGCCTCACTAATGTAATGTTGGTCGTTAAGTTTCACTCAGATGTTTCTGTATCAAGTCTAATTAGTCCTTTTGTGATTAATCTTTGTGTGAACTGGATAGCCTGGGGTCCCACTCATGTCTGAGACATCTGCAGCAACAGGAAAATGAAGAGATGTATTCAGATTAAGTGCAGTGGCCAAACCACGCCCTGTGCTGCAGGAGGAGATGAAAAAAAAAAAACAACGGGGCAGACCCCAGAGGAGGTTACCTGACAGTCAGTCCAGTTCCAAGAGTAAAAGCAAGAGGGTTTTTAAGTGTATTCTCTCTATTCTTTGAAATCACCAGTCATACACCTGTGTGCAGCTTGAGTCTGTCTATGATACCTTCCATTCAGAGGGAGAGAGAGCACTTCTGGCTTTCTAGATACTGGAATAAATTATGTATCTTGAGCCACATAGACAAATTATTGACCCCTGAAGACCCAACCAGGTATGTGTGTTAGAGGCAGAATAAATTATTCTTTTCTTCTCCCCCTTGTGAAGGATGAGAAGAAATGCAAGGACTGTCATTGATGTTTTTCAGATCACTGTCCAGCTGAATGCCGTGCAAACAGAAGCTACAGGGGAGGGGAGAAGAAAAAAGCTGTATTGAAGCATTTTCTTTTCCTACTAAATGACAATCCATAGTGTCTAAGTGCCTTCAGTTGTTTGTCTGAATGTTTTGCATATCTGTCCAAAGTATTGTCCAGTATTGCCTTGTGTGTTTGACCATGATGTGGATTGGATATGGTGGGTATTTTACTACTTTGAGCCCTGTTAGCACTGGGCAGCTTTGAGGAATTACTGCATTTCCTGTAGAGAATTAAATTGAGAAAACAGGACAGCTTGGTTCAGGGGTTTGTCCCTGGGAGGGTTAAACACCTCAGTAGGAAATTAATATGTGGCTTATAAATAGAATTATCTTTCACAAAATGCAAAACAGTCTTTGTTTCGCAGGACAACGGGAACCAAAACCAAGCCCCAGAATGAATGAGTGCTAGAACTGCACAGCTGATAGGCTGTGCAGGACCACCTTTGGAAGTTACTGAGATAGACACACTGAAGCTTTCAGGTGAAAGGGATGCTAATGTTTGAATTGCAGTGTATTTCAAGAACTTATTAAGAGAAATGATGCATTTGTATAGAAAGTCTTTTTGCAGACTAAGTATCTCTGGCATTTAGTAGTGTCCTAATACGTGATCTGCTGCTTTCCTGGGCTTTCCTGTAGCATGTTCTGTAGCGTTCAAAATAAGCATTATTATGCTATAAATAAGACTGGGCAAACCTAAAAGCAAAATGATCAGATCCCTGGAGCCTACGCTCTGTAATTTATTCTAGACCTGTTTTGATCCACAGATAAAAGGAACGGATGAGAACAAGAGGGTGACAGCAATGTGACAGAGCAGTGACTCAATTCAAAATGTCGCGGTGTGTGTTAGTGCTGGAGTTTGGGGGGGCAGCGCTAACCTCATCACTGTAGCAATCCTGACCTGCTAATGGCTTTGCTGGCCGAATGCTTCCCCAGCTTACTCCGCTGTGTAGCCTGTGCTGAGCTCAGTGCTGCTGCAGCTATATTGTTATCAGTACCAAAGGTAGCTGCTTTGAAGTTAGTTGAGGTATACTGAAATGAGCTGCATGCACACCTTTGATCGTAATGTAGATGTAGTCATAACTAATCTCATTTTCTGATCGTAGATATGCTAATGGTAGGTATTTTAGGGAAGGCATTGTTTAGATTAGAGGATGCTGGAGGCTTGGCAGATTGTGGAAAGCATTTTGTGCTTCTGCTGGGACACTATATAAACCAGCAAAGCACAAAAAAGTGGCCTGAGTTTAAGTAAATGAATAGTTCTGCAGCTTTCCATGAGACCATTTGAATATTTACCTGAATTAAGGCATAATATTTAATACTCTGCAGGATTGAACAAGTAACAACATACAAAAATATCAGTTATGCTTATCAACGGAATATGTAAAGCAGCTATTAAGGGTGATGGTATTTTACCATTATCTGATTGTTTCGGCATGACTACCATAGATGATAGCAACAGGATCATGGAGGTGTCAAAGAAAAACCTGGGGGAAGGTTTTCTGTGGTGAACTTCTGAAATGAGCTCACCGGTCAGTTGCTTGCTCCCATGCTGTCTCCCAGCTGTTCCTCTGTTATGATAGTGCTCACTTGTCAGATCTTAATTAGTAACTGCAGCATATGCAGAAAGGATAGCAGCGAGAGCTGCAGTGATCTTTGGTGTTCTGTCTTCCCCTGCATGTGTTTGTTGGGAAACCTGCAGTTTAAATCAGCATGGTAGAACAAAGTTACCCTGTGTGTATTTTGGCTGTAATTTGTAATCCTTATTTGCTATTCAGGTTTTGTTTCAGGTATAACAATTTACATATTCTATTCTGAAACGTGCATGCTCTGAGGCTTGAATTGAGATGAATCTTTTTAAGTTACACAAGTACAAAATGAAAAAAAAATTAAAAATCAGAATACTTTTCAAGGGGAAAAAAAAGTACTTCTGGGTCCTTGCCTTCTGGTAACTCAGAAATTATTAGACTGCTAGTCCTGCCAGATAAAATGAATTGTTTTCTGGTGGAAGGGAAAAACAGATTATCATTAGATTAAATTAGATTAAGAATATTTTTTGAGCACTTTGGGGGAGGGGTCTTTGTTTTGTAGTGTAATGGCTTTGGACGGAAGGGGGAAGTTGTGTGGATTCTGTCAGATCAAATAATATTACCAGCATATAGCTATAGCTTTCTCTTTATGATGATCTATATGGTATTGTAAAAGAGACTACAGTGAAGGTGAAATTTCCATTGCATAGAGCACTGCTCAGATAAGAAGGTTCCAGCGTATGATCCCACAAGGCATCTTGCATGTATCTGCTGCCACGTGGGGAGAAAAAACACATGAGTGGGGAGGCATTTTCTCATTTGAAAAACAGCACTAGTATTGCACTTCCGATTGCAAAAATTGACTAGGAAAAAGACAACTGCAGCAAGCAGAGATGGCAAGCAAATCTCTCATCAGTTATATTTCCCTTTTGCAGCTGATGAGGAACACCAGCAAAATGTGGCAGCAGCAGCAGCAGCAGTGCCCAGGCCTCGGCCCCATGCTGAAGAGCGGGGAGAAGGGATGCCGAGGCGACGGAGGAACATGGGGAACCGGATGATGGCCCAGAGAAGAGCACAGCAGGCAGAAGACTGGGTGGAAGGTAAAGCTTGGTTCACCACTTCTTGCAAACACTGAAATGGACCTTAAGAGCAGATGTTGATGCAGGGATGCAGTTGGCTCCTGAAGAAAGCTTTTTGGTTTTGTTGACTGTGAATTATTTACAGCTTGACTATAATCTATTTGACTGACTGGTTTCTCTCCATACTTCATCACTTGTCTCTAAATACCACGTACTTTTAACTGAAGTGTCTACCTCCTCCTGTAGTGAATTGAGGCAGTTTGTTGTGCCAGGAGCACATATTCTTCTCTTCATAGAAAATGCCTTTTGTACTTCCCCCATAGCCTTGCAGGTTAAATTTGGGTAAACAGAATCTGCACCTTGCACTAGAATAATGAGCTGTAGTAAAGCATTGGTTTCTTGCACATCAGTGGGAAGCATTAGTTCCCAAAGTGACCTCTTCAAAATCTGAAGCTTTCTTTCTGAGAAGCCATGCAGGTGGTGATTAGAATCAAGCCAATTAGGTGGAGATCACCACAGACTGCAGCATTTTCTCTTACTGCCAGCAAGTTGCTGACAACAAGTCCTCTGCTCCTGTGCTGGATCTAGCGTTAATAGCTATACTTCTATGGTGGGGTTGTAGACAAGAATATGGTGATAAATAACATCTTTCTACACCCTGCAAGCCTCACTCCCTTTGCTGGTGAAACTTCACACATTATTATCTTTATTACTAAAGAGATTATATCACTATGATTCACCTAACTGGATTCTACTTTCAGATTGTGGGTAAAGTGTTCAGGGTTTCTGCTGAAGTATTGATAAAAGTGGGCTTTTCTTCACTTGAGTTTGCAGTGGAGAGCAGGGTGTCTTTCTGGGCTGCAGTAGGTGAGAAACAGTGAGCACAGATCCCTCTGATGCCTTGATTAGGGGCTAGTTGCACTTTCTTCAGCTTGTCTCCAGTTTGTAGAAAGTGTCTTGCTCTTACATTGGGAGGTTAATGTGCCATTTAAGCTAATTACGTTCAACGGTTTCACAAATGCAAAATTGACAGGTCTGAACTTTTCAACTTTGATTATTTCTTTTCATTTGATAACATCCTGGAAAGAAAATGGAAGCTAAAAATCTTTCACTTTAAACTCCAGACATCAAAAGTTTGAATGCCAAAGGCCGACAGTGAAGCTGTCAATGCAAATGGCTTATCTTAGTCACTTTAAGCAATAGAAGAATCTGTGTCATTGGGCTTTATAAATAATTCTTTTGCAGTTTACTGTACATCAGATGCAAGTGCTGCGGCTCTTGCATGAAGTTTTCTTTGAAATTATATTCCTGTTTTATTTGGGATTTTAAAATTTCTTTTTCTTTTTTCAAATTAAAACAACTTCTTGCTCTTTGCTTCTGTTTTGTGCTTGTGTGTTTTTATTTGTATTCTGGGATGATCTTTCCAAGTGCCTAAGCACCACTGCGTAACAATAACACCAACTTCAGCCATATAACTATGGTGAGAAGCATCTGTCCCTGGTTCTACAGTGTTGAGGTGGGGAATGACTAGTGATCATATTACTTGGGAGTAGCCCCCCTCTGTCATGGACTGGCTCTGTCTGTGCTGGAAAGCCCTTAGCCTGGCCTTGAGCTACATGTATTAGTGTGGGGTTTGGAGATTATTTTTTTTTTTTCTCTTAGAGAAGGATGTGTTACATGTTTTGAAGCTCACTTTGTGGGTGTGTGGCATAGACCTCAAATCTCCTCTTGGATTTGTCTCCTTTGTGCAGGACCATGTGCTTTCTTCTCTATGTCATTGCAATATAGGGCAGTTTTCTCTGATTATTGCCTCCATTTGAAACTGTTGAAATAGCAAGTTATCTCCACAGCAGAGTTTTGTGTTACAAAAATTAGTTGACTGATGTGGAAAGGGAGTCCAGAATGTATGCAGTGATGTACAGTCCCAGGCAATGCAGGACCAGTTGGGACACGGAGGGCTGAAGAGCAAAGTTATTTGGCAATGTAGACAGAGACACTGAAAACAAGCCAGTCTGGTTTCTTCGGTCTTGACTTGTAAATATTCTTGTTGCTTTAGAAGGCTTCTGAACATCTGCTACTGAAGTGGATTTTTTTTTGTTGTTAAAATATTGTTAAATTTGCTAAAGTGTTTTACCAGTAAGTTTCTGTTCTGTGTGTGGAATTTCCACTCTGGGCTTGTGCTTAGCTTTGGGTAAAGCTACCTGATCCTGCTCTGTGTCACTGACTTCTGCCACAGGTCGATGCAGGCATAATACCAACCCATTGCTACAAGATGTCTAGCCCTGAACTTGGGAAGGGCATGAGGATGCCCTGGCCATATCTGTGTTACCCTTATAGACATAAAAGTAAGGTAGGAGCTGCTCTTGTGACCAAAGTATTCCGCCTGTTGGGAGCCAGTTTTGCTGACTCTAGGAAATGGTCTCAAAGCAACACTTGCAGGCTTTGGAGCTGTGGTTAGCACTAGGGTTTTCTGTTTTCCATCTGACAATCAGATTTCAATTCCAGAATGAGAAAGAAAGCTTCAAGGATGAAATAATAGCCCACGGTTTTTGCTGCTGTGCTAAGCTGTTGTATTGTGACAGCACTCAAATCTTTTGCAGAGAAAAAAAACAAATTGTGGCATTAGGATCAGAACCTTGATAACTTTTAATTGTCCCTTCTGTAGTTGAAATATTAATCTTATTTATTAAGACTTATTTACATGCAAGTCTGGATAAGGAATTACTTCATACAGCAAAGAGAGTGGATTATTTTGAATACTTAAACCTCCACCCATTGCCAGTGGAGCTAAACCAGGTTATAATTCCCTCTTTAGCTCAGTGGGATGGAGTAAGATACCTAAATTACTTGTAGATTGTCACAGACAGAAGATAAAGGGTGAAGCACTAAATGCCTCAACTTTCCTACCAGAACTGCGACCCACACCATGTACGTAGGTTCCTTATTCATGGGTTCCATGTGGGCTGTGCTGTACTATGGGGGCAGGCCCGCTAGCCAGCTGCCTACGCTGGCTCGGTTTGCCTGAGTAATGTTTTTCAGTGGTTGGTTGAGTACTCAAAGGAGGTCATCTGTTATGAGAATATCAACATCTATTAATATCCTCCGATGACCAAAGATTGCTGGGGAGATATTTTTCATTGGTGACAAAGTAATTCTCAAAATGACTGGGACCCCTGAGCTGCGTTTCACCAGCATGACTTCCAGGCTGGCTCTAGAGAAATGGGTTTGGTTGGCTTATATTGCCCAATATAATTCTAGTCATAATGCCACCGCCCTTCATGCAGCGCAGTGCGATCTAGGCAACTGTTGTTAAAGTTTGTGTGCCTCAGAGAACATCTGCTCTGCATATTGTAGCAGAGTGCCTGTACCTTTCTGTGTGGAAAATAAGTTGGGAAGGAGAGTTCTGTATTCATGTTGTGAGGATGCTTCTGATATCCCAGCTAGCAGACTTAATTAGCTATGTTGTATCTTAATTTAAATCAAACCCAGACAGAAGTAGCTTTGTGGGACTAGCTACAGCCAAGAGGAAAATAAACTTGCTGCAAGGCAAAAATGTGTGTGGATTTCAGCCATTAATCATTTAGAGCAGGAGAGGCCAAGCTAAGCAGTGGAAGGAAGCTGGGGAAAAGGGATAAACTGGAGTTGGGTTGAGGGTTGTTTGAGGCATGCGTTAGTGTGAATAAATACCATTAGCCATTTTCCAATTTCAGATCCTATATATTTATTGACTGAGGAGGGTGTCTTTCGCCCTTGTTTTTGCTTGACTGATGCTCTGAGTGCATCCACTTGGACTTTGATCACCTTTGGGTATGTGTAAAGATGTTTTGTTGAAAGCTTTTATTTGGTTGCTGATCACATGCAGAAAAAGCAGTTGTCCAATTCTCTAGCTGAGCTTGCTGTTTCAAACCTGCTTATTGTGCTGTGAACATTGCAAAAAAACTCTGCAGTGAAATAGATACTTTTCTTGATGCTACATTTTTTTGCTTCTTGGAGTAAAAAGTGGCCCAGCCAATCTGATGTTTGCATAAAGGTTGTAGTACTGTAATTTCCTATCAAGTGACGAGAAATGTGTGGGGATGAGCTTATAATGGCAAATATTGTTGGGTCATCTTGATCCCAGTGTGGTAAAAATGAGGATGATGATCTGAGGCAAATGTCTGTTTGCTTGAAGAACTGTTATACATTATTTCTGAAAGCGACTTTGTAGAAACATGTAGTGAGAAAACCTGCCTGCCTCAGCATGTGATACAGAGTTTGCAGACAGAGACATGCACAGGCAAAGTGCCTTTTCCAGCACTACTCTATCAGTCGGTGAGTAGGACGCAGACTTTGCAGTCTAGGTTTTTTGTCACTTGGAGTGGTATCTTGGACCAAAACTTGCTGCTGTTGATTTGGAGTGGCATTTTTGTTGCCTGAAACTGGTGCGTGTTACCACACCATGATTTAGGGTAGTTACAAAGAAACAGACTTCTCTAAGAATAGATAGCAATCTCCAAACCACCAAGCAAAACAAAGACCACTGGGCAACCCCTAGGTAGAAAGCTTTGATGGGTGTTGCGGGTAAGGCTGATCTGAGATGAAGAACAAGGCAAAACAAGAAGGACGTGCCAGGAGAGCCTAAGCAGCCCAGTACATTTCCTGGGAATGTTTTCCAGGGTTTAATTTTGCAAGATGCTCACTTCCACATCCTACAAACCATTGACCTCTCTGACGTTGCAAAAAGTGTTGCCAAAAAATGGGATGTTGTTGGTTGTTTTTTTTAACAAACAGAAAGTAAGGACCACATCAAAGAAATAATCTGGTTTTATCAATGCCATTTATTCCAAACTGGTACAGATCATAGGCTCTCTACTTTTGGCAGCAGCATATAACTCCAAAAGATTAAATATCACATCTGCATGCCTTTTCTCTGAGTTTTTAGCATTGTGCATCCAAGCACAGGTGTAGGAATGTCCAGTGTGGTGAACATAGGATTCAATTTACTTCCACAGGACCAGTAACAAAAAGACAAACAGCTTTTGACAGTCTGAGTGCTCCAGCCTGTGAAATAAAACACAGTAACAAAAAGTTAATGTTTCCAACATAAATTAAATCATAAGTTCCTCTCTTTTGGTTGGCAAGACTTGGAGATCTCATGTTTTTCTTCATAATTGTTAATAATTTCTACTGAGGAAGAAATCACACAACAAACAAAAAGTTTGAAGAAGTTTTAATAAAATAATTGGGCATGTTAAAATACCCATTATTGCTTTGCGTAGTGTCGAAGTCCAGCATTCAAACCTTGCATCTAAAAACATCTTGCATGGGTGTTTTCTGCTAGTTTGAGGGGGAAATAGTATAAAAAATAATCATAATTTTTTATCCCCATTCAGTGATGTGCATAACTTAGAATAATGTTTGTGCTAAAATTTCTCAAAATAGAAGCACTTTGTGTAAGCAGACTCTCTACCTTGCATGTAATGTTCCATCTCCCCATATTCTGGTGTACCAAAAGATCTGAAATATGTGTAAACTTAGAAACACGGGTGTGTTCCCATGCTGTTCTTGTTAAACAGGTGGTAATAGAGCTATAATAATCGATGTGGTAGTTGAAATTATTTAATGCTTAATCAGTAGGAAAACTGATGTTAAACTTTGAATACTAATATTCTAACTAGTAAATCAAAAGTTAGTTTTGACTTGCTACTATAGATATAGAAAGTGATTTTTAGTTATCCACATGTGTCTGCCCTTGAGACATTTCAAGTGCAGATGGTGTGTGGAAGAGGTAGGTGTGTGGTTTCTCAGCTATACCACATGGCTTTATTTGAGAAAAAAATTAAAGTAATTTTACTTCTGCTCAAAAGGGCTGGTGTCCTTTGTTCGCTGACCTTTTTCTGTCCAAAGTGTAGGCTGATTTTGTGGCTTCAGATTAATAAGCCAATGACTTGTTTGTTTACTAAACTGGATACCTACCAAATTAAAAAATAATGATGTTAAAATTGGTAGGACTGTGCCACCACAGAACTGTGTTACTCATGAATGCCCACACCTTTCCATATGGCAGACCCATTCCTTTTCAGTGTCTGGTGTAATACATCTATTCAGTGTTAATAGTGTTAATAACATGCATCTGTCTTCTGCCTTCAGGATGAACTGTTTGTTTTGCCTGGCATCTTACTCCTTTTAAGTGCTGCATAAATAGTAAATAAAACAGCTAGCTGTGCCCAAAGGGCTTCTTGTGAGTAGCCACATGTGCAGCTTGCATCCTTTTTCGTGGATGAGAATCCATATTCTTCATTTCCAAAACTTAATAGGAAGCAAGACAGACCCTTTGGACACAGATGACAAGGGCAACTAAAATATGTGATTGGCTTGTTTCATTTGGAGTTTTTGCATATTCTGTACACAGTAGCTGGTAAATTCCTGTCCTGATAGAGAACATCAGCATTCCAGCACACTTTCTAATAGTATTGGGAAGTATTTTTAAACAGTAGTCTGTAAATTTCAAGAGTTTCAAACCTCTGTGTGACTATTAACAGATTCCTGTTGTCCTGCCTGTACATTCAAAACCTTAAGGAAAAGCTAAGGTTCCCTGAAGCTCCCTCTCAGCTGTCTAGCTGAGCAAAACCCATGGTTGTATAAAGCATAATATGTAAAGTAGTGTGAAAATAATACTGTAAGTGGGAGTATTTCTGCATTCTGCCTTTTGGAGCTGGAAGCTGGTGGGAATGCTTTGGAAGCTCTGGAAATGTTGGTATAGTTATGTTGAAATCTGTAAAGATGGATCAGAACATGATGGTAGGGTTGTGACTGTAGCTGAAAGCAGTCCCATTATGTCACATCCACGCAGTTCAGGTGAAGAGGGTCCTGTGTGCCTTGAGGTTTGGAGTGCTGTATCAGCACCATGTTGTGAAGTGGGAACGGGACTTCCAGGTCCTGTGGTTCTGTGTGCAGTTAAGGAAAATCACTAGTGAAAAACTGCTTGCATCAAGTTCAGAGCACTAAACTTCTTTCCCTGCCATAATCCTGCGTACATCCTAGAAATGCCATGTTTTAAGGCATCAGATAAACTGTACAGAGAGAACACCATAGGACATCAGCCTTTAAACAAATATGTGTTTACAGCTTCAACTATACAGCAATGTCTGATGTTAGGCTTCCCAACCGAATATGCTTGCAGGCTGGCCAACCCTAGTGCTTTGGATGATAATAAACTGCTTTCACAAGTAGTGAGCACAATTAACTGAATGTCTTGTGTCACATCTGTAGCACAGGGGCAGAGGGAGTGCGTGTTCCCGTGGACTGGCCTCCCCGCCATGAGGTCTACTAGTGTTGACAACTATGAGTATGTAAAAAGTGATTGTTGAAAACTGCTGAAACGATAGCTTCTTTATATGGAAAAAAAAAAAAAAAATCAGTGCAGCTATTCTGCTATAGTAATCAATTGATTCAGCAGATCCTTTTACCGTGTGCTTATATTCTTGTCAGCATGTTCAGGTTTATTTAGCACATACTAATTGCTCCCAGGTTTAGTGCACTGTTGACCCTTAATGCTCTGCTGAATCATTGGCTCTGTCTGCATTGCTGTCTCTGTCTTTTGTTGGATGTGACTCCATGCACTAGAAAAAGCCTGGAGGAAGTGGTACTTAGGGGATCATCACATCAGATGCTTCAAACAGGAGGAAAGCAAATGCTACTGAACAAAGGTGTGTTTGATCCAGGACTAGAAAAAGGCTTTAAAAGCCTTTCTAGATTTCTGCCTGACTTCTGGCTCAGGTACTCTGAACACAAATGAAATCTGAGAAGCATTCAGAGCCTTGGGTTGAATAGTGTCATAGGCGGTGTTTTATACTTGTGATGTTTTCCAGAAATATTTTTTGAAAGAATAATGCCAATATTGAACTGTTAGTTTTGGAGTAACAGCTGCTAGAGCTGGGTTGCTCACCCATTATGTTTGGAACTCTCCTTGGCCTGGTATTTAAAAACTGAAGTTATTTTAAGCTTCAGCAAAATTGTAGAAGCAACCGTGTCAAGTCTGACTATCCCCTGTTGCTGTCTTTGTTTGTAGTGTAGCAAGGGGGAATCCCTTTTGATCATCTTGGTAATCAGATACCAGTAATTCTCTGAAGCCCAGTTCAGCAAGCCTGCCTCCTGTTAACTTCCATGTCCTGAAAACAGTTAAGTTATTTGAGAGCCACCTACACAGCTCTCAATTACATTTGTTTCTGATTATGTGTCTTGGTGGTTTAACCATAGTACCATACTAGAATTAGTAAAACAAGAGTGTTTCAGACCTACTTCTGCATATAAAAGAAGGGTGAGTCTTGTTCATCCATCCATGTACTCCTTTAACAGCAGCTCTTTTAGGTTCCCAAAAAAGGGGACTAGATTCTCTGGAGGGAGCTCCCTGAAGAAAATATCCTGCTGCAGCACTAGCAAACCAATTCTGGTGATTGCCACAGTACAGTCAGCTCCAGGTACAACTGCTGCTCTCATGAAACTAGTTATCAAACATGATGGGCTTTTTCTTCTTGTCAGCCCTGTCTTAGAAACCAAGGGCTCAAGGGTTGTGTGAGTGGGATATTGTTTTTTCCCCCTGGTAACAAGGGCTAAAACTTAACTGAGGAAGAACTTCTGCACACTTATCCCTCCCTCGATAAACACTGCATGTCAGGAAAACTGCAGGAGCTGGCTGTGGTGTTCTTCAGATTACCCATCAGACTTCAAGTGTGTGGATCTGAAGTCAGCATCAAGCGTAACAGCACTGTGGATGCTCAAAGTGCGCATTACTTTCCCTGAAAAAGGGATCCATGTGATAAAGATCTTTCTTTCTGATTTTGACATCTGATTCAGTCACACAAATCTCTATATGTTGTAGTATAGTGTTTCATGAAGTAAGCTAATGATTTATTTTTGTGTGTTGAGGTCAATCCACAGTACTTTATGTTGTCAGATCAAGGACTAATTTAGATTAGCAAATAAAGTGGCCAGATGTTCATGAGACATTGGTGCAGCGTAAGAGGGAAGGAAAAGGCAATCTTTAAAAGCTTTTCAGTTTTAGCCCCCTGAGTGAGCAGAAATACAATGTGTTTGCACATCGTTTGAGCATGATGCTTTTGTATTTCACAGTTGCAGAAATCATTTTTATAAACAACCAATTATCATACAACTGGGAGCTATTTTCATGTAGTTCTGTTGCAGTCAGGCCCAAGATTTGCATTGCAGCGATTTTTAGAACGAGTAGATGATGGCATACCTCTGAATCTTACTTTTGAATGGATGTCTGTTGTGCTAAGCTTAAAGGTAACTGGGAAGAAAGTCTCTGCAGGTCAGCATTAAGCAGTAATATAATCACAACCATTATCACATTTTCTGTATAAGAGAATGTAAATCTTTTAATTGTGGAAAGCAGGAAATAAAAAGCCTTCCTTGTATGGATCAAGTAATTATTTAACTCTGGCTTCACTTGAGTGTGTTTGCCTTGCTACTTCTACTCTGTGGCTTTGGCAGCCCCTGTGGGTTGGTGGGGTTTTTTGCCTTTTTCCATCGAGTAAGTCTTGTCTAAAATGTATGTGTCTCCTTTTCATCTGTTGCTGCTTTCCTAGGAAGTAGTAAAGTTTCTTGAAGGGACTTTTTACAGATTATTTAAAATTTGTCATTTACACAATGTTGCAGAGGAGGATGATGCTGAGGAGGTGCCAGAATTTCAGGTGTCTGGGAAAATCGGAGCAAAGAAGCAGAGGAAATTAGAAGAGAAACAAGCCAGAAAAGCACAGAGAGAGGTAAGCATTTCCTGCCACGTACAGAGACCAGAGCAGACCCTGAATCACCAAAGAGCTGGTGATGACAGACACCCCAAAAAGCCAAAGGCAGTATCATCACAACAATTGTGTTTTTGTTTTAAAAACGTAAATTCAGCTTTTTATGTTGTACCCCAAGAGGGCCATGGAAAATTGTGTCTCATTTTCTTTCCATTAGGTTCTCTGGCATTCTTGTGAGGAGGAGAGAGGAGTTTAACTCTTGACTACTTTTTACTGGATGTTTCCACTGGCTTGCAGCTTAATGCTAGTACTGTCTCCCTTTAAAAATACACTAAAGCCCACAGAGCATTGTTGTTACACTGGGTGTATAACCAAAACTGTGGGAAGTTCTGAGTAGTGTGCCTGTGCTCTCATAGCACAAAAACTTTGGGTTTATGTATGTGTAGTTATTTTTATTGTTTTTAGGGATTGGGGTGAGATTTTGGTCAAAGTTTGGCCTGTAAAGAGAGACCAGGTATACAGATTGAACACACTGTGGCTTTCTCAGTTGTTCTTTCTTAAGTCTGCGTGTAAAATTACTCACTTAAATACTGTTGCATTTTTTCATTTTTGACCAGTGTTTTGCTGTTAACTCCAGGGAAGCAACAGTCTTTGAAACTTACTTTCAGAACTGTGCTTGTAGATGGTAGCAAGTTACACATTCATTCCTTTTAATTGTTCTATATATTTTTTGCAAACTCTGTATTGTTCTGTAACTTGGAACGTGAGGTTGCAAGAAGTGGATAAAACTTAAACAGCCTTCGCATAACAAGAGCCTGGAGTGCACGATGGACTTCACATATTTTACAAAAAAATAGAGTTTATGAAACTACTAACGTTTCTAATGTGTAGAGGGTCCAGACAAACCCAGTGAAATCACATCTTGAGAATTTTGTTGTCACCTGAAGTTTAAATCCAATTTCTGCTTTACATTGTACTGGTACACCCTATATATAGGGCGGTTGGTAATAAACTTGGTTATTATGTTATATATAAACTTCCATTACGTTTCTTCTCACTCTACCATTTTGTCATTACTTTCCATATTCTATTTAATTCGCCTCTTTTTTTGTGGAAAATCTGAGCAAAGTTGAATGAAGTTAGATAAGCATCAGTTGGTGGAATGAAGAATCTTTTGTTTCATTTTAAAACATGCTGATTTTTATTTTCCCATGTAGACAGATAAATTTCTCAGTTAGGTCTTTTTCTCTGAAACATTCAAAGCTAGAAATCCACAACTTAATGTCTTCTGCTTGTTCTTCTAAAATATTTTCAAATTTAAATATACTGAAGACCAATTTAAGATAAATCTCTAAACAATACACTATATGCCCTTCCCCCACCCCCCCCATTTTGCATCAATCTCTTTGCAAGATTTGGTTTAAAAACAAATAATAAAATTATTTGAAGAGACCAGTACAGCTTTTTCTTTCAGAGAATCTTCCCAGGTTAATGATAAATTTGAACGCACTAAGTTTTACAGAGTCTGTATTCCCCTTTCCTTATTTAATTCTCTTTAGATTCCATTGAGGAGAAATGGAATGCCATGATACAATATTACCTAATATCACTACAGTAAAAAGCTCATATGCACATACAAACCTTAAGCCCTTACTGAGATACAGATAATGCAAGTGGGAAGGGTGGTTTCTAAATTTACTGCAATGCTGAAGGTTGGGGGGGGGGGAGTTAAATGATGGTGACTTCTTATTGTTATTCTCTTTACTGCTTCTTTCTGAACATGAATGCAGGAAGATAGTAAGAACCCCCCATGGTATCACATTATGAAATTAAAACATTTATACTCAGGAAGAGTAAGGCTTGGCTTGCATCATTTATTTTAAATTTTTTTTAGGCTGAAGAAGCAGAACGTGAAGAACGGAAAAAACTTGAGTCAAAAAGAGAGGAGGAAAGGCGGAAAGAAGAGGAGAGAATTCGTCTTGAGGAAGAACGACAGGTGGGATTAGTTGTATTTATAGATGGAAATTTTGAACCAGGTTTGTCTTTGTTTCTATGTAAGTTTTGTGATCAGCAGAACTTCCTCTGGCTTTCATTACTATTGCATACATCTTTAATTTGTTCATTTTTTTTCTCCATTTTCTTTGAATTACAGTAATTCTTAGTTATTTCAATTGTAGATCCTGGCTTTGTTCCCCGAAGTGCTTGGCAGAAGTGAAAACTGCTCCAAACATCAATACGCACATACAGCAGCAAGCACCTGCCCACGGTCAAGCCTAGGGCAAAATGAAACCCAATCTCCTGGTAGTGTATCTGCTGCTGCTGTATGCCCTAGTGACAGATTGGTCAGTTTATGTTGACAAACAGAGCTGATTAAGTTGGCTGATAGTTCATCTGGGAGCTATTTAAGTGCAGGTATACAAAGGAAGGAGTTGTATCTAGTATTGTGAGAAATTCTGGGGGTTGCTTGCTTGGTGTCTGACAAGAGAAGTTTGGTTATCACAGAATCATGTAATATTATAAGTTGGGAGGGACCTGCAGGGACCATCTGGTCTATCCTTCTTCTCAAACCATGTCCAGTTAGAGCAGGTTGCTTAGGTCCTTTACCAGCCCAGCTTTCAGTGTCTCATAAGGAAGGAGATTTCGCAACTTCCCTGGGCCCCCCATTCTGCTCATTTGAACTGCCTGCCTGAGAACTGTAACCAGCAGGGCAGAAAGTGAAAGGCATCAACTGATTTTACAACTGTTGTGTAAAATTATTTGATTTTATTCTAATTGTATAAGTTTAACATGTACTTCACAATTAAAGGATTCTAAACTATGCATACAAACGTGTGTGTTAGCAGCGCTGACCCAGAAAAACAGGTACTGTGCAATTGTTGAATACTTTCATCAGCCAGGGAGGCAAACTTATTTCAAAGCTTCTTTCTGTATTCTGGGCATCAGTGCTACTGGCTAAGAACTAGGAATGAGTTTCATGCTCTCTGATGCTTGAGCAAGTTGTGTGGTAGCTTTGCAGTGTGCTTCTGGAGGCAGGACCAAAGTGTTCTGCACAATCTTACGCTTAATAATTGCCATCCCAGGGGAGCATAGCTCCTAGCTTTCAGTATTAATTTTTGGGATACTTAAATGTGCATGGCAATTTGTGTCTCTGGTTTGTAATGAGCAGATTTATTCTAATTTGTTTTAAGTGCAGGCTGTGTTAAGTGGGATGTGTTGCTGATAACACTTAAGAAGAGGAAAAGACTATTTTTTCTTTCTTCTGTTCAAGATATGAAGGCAAGATAAAGCAATTACAGTTATTTTTTTTCCATACATTACACACACAGATCATATCCATAAGATATTTTTTTTTTGTAGAATGCACGTTTTACCTTTATCTTCTGAACTCTGTCTGTTTCCTTTTCATCAATAGAAGGCTCCTGAATTTCAGAAATTGACATGGATGAGAAGAATGTCAGTACTACAACATCAGGATATATATAGCATGGGCCAAAACTTTGATTTGGACAAACTTCCAGGAGACTAATTATTCCATAGCTGCCCTTCTGAGAAAGGTGTAGAAGTTTGGAAGTACCTCAGTGGGCAACGTGTGAACCCTGAGACTGGATAACTGATCTCAGCTAGTCTGTGCCACTGCTGTGCTTAGCCAAGCTGTTTGCTAACAGCAGAACTATCAACCCTGGCTTCCTGTGGATCCGTGTCTATTGCTTTTCCCCTGCCCACACACTTTAGTAGCACCAGCTAATGCCTAGTGGTCCCTGTGACCATTCTGTTTTTCTCCTAAGTATTGCAAATTTCTCCTCATATTTGCAGCTTAGAAAGAGTTAAGATGAGTTCTGGCTTCCTCTAAAGCATATGTCTGTTGGCCATCCTTGTATGCCATGGAAATTAGCATAAAAGATAAGTGAGAGAGCAGTTTTCCCTCCAGTGGTGTATTCTTTTAAGTGCTTTGTCTCCACCCAGTTACCTAATACATTTTTTTTTTTTTAAGATTCTAGGAACTCAGTGTCCTTGAAACCCTGAAGAGTTGATTGAAATGAACCAAATGACTGGAATAGTCTGGGGAGGATTAGGAGGGTGCACTTGCTGGACACTAGCATTGTTTAAATGTCACTTCCTTTAGATTAGGCTAATGAACAGAATTTCAATTTCTTCCAGAGTGGTTGCAGCACAGCAGGTAAATTGCTAAGCAAATAGCAGTTGAGCTTGGCCAACCTGCTCAAAAGAAGCTGTAGCCCAGAACAAAGATCTTAGCTTGTAGATTGCCTGCAGGTTTGACTGGGGTTTAGCAGTGCAGCTGGCTAATCAGGACCAGTGAGGCATGGTTGAAAAGTTGAGTAGAAAATAAGGGTGAAATTCTAACTAGGTGACTTCACACAGAAAGGGCTTATTAACATACTTGACTTTTTAAATCCATGTCTGTTCAATGTAGGGCTGAGTAACTTATTTTGGTTGAATGAGGAAAATCTTACTTGTTTTTACTTTAATTTTTAGTATTCCTAGTAAAGATTGTACTAAAACACTTCCACCTCCATTGTACAGGCTCTGTGAAAAATAGGAATATAAACTAAGGCTTTGGGTTTTTTATTTTATTTTTAAACTTTGTGCTCAACAGTCCAAAGGAATATTTACTAGAATTTTGAAAAGTTCTCAGATGCTTGAATGAAATTTACTATTCACTTTAGGCAATAGCTCCCTTGGCTACTTGGAGTCTGTAATTTTAACCTTTTTTTTGGTTGGTTTGTTTGTTTTTCCAGGTAGTCTCTGTCAGGGCAACAAGCCAACCAGCTGGGCTACATCAAGAATATTATTCTGCTATTCAGGGGAAAGTGTTTTCAATGTTTACTTTTTTTTTTTTTTTTGCTTGGGTCTAAGGCTGATAATCCAATTACTTCTGAACATTTTGAGTGCTGATCGAAATAAACATGTCTGACGATATTTAATTTTCATCTTCAAGCAGTTTTGTGTAATTTTAAGTATCTGTTTTCATCTGAGTCTTAACAGAACAATTCAAGACTTATACATGTTTAAGGCTGTGTTGCTTGAGTTTCTGCTTCACTCAGCAAAGAAAGCAGTATTATAGGGAGCATGATAATAACAAGACTTTTGTGCTTTAGTCCTGACTGGTTAATAGGAGGGGAAACAAATTGATAGTCGATCACTCTTGTTAACGACTGATTGTATGATGTAGAAGATACTGCCTCTCTCTTCTAGGTCCCTATAAGTGATAGGATCATTGGATTTATTGTGGTTTTATAGAATACATAGGGGAAAAAAATGTAATTTATACATTCCTCTAGAGAAAGGATTTTGTCGCAAGTAAGCCCTTGTGGACTGCACATGTGGTAATATAAATTAGGACATGAAAAGGCAAAATCATGAAAAGTAGCTCCAGTAGTGATAGTCAGGAGATAAAAGCCAGAGGGCAGCTGGTTGTATGATTTTTGGAGGCAGTTTGATTACTGACGCTTCTGTAGTTTATAGTAGGCACAAGAAATTTAGTTTATTACTAAAACTTGTCTGAGGAATGTTACAGTTGTCAGATAGCGTGATATTTTTTTTTCCCTTTGTTTTCCAGTACATCAGAGTATATCTGCAGGTACAGTGTCAATGGCAAGTCTCCAAACAAGCGCAGCCAGCTTTGTTAGCTAAATTTTGGTTGAACTTTTTTTTTTTCAATCTCTCTCCCAAAGAAGTGCTACCAAAATTGTGCTAACTTCCGTAAACATTGAGATTGGCTTTGTGTAAAGGAGAGTTTGCTTCCAGCGTTTCAGCTACAACCTTAAACTACTAGCTGAATCCTAGTCAACAGCACTGGGTGTTTCCTGTGCCATTAAATACCATCTAAAAGTTAGTCAGTTGACAAGGGAAGTCAAATTGATCAGGAGGATATAAAGTCATGTTGCAGCATGCAGATCTTCTCGAAATTCCTCAGTGTTGATCTCTGCTAAAGTCTTCAGGACTATGAACCCTTTCACATACACCCTCCCCTCAAGTAGTTTGAGGTTCTAGTGGAAATAATGTATTCTTGAGTTAGATGAAAACGCACTTTGTTTTATAGGCAAACTGATCATTCTTTCCAGTTACTTTTGGGTAACTGCACAGTGATGTACTACAACTAGGAACTGTGCCTTCAAGGGGCTAAAATCTTGCAGATATTGGAGAAAAATACCCCCCTGGTTCTATCTAACTGTATTTGTATGCACATATAAATAAAATGTGGTTGCCCTTTGGCTCCAGTATTGCAAACCAGATAATATATTTTTAAATTCAGGTTTCCTTTCCAGTGTTCTGATGACCTGATTGGCTATGCATGTGAGGAAGCTCCTTTATAATTGGCATTTGCTTCAGCTCTGCTTTACCCTGGGGATTTCCCTTTCACTCTTGGAGTTTTTTAGTGGTGAGATGGTTTACCAACTGCCACCTTATCAATGAGAGCGAACTTCCTCTGATGTTGCAAAACAGTGCCTTCATACAAAGCCTTGCAGATTGCTTGCAAAAGAGCGCCTTTTTTCTTTTTTCCCCTGTGCACAGGGATTTTTGTAGATTTTACTCCTTCAGCAATAGCTTCACCATGCTAAAGAAGCTGCTTGTGCAGATGTAGGGCTCACAGCTATCACTCTTCTATCCTAAAATGGAGCGTTGAACAGGGTGTGTTGCCCACAAATACTTTGCAAAGTGGACTGCTCTGGAAACATAGATTGATTCAGTAGAAGAACTACCAGTCTTCCAGCAAGCAAGCTCTTAACTGTTGTGAAACAAAAGGCCACAGCGGTAGTGGAAACTGGTGTTTGTCCAATGTTACATTAAAACAAGATCTGTGTTACTGAAGCACAGCTATGCCTGAAGTTTCTAAGCCTGGTCAATTTCATTTAGGCTTACAGTTTTGCATTTAAGTGCCTAAATAAAAATGGTCTGGGTCTTAAGAGCTGTAAAAGTGGAGGACTGGTTAGTGATCCCAAGGGCCCTGTTGAAGCCCTTGAGAACTAAGAGCCTTTTTGTCTCTTTGATTTGGTATTTTGATTGTGTAAGAATAGGCACCAGGTTTTAAAATGTTGATTGTTGAGTTGTTTTATTATGTGTAGCATTATGCCAACATTGAGATCTGAGTGCTTCTCAGCAGAGCTTTTCATTATCTGTTTGGTGTTTATAACCACTATTGATACATAAGCAATGCATTTCTGGAGACTGATGTAACTACTACATAGTTTCAGTTTAAGCATCAGCTTTGAAGTGTGTATACTTTCCTAAAAGTTAACTTCTCCTAAGAAAGAACAAGTTAAAAAGCTTGCAGAGAACCCATTCTGCTCTGATTTTGAGGGGATGAGGACTGGTAAGAACACTTATTCTGTCTTTCTAAAGGTATTCTTTTATTTTGTGTGTAAACAGCGGGGAGGAATCCTAGAGATCCATCTGCTCTGTGTTAAATTATTGTGAAGTCCCTTTCCGATTCCTGCAGAACCTGCACTAACAGCACAAAAACTGGATGTTCTACAAGGAAGGTTTCTCTGGTCCATGAACCTCAAAGCATTTGGTGTAAGAACCAGAATGCTTTTCCTCATTCTGTGTGTCAAGGAAACAGTCGCAAACAAGGAACAGCTAATAGCAGGTGGTGGATGAAAGTAGTCCAGCGTTTGGCTTACCTTCCTCGCTAGCAATGAGATCTGTTCCACTTATCATTTATAGGCAGCTTATACAACTGCTTTGTTTGTCAGCAAGTTTGTCCTTGTCTGATTTGGAATAGAGTTGGCACAGAACACTAGTTTCTTCTCAGGGAAAGCTGCCTAGGCAAAGCTTGCAGAAAAGCTGCTTACTGTGTAGGCCAATGTCTCTTAGTGTCACCTTAAGCGGGTTACTGCATTGAAAGGTAGAAACAGTAGTTTGGTATCTTCTTGCTGGGCAGTATTGTAAGGGTCCTCACCCTTTGCTAAAAATAGTGATGCGTGATAAACCTTCAAAGGCTGTAATCTGTCAACCAGCCAGAACAGTGTGGTTATTCAAGCAGCATCCCAGGACTCCAGAGGGATTTGTGATCTCAAGAGTCAAGGGATCTGCTTAGACTTACTGCTTCAAGCTGTAAGTCTAAAAGAGTTTTCAAATCACTGTGGGTTTCACCTGGTAAAAGACTGGGTTCTTGTGCAGTTGGCACTGTCATTGTGATCAAAGTAAGAAGAAACAGAAGGTAAAGATCAGAATGGAGCCTTACAGCAAATCCAGGTCCTCAGTGGGCACTTGTGAGACGGAGGGAGCCTGGAGAGCAGTGGAAAGAATGGGTGCAGTGGGAAGTTGATTCTGGACCAGGTCCAGTATAGGAATGGGTAAGGGTGCTGCAAAAGTGTCTCTCAGAGTGCTGGAGATCTACAGCTTTCATGGGGTTCTGGAAGCTCTTGGGTCTCTGCTATGCAAGGTGGCACATGAGACTCATTGCAAGTATGTCATGGTAGAGTCAATCCAGCAGTAATAATGTGGACATTTTGTCAGAAAGAGAGAGAAAGACAAAAGGTTTGAGGGATTATTTTTTTTATTTTTTGTCCCCCAGTAAAGATGTGATCAGAGTGGGAGAGTTTATGCTTCATGTGCATATAGTAAACTGATAAAAAAGAAATCTTTACACTATAGGAAGCCTCCAGTTTGGGTAACATTTAGGTGGGTGAGGAGAGAAGCAAACCTGCTTCAAAAAGGAAAAAAAAAAGGCACACAGCTGAAGGTGAGCATCTGCAGTTACCAAATTTCCATGATGCTGGGATTTCCCCGCCACCCCACCCATGGTGTAAGGGAGGTGGCCCAGCTATTATCTCTCCTCTGAGCCACATGCTTCACCACTTAACTCCGCAGCAGTTAATGAGATCAGAATGTGCAGAGGAAAAGAAACTTGACTAACAAAGATGTGGGTTTTTTTAAAATTTGTGTTTGAGCTGAGTGCCCCCTACATAGCTTGCATGAAACAAGTACTGGTCTCTTTCATTAGTAGACCCTGGGGTGCTGAGAGTGTTTCCGTGTGTGGGTTATGCATACAGATGGACTGGTTTTTACAGGAATGCAGTCTGCCTAAATTTGACCCTGCACCTACCGTGGAACTGCTGCATGACTTGGGCGTGTGAAAGAAGAGTGCTGGCATGTTGGTGAAAAAAATATAGCGTGAGAATAAGTGTTAACAAACAGCCTGACTTTGCTAGAGTTCCCCCTGCTCAGCTTCCACTGCTGTTGCTGGTTGCTTCTCCCAGTGCAGTTGTCCAAAAACATCTCTCCTATTGGCTTTGAACCAGTTCACAGTTTGCTTAAGTCGTTCTTTTTCTACAGGTTGAATCATAGATGAATTTAGGTAGTAAAGTACGTAAGACTGTGCAAGAAGCGGCTGGGATTTTTAGTTCTTAGATGAAAAAGCTTCTGGAAATACTTAGTGTTATGGAGGAGGCTACCAGGAAATATGAGGCTTTGAGGGCTGACTGTTCTTCAAGTAGGTAAGGAAGACAGGAATGAGTCTTGTTCATTTGTTAGACTTTCCAGAAGCAGGAAAATACTTCTTAGTTATTGTTGCTCTCAGTTGTAAATGGGACACTGTCTTCTGATTTTTTTTATTTATTTATTTTTTTGTAGATCCATCTAGAAATTTACCAAAGCAATTTCCAGGTTTTGTGATTATTTTTTCTTATTTCAAATCCTGTTGAATTGCAACCTCTGTAGTAGACATGGGGAAGAACCTTATTCTTGTATTTCCAGATTAAATTTAGCACAGTTACAGGAAAAGAACAACTGCTTTCACTTCTGAACAAATTATGGTTATGCTGTTCTTGGCATCTCTAGTGCTTATACAGGAAAAAAAATCTACTGTTGGACTTTTGCTAATAATCATTATGGTGACGAATGACCCAGAAAATGGTCTTGCTTTGTCTCAGGAGCTTCCTTAGATCTGTAGTTTTTTCATGAGATGGTGGTTTAAAAAATGGTTTTGATTTTGCACATACAGTAAAATCCTTCAAGTCCTGTTGTTCTCATATGTTGATAGCATTCCTTCTCATGACTTTCTGGGCATTTGATTAAACACAATTTGGACCAAATATACTTTCTCTTTGGGTTTTATTGAAGAGCAATCCTCCCATTCCCATTTCTGGTATCTTGCTGGTTTTGGCCTTACATGGCATCTTTTTTAATACGGACATTTTTCGATATACTTAATTACCTGTTCCTGTTGCTTCCTGTTTTAATGGATCAAGTGTTTGCTTTCCAGCTATTTAAGGAAGCAATTACTATATTAGTGTGAAAGATGTAGCATGGCAAGCATTTAGAAATCTTCTTAAAGAGATCAGTTCCTTGTTAATAGTAAAGGAATGCTCAGGGATTGTCATTGAAATCTTAAGGATTTATCTTTCTAAGTTTAAATCAAGCCTTTGCAATGTGATAGCAACCAGAGGCCAGTCAAATTGGAATCCCTTTGTACCGGGTGCTGTACAAACATAAATTTCTCTGTGGAAGAAATCGTTTTGTAATGAACATTTTCCTCCTGCGTGAAGTTACATGTAAACTAGTAATCTGTCACATTCCAAAACTTTTAATCACAGTTTTGCTGTGTGGATGTGTGAGTATTCTACATTACCCAGTATGCATCACTATTTCACTGACATTGGTCTTGGAGTTTTCTGGGTCAACATTATTAATTTTTTTTTATTTCTTTTTAAGAGTAACATTTCTTTCAGGGTAGGTAACTGAAAGTATTTTTATTGCAAATAACTAAAACCAGAGCCTGTATATTGTGGTTAACAATTAAATATGTAAAAAACCTTTTTAATACAATCATTCTTTGTCTCCTATGCCTAAAATACTTCATACAGTTCTTTACATTCCATGTAAACACAGTTGTATGTCATAAAAAAGAGATTTTGTTTGAAACTTTTACGGAACAGCTTCTCACACACAGATGGACAGCAGTGTAACTCCAATATTCTTTGTGATCACTCCTAATGAACACTAGTGCATGTCAGAGCAGAATTGGGGCCAGTTACTGAAAATGTGAATGTTGCATCAAAGTACAGTTAGGGGCAGGGACTTCCTGTCACGGGATCTGCAGAAGCATATTCATGCAAATTAAGAAAGCAAGTTGCTATATAAGAGCACTTTTCTCCCATGTCAGATCTGTTAAGAACCAGCCTAGGTGTATTGTGTGAAAGCTTACGCTACCGTGCAAGATAGATAGTACCTTAAGGGTGGCTTGTGAAATTAGTGATACCATCATTTTAGAAACCTTTTATCTGCTCTCTGTCCTAGTAAAACCAGACTGCAGATAAAGAATATGCTACTTAAAACTAAACCTGATTTGGGGGGTAGCAAACTGACCACTTGTCATCTTTTCTGTCCAGGAAGAGGAAAAAAGGAAAGCAAAGGAAGAAGAGGAGAAGAGGGAGTATGAAGAGTACCTGAAGCTGAAGGAGAGTTTTGTAGTTGAAGAGGAAGGGGTTGAAGAATCAATGACAGAGGAAGAGGTATGTATGTTAGGCTATTAATGGAGTTTCCTTTACCTTTGTTAGACTAAGGTTGCATTTACTGCTTTCTGTCTCATGTAAAATGTACTTGAAATTAGGAGTCAGCCAAATGTTTTTGCTTGTAAAAGCTAGTTTGTGTACATGGCACATGTTAACCTGGAGTATTTCCTGGGGAGTGCTATGGTCCCTAGTTCCCGACTCCTACAAATTAGTTTAGAATACTAAGCTAAATACTTATCATTAGAAATGAGTTCTCTCCTCCCTTAATATGAGGACTGAAATAAAACTCATCCTGGAAGTCACAAACTCTCTTACTGTCATCAGCTCTGCCCTACCCATATACAGTGAGTCAGATGAAAGCAAGGCTAAATATGGAGTTTGGTAATGCCCACATGTTTTGGGAGGAATTGCTTGGGTTTGGTTTTATTTTCTAGGCCAATGGAGCTGCTGTGAAATCAAATGAAAAACCCAGCTCTTGTCTTAAAAGGCTTCTTTTGAAAGAATTCACAGGACACAACTTAGGTGTTTGTAGGTTGTACACTGGAAAGCTGTGCATTCAGGGTTGCAAGTGATTGCTATGGGTGATGGTGTTTCAAATGGCCACATAACATTCTAGCATGCATCTCCTGTGGCTGCCTGCAGACACGCTGCTGGGGATAGTGGTTGAAATGTGATACTTGACATAATATCACAGCAAACTTGAAAAAGTTCCACAGTTGTGGGAGGCAGTGTTCTTATTCTGTCTGCTGAAAACCTGTTAGACTAATTTTAATTGCTATCAAACACTGAAGTTGCTCTTGGGTTGTGGCTGCCAAATTTGAGCTGTCCAATGCATCTTATGGTAAGTATTTTTTTCAGGGTCGTATGTACATTTGCTCCTCTGCTAAAGCGACCCTGTTGAGTTGAATTCGTTTGACCTTAGCGTGACTAAAAGTGTCTTTGGGCTGAGGAGCTTGTAATGAGTTAATACCTCTTGACATTAGTCACAGCTTCTCACTATGGACCCCTTTCCTTTAAGAGAAGTTCCTCCATCATGCTAGGATTAACACCAAGAGAAGTTGTATCTGGTGATGGGGAATTTCCAAAGATGCAGAGAGCAGCAAAATGCATACTTTCTGTTTAAAGTTCCTGCAAAAATGTGTGTCTATCCTGTTAGAAGACCAGATTACAGATAAAATATTAAATTGTTCTACTTCAGGCTCCCTGTAAAGCTAGAATGTGTTTTGCTGTTTGTTTTTCTACAGCTGCCTGTCAAGGAAAAATTAATATTTCTATATGTGGGAACAGAGAAGGGTGTTCCTCACTCAAAAGAGCTGGCAGGCAGTTGATGATCCCTGGATCTCAACATAAGATATCTTTGGTAGGGATGGGGAGATAGTATGTTAATAGCAGTGATTTGAAAGTCATTTTGGGAATGATAACCACAAATACTTAGTTATTTGGATACACCAGCCCAGCAGAAATGGCAAGTCACCCTTCCACCTTGTGGTGGATAATGTATTGAAGCATTTTAGTATCCTTTTACAACAGCTGACTTAGCCTTGTGTTGTTGAGGCTAGCATGCTGAAATTCATGCTGAAAATTAAGGTCCTGAGACCATACCTAAGCAGTTAATTAAGGTTGATTGATTTCCAGGGTTGTGGAGTAACTTGATCTCCTGCTAACTTCAATGCAAATTGTTTGCATTGCCTTTGAAAATTGAGTCGCTTATATTGAAGTGGTGGATTTCAGGTGCATAGCTTTGAAAATGGCTTGAGCTTCCACATGTGTTGTGCAGCTGTGTGCTCCACTGGAGCATCTGCATGAGCTGTCTCCTGAAGCACTCTGTACAAAATGTCCTTGGTGTGTATATGTGACTTAATACCCGCTGCACAAACGCACACAGATGTGGTTATTCCAGGGTATGTGTGATGTGAAGAATAAAAGATTCAAAGATTTCCTTTCAGAAGACACTTAAACACAAATTGTACTTGAGCTATATCCTGTCTTAGAAAATACTTATCATAAATTCCTAGTTAAAAATATAGATTTAATCTTTCCAATTCAAAAATCTCCCTCCTGTGTGTGTTTAAAACTTTAGAAGTGTGCAAGCTAAACACTTTTACAGTATTTGTAGTCAGCAGGTTTGTGATGCATTTAATGTTCATGAGTTTAAAATAATAATTGTTGTCTTTGCTGTATCCAGTCTCGCAGCTTTCTAATGGAATTTCTTGAATACATTAAGGTAAGCTACCGTTGGGCTTTCTCCTCCTTCCATACTTGTTAGATTGTTTAAAATAGCTTTGTCAAAGAGCCGAGTTGCAGAAAGAAGGGAAATCTTTACTTCCTCTTTGATTTAGTTAAATATTCAACAAGTAACAAAAGTGATACTTATAGTCTGCATTATTTAGTTAACCACACATGAGCATGTCCCTCATTGTTAAAATGGTTTGCAATTATAGCTGACTTGGCTTTTTGGGGCAGGATTGTAGCTCTTGCCCTCTTTCATAGGGATAGGTGTTATAAAATCTGTACCTTGTGGGTCACCCTCAGAGTTTATGATCATCAATGTTTGCTGTTGATTGGGACTTGGGGCTTTTGGGCTTTTTGTTTGTGAACATCAGCTACTGATTTAGAAAACAGTCTCTGTGTCTCATGCCTGCTGTGCAGGATGTGTTTGTCTGAAACACTGGCATTGTAAAGGTCAATCCAACTTTTCATGTGATTTCTTTTCTTGTTTTTGTCCATGCAATTTGCAATGTTGTCTGAATACTTAGAAGGAATATTGAGGGAAAAAATTGCTTCTTAGCCTACCTTTCATCATATTGTATGGTTGGTTATTTAAAATGTGTGGTCTGTTAATGAGAATTTCTGCTTTTGATCTGTAAGGACAAATGCTGCTTTCTCCACTATTGCTATATCAAAGGTCAAAATGCATTTTCCTACTCTTACTCTAACAATGTTATGCAAATCTTTTGTCCTAATGAATCTCTTTCTTCCTTTACTGGAAACTGGACTCATACCTGACAATGTATGGCATGTGTGTGAAAGGCTTTATTAGTAAGCAAATGACTTGTGTACTTAGTGAAGTCCTAATCGTTTTGTTAATCCAGAATCTTACACCATGGGCTAGTTTTGCCTATCCATTACACCAGCAAAAACCTGAAGTTACAATCAGATTTGTCTCATAGATAACCCTGCTCAAGAAGTTAATTTGAGTGATTGCCGTGTAAGTCTGAGCAATGACTCGATCATTCTAGAGTCCCTGCAAAGTTACACCTTTTGCTGTGCTGCTCTCTCCTTCCTGAGTCGCTGGCGCTTTTGGTGGTGTAGCCCATTGCCATCAGGCCACAATGAGAGAGATTTGCATCTCTTGTGTGCTTTCTGATCAACATGATCTTGGGGTAATTGGGAAATGTCTATGCTCATAGCACTCAGAGTCAGGACTTGCCTCCGTTGCTGCAGCCCAAATGAAAATAACCCCTGTTCAAACCAAGTCCACAGCATAAGCCAGTCCACTTCTATCAGGAGCAGCACCAAAAGCAGATGAGACAGCTGAGAATAGATTAGAAAAGCTATGGGTAACAGATTTAAAGAGCCTAAGTAAAACCATGGAGCAACGATGAGCCTTCGCATGGCACATTTCAGTTTGCAGCCATGCAGCTATTTCAATATTCTGTTTTCCATAGAAGCTGGAAAGATTTCTTTGAAGGGGAAATGAATTTTGAAATGGCCACATCTGTTAAGACCACCCTCTGTTTCAATTACTAACTATAGAAATGGACTACGTGGTATGGTGTGATCCTAGTTCACCCATTCCCATAAAACATTTTCAAGATACTGCCAAGCTGTGTATTAAGGAAAATGTGCTGATCTTTATTGATAAGCAAGCTGCCCTAGGATAACAGTAGGTGGAACAGTAGGATATTTCAATGTCCCTTGGTATCCTTCACTAAAGATAGGAGGATTTCCAAGGGATAACACAGTAGGGTCTGATTCTGCACATTGCCTTCATGGTTGTGATGGATGGAACAGATTAGTCACAAACTCTCAGTTCAGTGTTTAAGCACATATGTGTCCTTTTATATTAGTCACTTCTACTTGACGTCAGAGAGATAAAGCATGGGCTAAAAGCATAATTCAGAAGTGCTTCAACACCTGATTTCCTATGTAGAGATAAGTTGCAGAATTGGGCCATTGCTTTCTTTTGCAAGTTTTATTTATTTATTTTTTAATCTAGAAAGTATGCTTAATGTATAGATTATGTATTGCCCTTATCTTCCTTTCTATTCACAGAAACTGTTGACTTACATCAAGAAGCAGTGCTAAGCTGCTAGTAGCTGTCTGAAAAATGTGTAAATTAAAAGAGTAATTGGCATTTAAAAAAAAAAAAAAGCTCCTCTATTGAGTAGCTTATTTCACTGGTGTAACTAGCTGGAGGTAGCTCACCCAATGCTTATTTCCTTAAGGGTGTTTTAAATAAAATGCAGCTTCTTTTCTCCAGCTCTGCCTCATCGGATTGTTTTAAATGGGATTCTTCTTAAAGGCACCAAAAGGTTTGATTCCCCCAGTTCTGCTTTTCTGAAAGCTGAGCTTCCCCCTTCCTTTGGGGGTTTCATAGTAGCCCTGCAACCAGTTTAACCCATCTGCTGCAATGTCACCATTTTATACCTCAGGCTGTGGAATTGTCACTGCTGCAGTTGCCATCCTGTGTGTTTGCTTCTTACAGTGGCCAGTCCTGAAGTTACAGACTCATCTGCTCTGTTTTCAGAGAAGCAGAATAACCAATTCTTAATGGAAGCCTTATGGTTTTACTTAGCAGTGCTGTAGCTACGTGACACACCTTACAAACCAGCTCTGTGGGCTCTTTGAGCACTTCAGGAAAAGAATTAATAATTAAATGGGCAGAGGTAAAAGAGTGGCTGAGCAGTTCCCTTGCTGTGGAGCACTAGCTCTCTTGTCCCAGGGAAATAGGAGACTGCTCTCTGTCCATCACATTCTTCTTGTCTGCCTTAACAGTGGATCATTAAACGTGTCTGAATTATAGCCAGTGAATTGAAAGGGATAGCAAAGGACTCGGAGGCTTTACCCCTTCCTGTTTTTTCTTTAAGAAAAATGATGCTTATGAGATAAGGAAAAAAATCTTTTTCATCTTAATCTTGGGAACTTTTATTCTGTTTCACCCCTTGCTGAGGACATCAGCAGAATCATACCTTATATTAAATTAATTCTGTAAAGTGTAAATGTGTATATGTTGCTCTATGAAAGTTAAGCCTGTCTCCAAAACATGAAGCGTGTGGTGAAGAGTTTTGCTGACTCGGGACATCACAATGTCATTATATTTCTGAGTGTGTGGGGAGTGCATCCTAATTCCACCCCACCCTTTGGGATCTTATTCACAGCAGGCTCTGTCTTTAAAAGCTTCCGTAAATGTGGTCATTGAGGGTGAATATCTTTAGGTGAAGGTTTAAACCCTGTTTTTCTTGTTTATGTGGCTTTGCAACCCACTCCCCCCCCATCCTCTTAAAAGAAGATGTGACGAATCTTGGCAGTTCCCAGCTCTGAGAACTGAATTCCATGGACTGGTTCCAATTCCATGCGTTCAGTCCATGGTATTCAGTTCTCTAGCTTGGCTGCATCAAACTTCACAACTACTAAGTCTGTGTGTGGCTTTTTTCGTCTGATTTTATTAATGAAAAAGGTTCATCTGTTTCAGTGTCCTTCTAATGTTCTCTCAAGATAGAAACAAATGCATTTATCACTTGAAGTATTGCATCTGATAATATTAATGTAACTCTTGTGGCCGTACATAATGGCTCTTAGAAATGTAGTCCAGAATGTTAACTAAACAGATTTCAAGAGTTTTATATTTTCCAAGGTTCTTACAAACAGCGCGACCTTTTACTTCATTTAAACAGATGAGTTTCTAAAACTTTTGCAGATAAGAAAACAGAAACCAAGTAGTTCCAGACAAGCACACCTGGTGTTTTCTCTGTAATTCTCTGGAGCTATAGAGAAGCATAAAACCAGATGTGAGCAGTGGTGACTGCATCCTGACGGAGGCTGCAGTAAGAATCTCTGTCAAAAGCAAAACGAAAATTCGCAGTTCCTGCTTCTGCCTTTGTTCTCAGAGATAATCGTACTGCCTGTGCAGGAGCACGCTCCCAGTACAGTTCCAACACTGACACTTTTAATAAGGTGTTCAGTTGCTTAGGAAGATTATTATGGCATTAACACACATGACGTTAGTAACAGACTAAAGCACTTAATGCTGCCAGACTTTTCTGGATTTTTATGTATGCACTGATATATACCAGTGATCATTTAAAATATACTTTGAAGTATCTCTCAAAAAAAAAGGGATCTTGCTAAGGCATACTTGGACGTTAAAGGTAGCAGTTGAGAAACTCAGATGGCAGGGAAAACCAAGCCATGGTAGTTTGTGCTTGTGCTCATCCTGTAAGAAAAGGCTCAGGATGAATAAATGTATTTGAATCTTAAGTGGGTCAGAGCATTAGTCTTTCCACAGAGCAGATTGGTTTAAGTAACTTAGAGTTTTTCATCACAGAAAGCTAAGCATTTACTAGGGGAAGTTAGAATAACAAGTTCTACTTCATCTATTAAATTCTTTTTTTTATTTGGAAGGAAAATTAATATGCTGACCTTCTCATTCATCAGCTGCATTTAACTCTTGTTTGTTTCCATAGAAAACAAAGGTAATCCAGCTGGAGGACTTGGCTTCACATTTGGGTTTAAGAACACAGGTAAGTACTAACTTTTGGGGTGCCAGTACAAGCAATGAGTTTAAAAGGACAGGAGAGAAAGTGGGTAAATAAGGGCAATATCTATGCATCTCAGCATTACTGAAAACGCTTGGATTTTGGTGAAGATCAGCAGTCAGCCCTAAAAATGTGGCCATTCATCAAAGTAGCAGCCAGCTAGTGAAGGGTTGTTGGTTTACAAGATTGTTTCAGTGAAAAGTGCTCAGTCTGCCTCTTGCACAGCTGCCTGTTGGCTAATGGATCCTATAGTCTTTGCAAATCTAGTCATAAAGCAGTGCAGCGTACTTGAGAATGTTAATACTTAAGAAAATTGTCCCTCTCAGCACCATACAAGCCTGTGAAAGTGAGCTCATGGTGTGATATCTGTACGAGTTTTTTCCTCCGTTTGTCCTTTTTCTGTTCTTTAAATATTTTTGGTTTGACTCTGAAGAACAGTTGTGGCTTGGTTTATTTTAACTTGAGCACATTTGGTGTGTGTTTCTAAGTGACCATTGTTTTCTGTTGTTCTGTACCTAGTCTGATCTTGGGGTGCCCCTTCACAGCAACTTACGCTGCTATAAGTCCAGACTACTGTGCCTCTGCCTCTCTCTTAAACCAGAACTTCATTTAAGCATACAGTGAAGTCAGTTAAGGGCATTTATCTGGTTGAAATCTAAGCTATAATTTGCTTCTGCAGTTGCATCAATAGAAGAACGGGAGAGAGGCGGAACTGCGGAAACCAATACTTACATACTAGTTTAAAGTGTAATGGAACTGCATACTTGGATTAACTATAGAGTTAACCCAGCAACAAATTCAGCAGGCTGTTCTTTGCATTGGTAAAAGAGATTTCCTCTGAAATGTAGCATGAAAAACATGTATTAAAAGATCTGGAATGTATTAAGTGTAGCCAGGTTCTTGGAGAAGTACCTCAGTGTACTTCATGGAACTGGCATGTTGCATTGGCACAATACAGCCTTTCCCTGGGAATATGTATATAACCACCCGCCTTCCATAAAACTGACAGCTAATGTAGCAATTAAAGTCTCTTTTGGGGATAGGTAAGTTATTTGAACCCCCCAAAATGCAGGAGCTCACTTCATCCTTCTAAGATGAAAAAGCTTACTGCATCTGTCTCTGTGGAAATATTGATGAATATCCTTCACTGAAGTCTTTAGAGCAGAGGAATTAAATGCAAGCGTCCATCTGTAGCTTTTCTGAACATGCAAAATATGTTTTTTATTTCCTCTTGATCAATTTGTTATTCCTTTTTCCCTTCCAAACAGGATGCAATTAACAGAATCCAGGACCTGATGGCAGATGGCACTCTAACAGGTGACAGTCAAAACATAAAGGGACTTTATTTTAGCTGGTGAATAGGTGGTGCAGAAAATGCTTTAACTATGATAGAGACATGTAGTGTAATTTCTGTTTCAAACTGCAGAAGATCCTAGTAGGACTTTGTAAATGGAAATTTTTATTATCCCTGCTTCAGTTGCCACAAAGCTACTGTTTAAAGCACTATGGGATGTGATTGCTTCTATGATCCATTATACAGCGGTGGGGGATGAATGTCCCCAGCAGTCAGGAACTAGCACAAGGTTGCTTGTTGATTCAGCCCTGCTGAAGACCTTTTGCTGAGCAGTCAGCTGCAAATGATGTCTTCTGAAATCTGAATTTGAAAGAACCACTTGGATGTTTTGGGGTAGTTTACAAGCCTGTTTTTAAGGTGCTGTGTCTAAAGCCAGTACTAGGGTATGGCACGATGTAGGAGAAGCAAACATCCCAGAGCATTCCAGGACACTGTAGTAAGTGAAGTGCTTGTTCCTAGCCATGTACCAATGCAGGCACGGTTGGAACATAAGCAGAGACTGAGCACGTGGGTAGCTCCCTGTCTGAACAAGTCTGTTTTATTGCTGGACAGCCTTTTTCTTTCCAAGAATGAAGTAGGAGAAGGTGCCAATGTAAACCTTGACCTGATACTGTGGCTGTGGCTGAGAAGAAACTGTCTTGATGGGTACATGTGGAGTACCATTCAAGTGACCTAAAAGTGCTCTGAATCAAAGCATGAGTATGTGTACTGTCCTGGCACTTTCTGTGGCATAAAAGGCTTGCCAGTGGGGCGCTCTGCCATGCGTTTGGTCCTGTAATATATGTTAAGAACAGAGAGATCTGTTTTTGTTCTTGATGGAGCAACTGAAATACGGAAATTGAGCTTCATTCCATTCCCTTTCAGAGGGTAAGTTGGAATGGCTGAGCTGGGCCCCACAGGGTCTCTGAATCGCCTCCCAAGGTGCTCTGCCTTTCTGGGCTGAGGCAGCTGGTTGAGAATATCAGCACTGAAACTATATACCTGAAGTAGCTGCTGTGGTACTACCAGCTGGCTCTGTGCAATGAAAGGAGTGTGTTACTTTGCTGAACAAAATTGCTCTTACCAAGGCACTCGGCTATTGTCATAGCCCCGCTCAAAAACCCAACAGTAGAGAGGAGATAAAAGCCTGACTTCTAACACGTTGTTCTGCCTGCCCTAGATATGAAATACAGACTCAGCAGTTTGAACATCCCTTCCCAAAGCAGTGACTGATGTCTGTCGGGAAGGGAGAGGAGCCGAAGTGCTGACTTCAAGGTCCTTTCTTTTCCCCTGCAGGTGTGATTGATGACAGAGGAAAGTTCATCTACATCACTCCAGAGGAGATGGCTGCCGTGGCTCAGTATATCAAACAGAGAGGACGAGTATCTATCGCAGAGCTGGCCCAAGCAAGCAATTCCCTCATCAACCTCCAGCCTGAGAGCCAAGCTGTTGCTCCAACAGTGGCATGAAATTGTGGCATGGGAAAAACACAGCAGGAGATTAACTTTTTAATGAAAAGCCACATAATTAAAAAAAACAAGAACCCCTCTAGTCCATTCATGGTGCTTGAAGAGAAGATGTTCTTTTTAAGCATCAGCTGCAAGACTTGATTAAAACTTCTGCTGTTAGAGCTCGTATAAAATAGGACAGTCTTTTGTACAGCAGAGGCTTGCCAAAAGCCTGGGGCTCAAACACACTGATGCACCTGTACCCCAGGAATATCAGTAATTTTTACATAATTTTTACAGTAATTTTACTTTATTTTGGCAGTCTCACATGACTATACCCAGAGTCTTTATTGTTTCCAGATTCTGATGTCTGTATCAAATATATTTGATTTTGATTGTATTTGGGATTCTCCAGACTTGCTCTGCACTTATGGAACGTTGTGGCCCAGAATAATAGGTGTGTAGGGGTGAGGCTTGCAGATTTTCTTTTCTCTATAAACATTGGAAGGATAGAGTAAAAAGAAAATAGTGCCTGTGTGTCTCTGTTCTTACTGAAATGTATACTGAAACTCTAGAAAGAGTGCTTGCTATGTTATGAGAACTTCCAGAGGTTTATTTCAGAAAACCTTTGCTATAGAAATATGCTTTCCTTGGTTTATATAATGTGAAAAGTTTGCTCGCAGCCAAGCTGCGTTATTTTTCTGTAGCCAAGAGACAGAAACACCTCAAGGGAAAGGCTAACTCGCCTCATTGTGCAGGCCAGTTCTACTGATACCAACCAGATTCTGATGATTCATCCTTTGAAGTAAGAGCCAGCTCAGTGTGTCTGAAGGCCTCAGACACTCCTGCCCCATGGCCTTTGGGTTTTGGATGGATGGGATTTTTTTTAAGTAAAAAATACAGGCACTCTGAGTCATGCAATTAATGTTACAAGTAAATGCTTATTAATAGATTAATTGTAGGGATCAGTATATTTCCTGCATAAGAATATTTATATTTTTAATAGCCTAATTGATGATTTGTTAATTCTTCTTTCTGAAATCCACAGAATTTATGTGGATGCGCCGTCACAGGGGAGGGCGTGAGGGGCTGGCTGCCCAATTTAGACATAACTTGATTAGACTAAAAGCTGCATCATCAGTGAGATGCGATAGCAATAAAACAATGAAAAGAAGTGTATTTCCTTCCTACTCTCTGCACTTCTGCTGAATGTGATACTCTGCAGGAGTTACAGTGCAACACCACATATTGCTGTGAAAGATGGGTACATCGTTACCGTGCTGCACAGCAATAACCAGCAGAGAGATTACTTGAGATTTGAGGCTTGTAAATTCTCTTAACTATTAAAAATTTGATTTTGCCATGATTATTTTGTTCTGCCCTAAACTATTTTTGTAATAAAACAAAACATATTGAAAGAATTGCAGAGATTTGTATTGGGGACTTTTTTTTTAATAATGTGTTGAAGGATTTTCTGAGATAAAGGGGCCAGCCAGCAATGTTATAGACTCCAGAGTGCCAGTCAAAGACTAGAGGTATTCTGTTAAATCCACTGAAATCACTCCAAAGTACACTGAATTTCTATGGTTGTAACAAATAGCACCACATTGACTGTGCAGTGCAAGCTTGCTTCTGCTGTGCTGGTACAACTGTACCAGATAACTGCCGTGCCCCTTTAGCATGGGCCAGCTGTTTGCCAAGAGTGGTGTGTGCAGTCCCCTTTTACACACCTCTGTCTTGGCTCGGACAAGATTTGTGTCTGGTAATAGAGTGATAATTCAAACCATTTCATTACTGGAGTTTTGCAGGGTTGTTTGTGGTTCATTGACAGGTCGCAGAAAGAATGGTTGAAAGCTGCAGTTTAGAGGAGGTGCTCGGCAGAAGAACATGATGGCGAAGTATTTATTGGGAGCCAAATTCACGGTCCGTTAGAGGGCTCTAACAATAAGAGGCGCCTCAGAACTGCCACTTGCCTGAGATCCTGTGGCGAGCTCTGAAGGAGTGTTTCCATATGCAGTGAAGCATGTGAGGCAGGCAGGGTAGCCAGACTGAGCCCTTTCATGTGAGATATGGGTCACCTGATAAGCTTTGTAGATCTTCCTGCATGTTGTCTGTCTTTGTGGGAGACTAGATTTAACCTGTGGGTCCTTCCTAGTACTGAGCTTATACCTAATGCTAGGATCTGGGGGTTTATGCTTGCTTTTATCCACAATTCCCTACCAGGGAATCCCAGTATTGCAATTTGGACCTGACCCTGTCTGTGCTGTTTCTGAGATTGGGGAGTTGCTGTATGGAAACTGGAGCACAGGTCTGGTGATGATCTTTGGAAGAGCTACCGTCATCTGGCTCGACCATGTTGTGGTCTCAGCTGTAATACCAGCTAGGATAAGATGTGACTGTGTAGCTGTGCCAGCCCCGGGTCTGTCTGTTGCAATCCTCTCTCCTCCTCTTCCGCCATTTTTTCATTTCCCATTCTTTGCGCCCAATTGCATTGTATCAGCACTCAGGAAAACTCATTTCATTTCCTTCATATTTGATTTGGGTGCTGTGTGATCTTCGCTGCGTGTGAGCTGAGAGGCCAGCCACTTATATGAGACATATAAAAAATATGGGGGGGGGGGGGGGATGCAGATAACAAAAAGCGCATGTAGGCTGTTACAAAAACCCATGCAGGAGGAAACTGCTGTGCCGTGTTTCACTTGGTGAGGCTTCCTGGGTCACTGTAGAGCCTGAGCCTGCAGGAGGTGAGGAGAGACGGGGGCTGGTGCTCTGACCCATGGGTCCTGTTCAGGTCTGTGCCTTGGGGAACAGCCACTGCTACTAAATTGCAGCTGATTAAAGAGCATTATGCTATTTTCTGTGAATCCACTTACAGAGTCCAAGACAGTGACAGTTTAAAAGCATGAATACAGTAACTTCAGGTGATGGGTTTGGATGGTTTATAAATGAAACCATTCAAACTGATGCTGCTCCTTAAATCGGTGTTCATGGTTTTTTCCTGTGGAAGTGGAGGGGGAAGAAATTAAGGACTATGCCCCAAAAGTTATTTCACTGAAAGAATTTATAAATCTTGTGATAACTCACATTTCATATATCCAATGAGAAGAGACACCTAATGAAAGGCAGTACATTAGGGGACTAAATTAAGGAACTGGTATTAAATTAGGGGACACCCCTGGGCATCGTGGCCATGGCGGAGATGGGGGGTGTCCCCATTGTGTCCTGGGTGAGGATGGAGGCTCAGGATGCTGGCAAAGAGGTGGAACGGTCCATCAATGCCTGAGGTCAGGTCCTCTCCTCCTTCCCCAGTGTTTACAACTAGTTCTGACTCTGCTTCGCAGGGAACTACAGTCCTGCTGGTGCTACAAGATGTGCCCAATTCCTCCAGAGCACCCATCCTTCCCGCGGGCTTACGGAAAATTTTACAGGGTCAAGGACAAAACCCGGCCAGCACCTTCATCCGTGTTAGAGTGGTCCCTTCCATCACATCTGGCACAGTCAGCAGTAAAATATCAGCAAAATAGTAGCTACAGTAAAATAGCAAAATACAGGGTGTGCTGTAGATTTTGGGTGTTGTGAATGTTTTTGCAAGCAAGCGTTGGCTGGTTGGGGCTTATGTTGCGGAGCTGGTGTGGGGCTCAGCCAAGCTCTGCTGGGGCTCTTCCCTTAGGGATACGCTGTGTGCAAATGGCTCATCCAGATTGACTTTGGGCAAGAACACCTACTCCCACTACCCCTCTTCCTTAAAGACAGCACGGTTTCACTGTTTTGCTTCCAGCTGCTTTGCCCAGTCTACCTGTTTTTCATTTTTTAAAAGCTGAAATGTCCCCCTATTATTTGGCTTAAAATAAAAAATAATAGATCCTTATTTTCTGTTAAACTTTACCCATGCATTATGCAGCATTAATCACTGTGTTTTTCCTCTCTGAACTAGTACAAGAGCTCCCAGGTACTCTGCTTGTACAGGGAAGGAATAATAATAGTAATTACCAGCTCATCTGAGCAAGCTTGTCCTAATTTTGCCATTCCACCCGAAGGCAAAGGCCAAAAAAAAATGAGATTGAAAACCTTGCCTTTGTATCCTACAAGGCGAGATCTAATCAAGGAGAACTCCAGCTTCTTTTTCATGCTTCTCAATGGAAGAACATGGTTTATTGTGAAGCGTTTGCAGGTCATAAAAATGTAAAAGCTACAAATGTCGTAAGCTTTAATTTCATTTGTTTGTGATAGGAGTTTTAGAGCCCATCAGACTCCTGGTTTCCAGCTTTTCTTTGTAACTGGGGTTATATAGGAACAAATTTCAGGGGTCTTTTTGTTGTTTGTTTGGTTGTTTTTTTAATTGATATTGTGTGTTGATCCTTTTAGGAAAATGCTAAATATCACAAAATGGCAGCAAATCGCGAAGCTGCACTATTCCTCTTTGCAAAGGAACATCCCCGTTCTGGATTCACGGATGTTTTCTTTACCCCCAAAAGCAAAATCAGAGCATTAAAACCAAGCTGTGGCTTGAATGCAGGAGTCCCTGCTAAAGAGCTGATGCCTAGGGAAGTTTGGCCTGCAGCACTGTAGGGATGGGACCTTAATTCTTTTCACCTTCTCTGATATTAAAAAAATATATTAAGTGAAACTCAAGTAAAACAAAGGAGAGGAAAGGAATCCCCTTCCTGCCCTGAAGACAAAGAACGTTTTATGGTCTCTCTCGCTACATCTGTATTCATCAAATGTGACATTTTTCTGTCCCTGGGGACAAGTCATTCCTATCAGTTTACGAGGTGAAACGCACAGTGGCAGCAGCTAAGCTGCTTTTTGGAACCATTTTCTGGAGGGTTTTCAGCTGGTCTGCAACAAGGCCCCACAGTAGTGATGCCCTAGCCCTTTTCAGCCCACCTGGTCCAGATTTCTCTTTGGCTTCTTCACCCTTCAGAAGGCTTCTACTTACAGAGGCTGGTTTGGTGGTGAGACAGAGGAATTCAATCCAGATTTATTTGTTGACCCATAACCCAATTAATTTGCCTTTTCAGTCAAAGATCTGCACTTCTCTTTCTGATGCCAGGTAATCCCCCCACAATGTAGCTCATCTGCTTCTGAAAGTGCCTGCACAGCTGTTTGATGTTCTCAAAAGTGCTGAGCTTGCACATAGCACTAGGACAAACAAGCTTCTGCTGACTGCACCCAAAACCATTGAACAACTGGTATGGCCTGCCCCATCAATAAGGGAGACTGCAAAGAAAACCAGCCCCTAGGAGGAGAAGCTCGAGGGAAGAGTCATTTCTGGAGACAGAGACCTGGAAGGCAGCAAGGCTGTGCTCAGGACTGCTCAGCTGAGGATCTGGCCCAGAAACCTAATCAGATGGATTATTAATAGGGTCCAGCATTCATCCTGCATTTGGCTTTCCCTCCAGGACCTTCAATGGCAGCTCATGGTGGTTTAAGGAATCATCCAATACCTCCAATATCCTCACCAAAGTCCTGCTCAGCTATTTCCAGCTAATGAAACAGACTTTATCTCAACTCTCCCATCTAGTCTAGCGGGAGGTGTCCCTGCCCACGGCAGGGGGGTTGGAACTCCATGATCTTTAATGTCCCTTCTAACTCTAACCATTCCATGATTGTACCTGATAAGCCTGAAAGTCTTAGGTGCAGAAGGTGGAGGTGTTGGGAGCCCATCAGCAGAGGATGAAGGGGAGCTGGTGTGGGGGATCAATTCCAGGCATGTTCGGTTTGCCTTTAGGTGAGAACTTCTGATACCACACCTAAGGGACAGAGAAGGGCAGACAAAATAACAGAGGTGGATCCAGGCACTGTTTCTGTGCATTAGCTCTAAAGGAAGGATCAGAGGCACTGAATGCAGGGAAACCTCTCCAGGAGAAGCAGGCACTGAGCTTGATGCCCCTTCATGCGTGCTGAGAGCACCTGCACAGCTGGCCACACATGCACAGGAGAAAGTCTGAGATGTCTCTGCCCTTATGGTTGATGACACAAGTCATCTCTGCCAGTCACTTCTGCAGACTGCAGCCTCACAGCTCCTATATGTGAGTCCCTTGGAAATGTCCCACCTTAAACCCATGTATACGTGTGTGAATGTGCAATTGTCTCATTGACTCTTCCAGAGGTCCAACAAGTTTTTGGGGACTGAATGGATATCCCCGAGTCCCTGATAAATGAAGAGTTTCCATCATTTTCTAACCAACAAAAAGGTATGATTCAGGGTTGTATGTTAATACTGAACAGGTCTCAAATGATTGAGTTTATAAAAGAAAAGATCCATGGAATGGGAGCTGCAAGCAGCAGATTGAAGTGAAGACAATGTTAATGAGGTTTTGAGGAAAAACGACACTGAGGAATTCTGCAAGAGAGGTTTAGAGGGCAAGGTGGAAAATAGTAGAAGATACACATGTACGTATGACTGAGAAGCTGCGGGTATCTGCTGAGCAGGAGGTCTGAAGAACAGTGAACCCAGAAGTATGTATTTGGGGAAAGAAAAAAGAGAAGACCAGCTGGAGGAGGAGAAAAAGGGTTAAGAAGATGAAGTGAGATGTAGTGAGCAGCAGGCCTCATTGGAAGAGAAGATGATAGTCAGAGACCAGAGGCCAAAAAGGAAACAGAAGATGCACAGAAAAGGGTGAGAAATCACAGCCCAGCTAATGCAGAAACAAGAGAGAAAGGACCAGACATCCACACCAGTACCAGATGGAGCATTTGTGTGACAGTGGATTTGAGAAAATGCTATTGGTTTGTCAACGGGAGAGATCCAAATAGAGACTAAGGTGCTGCCTGCTAGGAGCAAATGCAGGGGCCATGGCCGTTAGTAGGAGAGCTGGGGCAGAAAATGGCACAACTGGAGCTGCCAGTACATTGCTTGAAAGAGAGAGTGAGGGAATTGCAGAAGCAACAGGGTGGTGAGTGACCATGCTGAGATGGAACAGATGCAGGGTAGAGAAATCAGTAAGTTCAGAACAAAGTGTTCAGTGGAGGCTCTGGAGGCCGGGTACCTCCCCAGCCCTGTGCGAAGCACGGACCACCCAGGTCAGCTGTCCTGCAAAGTGCTGGCCAACAGCACCACACTATTTCGAAAAGGAGGGGCCCAAGGAGCAACCAGAAGATCTTTCTGGGACCTGTTCTTCCTTCAGGTACTTGAAGCACTTGTCGTTGGTGCTTATTCCGCCTTCTGTTCTTTTTTTCTCTTCTCCTTTGGCAGCACAAGTCATTCCCTTGCACCCAGCGGGTTTCAGCTTATTGCATTTGCTGATAGAAGTGGTTTCTCTGGCATCCTAACTGGCCTCACCATTGTCCTTCTCGCCTTCATAGAAATCAAGTGACTGGCACTAATCTGCACAGTAGTCACAACTGTCCTACGTATTTCGTCAGGTACCTCTGGATACGGGGAACTGTTTTTCCTCTCTTTTATCACCTACACGAAAGGGGCATTTTATCTCTGAAGGAGGCTTTTGCCCACTTTGTGTGGGTTAGTTCCCATCCACTCCAACAAAACCCCAGCCCTGGTATTCCTCGGGGAGGGGTGAAAGTGGCAGCTGCAGGTGGCAAGCCACAGGCTGAGAGTGAGCGCTCAACAGCCAGAGGTGCCAGACGGGTTTGTGCTGTGCAGCTGGGTGTGAATCCTTGCCCTCTCCCAAGGCACCGCACGGTTTCTCAGGGGTGGAGGCAAACCCAAAACTCATCAATCTGGAGAGGAAAATTAATTAAATGGCATAACTCAGGATGCAGTGGGCTGTGGAACATCTTGGCCAGGTGCCATCATCCTCAGGTGGTTTCAGGGCATTGAAATTGTCTCATCAGTGGCAATGGAAGAGCCTGAATGGCTTCCCAGCCACTGTCTCTGCTCTAGGGGAGCCTCCTGCTGACACAGCCTCTCCCCTTGTGACCGCATGTCACGCTTACTCATCACAGGGACCCTGGACCTCACCCAGCCCCAGTACCTACAGAAGCTGCTGTACGTGGAGGTAGCTCAGCCCCTGAAGCATATCAGCCGGTGCTCTGATTTATTTTTCTTTCTCTCAGGCAGCCATGGAAGGGCTCCCAGAGCAGTACAATGCTGTGGGAGGGGTGTAGGGTCTCCAGCTCAAATGATCCAGCAGAGAAACTGGTGGTAGGAACCCTCCCATTTCCCAGGAGATACCTGAGCTTGGCAGCTGGTAGACGATCTGATGCTGTACTGGGGCTCAGACTCTTTCTGCTGCATGTTATCCTTGTGGGTAACAGTCATGGTCCCAAACTCTGAAAGGCTGGAGCCACCTGGACCTGTGCCCTGGTTTCCTGATGCACCTCATGGAGAGAGACTGACAACTGAAGTGCACAGACGATGTGATCGAAACCCTCCTCCCTGGGCTATGGGCACCCAGCTGCGCATTGCACTCCCAGCCAGCTGAATTTGATGAGTACAATCTCTCCTTGACTCTTCTGCCGATGTCAATAGGGGACCAGGTGAATTCAGTCAAAGGGTGGATGCAGCGGTGGCACCCAGATGCATGTCTGCCTGCTCTGGAGGGAAAGGAATGGACACAGAGGACTTTTACAGCTCTAACCCGACCTTTGGGCATCTTCAGCATAGCAATTTACGCAGCTGATATGGTTGTTTCTAATACCTACAGGTCCTATGCAGACCTGCACTGTGGGATGTTGGCTGGCAGAAGAGAGGCACAATTCCCTTTGGTGGGTTTTTTTTCAGACCATTTTAGTGGTCTGAAATTTCGTTAAGATGAACTAAAAGCAGGACCAAAATGGTTACAGAAAGGATCACATTGCATGTTCAGAGACAAATCAGATGTGAACTGTAGGAGGGACTGGCATCTCCTCCTAAAACACCTCCTGGTCAGGTGGATCCAGAGTCACTGCAGTTGGCAGAGATTTCTAGTTTGTCTCAAAGGAAAATTTCTGCCAGCATCAAATTAAGGTCAGGGGACAGAGCAGAGCAATGGCCTTGTTTCAGCCTGGCAAGGGAATCTGGAATGAGGGGCGTGGGTGCCGCAGTCACGTTTGCGCTGCACGGTGCAGGACACAGGTGTCCTGGTTGTGCTGGTGCCTTTGAACAGTCTCCCACACCAGAAGAGCTGGGGAACATTTGTGTGACTTATTTTCTTCTTCCATCCTCCTGCTACCAAGATAGTCCTTGGAACTGTCTTACATGAGCTTTTCACACTTTGCATAAACTCTTTGGGGAAGGCAAGATTCATATGGTGGAGAGGGAGCAGTGGGACTGCGATGGGGCAACCATCGCAGAACCATTGCAGAAGGGACTGCAGGAGGTCCTGCTGAAGCTGCAGCTGAGCTGAGCTGGCAGCAGGGATGATCCAAGCATCTCTCATCCACTCCTGCACAAAGTCAGCCCCAGGGTAAGCCAAGGACATCCCAAAGGGACATAGCAGCTCCTGAGAACACTGTTCCCTGAATGATGATGACCCAACTCAGAGTCAGGTTACCCCCATTTAAAATCATTTAATATTGCAATGATTTTGGCCATTAGCACAAGCAGTGCCGCGTTTCAGCTCCTGTCCTTTTGTCCCATTAACAATCGGCTACAGGAATCCAGGCTGTGTCTCCCACCAGCCACCCCACAGTATGACCCACATCGGGTCCCTGCCATCTCACAGCCAGGCCCGTGACTCACCTCACCTTTGCTGCAAGGGAGCCATCTGCAGCCTGAGGTTTCCATCCGGATGGAAGCAGCTGCTCTGCCCTGTGGGCCAGGCTCTCTGATCTCTGTGGGCTGCCTGCTTACAAGAAAGATGAGAGTAAGTTGCAATCTGCAGAAAAGCTACAGCTCTTGGTCGTAACACTGAGAAACAACCATCGGCTGCAGCTTCCAACACGTCCCACGTTCATTGTCTGTGTTGCCTCCGTGCACGCAGCTAAACCTCACACCCATGCCTCCCCATCTGCCTGATTTACCCATCGCCCCGTGCTACTCGATGTATTTCCTTGCTGCCGCTTCCATTAGTGCGTTAAGCACAGAATTAACTTGCTCAGGGGTTTCTCTTCCAAGAGCAGTCACCTCCGAGCCGTTCTCTATCCTTGAGCTGACCACACCAATCCTTCAGACTCCTCCCAGAGGGCTCAGTCCTGCAGAAGACGTGCCCAAAGCTCCCTAGGGTGAAGCTAACCGAGGACAAAACTGGGGCCAAAACACTACGGGGACAGATTTGTGTATGATTCAGGCTCATGGCCATTTGAATTGCTTAGTGGTTTGTTGGGCAGAAAGTCTGCTGATTTTGAGTGATTCTCTGCCAGCTTCTGGCATGTAAGAGGTGGCAACAGATGAGTGCTGTTGGGGTCCAAACGGCACGGTGCCAACGTACCCGGACCTGGCATGCCTGGATCCGGGCTGAGCCCTGCCTGAGACATCTTCCCAGCTACTTGTGTTCTTCCTAAACCACCCCAAGCGATCCACGGCTCCTCCAGGAGATGGCAGCAGCAGATCTCGCATCCCCCCCCGTGCAGCATTTCTATGGCAACGGAGTGAAGCATCCCCCAGAGCTTGGAGGGCAGCCACAAGGTTAGGGAAAGCCATTGCTTCCCAGCAAACAACTCGTCTCCTTGCTTCCCTGGGCTGGAGAAAGGTGGAAACAGGGGACCTGCCACTTTGCTCCTTGCCCAGCATCACAGCAGAATAATTGAGGTGACAGCCAGGGTACTGCAGCTGAATTAGCCAAGGTTACCGAGTTTTCTTTTACTCTCTGCTTTTAGCAGGAGGGAAAAGCTGTTGCAAAACTTGCACAGATCCTGGATGTACCAAGGAGGTAAAATGGCAGCATTGGCAGCAAGATGTTTACAGCAACATCAACAAAGTCCAACGTCTGTCAGCAAAGAGCCGCCAGAGCAGGGAAACATTCGTGAGCTTAGGTTCCTTCCCACTGCTCCGAAACAGTTGATCTTCAACATTTAGAAAGCTGGCTGCTCCCTCTCAGCTCCCTGCTTTCCAATGTGCTACCACCCAAACTAAGCTGCTTATCATATGTGGTATAATCCATCTTCAGGCTTGTGGCAGGAGCAGCAGTGGGAGCTAATTAGCATGTGCTAATATGCATGTTAACAAAATCTAGCTCCTACAGCAGGAAAATTGTTACGGTTGTTGCCATTTATTTGCATGCTGAATTTTTTGCAATTAGGCACCATGTAATGTTGAGTCACTGCTGGGGACCTGGCCTTCCATCTGTGGCTAATGCCACTCACATGAGGGGCGAATTATGGGCAGGTCATGCAGCAGAGCTCTTGAGACCCAGCTCAGACCAGCTCTGAAAGGCTACTAGGAAGGGTTTGTTGACACAAACATGCCGTTATTCCTTGGAGTCATGGCATAGCTTGAAGAGTTGTTCAAGGAGATCAAGAGAGATGTTTGGAAAGGGATTTGTAGTAAGATTTCAAGGCTGCTTTGCTGTCTTACTACTTTACATTTGGCCACTCAATCTGCTGCTCTCAAAGCTCCTTTTCAAATGCTAGTTAGTCCCCTCAGCACTGGTGAGGATAAGCCACCAACTGTAACTTGTTCTCCACGTTGTTTGTAGACTTGTAAGCTGAATCCTGGAGTGGTTCATCCTTCTCCTTCCAACAGAGAGCAGGAGCTGGTCCTGTCCCAGGGCTGCTTTCTAGTTGCTAGATCTTTCCCTTTGGGACTGTAGCTCCAGCAAGAGGTGCTGATCATGCTGGTGTCACCCTGCTAGGACCTGACACAGCATAACCAGACATTTCTCTTGTGTTGTTCCAGCCCTGACTCTGGCTGATGAACTGCTGTGGTTTCAAGTCCCAGCTACAGACTGACACAGCAGATACTGCTGTGTAGAAAAAATCCACATGTTTGGACCATTGGGATCCTTAGCTATCTGCCGGGTCGCTCCTACTCTTGTATAGTTTCAGGTTTCTTCTCTATAAAGATTACACTCACTTTTTATTTGAAAGTTTCCTGTTAAAGCATTGGGCAGACCCTGTCATTTCATTTTATAATTTTTACAGCTTGGATGGACTTCAGCTTTTCTCTGCTCAGCAGTGTGTGATGTGTACTGTCCCGGGACACATCCCTAAGGGATGGAGAGCCACAAACTAAATGGGATGACATGGTGGCAGGGCAGGGTCTTCACAGGGCAGGGACCTCAGCAGCTAGTGCCCAGCTCCACAGGACCCAGGCAAGGGGAGCAGGAAAGGCCCATGGATAACAGCTACGCTCAACCAAGAGGCCAGATCATCAGGCAAGTTGGTGGTGATGAGGCAGGTCTGAGGCCAAGCCATGAAGTCAACCTTCAGGTCAGGGTCAAAGGGTCCATGGCCAAGCATGGTCACGGCTATGGCTAAGCTGGAGACCAGCTCTGGGCTGAGCTGAAATGGGAGGGTGTTTGCCAAACACGGCTCTTTGGAAAAATGGTCCTCATCATCCATGGGACCCATTGACCCAGTGGAAAACATTGTGTCATACTCTGTCATGAGGAATGGATGAGCTAAGAACTGAAGCCAGTTCCCACACCTCTGTCCAACTGCAGGAGCACATCGTATCTCAGAGACCTCATGAAATGGCAGGCACCTGGCACAGGCTAGGTCTCCTGGTCTATTTGGTCATTCCCCAGACATGCTGCAAGTCTTCATTCTTTTTCCTTTCCTAATTTTCCCTGCTGTAATTGTTTGCCTGACTGGCAGAAAGGATTCACACTGAGTTAGCAGAAGTTTATTCACATACGCAGGCATCCTAGAGAACTGCCACTCACCAGCATACCAATATGTTTTAGGTAAATATAAAGCTCGAATGCAAAGTACACTGCTTATGCAGATAGCAGAAAGCACCAGCAGTGTTTGCAAAGTATATTGATATCCTCTGCTAGAAGGTCACTTATGAAAGGAAAAGTAATAGTCCACGCTGCTCTACAAAGCAGCACAAGGAATGACCAGCGGCTGAGCTTTGTTTCTAAGCTATGATGAGCTGCACAGCCAACCCCCAGGTCAGCCCGACTACTTCCAAGAAACAAGATCCTGTTCTTGAAACCCAGGCATTACTCCACCCAAGAGATAACCCCAGCTTTTCGGAGCAAAGAGAGCCTTGAACATTGGAAATGTTTCTGAAGCATTCCCTCAACCTGTTGGGTCTTCTCTTTGTGTGAAAGAGTAGAAAAGGAAAACTGTCAATATAGAAACACACACCTAAAAGTGTCGTGAAGTTTTGTAATGAGAATGGGGTCGACCATTCCACATTTCACATACCAAGGGACCATCTGTAGCAACGACCAAGGGCTCTATCCCTTGTAGACCATAGGAACTAGGGTTCACCACCAACCTACACTTCTCAAACCTTCCTTCCACGTCCAGACCCCAGTCTAGTCCAGACACTGATCTCAGACACAGCAGAAACATGCAATCAAGGCAGACAGACCCTTTCCAGAGGACTTTACTCATGCAAGGAGTTCTTTCACTCCCCCAACCAGTTGACAGAGTTATATGCAGCTTAACATGGAATATCAGATTTTAACAGTATCTGTACAGAGCTAAGGCCAGAGGAAGGAGCACAATGAGTTTTTCTTCATCTGCAGGACTTCATGCTGGCTACTGAAAACCGGATCCCTCTGCTCCAACTCTGGGTGTTGAGGCTAACATGTTCTAAAGATGCATATATACCTTATATGAGGAAAAAAACTGCAGAGTCGAGTAGCTGCAGCTGGGCTCCCATGGCTCTTTCCTCTGCCAACAGCTCATAGCTTTAAATAGAAACTATAGAAACTTTCTGTAGAAACATAGAGAGGATAGGACCCTGAAAAGTTATGATCCATCAGGATAGGAATGCCAGCACAAAGTTTAAGACATCCTTCAAGTAGAGGAGGGATCCTTCAATGTGCTTGGACACTGGTCAAGATGGGATACCAGCAGGGCAGATCTGAGGGAGGCCAAGGGGGAAAGAGGACGACCTCAGAAGAAACCAGGCACATTCAAAATGAAGGCTGTGCTGGAGTCTGTAATCGTCTCTGCTTTACTCTTCCTCCCTCTCCACCTTCCCAGGAGAGTGTCTGGGTTTGTTAGCAGCTAGGAAAACATTTTGGCCCAGATTCAGGCAGCCTATTAAGAGTCACAGTCCCAGCGGGAGCTGGAGAATCCTTAAGGCTGTGTGGATCAGCAAGCCGGAGCTGGCACTGGGGAAAGATCATGTAGTCCCTCCAGGGCCAGGGAAGCAATGGGGTCTTCCCAGCAAAAAAGGAGATGGTTAGCACATCTCCCCACCCAGCTTCGTCCCCCCAGCACTGCCAGCTGCTGTCACACAATCTCCTTAGGTTTGCAGGAGACGTGAGCTCACTTGCTGAGATTAGCCAAACAAAACAAGCTGTGTAAGCCTATTCCCAGCTTCGCTTTGACATTTGCCAGAGGAGATTTCAAGCGCGAGAGCTGCTGTCTCCCCGCTGCACTGCAAAATGCAAATCCATGGCGATGCAACATCCCCATCCTCTGGTCCCCTGCCCCAGGAGGCATCCCCACCTGCATCCCCTCCATCAGTGGCACCTGAACTGGTTGTCATAGAAACCAGTGGTCTGCTCATCTCCCCAGGTCCTGCATGCCAGGGTATGATGCTCTGCTCCCTCCGGCAGTGGCTATTTGCAGTCTGAGGGACTCGGGGCGGCTGCGGTTTCCCCGTGCATCTGGGAAGGGAGCAGCCCACGTGGCCGGGAGCATGCTCCCAGCTGGTGATGCTGCTATAATTAACTGGAAGCGAGGGCATATTGGGGTCACGGTGAACCCCCCGAGTATTTCGCCGGCCGCAGGATGCTGTCCTTTGATGGGGCTGCAGCAGTTCCCGTCTCTGCCGAATTCAGACGGGCTTGTTCGCATCTGCATATTTTGGAAGCCGGTGGGGATATGAATGAACAGAGCCAGCTGCAAAGCCTGCTGAATATTTCAGGGAAGACATTCATTCAAAAAAAGAGAAAGAATCCACCCCCTCCACCCCCCAAATGTCAAAATATATAGGTTTTTTTAATAAAGCTGCAGAGGATATTGACTACAATTAATTTTAGGATGCTGTTGGACAAAACCCCATAGCTTCACATTTCTTTTATGACAACAATTTTGGTTTTGAACCTAAATTGTTTTTCTGGGAAACCTTATTCTGCAGTGATCACAACCGTGAAGACGAGGCCAAGGAGCCTGTTGGAAGACAGCGATCACTCTTCACTCAGCACCTCAGCTTTTCTTCCTCATCCTCAGCCAAGACCCCAGGAAAAGGTTGTGTTCAAGGAACCCAACCCTGGCTGTGGCCAGGCATCAATGCCATGGAGAAAAAAACCTGTTTTCCTTACGGAACCAGGCTAAAAATAACCGAAAGGAAAAAACTGTCTTCAGCCAGCAGCTAAACAACCCCTGAACAGCTTCACTCTTTGGTTTGTGGCAGGGAACCAGGGTCCAGTAACATCCAGGGCATGAACAAATGAGCTCCCAGAATTTCTCCTGGCTGCAGCCAAACTGCCTAGGTGTGGTGGGATGGGAAGAAAAGAAGATGAGTGAGGTTGTGCGTGAAAGGCATGGAAATGAGGCCAGGAGAAGTGTCAGATGTCCCAGCAGATTTCATGGTCCATGCCTGGTGCTACCCAGGTTCTGCCACGCTGTCCAGGGTGGTTTTGGCCCTGCAGCCAAGGATGGATAGGGGCTTTCCTCTCTCTCCATCCGCCGTTCCTCCGTAGGCCACTAACCAGCCGAGTGTTTTCTTCCAAACACGAGATGCTAATCAGACAGCATGTTGTGTCTAATTAGGACTCCTGACAAAGTGAATCAGCCTTCCCCCACCCCTGACGGTAGGACTATGATTTCATCCAAGGCCAGGTGTTAGCAGATGGGTGCCAGCTACACACACACACACACAGCCAAGCTCCTCTTAGCATTAATAAAAACCCTCCTCAACAGGCTCTGGGAAGGATTAAAACCGGCCACAGGAGCATCCGCTCCTCAACCTGCCTGCCTGGACCCTCTCCCCTATTTCCTCTCACCACCCAAGAGCTGACTGCGGCCACTTGACTCACTCCTCTGAGGTCCTTTTTTTGGGAGGATGAGTCTGTGTTCCACAAAGCAGGACCTGATTCCCACTCCTGATCCTTCCTCCATCCAGGAAACAAAAGGCAGGAGCCATTTGACTCATCCCCACCAGGCACTGAGGCCAAGAACATGCATGGGAGCATCCAGAAGGTCATGAGAAACTTCCACATGAAAACAGGATCCGTAACAAAGCAGGAAAAGAGGGTGAGGAATGAGACCATATTTCATGGGGCACTCCGAAGCAGCTGATGGCTTGGAAATGAAACATCTATTCAAGAGGCCTGGGGCACTGCAGAGGAGGCAGAGATCTACTCTGGTCAAATGAGCTGAAGCTGGTACTTAACCAAAAGTGGATCAACAGTAGTTTTTTGACAGTATTATTCCATTTTTTCTTGGGGGGGATGCACCCTGGGAGTGGATGGGAAAGAGTAGCTCAACCAGGAATTTTATAGCTTTGGATGAATATTCTATTTCCAGATTTTTAGGGAAAAAATTATGTCCATTCCCTCTGCCCAGCAAGCAGGCAGGTGACAATTTATCAGCCTCTTCCAAAAAGGCGTTCCCACGCAGAGAGTGGACGTGACAGCAGCATGGATACAACTCATCTTCTCCATGGGAAGAAAACAGCAGTTTGAGGACATTAACATTAGCAACTGGTAGAAGTTGGGCAGCAACATCTGGCAAGACAGGAACAGGCACGGCACTGAAGGTAAAGTGGCCACCTGGAGAACATAATTAGCCTAGCAGGTCTTTTAGTATCATCAATGGATATTATTATTTTACTTATCCCATTGCTAAGGAAAAATTTGTTCTGCTGGTTTTTGGGCATGGCTGGATGATCCCTTGGGAGCAAATGTTGTTAAGGCAGGTGGTGAGGTGGTCAGAGGTGTCCCCTCCTCCATAGAGACCGTCAGTAGTAACGGGAGGTCTTAGTCAGCTTCAGGACACAAACCTTCCTGTTTAGCTGGAGAAGTGGAAATCTTTCTTCATGGCCTCGTCTGAATGAGATTTTTTTGGCTCTGCTTTAATGAAACACTGAAACTCCATGTGGAAAGCAAATGTCTCCTCCCAAATATTTATTATTCTTCTTGTGGAGCAAACTCCGTCACTTTCCATCAAAGCTGTTTTTGCAGATTTTTCAGCGCACACTGAGTATATGTCTGCTCTACTCTGGATCAGGGGAAACTGAGGCACAGAGCGGAGCATGTCAGGATCTGACAAATGCTTACATTGACATCATGACACACACTGAGAAGGCTCCAAAGCAGAAATTATGGTAACGTCTCACATCTAAAACTTTACAATTGATTTTATGTCCTCATGGCTCTATAGACTTTCTACTGACCATGCATGGTCAAGTTTCTGCTCTCCACCTCCTATAAAAGGTGCTGGCTGCTTGATTTCTTGATGTCAGACCTCCTAGGGTTGTGTTTCCCTTTTAGGAAGGAAGGTTCCTGGGCCAGAGGGCAAAATAAAACCCCATATCTCAGCTCTTATTTGTCACCTCTCTTTATAATTGACCACTTTCTAAATGCGAGTCACCACTTGCAGCCCAGGGGTGGGGCCAGCACAAGGAAGCCAGAAGATTTTGCAGGTCCAGCTGTGCTGGGTTTCCACGCAGATGTCCCTACCCATCTCCAACTCACTTCTATTTATGGGTGTCAGTGCAAGGCATGTGATCCAAATGAAGCCGGGACTTCAGCTTATTGCTGTTCTGCTTTGCTGGCCAAATCAAACAGTGGTGTGATGCAACAGTTATGGCTGAGGGTTGCACAAACTTTCCAGCCGGAGGAATCAATCTTTTAAATACAAGTACAGGAAAAAAGCAGTAAGCACAGACAGCAGGCTCAGGGCGGCTTTCTTGGAGCGGGTGTCTGCGAGTCAGGCTGTAGCACATGTTGTTCTGGCTCCCTTCGGTCAACTTTGTTAATATCGCATCGGTATTTGCTGTGGGTGCGCTTGAGTTGACCTGCTGCTTCTCTCCAGGCTCCAGCCTCAGAGGATCTGGTGCCTTGTGGATGCTTTGCTGAGGAGGGACAGCCCTGCCCCAAGCCCTGCAACCAGTCTCTGGGATGACCTTGAGCCAGTCCTCTTCCAGGACTGTCTCCCTGTTCCTCCTCGAGACCTGGCAGATCCATGGGTAACGCTCTTGCCTGGGAGGAGCAGGTGAGAATCACCCAGGTGGACCGAATCCTGGACACATGAGTTGGGAAGATCCTGGGGGAACTTTAATCAAAAAAGGGCTCAAATCTCAATATAGCAGATAGATATTGACCTTCTGTGTCCTACAACACAGGAGCAGACAAATTGGGGCAAATCGATGTCCTGTTCATCTTGTAGACCATTCATCCTGTGGCCCATCCAGCTAATGGTCTGTCTAGCACAGTATCCTACTTCTGAGAGCAGGGAAGAGGAGAGAAAAGAATAATCAAGCAAACGTGGAGCGATTCCCTCCCAGCCTCCAGTAATTTCAAATCCAAACACCTTCTATGGCAGAGGTGGGATCTTTGGCTGGAAGAGCCTTTTTGGGATGATCAGGTGCTGAAGTTTTGGGATCCATGTAAATTTTTTGTATTTGCAACATCCTGCAGCAATAATTCCCCAGTTTAACTGTACACATGATGGGAAGCAGTTCCCTTTTCTGTCCAAACCTGCCCTACACCAGGGTTACTTGCTGGTTCATTTGACCCCTAGCTCTGATGCCCTGATAGAGGGGCCAGCGAAGAGTTGTTCCTTGTCCACTCTCCAGCCACTCTTAATTTTGCAGCTCCATTCAAATCTTCCTCTGCTATCCCTCCAGCAGGAGCTATCACGTATGTTTGAACCTGCTTTCACTCCTCTCTGAATCTTCCCCCAAAATTCTTAATGAGATGTGATAAGGATCAACCAAAAGACTGTCCATGTGTTATCAGGGTGGTGGAAGACCCCGGGGAGCAGGCAGCATCCAGCTGGCACTTCAGCGACTCTCTGATCCCTTATATAACCACTGACACTGTTTGTTTTTCCTTCCTGACTTTCTCGTGTGTGCTGCTCCCGCGTTCGCTGCTCCTAAAGCTGCTTATAATTGTGCTAAACCCCCAGCTTAGGCAAACACTGCTCTGGGTCCTGGATGACTCACTGAGCCATTTTCTTCACTTCCCTTGCAAGAAGCCTCCTCCTCCTCCCCTCTATTAGCCCAGAAAGATGTGGATGGCTCCAGCACACCCTTCTCCGTGTTTACACCCACTAAATCCAATGCTGAAGGGGTTTTTTCCCTCTTGCTAGGTCCAGTTTCAATGTTTGAGTGCCTTCTCCCCTGCTTGGTGAGTCTCATTTGGGACTTGCTGCCCATGAGATGGCCTCAAAGGGTTGGCCGAGGTCTTGCTCATCCTCATAAAAGCCAGCCTGCAAAAGTCAAAAGCCCAAACTTGCAGACAGAAGCATGTGGCAGCTCAGGCTGAGTGTGAAAACGGGCGCACAGGAGACAGTGATGAAGGCCTTTACAAGGTAATGGCTCTTTTCTAATATATAGCACCCAAATATTCTCATCTTGCAAGTGTTAATTTGACAAACAGTGATGTATGCTGTTCTTGTACAATGTTGTTGTCCTCCGAAACCCCTGTTGTGTTATGTGTGTGCATACACACTGAACAGATGCACACACACATCTACTACCGAATTTTCCATTGAAATCCCCACACCCTAACACACACACACACACACACACGCTCTGTTGCCCTGGGGAAAAAGCAGTATCTGGACTTTGCACCTACTTCAGAAGGGCCCGACATATTTGCTGTTGGGAAAACATTTCACATCCAGGCTACACCAGTTAAATTAACAGTGCCCCACACTCCCCTTCATGGACCCGGGGTGCATTGGTAAGGCTTTGCACACCCTCGTGGTGGTTCATATTGATCCCCACATCTGGAAACACTGTGCCAGGGGCTGCCTGAGTCTTTCCATGTATGGTGTCTCCCTTTGACAAGGCATGAGGTGAACCAAGAGGAGCTCCAGGATCTCAGGCCAAGGCAAGTAGATTTGTCAAAGGAAATTTTAAAAGGCTTTTGTGATCTTTGTGATGCCTGGAATGTTGCAAGGAAACACAGGACCTCTCATGTGCACTTGGCAATCTATTTCACTCCTGACACAGGCACAGCCATGAGCTTGGGAGCCAGCGATGGGCTGAGACAGGACATTTTTAATGCCATAAACTGTGCTGCAGCCTCTCCAGCCCAGTTTCTGATCCTTTTGCCCCTAGACAGGTCTCATAGCAGTGGCTCCAAGGGCTCAGCTTGGAGGCGGCTTTTCCTTTTGTGATGTTAAACATCTAGGAAGGAATAATCAAATTATATCCACATGATTACATGATTGAGTGCATGAAGCATCCCATAGAGATTTGTCCCTTGTCCCTTTGCAAGGGCCACTGTATCACTCAGACCAGCAAAATGCCCCTCTGTGTTTTGAACAGGGAGATGGGAGGACTGGTTTGGTCATCTCTGGTTGCCTTTCTGGTGTGCTATGAAGCTGCTCACCTAGTTCCCACCAGCCATAGCATGATGGTGATGTCTTTTCCAGGTTCTTCACTTCTTGCTGCTGTGGTTTTTAGGTGCTGCACCCCATCCTGAGCCTTATGCCCTAGTCCATGTTGTAGCTTGAGCCATGGGTGGTCTTTCTCCTCTCCCGTACAGAGGGTGGTCCCTCCACACAACCCCTGTGCTGGTGCACAAGTAGGAAACAGATGCTTCCCTGCACAGCTCCTGCTGGAGCAAGAGGCTGCGAGTGCATCCTGCTCCTGGGGCTTACGCAATTAGCGGATGAATCAGCAGCACATCTGGGTGCCTGATGAGGCTGCACGGTCACATTTTCCCCTCCATCCCATGCCGGTGAGCTCTTAAGCCCCAGGAAGGCAGCGGGCCAGCCCAGCCTGGCTGCTTGGCTGAGAAGAGGGAGGGAGAGAAAGCTGGGTTGGCTTGCCTTGCAGGGGAAATATTAAGTGCTCCCATCAAAAACTAGGTCATGTCCCTTGCCCTGTGTCTTCTTGATCCAAGGGTGATCTGCAGACAGTGTTTTCAGGTCCCCCCTGGACCTGAACTTGGGTATGAAGGGGAGACATGGAACCTCTCTTCTTTCTCCTCCTGGCTCCAGGCTTAGAAGCAGAGGGTTGCTCCTGAGTTCAGACCCGTGACACAGAGCTCAGCGTCGTGTAAGGCTGGCTTTCATGGAGTCAAGTCAAACTCATGACAGCAGAGCATGTGACAGCCAACAGCACATTTTTCTCAAGCATGGGGCAAGCAGAAGGAGCCAGGAGGCAGGGTATGGAAAAAGGCAGACTGGGGATGGAGAAGGAGAGGCCGGGGATGAAGAGGGGATGGTCTTGCTTGAGTTTGAGCCATGAGGAGGTGAAGCCAGGCACTGTTCACCATCAGCTATTGGCTATATCTCCTCCAGCCTAACACCCAATTCTGCAAGTCACATCAGTCCCAGTCCCAGAGATGCTCCTGCCCTCCAACACTGCGCAGCCCCATCCAAGGGATGAGTCGTCATCAGCACGGGACCAGGGGCATTTTTCTGTCCCTGCCACACCAGGTCCTGTTTAACACCTCCTCCATCACACCCCAGATCTCTGGGACCCCTCAAACAGCCTCATTCTAAGCTGGAGGGCTGGCCGTGGGGAGCTGGGTGCTGACTGGCACTGCGGGAGCAGCTCCCCGGGGCGACGTCGGCTTGGCCCCAGCACTGTGGGAGGGGGAGCGGCTGGCGGGGGGCTGCCATCTCCCCGCTCCGCACGGTCAAGTGTCGCTCCGCATCACCATCACCCTGCGCAGCGAAGGGACCGGCCACAAGCAGACAGGACCGGAGGCAGGAGAGGCGGCGCAGGGAGAGCATCCCTTCCCCCATCACCCTGCTCCTTCCCCCGGCGCTTTTCCTCAGCTGAAATTCAGACCTGTCCCAGGATGCAAAAAGAAAGGCTAACAGGGGAGGGGGAAGGAAGGCGTTTGTCAGTCGAAACAAAGCCAGGGGCTGCTCCTCAGTTAGCAATTCCCCTCCTGGGGTATGTCATTTCCTCTCCTGCCCCCTCGCTTCCCCTCTAAAGAATCAGGAGATCGGCCTGTAAAATCATGAGATCTCGCCCAGAATAAAAAAGGAGCACATGGATCCTGCACTTTCACAGCACAACCAGCCCCTTCTGCAGCAAAACCCCCCTTTTCTGAAAAAAAAAATGGGAAGCTGGAGCAGGCTGGGGAGATGTCGCTGTGAATGGAGAGCTGGTTCCTTTGGGCTGTGCATCCTAGAGGTGAATATCTCATCCTTCCCTCTACCAAGAGGCATCAGCAAGCCCAAATTAGGCTCTCGCCCTCCAACTTTCCCCACCAGGATTTGGCCCCCATGAACAGAGGCTGCCGTGTGCGTCCTTCACCTTCAGATATATCCTGGGGCCACCATGTCCATGCTTGATGAGGGGAAGGGGACACCAGTGGGACACCGCCATGCTCCCATTTAATGTTATTATTAATGAATAATAAATGGTCGATCCGACCCAAATCTCAGCCACTGCCATCCTCTCCCTCAAACTGGGTTCTGGGAAGGGAAAGGATGCAGAGAAGGAGCAAGACTTTCTCCAGCCAACCTAGGTCGTTGGCTGTCCCAATTTTTCAGTGTATAGCAGCTGATGTCATTTCCATATTATTATCTTTGAAGTGTTACACTCAAAATCTAGCGGGAGGCAAAAAGAGAGCAGACCTTATGCACAGAGCAGGGAGTTAAGTGCTAGTCTCATTAAGAATAAAGCAAGTAATTTTTGTTAGCCTTCTTGCAATGAGACCAACGTGTAGTGTCCAAATTATTCAATTACTGCTAATTCCCACTAATAATGCAATTATGACTGCTATACATAGACTTCTGACCATCTCTGGTGCCATGTCCACTCCTCCTGAGAGTTGTCATGGCAAGTTACCAGCACCCCAGGTTTTTTGCTGGAGGTTCTGAGGGTGGGAGTGTTGCCCTGGTTGGTGTTGGGGGGGGTCTCTGGTGCTATTTTCACACCTCATGAAGGAACCTGCTGCTGGCACTTCTGTCTTGCTGGTTAGCAGATCAGGTTATGCAAGAATGTCTTATATTTTTTAGTCCTTTATCAACTGGTAAAATGTTTTTAGGGCAAAACCACGCAATTGCAAAAAGCTTGGCTAAAGCTAGATGCTCATCACCTGACGGCTGGGCAGATTGGCTGTCACAGCCAGCAACACTCATCTGACCATTGGGCAATACACTATTACAGCTAAAACTGGCTAAAAAAAGCTCAGGCCAACACAAGTCTGCCAAGGCCTCGCAAGACCTTAGCCCTTGTCTTGCTAAGTTAAATAAAGCCCGTGACCTAAAGGCAATAGCCATACCTTATTTTCTGCACTACCAGCCCATAAAAGCAGTGTTGAAAAGCTATATCCCTGAGTCCTCCCTGGACCAATGCTTGCACCCAGATGTGGCATCAGCAGAGCCAGCTACACCCAGCCTTGGTGGAGCTGAGACCAGTCACAGGTTGTCCTCTCCTGCATGGAGCAGCCCCAGCAGGCTGCAGAACCGATGCAGAGTCGGCCTGTGTGATGCCCAGGGAAGAGCAGCATCTCTTCAGGTCCTGCATCCTCTCACATCTGCAGTGCCCTTGGGTCCATCCCACCCTCCATGTTTCCTGACCAAGAAGAAGCTGTTCTCAGAGCCACTGAACTTCTGCATTCCTCTTGACCTCAAAGGGATACAGGTAACAAAACAGTAATATTCACAGTGCTGTTACAGGATTTTTGCTAGCTGACCCCCTGCCTGCGCCAAGCATGAACACTAAACAACAAAGCTCTGGGTTTCTTTCTTTTTCAACTCCCTTTGATTATTATTAGTGGTATTCCTTTAATTACTGTCACAAAATCTTTTGCACAGTGGGATAAATGCCCAACCATTTTCTAGTTAACAGAGCTCAGATGTGATGTGTGTCCTCAGACGTCACTGCCTAAGAAGAGCCTCAGGCTACTGGTTCACAGGATGGCCAGAGAAGGGATGGCTGGGGAGAAAGAACAGGAAGGTTTGTTCTCAGAGCTGGGTTGGAGGAGGATAAAACACTGCACATAGTGTGAGCTAATGGCAAGGAGAGATTTTTTTTGAGCTTGTCAGTAGGAAGCATATGGCTGCTGCTGAGCTCTCAGGCTTATTTAGGATTTAGTGCCTATTTGATCTATTTTAATCCAGATGTTCAGCTCATCACATAATGAGATCCCACCAGAGGAACCATAGTGTGATGCCTCCCAGACAGACGAGCCCCCCAAAATGTACTGATGAGAAGGAGCAGCTTCATCAAGGCCATGCATGGCTGAGCAGCCTGCGACAGTGAAGGTGAGGACACCTGAGCTTGGGGAGCTCATGGCTTTCCACCAGGGTGAGACCAACACACTGGTATTGGAAGTCCAGTCAGCTTCCCAGGTCCTTCTGGAATCCTTCCCAAGCAGTTTCTAAAATCTGAAACTTTTATCTTAAAACACAGAAATTTTGAAGCGTTTCACCAAAGTTTGGATGTGCTTCTCTCCAGTCTCCTTTTCCTTGTGTCAGTGAGTCTTCTGCCTGGACAGAGGCACCTGATCTCTCCACCGTTCTCCTGCCTCCTCCATCACTTCGTTGCGGGCATCAAAACCAAAAAGCAACTGTGAATTGCACAGCGATGGGAGGGAGGGTGGGAAGCACCTGCATTGCAACCCTGGAGCTGTGATCCAACATGGAGAATGCATCCATTGCTGTACACCACCGGTAGTCCAGGATCTCCCATCCTCAGGCTCACACTAGGATCACTGGGCCATACGTGGAGTGCTGGGGTGGAAAGGTGGGGTCTGGTGGAGATCACCTCACCTGAGTTTCGAACTACTTCAGCTCCCACTGTAGCCTAGAGAGATGGAGGGGAGCCTAGAGCTGGAGTCAGTTGCCTGTTCGTATTGCCATGTGAGAAGCCCTGCTAAAGTGCTGTCCTAGAGAAATGATGGTTATTTTGGAACACTAAATTTCTCTGCTTTCCAAGTTTGCTCATGTTGTGGGGTCTTCAGAAGCTGATAAAAATGCATTGCTTCCTACTGGGGCAACTCCAAAATCCCAGTCATCACTGCAAGATTTATGTTGAGATTTGAAAGTTTATCAAGATTAGAAAAGGCTTTTTCCAGGTGCAACACTGATTCTGGCCGAGTCTGAGGCTGAGTCAGTGAGCCAGAGAGCAGATGAAACTGACCCAAGGTGGTGGCCTGGGGCAAGAGCTGCATGCATTTACAGTTGGCACTGGACCATGGGAAGATGGAGACAATCAATGTGTCCTGCCTCCAGCCCTCTGTCTTGCCATCTGCTTTCTGCTGTGCTGCCTCTTCTAGTGCTTCACCTCCCAGCCTCCTTGGGAGGACAAATTGTACTGAAATAGCTGAACAGTTCCTTTGACAGTGCCAGCATTCGGCATCCAGCCCTCCATCCACTGCAAGAAAGCACATCAGGCATCTTCCCACATCAGTCACTGCACCTTTTACAGGATATCTTCAATGAGGAGGCACACAGGAAAGGAGGTGGCTTCAGAGGACTTGGTATGGGGAAGCAACAAAGGATGGTAGCATCTACCCAGACCTCTGAAGGATTGTGCCAGCCAGCCCTTTGCTGCATGAAAACAGTTTTGGTCCTTCAGGACAACCCACGCTGATGCCAGGGGTCTGGCTTCCCCTGGGGGTGATGCCCCAGCACTGGCCACCACTTTTGAGGTAAAGGAGCTGCACCTCAAGCATGGAGGTCGCTGGTTTTAGTAGATCTTTGCAAACAAATAACCTGAAGTATTTCCAGCAGATGTAGCCTGGCCATAAGCATTTTTCAATTTTAATTGTGTTGCTTTCCAAGCTCATCTAGGGGACTTAACAGTTTCATCACATGAAAAATCTCAGATACGGGTTTTCTTCTGCATTCAAGAGACATGATGGCATTCATCGGTTTTCATAGTGAGGTAGGAAGCACAGTTCAGGTCTGATCACAGCCAAGGAAAATTTAAGACAGTGCTGTGATGCTGTGTGTCTGGTATCCCTGTTTTCTTTTGCAATTTTTCTACCTGAAGCTTTCCCCCCTCTCTGCCTCCTCACTACACAGTAAATGAGCTCTCCATGAATCTTTCTGAGCGCAAGGCTCTTAAAAAAAACCTGCATATCTTGACATTTAATTAAAGGGATGCAAGTGGTTCATTGGGGATGCAGACTGCACAGCACCAGTCCAGGAGAGCCATTAGCTGGGTGCCCTTGACAGAGCCTCAACAAGTTGGTGGGCACGGGGAGGGGGGGAGGATGGGAAACCCACTGCAGTTAAGATGCTGAGGCATGAAAGCCCTCTTGACCTCATTGCTCCATGCACTAATGGGCCCTGTTTTTTCCTCCGTCTACCCAAGCTGGCTCCTGGGAGGTTTGCCCAGGGCACATCATGGAGCCCCCTTGCAGAGAGACGCAGGAGGAGAGGACAGAGGATGGGCAGCATTGGCCGAACAGCGCTGTGTCAGCAAGGAAGGCAGCAGGCAGAACAGGGAGCCTGCGAGGCCAGGCTAAGCAATGCTTTTTTGTGGTGCTGCTGTCTGTGGGACCCAGGGGGTGAGCACAGGAATGGCCACCCAACCTATTCCATGACTGATTTTGCATCAGGGCACATGTTTTCAGGGCAAACACTGCAAATGAGAGAGGGTTTCTTTCCCTTCTGTTACCTCCTGCAGGTAAACTCAGGAAAAACACCTCTACTCTTATATGAGAAGAGGCTGGAGCAAACTAGCCCACTAAGTGAATGTGTTTTCAAGGCTTTCTTACTGGGTTCAAGAGAGCCTGGTAGGGCAAGGCTGGCAGGTCCTTCAGCATCCTTCCTCTACCTCCTAGAGCTGCAAGGCTGAGAGGAGAATGGAGGAGCACATCCCAGAGCCATCAAGCTAGTGCACTGGATCTGCCTCATCCCTCTGGCAGCAATGAACTGGGATGGATTTTGCAGGTACCAGAGCGTGCATGGGTGAGGGAGGAACAAGGGCAAGAAATGGCCATCGTCTTCTGAGCTGTTTCAAAAATGATGTTGTTTGGGAAATTTCATGTGCTTGAGTGGGCTCCTGGTCCAACAGCCTCCAGTCCTGCTGCAGCACATCTTTTGGCTCTGCTGGGCATGTGTTTATTCTCAATGGCCACTTGGTCCTTCCTGCTCCAGCCCAGCTAGCAGACACCCGTGGGATGCTGAGAGGAGCTGCAGCTAGCTGGGATGGTAAAGTACACTTGAGCTCCAACAAGATGAATCAAACTAACTCTCAGAGGAAGGTTTCAGTCCCTGCAATAATGAGTTCAAAGATTTCCATTCCCTGTGCAAGCACAGGCTTGCACCAGAGCTTCCCCACTGCTCCAATGCAGTCAGATGTGGTAGACCCCAGGGCACAGCTGAGCCTAGGACCCCAAAACCTTTGAGCATGTTGGCCACGTGTCTCCAACCACACATTTGAATGCCTGGCACCCACAGCAGCAGGACACCCTGGAATACCCAGCACTGTTTACTGCTTCCTCCTCCAGGACAAGGAAAAGATGCCCTTGCTGAGTCCTCCCCTGTGTTAACAAGCAGGGAAATGCCCTTTGCTACAGGAGATCTATTCACCTTAATTACTGCAGACAGAGCCTTCCCCAGAGCAGGGGATGTTTAACGGAGGCAGAAATGGAGAAGGAAAGAGATAGATTATCCCATGCTGATTCACATTGCTGTCAGGTGCTGGCCGTGGCTGGAGGAAAGAGAAGTGTGAAAGGAATGGTTTCAGTGCCCAGATCACCATTAGTCCCAAGGATCATTGGTGCTTCAGACTGCATCCAGCTCAGGAGTGGGTGAATCCACACATCTCCACTCTCTCCAGACCATCCCTCCCTTTAGCCTTTCCCCACATTTTCCCCACCCACCCTGGCAGAGGATGATCAGGGTATATGCAAATTTCTGGGCACATTTGAAATCTTGGGTAATCCTTCAAAGGACACAGTTTCTCAGGAATTGCTGGTGTTTGCCATCAGTGACCTGCTGTGGGGTTGTCTCTGATTTGGCCAAGGTCAGACAAGGTGACACTAGAAGTGGGATCCTGCTGGATCAGGCCCTCCACAGCCTTCAGCAGGGTTTGGTAAAGATGCTGTAAGGCTTATAATAGTGGACTCCTTCCCCCAGCCGCCCCCAAATACAGCACGTGCAGATCATCAGCTAAAAGCCTGATGTGGGCAGACAGCCCACGGTTGTTTCTCTAAATAAACCTTCCCCTCCCTGGCTGACTCTCCGTCTCTCTGCAATGGGATGGATTTATTTCTTGGGTTCATGTCAGGGCCTGGGTGTCTCTTATCAGAGCCTTCTCAGCACCAGCCCTGCTCCCTGGAAGGAACCTGCAACTCCTTACTCCCTTGGACCTCTCTGGCTCTAGAAAATTCATTTTCTTCCTTCTCCTTCCTGCCGTGGAAATGCAATACCCAGTGTGTCCCGTACCATGCTGTGGACCCTTTGGCAGCAGAGTTAACTCATATATCAAGCAAGCACGTTGCTGTGGCCCCTTATAAAGTGGAAAATGCCCCTAGGCCATGAGTTACAAGCGTGGTGCTGCTCTCAAAGCCCCTTTTGCTTGTGGCTGGGCCCTCCAGCCCCCAGACAACCTGAGGGGTTGCTCCTGCAGAAAGGGTAGGTCTGAGCAATGCCAGGGGGACCTCATTTGGAAGAGCCTCTCGGTATGGTGATCTCCATGCCAGCAGCATTAAGGCAATTTACCGCCTGACCCCAGCTCGAAAATGAAATCTATCATGCTTGACTTGACCTGTTGGCCGAATCATCATTATGTGGGGAACATTTTTTTTTTTCTGCAGTGTAAAAACAAGAAAGAGGGGGAGGAGGAGAGGAAGAAAGAGGCAGGGGGGGAGGAGAGGCATGGTGCCTCGCCAGCTTCTCTTCTCACGTGTCCCTCACTGTGGTCAGTCCATGGAGAGCACATGGGATCCGGTGGAGCATCAGTAAGTGCTTTATGGAGGGGATCACTTGCTGTCCCTCATGCCCTGGCCCTGGTCACCAGCTGAGTGGGAGGCTGACCCACCTGCTCTTGCTATCTGTCTGTCCCTTTCCCGTGGTTTACCCCTCATCATCACAGGCACCACTGCTCCCCATGGCATCTCTTACAGCCTCTTGACCCTTCCCATTGCTGTGTCCTGGCAGAAGCTCCAGATGGGTCCCCAGTGGTCTGCAAGGGACCATGCTTTGCTTCTCAGGCACCATCTGGGGCTGCATTTCTTTAAAGACAGGACAATCCAAAAATGAACCCCCCTTAGCCTCCATATCATGCATTTATTACCAATATTTTTACCCAATTCATGCAGTTTCATGAATTCAAAGGCCAGATTCAGCACAAGAAACTACTAGCTTCAGTGAATGAACAGGAAAGTCATTGCCTTCTTGTCTTAATCATCTGCCCATGTACCAGTTTTCACATTCTTCAGGGCTGAAAATCAGTAGCCATGCCCCATCTCAGTGTGGCTGATGATGCTCTTCCAGGACAGGTTGGATTAAGGAATGAGATAACTCAGTCCTGCTAAGAAAACACCTGCAAAAACATTTAGTGAGCCTCAGTCATCTGGCTTATCCCAAACCTGTCCCAAGCATTTTCCAGAGGAGAGGGACAGAGAAACACCAACAACAGCTTTCCCAAGAGTCATTTGTTCAGGATTTCTGGCACAGCTGGGGATGTCAGGAGTTATTTATGGGTTATTTCCTTTTTAGCCTGCTGTGATCAATAGGTGTGACCCATCACACAATCCAATACCATATCAGCAATCATAGCAGAAGAGCAAAGATTTTCCTCTCTGCAGTTATAATGCCACCCACCAAGTTGTCCTTCAAGGAGGGGAAGAAACAGTCATTTCCTCCATGCTGCAGAGAAGCACTGGCACCCTCCTCCTTTTGTTCCTGTGGTTTTCCAACAGGCCACTGCTATGTGCTTCAGTATTTCATGAGACTTACAGGCCCAATCTTGATCACCTGCTAAAAATAACCCTAGGGAGAAAAAAACCCAAATGAATCAAGCAAGCCTGTACTGAGGGGGGAGAAGCAAGACCCAGCTGTAGTATATCAGCACTACCTGTGCTGCTGAAGCTCCTGGTTACCCTGCTGTGGCTACAGCATCCCTCACCTTCAGGTCTTCCTCAGCATGCCACATAGACCAGCAAGTTCCTTCCAGACCACAGTAGCAGGCAATAGTAATCTGGGGAGTTATCCATGCTTTTCTGCTCAAACCGGTGCAGATAACCTGTATCTTGCAAAAGGAGGTGTGGGGGGACAGGATGCTGCTCCTGATCTGTATTGATGGTGCAAACACAACTCACAAGGGTAGGATCATGGAGGAGGAGGAGGTAGCATCGAGGGTCAGGTCTCCACAGAAAAGGTCCTCACCAAGCGCACATGGTTTTCTGGTCCCTAACCCAGTCTTGGGTCTCGCTGGAGTTCATCCCATCACAGGACAGGACATGACATTGTTACCTTCATCAGTGAAGCAGATACCCCCATTAGATGAACTGCGACCTCACACAGACACAGCTGAGAGGCTCTTTGGCTCTTGTCCAGCAATGACATCTGAAGATTTACAGCCTGTGTCTCTCTCAAATTGCTTTCCTTAAGTAAATACCATGAGTTATCTTTGATGCCAAGCAATGAAAGTGAAGGTCTTGTTTTCTCTTCACAGCTACCTTTGCTTGTTGCTTAGGGAGCAGCAGCAATTCCAGTGCACTGCACCAGCAAAGACCTCCTCTGGGTCTTCACCCAGGTTCCTTGGATCAAGCTCCTGCATGTCAGTGTTTCATCCCCTCTGTTTTTGCTAAATGATTCTCGCGTTTACTCCACAGTGGCGCCCTGTGCTCCCCTTCTTTCAGGACACCCATAGGCTGCTGCTGAAGTGATCATTACTGGTTGTTGCAGGCAACCTCCCAAAGCTGTTGCTGTGGCATGGACCAAGGGTGCAGTATCCACGGCTCCAGATCCTGAAGATTTTATCACCCAAATACATGAGGAAGACAAATGGATAGATGCAGAGAGCTGATAGATGGCACAGGGAAATTGCATGAAGCGGGGTTTGGGCTGTCTCCAGAAAAGGCCTTTGATAGCACATTGTCAGACACCAGTATAAAGTCTTACCAGCACATGCTAAAGGACGTTAGAGAGCCTCTATCACCTCTACTCATGGGGACACTGAGATACCCAAATTAGAAGCACAGTCATTATAAGCCATCTTCAGCAGATAGAAAATGCTCTTTATGGGTGAAAATATTCCTTCTCTCTTCTTGGGTATGTGATTTAATGCCCACAGGAGGATTTTACATTCCAAAGGTCACCATGACATGTCTGATTTTTCGTGAGAATTGATAAAATCAGGAGCAAAGTTACAACCTCATCGCTAACCCCCACACAGCATCATCTTACGCCCCTTGCAAGGACAAGGATCTCTTTTACTTTATTTTTGTAGGAATGCATAGGCTCCTGTTCCCATCCCAGATGGCATACCCAAGAGCAACGGCTCCGGATGGACATGTCACAATAAAATCTCCTTTCTATTTATACAGTGCCTATGACCTTCAGCTGTTGCTACATCACGCTAGGCCTAGCACAAACATATTTTAAAACATCCTGGAGTTTGTTTCTGAAAGGTGCATGGGTTCGTTATGTTTTCCAAGGGGTCGTTATGTGCCTTTTCAGAATGTGGCTAACAACATCATTTTTTTCTGTCCGGATCATAATTTCTGGGGTTAAACTTAGTACTTAAAAACACAGATGGGCTCAGTTTAAAGACTGGGAGAGGATCCAATTGTAAGTTGTCCAGCTGGTAAAACACCCTCACTGTTGAAAAACGGGTGAACTTGGGAATTCAGGCAGCTACATCTTCCCATCATTGCCTTTCACTGTGCCTTTTCCCAGCTACACTGATGAGCTATGAACCCCCAGAAAATTCTTCACAGTGCAATTGGTGTCAGTCCATGACCCACTCACCTCTTAGCCTCCTCTTCCACAAACCCAACTGACCTCTTTAAATCTCTTGGTCATGAATCAGGTTTCTCAGGCCATTATAAATGTGGTGCTTTCCTGGACTTCCTTCAATTTATCTTTCTTCCCTTTGAACTGCGGGCACATGAGCAGGATGCAGGATTGACCCTTGGTGGGATGTGGAGCTCTTTGGCTGATGCATCCCTCAGCCTCTCAGCTGATAAGGCATGAGTCTCTTCACTCATAAAGCTTATTACATAAAATTATGTATGAATTTATCACATGAATGGGAATTAGGCATCTTCTCTGTTAAACTGGGATCAAACCCCAGCTCCTGTCCATGGGAAGGAGCACACAGCAGGTTTAGCTTTGACTACGTGGTGCTCCAGCATCAGAAGGGACCGCAGCGGTGAGGTGAGCTGGGAGGAAAGATTATAGCAGGATGTCCTCAGCATGCCTCTTGCAGGAGCTAGGAAAGTTGCTGGTTTATGGCAAGTTCTTTCAGGATGGGGATGAGGCAGAGGAACAAGGCCTTTCCAAGTTTGCTAGTCTAGGCTTGAGAGAAGTCTGGAGTTGTAGTCCAGATACATAGAGAAAGCAAGGACTGTTGGACGAGGAATTAGTATAAAAGCAAGCCGTGTTTGCTATTTTGGGTGTTTTGGGGAAGGGAAAAGATAGGCAATGGGATGGGGTAGGGTGTTTATTGGGTTGCATGTGAAGTAAGAAGCCTTTGGGGTGATGTAGTCAGGAAAGAAATCCTGTATTTAAGGAAAATGGAGAAGAATATCTGAATATGAAATAAGTTTGTGGGCTGAGCCCTATGCTAGAAGGAGGGACTCACTCTCCCTGCTCAGGGTGGTGTTTGTATTTAAAAAAAAACCAAAACCCAGAGGTATTTTCAGTCAAAACTTGCTTTGGCTCCCCTTGTCTGGCTTTGTGTAGAGGGAAGCTGGACAGCCCAGTGGCCAGAAGGATGGGAGCACAGGCATGATGAGCAGGCAATAAGTGACCCATCCCCTTGCAATGGGACAGGGATGATCCTCTTCAGGCTGCTTGAATCCAGGGCTCTCATTTAGGAACCCTCGTTTGCTTTCAGCAAAGTGAAATCACTGAAGAGAGTGGTTTAGATCCAGCCAAAGTCCTGCTGACTTTCAAAAGAACTCAGTTATTGATTTCTGGGGACTGTGTTTCTCCTTGGAGGACTGGAAAAAGCCCAAGGCGGTTGCCTAGGATGCCTGTAAACTCTGTCTTTGAGAACAGCCTTGTTTTATGAGGACCTTTCTTAATGCAATTTGAGTCTAAGGTCATTCCCTCAGGCTGCTCTCCGGCAAGCAAAGAGCAAGAGGCTGGAGGATCTGCTAGCCAAGGCTACCCTCTCTGAAAGGGGATCTGAAAAGCAAGTTAGAAAGTGAGTTAATGACGATTTCTCCCAAAAGCCTTTCTGTGGCAAAGAGACAGAGATTTTCACCTTGCTGAAGTGGCTGACCTGGTGAGCCCAAGATGAAGCCTATGCAGCGCAGAGCCAGGAGACATGTGTTTACCACCCAGAGACCTGGTGGAGTGGGCAAGGGGAGATCTGCTAAAATCACCCCAGAAATCAGTCCTCTGTGCAGCAGGTTTGATAGGAAAGCCACGTGTGGACATCTGAAATAAGTGTGGACATGGGCATGAACAGTGCAGATGTCTCCAGCACAGGGAGCTGAGATGGCCAAAGCTCCTCACTTTCCCACCTCAAATACCTATGGATCTAACACTCGTCAGCACAGATGCCAACTCACATGGGCTGATACCTTAGTTGTAGGAGAAAACAGACAGTATTTGGTCTCCACCAAGAACTGGCACCATAAGTGGTGCTAACAGACACCCTCTGCCATGTCTATCTGCTCAAATACTCTGGGACACCTACAGCGCTGCTGGGCCTGGGCAGCTGAACTGAGCTCAAATCAATTCAATGCAGCTTGGAGAGCTGCTCACCTGGCACTGATGTAGACACCAACTGAATGACACACAGCCACAGCTGACAAACAGCGAGTGCATTCAGTCATCTGAAGCTGGGTGTCATAATGCAGCTCAATCCCAGGACAGCAAAGTCCTTATAACATCACCTGTTATTTCTTTTGATGCTGTACCAAGGTATACAGGCTATTTTTACAACAGAAACCACCCCGTGATACCTCCTTGTGAAGTGACACATCCCTGGGGAGCAGGTAGTCTACATCCATCCTTGCCCCTTTGAATACTGAGCACTGTAGCAGGCAGTCTGAAAATAGCCCTCAATGCCCAGGTCTTTACTATCTTTAACGACTCTCAGCCTCCCACTGATTTCAGTGTGATTTCAAGGATGGCCCTGTAGCCTCCTTGACCGCGTGCCCCTTGCAACACATTCACAAAAAAAAGGTCCTGACTCTTTCCCTGTTAAACATGAACCCAAGGGTTTAGAAAGCTGCCAAAATCGAGCTGTGCCTGCGGGTTGACATGATGGATGGCACAGCTCAGCTGAGAGCTGTTTCATTTGGGTGAAAGACACTGTGTGGGAAGCAACCCTGCCTGAGCTCCCAAGGTGTGTAGGAGCCAGCTCGGTTTCATCTCAGCTGATTCTAGCGGCGGCAAGTTGCTTCAGAGAGAATGAAATGCCGGGAGCTGTGGAGGGGGATGGAGGTTAGGAAAAATCTCTCCATTCACTTCTATGGGGATAAGAGCAGCAGCGAAGCTTTCAATGGGAGTTTCTCCACTGAAGGACTGTGGCAGATCTTGTATGGTACTCAAACAGGAGATAATTTGGAGTGTGCCTGCCTCATCTAACTTTCCAGGCTTGCATCCTTGGATGTTCATTTGGAGAAAACCCTGAGACCTTTTCCTAGCAAAACCAGCATAGCCTCTCTCAGTGTCCCTTCAGCATTGGTGCTTCAAATTCTTTTGGACATGGGGATGATTTGACACAGAATCCTGTACTTCATACAACACTCCAAAGATCTCCATTTCTGCTCCTTCTTCGCAAAACCCAAGCAAAAGCAGAAACCATCAATATCTCGAAGAGTTGCTTGCAGCCCCCTGCGCTCCCCTCTCCATGGAGAGACCTCCTTGGTCTTGAGCATGTTCAGCATGCCATGAAGCTCTAGCTGGTGATGAGACAGCCCTTGGCACTGGTATTTCTGAGCACCCCCAAACCATCTGCTCTAGTTTCATCCCTCTTCTGGGTCCTTGTGAGGAGGAGGAGACTCCAGCTGAGAGAAAGGGACAGGCCGCCCACTTGTGCTGAGCAACCATTGCCAAATTGGATGCCAGCACATACACACACACACACATACACACACAAAAATATTTCCACTGAGGTTGCTATGAACAATGGTCTCTTGATTATTTGATGTCTTAAACACATATGCCTTTGGCAGTCCTCCAGGGAGAACAGGCAGTTCAAATGCTGACCCTCCTTACTCTTGGACCAACTCATTGACATTTCTACATTCAACACTACCAGCTGACGGGGGGTTTCATCAGCGAAGAGCAGGATGTGCTCCCTGCCCTGGGAGTTTGCAAGCTGAAGGCAGACATGTAGGCAATGGCCAAGCTGCGTCCTAATGGCTGGTGGTGAGAAAACACGTTGGCCTCATCAGACCTGGCAGTCTTCATTGCCCACTTGGCAAGCTTGCTCATCTCCTTAGATACAACCCTAAACCCACCTTGTTATCATCTTCCAGCTCTTCCATAAAGCATTGCCATGATACCTGGAAATCCTGGGAAGAAGTTAGGGAGAGTCCAGCTACCAGCCAAGGGTTGCTCATGTTTCCAAGGACATGCTAGAGTGGAGACACCCTGGCTGGCTCTGTGCCAGGCAGACAGGTCCAGGTGCACTAGAGTCATGTCCTGATGATGTCCTACCTGAATGATGGGGGAAGCACTGGAGGATGTTTGAACTGGGAGGTGTGAGGAGCTGAGTAAAGTCCTGTTTCCCCAAGGTGAGACTGTGTTCATGGTTTGTGTGGTAGAGAAACAAAGTGATTGCCCAGTGCTGGCTGCTTCCTAAAGAAAAGAGAATAAGGACTGATGTTCTTGGAAGCAAAGCATTTGATCTGAACATTATTTGTGATACTTATGGATGTATTCACTCAGCCCTATGCTGTCTTCTCTGCTAGTTTCTCCATGCCTGGAGAGAGACTTCCAGAGACCCCATCAATCCCCAGCTGTCCAAGATTTTGCACTGTCTACAAATAGTTGGTACTTGCTGAAAAGAGCAGATCTGAAACCACAGTTGGCAAATTGCATCAACAAGCATATTCTCAGCAAGGCATTGTTCCAGTTTGTATATGTCTGAAAAGAACTGTTCAGGCATATGTTAAAGTTGGCACCTTCTCCCTGGGACTCGCTACAATCTGACGGCTGGAGCATGATAACCACATCAAGATGCACAAAACACTCAGCAAATAAGGGAAAACAACGTCCACTCGAGATGTTAGGAGGGCTGTGTTGAGGACAAGGAGCAGAGGCAGAGCAATGTCCTCTGAAGAGAGCACTCATGCTGGCCTACCATAGAAAATGACGACATCTGCAAGCACTTCTTGGAAAGGGATCAACGGTAGCGTAGAAGAGGAGAGCAGAAAAGCTGCTGCCCCAGTGCTAGCCCAGGATAATTGTTATAAAAATTCTTGGCAATTGCAATGGAAGAGGAGGATAGTGCTGCATGGACCCAAACCACGTGAGGTGTCCTACAGGCTCTGGGCTTCAACCCACACTAAAGGAAGCAACACCTTACAAGGACTCAGTGGGGACACACAGCATGTGAAGGGCTCACAGCCCTTGTGGAAGTCCAGACCCTGCAAAAACCTCTCCTTTGCATCAGTGAGGAAAAGGAGATGGGAAACACTGCTGCTCTGGCCATCAAGAGTATACCCATTTGATCCCTTGCTCTGCTTGCTGTTTTTGTAGACAGTTCACCCTCTGGAAGCCACCTGAATGGAGAGTGTCAGAGGGAAATATTGTCCTGTCTTTGTTTTTCCTTGGGTGTCCGTCCACATGCAGGTGCTGCTGGGGATAGGATGCTGGGCTGACCTGGTGGAGCTGCAACATCATTGGAGCATCCTCTCAGCCACAAAACTGACCTTGCTCCAGCCTAGGCAAGTCTCATCATTGGATAGGAGGACACATGCAGATTCCCTTTTCATCCCCTCCACTCCTCTCAGGTGTCCAGGAGCACCCCAGTGTCCCTTGAAGGGTCAGAGAGGGGAGCTGGAGCCCATCTCCCTTCAAATGCAGTTGTCTCAGTGTTGCTGCTCAATCCTGGAGGTGTGCGACTGGGTGATGATCAGATACGGGTTCATCTGAGGCTGGAAGCAGTGTGGGAAGCTCATGTGTGAGACACCTCATACCCTTGCATGTTCCCTGAAAAAGGCTGCACCACCATGCTTAGAGAAGAACAGGCTGCCTGTGAGCAAGGGTCTACATTGTACAGAGACTGGGATAATCCTGGGCATGTCTTTGTTTGTGGTGAGGCAGTCCCAGCAGATACATCTAACTTGACCTTCTCTATCCCCCATCAGCAGCTCTGCTCTCTCCCTTTGCCATGCCAGATTTAACAGCCCTTAGAAGGACCACCCAGTTGTCTACACAGGACCTGAACTGCTCCATTGATTGGCAGTGCTCATGGGAAGCAGCAGAGTCCCACCAACAGGAGAGAGGCTTTGTGCCAGGCTCTAACCTCAGTCCCCAAAAGTGACTATAAGTCAGAGGGCTTCGGCTGCCCTTTTCATCCAAGGAGGATCACACACAGCCCTTGAAGCTCTGCCAGCAACAATCTATGCAGAGAGATACTCACAGCCTGCAATTCTGTGGGAGCAGTCAAGTGCCTGCCTGGTGTTATTAGCAGGAATAATTAATTACCTGACCTGCCATTTCATTGGAAAGCAGCAGAAGTAAGTGACAGTAACTCCTGCCTCTTCTTCCCCTCTTGAGGCCTCCGAAAAAGGACCAAGGGAAAAACTGGGGCCTGACAGTGTGTGTTGCATGATCTATCCCTGATGTAGGAGCCCCAGTGCTGGAGTGAAGCTGGGAGTGGGGACATATCCCACCAACCTCTCCATGTGCGGAAGCCCTGCTCCACGGATAGCATAGTGAGCGTTATCTTTTCTTTTTCCCTCTCCTACCTCTCATTTCTCCTTGGAGAAGACAAGTCCATGCTACCTCTCCACCCTGCCTTCAGCATGAGTCTTTGGCCAAATCTGCATGCCATTTGCATGTCCCTTTTCTAGCTAATCTATGTAAGAGGGAGTATGGGGAGTTTGCCCCTTTTGCTTGCTTAGGTCCTTGGCCTCTCTGTAGGGTGGGAAAAGAAGCTTTCATCTCCCACACTGACTTTATTTCTCCATCCCACCCTTGCTGGAGAACCCCGGGGGGTTCAGGATGTGCCAACTCAAAGGGCTCTACCTCTGGAGATGCGGAGGATCCAAGGACCAAAATGGGTTTTTCATAGTCTTGAAGTGGACACAGGCAGACGGGCACAGGTGCCACCCCCGGCCACACACCGTGAGGCTGCCTATGCCCCTCAAACACCAGCTGTGACCCCAAGACACCCCACACCTCCCCTTACCCGCTTCGTGGGGCAATGTTGGGGCTCAGCTGTATTGAGGGGCTCTTGGTTTTGGGGCACAAGAGCAATGAGGCACAGCGAGGCTGCAGGGGATAGAGTCAAGGCACCACCAGACCTTAAATGCCCCCTGTCCCAGAGCCCTGTGCTGGAAGGTGCCAGGGGGGCAGTCCATGTAGCATCCCACCATACCCACCCAGGGACATGGCCTGACCCGGTGGAGCCCTGTCCTGGGGGGGTGGCGAGGGAAGAGTTAAAGGGAAGGCGAGCAGATCCTCCCTCCATCCTTCCCTTCCTCGCTGTTAGGCTGCTGCTTTGACAGGGGGTGGGGTCGGGGCTGGCCGCCGTTTGCCGCAAGAAGGGGGGGGAAACGTGGCTGCGAGTGTGTATGTGTGTGTGTGTGTGTGTGTGTGTGTGTGTGTGTGTTGGTGACATATGACAAAATGCGATGAGACCCCTCGGACGGGAGCGGCCACCCGGCTGCGCAGCCAACGCCGCCTGATTCCCAGCCTGGTCCCTGCCCGCCCGCTGCCCATCGCTGCCCAACGCGCCGGGGACCAGCCGGAGCCCCGAGCATCCCCGCCAAGAGTAAGGCTCGGGGTGGGGAGGAACTGGGAGGAACTGGGAAAGCGGTACTGGGAAGGGGAGATGTGGGACGGGGTTGGGGAGGGGAGGGGGGAATGGGGGGATGTGACAAGGAGGGGAGTCCCTGGAGAGTGGAGAGAGATATGGGGTGCACAGAGAGTAAGGGGAGGGGGGGGGACACGGACCTGATGCTGGGGCTTCGCTCGCCTGAACCACCCACCCAGATATAATTTGGTGGGGGGGAGGGGAAGATTTTGGGGGAGTAGGGGGGAGTGGGGTGGAGGATGGGCTGCCAGCGCCGATTTCTGTTGTGATGGAGGGGAGGGAGGCTTGTTTGTGCCTAAAGTCGCAGCTGCCTGGATTTGGCCCCGCGGGGCCGTTTGGATATGACAGCACCCAAAAATAGAGTGCAAAGCGGGGAGGGGCGGTGGAGGGAGGTGGGGGGGGGCGAAGAGGCAGGGGGAGGGAGCAGACCTGTTTGCCAGTGCCCAGCAGGATCAGGTTATTCCCCTTCCCTGCCTTCCTCCCTTCCTCAGCTTCTTTTATTTATTTCTTTATTTCTTTTGCAGTGATGTCAGGGAGGGGAGCGGTGGCTGGGGTTGGGGGTTGGATTCAAGCAAAGGAGGTTGCTGGCGGCCGAGTGATTAACGTGCAGTTGCTGGGAATTATGTCATCTGCCTCGGTGCTGGGTGGCCCTCGCCCAGCAGCGGCAGAGAGGGAGGGAGGGAGAGAGGGAGGGAGAGAAGGAAGGAGGGAGGACACCGGAGGGGCGTGGGAGCGGAATGTCACGCCACTGGGCTCCCCACTTGGGACTTCACCCAAGGAGACACCGATGCCTCCCCAGCTTTGCAAGGGTGCAGGCATCGCATGTTCCCCCCACCCCTTGCAGCCCCCAAACCATGGGTGCACACTGGCAGGGCTGTGGGTGCAAAGCCACCCAACTGCTCTCAGTTCCCTGGGGTGCCCAGGCCCACGGGCTCCATCCCCAGGCAGGAGAGGAGCAAGTTGTCACTCTTCCTGTTGGCTCATCCTGCTCGCTGGCCCGGCAGCTTGGCTTGGAGCAGCCGGAGAAGGTGTTGTGATGAAGGAAGGATGAAGGCTGGCATCCCCCCTGCCAGCTCCCCAGGAGACAGCAGGGCTGGAGCTGCTTCACTGCAGCAGCAAGCCCCATCCGGGGATGCAGGTGTGCCCCAGGAGGAGGGCAGGGACCCCCTCTGCCACCCCAATCCACTCCTCAGAGCCAAGGAAAGAACCTGGGGACGGGACCTGTGGCTGAGAGCGGCCTCTAGGCTGGCCAGTCCCCCGGCTCTGGAGAAGAACATCAGGCTGCTGGGTACTCCACAGCCTCCTGAGCATCCCCCTGAGCATCCCCTGACTCTACCTTGCGTGCGTGGGGAGCTGGGGAAGGAGGGCAAGGCCTGGCAGCTGAGCTAGGCATGGGTGCCCACTGCACATTGACACCCTCTTCCCTCTGCTCCCCACCCCATGCAGGCCCTTGCAGCCCTGTGCACCCCCATGCAGACCCACGCAGCCCCGTGCAGCCCCACACAACCCCACACAGTCCCATGCAGCCCTGTGCACTGCAGCAGGGGGTTGGGCAGGAACAGGAGCAGGCAGATGCAAGCAGGAGGGCTGCAGGGAGACATGGAGTGGAGGCAGGAGGGGTGAGCAGGTGCTGTAGATGTGGATTTTCTGCCCCACGTCGCTGTATATATGGGAGGGGTGATGCCAACAGCTTCTTTAATTCAAGCTGGGAGTCAGCAGGTGCCTTTCAAGCCAGGGGATGCCACTTGCCCCACGGGATAACCTTTGGCAACTCCCTCAGCAATTCCGTGCTCTGCTTTCAACACCCTTCAGCACATCCTTTACCCGTAAACCCGCTTGGGCAGCGGATTATGCCAGCAGCAGAGCCCTCAGGGGAGGTGCTCGGCATTTAAAGAGGGTGTAAGGTCTCAAAGCCCCCCCAGCCTAGAGCAGCCAGGGGCGGGAGGCTCCTCCATCACGTGCGGTTCGTTCGCCCGTCCCCTCTCCACGCAGGGAACCATGCAGTTTGTTTATGTGTGGCCCTGGTTCGAGCGGCGATCTGCCGTGGCTATATATAGCATGCGATGCTGTCATCCAAGTTCAGCCTGGCTGGGGAATTTATTTTCTGCAAAGGTTGGGAGGCAAATGGGATGAAAACTGCCGTGGAAATGCCGGAGCCGTGTGATTCCCCGTTTGCGGTGTCTGGGCTCCTGCAAGGGAACCAGGCACGTTGTTCTGAGCATTGGCCTTGTGATGACAATGGGGCAGAGGAGGAACGTGGTGGAGGGGCTGAAATTTCCCCCGTTTGGCTCCCAGCATGCTGCAGGGGTGGGCATTTAAAAAGTGGTGTAGCAGTGTACGTGGCCACGTGGGCTCCATACAGGGATGAGACTCCCTCTTCCTTGAACTATTCTTTGCTAGGTCACTGAGCTGATGTCCTAAGGGACCAACCCCCAGCTCCCAGATCCTCAAGGAGGAAGTAGGAAAGCATCTGAAAATCCAACATCTGGTTGCAAGATCCTAGATATTTGGGAGACAGCAGGAGCTTGTCCTACCAGAGATGGGACGGAGAGAGCCCCAGAGTCCATGGGGGCTGCAGCATCAGCCCTGAGCACCCGCTGCAGCATCCATTACAGGGGCATCACCATGTCATGGTACATGGTGAGGGCATCTCTTGATCGCATATCCCTCGCTGAAGGAGGAAAGACGGTCCCATGCCTTGCAAAGAAGGGCAGATGGGGAGGGTGATTTCCAAATGCACTGTGAAAATCACGTTGCATCAGCAGTGAGAGGCACTCGTTGCATGATAACTCAGTGGGGAGCAGGAATCTGAATAAACCGGGCTGCAGAAAGTTTCTGAAGGGAGTCATGTCCCAACAGGGAACCTTAAGACTTAAGAGGGTGTTGTTGCTGGAGCTGTTGTAGGGCTTAAAATCTGCTTTCTCTTGAACTGAGCACACTAAGGGAAGCCCAGCCATGCACGGGACTTTCAGAGAAATCCAGCAAGCAAAGGGTGAAACTAGGAGATTTCTTGTTTCCCTTCCCGAGGATCTTTCCCCATTAGTCATTCTTGTCACAGGAGCTGGCAAACACAGTTATTATTTGTGGGATCTGAAAATGAAATGGAGGCACATGTCCAGGAGCCCAGACATCCTTGCCCCGCAGGCTGGGGGGAGCAGGCAGTGACCCCACCAGCCCCTCTGGCTCACCCACGCTACTCCTCCAAGAGTAAAGCCTTTATACCCCATGCTAGGTTGCTGGATTCCTCCTTTTGTTGTGCATTTTGCAGCCTGGGAGTCCTTTTAATGCAGGACATGGTGGCACCAGGAGCCATAGGTAGGCTGTGATGCTCCATCCCGGAGGTGGTGGTGCTCCAAGCACTTTGAGACCCTGCAATAAGCTGAGTGGTTCCTAACAGGGAGTAACATGTGCCTGAAACTCAGCTCTCCCACCACCCTGGAGCCCCAGGCACCATCACTGGAGAAAAGGACCATGCTGACACCCCCCAGTTTTTGGAAGCAAAGGGTTGGACTTTTAGTTTTCCCGCTGTTCCTGCAGGAGCACATCTTAATGGGGTGGTGGGTGAGAAGGACATCTCTTCCAAAACCCTTACAGTGGTGCTCCCAGAACAGGAGGGGACCAGGCAGAGAGAGCACAGGTTTGCGTTCCTGGGGGACAAGAATTTAAGGGTAGCTCCTTAAACAGCAAGGAAAGCAAACATAAGTACAAAAGCAATTATCAGGAAAGAGGGAGATGGCTTATGCCTTATAATCCAGGGCTGCCTGGAGTCAAGAGCTCTCCTGGCAGAGGGACCTGAAAGTCCCCTTGACCTGGTGGAGGAGCTGCAGAAGCTCCTGCTTCACGTCAGCAGAACTGCTGCAAAGCTTGAAATCAGGCTCCCAATTATCTTAGCTGTTTCCCCCTCACAAAATTATTTTTGCAATGAATATGTGGATCCTGCTGGCTTTATCTGGCTCCTGAATCAAAAGGACGAGTTTTGTCTGAGCCTTGCTGGTGTCTGCCCCAAGATGAGACCTGATGGCTTGGTCTCTGCCTTCTGCCTCTTCCCCATTGACTGCTGCCATGGCTGACACCTTCTTTCTTATATCCATGCATTGTGTTTTGGTCTGGTCACAGGGGCTGGAAACATTTTGGGGTTTCCTTTGGGTGAAAGTAGGAGGGGTCATGGGACTCCAGCAGCTGGAGCCTCACTGGAGCATGTAGACCATGAGCAGCTCTTTTGTGCAAAAGGGTGCACCTACAGCAGCCTGGGCTATCTCAGACATCTGATAGACTCTCTTGGCAGTTGGTAGTTATGGGATTTATTTGATGATCTGAGCTCTCCCTTTTGCTCCATGATTTTTTTCTGGTTGCTTTCTGGGCCCCTGAGTGCCCTTCAACATCCTGTGGCATCCTCCCTGCTCTCACCGCCCACCCAACAGCCACCTCCAGCCTTTCAGTCCTCTTCTGGTCCCAGTGGGTGCTTCCACTGCATTTATTCATGCAAAATGAACTTGCATGCCTCATCCCCACACCAGTATGGAGACAAGCAACCCTCCCTTTCTTTTGGGTCAAATCCTGATCACGGGCCAGTGAGATGCTCCAGGTTTAGACAGATGTAACAGAGCCTGTTTTCTTTGTAGGAAGCTCAAAAAAAGATAGATGATCATGTTATTAACACATGCCGCTCTTCACACAACCAACCTCACAAATATTTATCAGCTGTAGAAATACACGGGCTCAGAAATTGCCAAGTAACATAACAAGAGGCACTTTTAAATAAATATATGTGCGTCTGCAGGTGACAAATTAACCAAATCCCTTGGTATGTGGCCCAAAGACATGTTTTCCTCTGGAAGCCCAGCACCAGTAATAATAATAATGATCCAAGCCAGGAAAAAAAAAAAAGGGACAAGCAATTTCTGACTGTGTGTCCAGCACCTAGTGAATCCTGCGGGAAATTAGTTCCCTGCCGGGAAGCTCTGCAAATGGAGCAATGCCTGCCAGGTCCGTGTCTGCCAAGGACCAGTCACGAAGGAGGATGGGATGAGGGTGTTTATTTTGCAGGGGAGGTGAGACCAAGCCGAGCGCACTTGGTTGGGTTTCATCCTGCATCATGTGCCTCTCATATATCTATAGGACCACTCTTCTCTATAGGCTCAGATTTTCAAGATACCTTGTAGACCCTATATCACTCAGTAGTTCTCCATGTTTCCTTCTCTCCGGCCACAAGGCCAAGCAGCTGGGCACGTTGGACCTCTTCCTCTCCAAACCAGGTGGCTATGCCTCATAAATCCCTCAAGAACTTTGCTTGCCCCAGCCTGCCTGGGCATGGTCTGCGCTCTACAGATGGCCAGGGTTTTCCTGTTTTCTGGTCACACTAAATCCTTTCTGTGAGGCCAGTTTGCAAGTTTTGGGGAGTTATTAGGGGAGTAAGTGCCGCCAGAGGAGACAAGGTGGGTTTGCAGATAAAGGGAGATCTCTCATCTAGTTCTTCCTTCCATGGGGAAGCCCTGGCGTGTGGGGTTGGGATTTGGTGGGGATATTCCCATGCAAATCCACTGTCTTCTCCCCACCATCACCAGAGAGAGTGGCCTGAGGGTTTTGCAAGAGGGTTGTCATTTCGGGGCCATTCTGGGGTTCTTGCCTGAACCAAACCATGAAAGAGAGACAACCTGGGATTGGAACTAGTAGACAAAGTCAACTGGGTGAGCATCCTCAGCTGTGTGGTTTTGGGGAGGGCCAACACTGTGCACTTTTGGCGGGCCCAAGTAAGGAGGACAGACTGGCCAAAGTGATGGTGGCAGATGTTGCCTAGAGAGGTTGTAAATGCCCCCCTCTCAAAACATTCAAGGATGGGAGCTCCCCTGCCAAGCTCATGGCCATCACAGTGCCCTGCAGACACATGCTGGAGATGATGCACAAGGGGAGGTCAGAGCTTTTATTAGCCCAGCTGCTGGAACTGGAAAAAACAGACCAGCTTTCGGGCACAGGAGCTCATCTCCTTGTCCCTGCTTTCTAATTATATCATTTTGATCTAGTACAAGCTCGTTCCACTCCCCACGGACCGTGCCTTCATTACATCCCCAGCTTTGCCCTTCGCAAGCACTTGGAGTAACAGCCAAGCCATACCACCTGAGATGTTTGAGATGGGAGGACCAGACATCCCACCTCAGACATTTCCCTGCAGAGGGGTATTCTGCCTCCAGTGATGCAAGGAATTGCAAGGGGATGGAGAGAGAGGACAGGGGACAAGGGACAGGGACATGTTGGTGTTTATTTTGGCCAGACCATGCACCTTGCCCTGCTGTTGTTCACCCAGGGTGATTACTCTCAGCAGCTGGGTGGAAAGCCAGAGAAGGCTGTCCCTGTAATGGGGCAGTTAGGCTGGCTATTCAGGGTGGCCCAGAAAGGTTGGGACAGAAAAAAAGAGGGTAAGACATCCCAAAAGCTATCTGGGATGCTGGGCTGAGATAGGCACAGTTGCACCCCCATGCCCCTTGTTCTCCAGCTCCTCAGCTCCTGCGGCTCTCCTTCAGGCACATGGTCCCACTCTGCCTGCCCAGGGTAGAGGGACTCTGGGAAAGACCAGAACCTGTTCCTGGCTCAAATTTCTCCCTCCTCAAATAAATAAATTTCTCATAAGGCTTCTAGGAGAAGCCACAACCCCACCCAGTTTCAGCTCAGGAAGGGCATAAATACCCTTCTCCAGGAGCAAGCTGAATACAGCCCATAAAGCGTGGTTCTTGTGCCAGTCTCAGGGAGACACTGATGTTCTCCACAGCTTCCAGCTCCTCCTGTAATGCAAATAATAAATCACTGCTGCTCAGCTGGTCCCCAGCCAGCCATTGCACAGCAGGAGTTTACTCTCCTCTCTCCTCTGATCTGTGGGCTGCTTTGCTCTTCCTCCTGGCTGCTGCACTCTCCTCCCTCCCAGTGGTTTTCTGAGCTGGGATGCATTTGCAGTTGCATTTGCAGACCCCAGGCGTTGATCTCTTTGGGGATCAGGATGTCCCCAACAGCCAGGACTGGGTTTAGTGGTGTTGAGTCCCTGAGTGGAAAGTTTGTTCTGTGTTTTGTGCTCTGCTACTGGCATTTCGTGTGGCACCTGGCATGTTCCTTAACCTTGCAGATCTCTGCTTCCCTCTATTGCAGCCCCCCAAACCCAGGACAGCCATGGCAAGGGATTATATTGTGTAGGAACTAAAAGGGGGCTATGCTGAGATATTTTAAAACCTGATCTTGTGGCAAAAGCACTGAATGTGTGACCTGCACTTGTTTGGGGCAGGCAATCCCCACAGGCAATGACCAGTCTGTTTGCCAGCAGAATCTGAACAAACTCATCTCACCTGTGCTCTGCCTCTCAGGAGGGCTGTGTGACACCACAGGGACCAGCCAAACCAACCCACAGCCTGTTGACATTCCTCAGTGCCAGCCAAGGGCTTTGTCTTCCCTTTCACGCTCTCAGGAGCCCAAATTAGCTTTTAATAATAATTAAAAAAAAATAATAATCACTAGACAAACAATCCAGCCCAGGCGCCTGCCAAGATAGCAAACATTCCCCAAGGGGCACCAGGTGTGGTGCATTCCTGATAGCCAGGAAAGAAAGGAGTGATTATTTCCCTCTCCTTGCAATATGCTGAGTGAGTAGCACTGGCCTCCCAGCCAGCAGCAGGGATCCCACCCTGGCTCCAAGCAGGGCTGGGTTGTGCCCGGTATTGTGAGAGGTGGGTACGTGGCTTTTGGGAGGAGGGCCCTGAGCCAAGGCCTGAGCACAGTCTCAAGCTCAAGAGGTGATTAGTGGTGGTGTTTCTTAGTTAAATACGTTTCTTCACGTCAGGGGTGTAGGATTTCAGGTGATAAAAGGGATCCGTTTATTTTAAAAACAAGTCCTACAAGTCACCTGAGCTATCCCAGAGCAGCCTGCCCGTGCCGTGAAAGCTCACATAGCCTGCACAGCTCTCAGCATCTGGTTGTGTGGATGCAACCACCACCCAGAGGTTATTCCTCAAAGCTGGAAAACTTAATTGTTCCTTCTTAAATGAACTTTACCATCAATCTGTTGATGTCTTTCTTCCCGCTCCTTACTCCTTAAAGAAGCAGAAGTGTGTTGATGGCTTTACCTCTGCTGGTTCCCATCATGTGAATGAGCAGAGAAGTTGAGGATGGGTAGGGCAGCCCAAGGGTTATAGCCCCAGCTTTGGCCAAGACAGGACATGAATGAAATTCTTTTGCTTCAGTTCTCCACCCATGACACAGGGGTGAAAAGCAATTTTTCACCCCTCCAGGGCTTTAGAGATAGGCAGAGATTTGGTCTGTCCGATAACGTTTCGCTGGGCTAGCTGCCTTGATAAAACCAGGGCATCTGCCAGCTCCAGAGGCAAGCAGCAAAACTCCCCACCCAAAAGTCTGGTGCAAGATGACAGCAGGCATCCCTTTGCTCCGAGGGAGAGCATGCAGGAGATAACACCAGCCCCCCCACAGGCACATCCCAGTGGGGGCCATGTCTCTGTTTCATGCCCTGCTGTGGGAATGAGAATCCTTTCATTTCCTTCGGACACTTATCCTCTAAGGATCTTGATCCCAGGGGCGAGTGACACAAACACCCTTTAAATCCATCACAGCGGGCTTAGGGGAGGATTAGCCAATGCATCTACAGGCTTTATGCTGGCCTCTGGCTCTAGGCTGGAGCTGGTCCCGGAGCTCTGCATCCCACCCTGGTAGCCCCCATCCAGCTTCAGGCTTGTATTTCCAAAGGAGATGCTTGCAGGCAGAAACGGAGCAAGCTTGGCTCTAACTCCCATCAGGAGGTTGTTGCATCCCAAGCAAGCCCAGGCTGGCAATTGACTTCCAAAAGTGGCAATCAATTTTAATTGCAGAGCTGGTTCTGGTATGAGTCGAGGATGGGGATGAATGTTCTCTCCTGCCCTCTGCTACCACCATGCCTGTGGCCAGGGAGGATGGTTAGAGAGCCTTTCCCAGGCTGCTTGGCCCTGGCATTGCCCAGGAGGAGAGAACTCCCTCTGCTCCCCTCCTTTGGGGGTGATTCCCTGCAGAGAAGCCCAGGTATTTCCCTGATGAAGAGATGACTTCTCCCTTTCATCCCAACCTGGGCATCACCCAGGTTGGCACATGGGCATCACCCCTCTCTGTCATCGCTTTCATGTTTGCAAGCAATTACCTGGATCACTTTCCATTCTCAAAACCTTCTTCTATTAACTCATCTCAGTGATGTTGATTTTTTTCCTTAGCTTCACTTCTACGCATGACATCCCCTTTAGCTCTTCCCATTTCCCATCCATGAGGGGTTTTTGACCACAACAGTTCTCATAGAACCTCCCAGGATGGCTTTACTCCAGCACAGCCAAAGTTGCATAATAGTTGTTGACACTGTAACTTCATTTGAATCGATCTTGTTTGCTAATTAGCTGATTGCAGTAATTGGCATGAATTACCTTGGGGGATTCCTGCCTCCCTGGGGGTTGTTGGTGGCCGACTTGTCCCACGTAAGAGGTGGGAATCATAGCACTGAGATGGCTTCTGCTCCAGTGACACCTCTTACAGGTATTCCTGTGACTGGTAGAGATGTAGGCGAGTTACAAGAGGGGAACCATAGCCTGGTATGGTGATTTTTAATTCCCAGAGTGCCTGAGAGGCACCAAAAATCCAAGCATATTCTTACTAGCTACTGTAGAGCCTAGAATGGATTAAAGTGCCTCTTTACAGCATGAATGATCAATGGATGCAACACTCCGCTCTTCTTCAAAATGCAACTGGAGATCACTGAAATACCGGTTAAAAATAAACCAAAGGAAGTAGATTTTCTCAGAAAGCATAATTCCCTTGCAAAAATTCACTTCCAAAAATTCATGGAGCACACAATGCCATGAGGTTGGGTAAGGAGGGACCAGTCAGTGTTTCGGAGAGTGAGTGCCCTCTGATGGCATCAAGCCATCGGGGGGATTCAAAGGCTACCTCAGGCATGAGGTACCCCTGAAAAGCTTTGTGGCAGGGGAGACATAGGGAAGGATTAGTGTCTCCTCTTCCTAGTCCTTTTTTCTCTTAGCAACAGCTGCACAGGGAGGATGGAGTCTGGGAGGGTCCAACTAGAAACAGCCCTGTCCCAGCCTCTTGGCATCCAGTCAAGATCCATTACTTCACCACTCCCCATCACACACACTAATGATAGATCATACCCATTTTTAAACCAGAATAATCATGTCACTCCAAACACACCTCACACGAGCATATTTCCATCTGGGAAGCTGCCTGGGTCATCTAATACAACCTGCCCCAAATTAAGTTGAATGAATCTGTAAATTCCTACTTTGCATGAGACATCTATTAATATTGACAGCTTCCCACGCTCTGTTCCTCCAGTCCTGCGTCACTTTCTGCTGAGCTAAGCTGCACCACTCCAGCAATTCTTCACAGAATCATAGAAAGGTTAGAATTGGAAGGGACCTTAAAGATCATCGAGTTCCAAACTCCCTGCCATGGGCAGAGACACCTCCCACTAGAGCAGGTTGCTCAAAGCCCCATCCAGCCTGGCATTTGATCACTTCCAGGGATGGGGCATCCACAACTTCTCTGGGCAATCTGTTCCAGTGTCTCACCAGCCTCACAGTAAAGAATTTCTTTCTAGTATCTAATCTAAATCTCCCCTCTTTCAATTTAAAACCATTACCTCTTGTCCTATCACTGCAGATCCTTATTCTTTCCCCTTTTCTGGAATATTGTCCTGCAGTTATTATCTTTCCAGTTTTCTGGGCTCAGAAAGAAATCCCAGGACTTCATAGACAGAACGAGCAGCAGGCTACACCACTCCTCACCCTGCTTCTACGGTACCCTTGGGAGCAAATGAATCTGAGCCCACTGTTTAAAAATGTTTATCCCTAGGCCATGCCACTTAGTGTCTTCCTAGGTTACTAATGGACTATAAAGCACTTTGTTACCCCTGTGCAAAACGAGAACACCAGCCTGCTTTTGCCAAAGCCAGAAGAGAAATTATTGAGCGTTTCTGTCTTTTCTCCATTGTTATCAGCAATTTTCTTATCTCCATCTTGGGGACAGGGAAAGCTGCTGCAGCTCACATTTTGCAAAATCAGATCAAAAGGCGCTTCCTCCCTGTTGCCCATGAACCTTTAGGAGAGATCTGATGTGGTCAGTGCTGAATTGCAGAGTAAATGCCATAACTTTCTTGAGCCAGAACACCAACAAGCTCTTTTCCTGGTAGCCAGTGTTGGTTCTTCTGTATTTCGGGTGGAGAAAAGACAGCCCAAATGAAGCTGGGGTCTCCAAGACCCTTTGACTCTCTGCCAGTGCTGCCAAAAAGGCGCAATTGTTAGCCAGACCTTTTATTCTTTATTTTAAGAGGGTGAAATTATTAGCTGGGCATCGACAGGCTGACCATAAACAGGTCTCAACAATATGTAACACTATCAGTCACTGCCAGTGACCCCAGCTGCAAAACACTGTCACCTTGCTATCTGTATGGGTCACTTGTCCTCCTCTGAAATCACATTGGGGCTCCACAGAGAGTCCCAGGGCCAAGTGTTATGGTCGCAGCAGATGCAACCCATCTCTGCAGCCAGGTTTGCAGGTTGGCATCACCTGGGGTTCCCGTTACCCCCATAACCATCTCTGATACATTCTAAGCACTTGGCAGAGGCAGAAAGCAGGCAGTGGTGGATGCCAAAGGAGATACTGGGTTTGCATTATTTACCTGGTGGTCTCCAAACATGCAAGCAACTGGACCAAACCATGAAGTCTCAGCAGTGCAAGGGGCATGCTGGGATTTTGTGATGACTTGTATTTGCTGCAGCAGAGAGGTGAAGACCCCTGGCAGCTCATAAGGAGACTGCGTTGGACCTGGCCAGGTACAAGCTGGCCACAAGATGGATACCCCATTTTTACCGCTGCAGAGGAGTTTTGCTGGTGGAGCTGTTGTTGAACAGCTCTGCAAAGGATGAGTGGCATGCGTGGGGGTGGCTGGATCATTTGATCTAAGGGAGGAGCTGGGTGAGGACACGGGACTCATCACAGAGAAACAGACCCAGGCAGAGAGCAACAGCAGCAGGAGAAGGCGATGCTTTTCCTTGCTCAAGGTTTGCAAGGTTGGACACAATGAAATTCCCTCCTCCCTCTCTTGCTGAAAAAAGCCACATCCCAAGAGGCATTCAACGCTGCATTTGAATCCATTCAAAACGTCGAGGTCAAACCTTTTTAATGAAAGAAAGAAAATAAACCCAAAGACAAAAAGCTATTCTGGAGGAGGGGAGGGAAAGGAAACGGCTCCCAAAATATCAATGATAACCCTTCCTTTAACCCCATCTGCAGCTGTAGGTTGGGTGTCTCTACACCAGAGGGACCTAGCAGGGCAGGAGATGTGAGCACATCCTTCTGCACCTTTCTCTTGATGGGAGAGGGCCCCAGTGATCAAACCACATAGTTTTGGGCAGGTTGCATTAGGACCATTAGAATCTGGGTCCTGGAGAGAGGACATCTCTTGGTGGGAAGGAGGCTATGAAGGGTTGAGCAAGACAAAATGGGCTCCTGCAGGGAGAATGGTATCAGCTGGCACCAAAGTTTGCAAATCTGTTTGCATCTGGTGTAAATACCATTAAACACAACATGGAGCCTCTCCTCCATCCCATCGTCTGCAGCCTCTATCCCATCACCTGCTCTGGCCAGCATGACTGGGGTCTCCTGGTGGCTTTTTTTAGGGGCTGCATTGCCCTTGGTTGTGGTCCCAGCTGGATGGCTGGAGGCAGCTGGACAGAATCCTGATTCCCGCATCTCCAAAATAATTAGGTTTGTGTCTTTCCTGCATTTCTGCTCTTTACCTCGAACTATTAAGTAAGGCCTTTGAGAAGGCATCTTTGAGCCATTCCCATGTGGGGTTAAAGTGCTGGCACTCAAGAAGAGATGGGGAGTAGTGCAAGCTGGAGGAGGGAGTTGATTTCAAACCAGAGGCAACTGAAATCCATTTTGATGGGAATGGACACGCGCAAGGTCCTACTTTCTGCTGGACATATTATTGCAGTGGAGATGGGCACCTGCAAGTATAGAAAACCCAACTGGTAGGGATGAACCCCAAAAGGGAGCCTAGCAATCGCTGGAGAATGAGAAGAATGTGAAGGTGCTCAGCTCACCCTCCTTTCAAGTCCACCTCTGCTGGGATGCTGATACATCTCCCCATCCCTCTTAGTGCTGTCTCCCACCCCACCATCCCTGCATGCTTGTGAGGACAGGGCTTTTCCTCAGAGGATGACCAAAGGTCACTCTGAAGACAAACACGTTCTGTTTGGAGCAGCACAGCAAAAGGCGATTTCCCCACAGCCCATGACGTGTCTCAGGAATTTGTGGTCTGTGACTGATGAGTCAATGTGAGTGGGAAATGTCTGGCTATTTTTAAGACCACTGACATTTGGGGGTGTTTAACCCCTCTTCCTGCTCCCACCGCCAGCATCTCAGCAGTGCCTTGCTTGTGGTGCAGCCACCCCAGACCTCAGCGAAGTCAAAGGCATAGCTCAACAGCCATCATCAGTGCAATGCTGACACTAGCAATAACTGTTCTTCAGAGATAGTGCCAGACTAGAAGCAGGCAAAAAAGACCCTTCTCTAGGAAAACTGGTGCCAGCCTCATGAAGTAGTGTTTCCTAAGATGAGAAGATGAAGGACACAGGGTCAGGGCGACTGTGAAAAGAGGATGAAGGAGGCAGAATCAAGGTGATCAGGAAGGCTGTTAGCAGCCATGGAGACGAGGCAAGAAGCAGTGCACAAAATGTTTTGTCCACGCTCCTCTGGTCTGCTTCTTCGAGTGCTCAGAGGTCTGTCTGCACCAGGATGATTCCCCTACTAGGAATCCACTTCTATTGAGTTAAAAAGCTCCTCACCAAGTCATGGAGAGCTTCTCCAAACCTTACACTCCTCCTGGGACTAGAGCTGATTTGGCATCACAGCCGAGTGTAACCACAATCATGTGGCTGTGTTCTCCTCTGAAGCTCAGTGTCTCTGTGCCACCTGTGCTGCCCTGTCTGGTGTCACTCATGGGTTTATGTTCTGGTGAACCATCAGGTCCTGCATTTCTTGGCAGCCCCTCTCCAGGAGCCAACACAACCTGCTGACTCCTCCAGTTTATCTACCTGCTAGCGTGGCATCATGGGACTTGTCCAGCTTCCAGCTGGGCTCCAAGGCAGCATTGCCTCTGAGCCAAACCACTTCTTGTGCTTGCCCCAGGGCAACCATGGTTTAGGTGGCTCACAATCCACCACATTGTGTTGCATCTATCCTTATCAGGGGATTTAGCTCCTCCTCAGGGGCCAAACTGCCTCTCCCCAGGGATGCTCTCCCTTCTCACAGCATACCCAAAATGGCAGCCACCATCTCCCCCCCCATCATCCCACCTTCCTGCAGGAGGTGAATTTCTTGTCCTATCTTTCTCCCACATCTGCTTAGCCTGCTGCTTTCCTCTCCAGAGCTATCTCTTCTCCTTGTTGTCCTGCTCATACCCAACCCTGACTGCCCTGGACTGAAATTAAAAAATAAAGGTTTCCGAAACAGTAAAATGTGTTTTCATGGAGACTGTGTGTGGGATGGTCCTAATGAAAAATTCACTCTGTGTTTTCAGCATGTAAGCAATTAAGTCAGGGAAGTGACACAAATTTAGCAACTTTCGTGCCAGATAATCTATAGTTTAGAACATTTCCTGGTTTATTTTTCTTTAGCAAAATGTTAAGGGGGGTTCTGTAGGTTTTTTTAAGTATCATGCACAGGAGACCCTCTGGATCATGATAATTTGGGTTTTCCCAGATCTTTCTTCAGCCTTTTGCCTCCCTGCAACATGGTGGGGGCACTCAGTGTTTCAGGGATGAACAGCAGGGAAAATCAATACAAACAATGGAGAAGGGTCTGTTAGACAGCCTGCTTTATATTCCCTCAATACACTCCCAAAAGTGACTTCTGTGCATTTTGCACTGGCTCATGATTGATTTCTGGTCCATGAACTTGTCAAGTTTCCCCTTGAACCCAGGTACTCACTTAGCATCCACCAAATCCCACGGCAGGGAGCTCCCCAGGCCAGCTACTGCTGCATGAGGAAGGAATTTCTTCCTTTTCTTCCTGAGTTCTTCCTTTACCTGCCTCCTGGTGCTTTTTGGCTAAGTGTTGCTCCTTTCCACGCTGAAAAGGAGACAGAGATCAACATCTGTGTGTCATTTGGCTGTGGCTGTGGTCCTCCTCATAACAGCAAGCCGTCTGAAGCACTGCCCCAAAGCCACCGACGCTCTTGTAAAGTCTCCCAGGGATGTTTGAGCAATTTGTCAGCACAGATTCATTTAAAAACCTACAGAGGGAAAAAGCTGAAAATACGTCTGGTATTTGTACAGGCAGATCCCACGGCAGTCCCTGTCAGAAGCACAGGTGAGACAAACGGCGTGGGACTGCTCGCAGACCAGACAAATTAACAAGAATTCTGTGCTGGGATGAATTTTGCCCTAAATATATGAAGTGCAAGCTTGCAACATGTGCCAAACTCCTCTGGAGTTTGTTTCACAACTGCTTCCCATTTAACATGCATGTCTGAGGCATCCTGCTGCCCTGAGCCCAAGGCAGCGCTGAGAAAAATGTACATCAGTGGTGAGACCAGGTGGTGGTTCAGCCTTCTTCTTTGGCATATCTTTGCTCCATACTAGCACACAGCACCAGGAGCCTTCGCCCCCCTCTGAAGGGCTGGCATGTGGTCCATGCTCAGGGAGGAGAGGACGAGCCCTCAGCTACGTGGACATGGGCCAGGAACTGAAACTCACCTCATGCAGTTTTCCATGTCTCCCTCCCAACCCCACAACCACAAGTCAAGCAAGCTCTTGCTCAAGTCATTTGTCATCTGTAAGGCTTGGACCAGGACAGAAAAAAACACTAAATGCACCAAATACAGCCCAGGAAGAAATGCAATGCAGGGTTACATTCAGGATGTCTCTTAAGTGAGGATGAAGAGGTCAAGGGGATGGATGGCTTTTTTGCATAGAGCTGGATATCATGGGGCCGACAACAGCGAGGGGTGCAGAGCCAGCACTGCTACTGGGTGATTCTATCCCCACCTAACATGTACCACAAATCTGTTTAAAACCAGTATCTAGGACCTTCTCCTTGGCCCAAAATGAATGTGGTGACCATTTCCTCCTGGATCCTCACGGCTGGGTCCCACTGATCTGGTACTAAATGCTTATCAGCAACCAAAAGGAGCCTGAAGTTCAAAGAGGTGGTTAAGGAAGACAACCAGCTTTGCATGGGGGACAGGAGACTGTTTCACTGGGAGAGGTTCAGGAATGTGCACAGGGGAGGATAGGGTGGGAAGGATGTCAGCTGTGATGGGAGTGGGACAGGAATGGGTTAGGAGGAATCTGGAAGGCTATGTCATGGCTCCTGCAAGAGAAGCAGGCTGTGACTCTTCAGCCTGGGAAAATGGTGGCTAGTGGGAGATACGTAAACAGTGAAGGCTGGATGTGCTTGCCCTGGTCTTTCTGCTTTGCCTTAGGCCTTTGGCAACTGCTCGGAGACAAGATAGGGGCTTCGTAGGTGTTAATCTGACCTGATAGATCTGTCCTCCTCTCCTGAGATAGTGAGCATGGGGCCAAACGAATATGGTCAGTTTAGACGAAATTAGCTGGGTCCAAGTCCTTGGCCATACCTCTTGTCCTCTCTAGAGGCTGAACTGAGAATTGCTGCGTCCCTTTGAAAACATCCAGGAGTTTGTTTTCTCCTCTGAAAACCATTTACAAAATTGCTTTCCCTTTTCTTCCCACTCCCACACCATCCTTCTCCACCTTTCTCTCCTTTCAACTCAGGAAGATGTGTACATTACTTTGTGATTGCGGTGTCATTCCCACCTTCTCCCCTGACGTTGATGCTGGGGGCAAAATAATTTTGGAAGAAATGGATTTTTAATGGTCCTCCAGGAGTGCTGGAGTGGAAGCAATACCCTGAGAGCCCAATGACACTTTCTTCTTGGTAGCAGAAGCGTTGTTGGCAGTCCCAATGTGGAGTGTCTCAAGGACTGTTTGCTTAGCAGGTTATCTACATGCTTAATTTACCCCTGCCCTCGTAAAACCATTTGAAGCCTTTTCTCACAGTTGTAACCAAAGACTATTTTGGCAGCAAGCAAAATGAAAACCAGATGTAAGTGAGGTTAGGGCAGGAGGGCAACGTGAGCAGGTTTTTCTCCCTGGAGGTGCAGGCACGAAACACAATACAATGCCACGATACAGGCCCCAAACACCATCTCCCCGTAAGCTGCTTTGCATAGCTCAGGTGAACACAACAGCAATAAAAGGCATGAAAGCCTGGAATGGGAGGGAGGAAAACTTTCCAGTAAGGACAGAACCGTTGCCCATCATATTTTGACAGGTGAGTGGAAAAAAGTTTTGCATCAGTCATAGGGTGCTGTAGGAAAAGCACAAAAGGACCAAAGCATTATAAGAACGTTTGGGCTGGAGACAGGTCAGCAGAGATAGGGACATCATGGATACTTTCAGTGCTGTCTGACTTGGGTCACTGTGGGGTTTCCTTTCATGGAAAGATCATTTCTGATCACTGACACAAGAGGTCCTGCAGCCCCTGAGAGTGATTATGAACAAAAGTAAAACTGTGTTCCTTCTGGACACGTCTCCCCTCGCATCTACTGTGTTGTTCATTTAATCACCACAAGGCATCTCACAGGGTTTCATTAGAAGTGGTCCTAACTACAGCTCTGTTAAGCTTTGTGGTTCCCCTCTTGCTTTATCCTCCAGTTCTCTGTACCTTCTAGGTGAAAAAATGCAAAACAGAGAAACAGGGAGGATTTGTCACCCCTCTCTACAAGTCCAGGATACAGAGGACATTTTTCCATCTGAGGACAGTTAATCTAAGCTGCACACATGCCCTCTCACACCCACAACACAACCAGAAACTTTTTCTCATCGGGTCCTTGGGATGTCAATGCCACCTCAGGTGCTTCTGGCCATGAACAGCCCCACTGTCCAGCAATGCACCAGCTTGATGGGGTGTCCAAGGCACTGCTTTTCTGTTGTGAGGAAGCCTTCCAGATGAGATGTCCCCAGGAAAAACAGACTCCTGAAAAAGTGGTGTGAGCAGTGCAAGGGATGGGATGCAGGAGAGGTAAGAAAATGGTGTCCACACTTGGCTGAGTGATGCTGGTCCATCAGTGCCCTGAAAGATGATATCAGGTTGGAGATACGCACCATGTTGCTGGAGGAGCTTCTTTAGGGGAGATCTGTATATATCTCGTCACTGTTGCATTTGCAGCAGACCCTCTGGCCAGTGCTCTCAGGCTATTTATGAGCAAACAGAAAACAAGGAATAAACCAAATCTGTGCCTCATTTGTCCTTCATCCCTGCCCCAAAGCTTGCTGCCATGTCCTTTGTGCTGCCAGACACTGTGAAAGGGCAGCTGCCCTTTGAGAGCTGAGCCTTGTCCCATGGCCATCTCCAGCTCCATGAGCAAGATAGACCACAAGCAAATGCCACCATTACACCAAGTTGTTGGCAACCTCTGCATCCATGTCAAAGCATTATTTTCCTTTTGCAGAGTGTCAGAGTGTCTGGAAGGAAGGGAGAAGCTTTCAAAGTCCAAAGATGGTTCTGAAGTCCAAAGAGGAAAAGGGTTTGTTTAACACAACAGAGCAGAGAGCCCAGAAACGTGTGAGAGCAACACTTTCCTGCAAATCAGGTCATTTATTTAGCAAGTGAAAAATGGCTTCCTGAGGTTCGCAGCACCAGAGTAGAAATCAAAGAACACTTGGAGGAGGAAGGAAAGTCAAGCCCTAGCTTTACTGTTCCTGCTCTCCCACCAGATCCCCTCCAGCCCAACAGGCACCAAAGGAGACTGCAAAAATATTTCACTCTTCACACACCACTTCCAAACCTCAGAGCAACCCTTTCCATGAGGACTCAGGTCAGCCACCACACTAAACTCCAAATATTTTCCTAGCTAGCAAATAAAAAAAAACTCTGTATATCTGTGTCTAGCTCTATAGCCAATGTATATGAAATGATAAAGCCCCTGGCACATATCTTGCAAGAGCTAATTATAGGATTTGGAAGCTAACGTGATAATATTTTCTTTAGATGTGTGGTGCAGATGTAATTACTTCTCCGGAGATGCCAGCCACAGATGATGCAAGATGCCTTATGTAATTGGCTGTTATTATTCAGTTATGGAAATTTTCCCTCTCTGGCTCGTCCCCTACTTTCCCCTCAACTCCTTCTTTTCATTTTTCACCCTAAACTCTCTATAACTTATTCAGAAGGGAACGGGATGAGGTCAGTAGGCCAACTGGACAATGAGCAGAAGGGCAGTTTCATAGAAAGCCTGTTCCTGGGTTTCCCCGTCTGCCTCATCAATGAAGGAGCAAAAGGAGTTAATGGCTTTGCATCTGCTGCATTGGCTTCAGCGGGGCTGGGAAAAGACTCCCATCCACTGATGGACTGGAAGGGTGTCACGTCAGAGCCAGGTCTCCCCCCAGTCCTGGCATCTACTGTGGCTTGGATATCAGTGGATGCCAGGCAGCCATCTGCTCCATCCAGCATGTTGTGGAGGACCACCTGCACGGAGAGCTTGCTGCTCCCCTCCCAGGCTGTCACTGTCCCCAGGGTCCCAAGGAGAGGCTGGGGGATGCTGAGGTTGCAATCAAACCATAGAAGATAGCTGGTTTGTCATTGCAGGGATGAAGGCTTGGTGGGACACAAACACTTCAATTGCTCTGAAGTTGCTCCATGGTGCACAGAGATCTCCCAGGTGACCCACAAAATCACTTCTGCCAGGGCAAAATCATGGCATGATTGCAGGTCTCCAGCCAAAAATGCTTCCAAACCAGAGTGATTTTTGCTGTGGATCCTTTCTGAGCTTTTGAGGTTTATTGCTTCAAATTGTCCCACTTCCTTTCTCCTGTGGCTGGACAGGCAACAGAGGTCAGAGGTGTGGCTGCCTCCAGGACCTAGGATTCCTTCACTACCAGTGCTGGTCAGAAGGGACACAGTCCCCTGACATGACCAGTAAACCCTGCCTTGACTGCAAATATTCAGGAGAAAATATTCAGGATGTTCAGATGAATATACTGGAGGCATCACCCCATACCTGCAGCATCTATGATGGATGTACGCCCTTCTGCTCCTACCCTCTTCCATCCCACTTGCCTGATCAAACCTGGGTCCTTTCTTACTGCGTTTTAAGATTAATACATGATAGGAAGAGGTGACTCCTAGCTCTGGGCCAGCCTGCCAGCCATTGAGGTAGCAAAACTGGGCCATGAAGGCCTTTCTTCCTCATCTTCTCTGCACAGCATCCAAGGACAAGCCTGGAGATGAAGTAAGCCTGCATTCTTTGGTGGCTGGGAAGCAGACCCCAGGCAGAGTTTAGAAAGCTGAGAATGGGGAAATTGGCCATATACAGTCTAAAGAAAAGGAAGCAACCACTGGTTCACCCACTGGAGAAACTTGTTTCCAGACATGGCCTAGTGCTGGTGACTGCAAAGGAATTTGTCTTCAGGGCAGGGAATACCCACATTTCTCTGAAGACAAGGAAGCCGTGGGGAAGGCAATAGGTGAGGGTTGTGTTTATTGTACTCATGGCATTTATTAACTACAAACTGTAAGCTCCTAACAGAGCCCAAGGCCATTAGCTGGATTCAAATTGCATTTCATCCCACACCCGCTTTCAGTCAGCCAAATCCCTCCCTGTGATCTGTGGACTGTGTCAGCTGGATCCCCATGGACTGGAAAGGGAGTGTAGACCTTGGATCCTATACAGAGACTCTTGGTAGGCACCACAGAGGTGTTCCAGGCTTCCTGCTTGGCCCTCCACCATCCCTCCAGAAGCTCCTTCTTCCCAGGGCTGGAGGACCCTCTTGCTTCTGCTTTTGCTGAAGCTATTTGGCCACCTCATCTTGCCCAGAAAAGTTGGCCAGGATGGAAATGAAGCAGGTGGATGGGGACAGAGTGGGTGGACTGGGCTTCATGCATACGCAACTGAGGATCTATCTCCAACGTTCCTCCCTTGTATTGCTGAAAAAAACCCTCCACACCAAGCCAAGGGCACTGTGACAAATCCCTGAGCCCAGGAGTGGACAAAAATGGCACTTTCAAACAAGATACATACTGACCTGCTGGTTTCAGTGGAAATTTAGCCCTCCTGGTGGCAATTTATTTTGCTCAAATTTATTTTTACCAGACCTAGCCTGCTGCTTTGGGACTGTGAATGGGACTTTTGCTTCCTTCATTCTGGATAACCACCCAAGGATGTATAAGCAAGCTTCTCCAGCCTAGAAATTAGTTGGGAAACCTGGTAACAACTGGCTTTTTCAAGGACTATTGGCCACTGCCTGTTGGAGTCCTCATCAGCACTGCCACCATCACTGCCTCTCCTGGGGTTGTTCAGCCAAGGAACGAAGGAAGAGCAGGAGAAAAAGACAACATTGTTCACTCATGTACTTTTTTTTGTCAGTTCAGAAATTTTAGATTAAGGTCTTGACCAGTGTTAATGACATTCAAGCTCCTGTGAGAGAAACATGCTCCCTCCTCCCCTGCAGAAGCTGTGTGGTTTGAAGGACTGATGAACAAAACCCTGCTCTACTCATTCCTTTCATTAGCTGCAGGAAGGAAGGTGGTCATTTAATGTGCACTTCACTTACAACAAGCAGGCACAGGACAGGAGTGCCATATGGTTAGGACCAGCTTTTATAGAGCATCACATGTTTCCCCCGTGCAGCTCAGACCTGACCTACATAGCATGGCCAAGCCACCTCACTGGAGCATCCCAGCACACACGCCGGGCTTTCAGCACCCACAGCTGGAGATGCAGGAGCTCCCTTGATTTATGGGAAGAGGTGGGCAATGCACCAGGTTGTGGCTTGCCAGCGCTGCAGAGGCTTTGTCTTCCCTGTGTTGATACAGAAGGAGACATACCAGCAGTGATGTTTTTGCCAGAATAGGAAACCATCTCTCTGGATGGCATAAACCAGAGTCTTTTGGCTTGTTCGTCTTGCCTCAAACTGATAGGGCAGATGTTGTCATGGACTGGAGATAGAAAGTGTCCTGCCATCATAGCAGATGGCATCAGCCCAGCTTTGCAGTGCCAACCCAGCCTTGGGACCCCCTTCCAGTCCCCTGCGGCAGCTTGGAGAAGGTCCTCTCCCATCCACAGCTCTGTGTGTGTATGAAGGGGCCTCACATGGGCTCAAATTATTCCACTTAATGAGCAGGAACAAACTCTCTCAATATTTTCACTTCCAGACCAGTGCAATAGTGGGATCTCATTGTGCAAGTACGGATGCAAGTGAACTTCCAGGTATAGGGAAGGCTTTTACATCATGTAAGCAATCAACAGTTTCTTCCAGTGTAAATAAATACTGGGTGGTCACATGACTTTTTTTATATGAGCTCAGCCACAGAGCTTGCCCAGGTTGTGCAGACTGGTGGTGATTTTATCAGCTGTCATACCAGTAAGGCTGAACTTTCTGGCATGGCAGTAGCACACTGCCCATTTGGTCTTTGTGATCCCTGCAAGTCACCCACAACAACCAGACGAAGCAGCATCTCCCCAGAAACACCGGGAAGCCCTTGGATGCTTGACACTCATTGACTGTCACAGGAAGCAGGCTCAGGTCCTTCCTCCCAAGACCAAGCTGGAAATCTCTGCTCTAGTAACAGATACTGGGGAAGAGCTTCAAACAAAGGCTGATTTCAAGGTACCACATGAGATCTGCTTTCAGCATGCAACCTGCTGGAGGACAAGCACTTATTACAAATGCAATCAGTTCATAGCTGAGGTCTGAAGTTGTTGTGATGCTGGTTGGAAAGGTCTGGAAGTCTGCAGCCCAACCCCACAGTCTGTGTGAGACTACCATTATCACCAGACCAGGCTGGCCTCAGCATTGCCCAGTGAAGGCACGAAGACAGCCCTGGATGGAGACACCTTCACCTCACTCATCACCTGAGAGTATGTGCAGTAGCTGGGAGACCCTCATTTAGGAGGATTTTCTGCTCCTCAAGGCTTTGAAAATTATCTTCCCTGTAAATAAAGGAGTCTAAGTGAAGGGAGGAGGAGAATTCTTCCTCACATCAGGGTGTTTTGCACTGAGCATTTGCTCTCCAGAGCTTTTAGGAAGAAATCCTGATGTAGGGAGCCAGGCGTCTCTGTTCACATTTCCATTTCTACCTCCTCCTTGCTGCATGCCCGACCACTTTGATGCTTTCTGCTGCCACTCCCCAGGGAAAGTCCCGTAGCTTCAGCCCTCACTGTAGCTGACATTTTGCTCCTTCTCTGATCAGTGCAGAAAACACTTAACCAGTTCTGCAGCTGCAGTCCAGGGACCTCAAAGAGCTTTGAGATCTTGAAATGAAATGGCTCCAACACGACTGAAATCACCCTGCCAAGGGAACTGCTCAGAGGATGCCACTTCTGTGAGAAAAAGGAAAAAGAAAACAAAGGATCTGGGGAACAAAGAGTTTGGTTTTTGGTAGGGTTATTTTTTTCTTTTCTTGAGAGGAAGAAGGCTCTAGGGAAAAAAAAAAACACAGGGAAAAAAAGCAGTATTTTTCTGTCTGAAAACTGAATTTTGTTCTATTCAAGGGAAGGAGAGGGCATTGAAAATAAACAATTTCACTGAAAAAAAAAGATAAACCAACAAACCAAAACATTGCCAAAATAAGCCCCCAAATCTCAGAATATTTCCACAGAAATATTTCTCACACAGGAGAATTTCTCTGCAGAAAAGAAAAACTCAACAGGAGTCCCTGGGGTCCCAGTTGACAGCAGTGAGTCCAGGGGATCCACCAGAGATCCACCATCCAGAGAAAGAGGATCTGGTTCTTTCCTTTTTTTCTTTTTTTTTTTTCCTATTTTATTTCTTTCTTTATATATATATTTTTTAAGGTTCAGGAGCTTATTCTGTTGTGGTTCCCACCCAAAGCTAAAAACCTCCATAACTTTAACCAGCTCTGTGTTGCTGAACACTTTGCAACCTCAGGACTTGTGCTGGAGATCCACCATTTTCTTGGTATGGACACTGTGGCCTTTCCTGCTGGGAGAAGGGAGGTTTGGAGAGGGGCTGCTGCCCTGGTGTGAGCTGGTGGAGCTGGAAAAGTCATGGGAGATCTTCCTCCCATCAAGGGAAGGGATGTGTATGAAATGAGGGAGCCAGTGGTGCCCTCCTCGGGATGGGGGAGCCTCTGGGGGTGCTGCCTGGGGGCTGCTATGTTTGTCTTGGCTGTTTTGGGGCAAAAACTGGCATTGCTGCTGTGGCCCCATGGGTGAAACTGGAGTGAAATGTGTTGCATTTTGCTGGATATGGGGCTGACCCTGAGCTGTCTACCAGGACTGAATGGGGAAACCCGCAACCATAATTTCTCATCTGAAAGGAGATGACTGGGAGTCAGGAGGATGGGTGCTGCCCATGCTCTCAACATGAACCATGTGCAACGACAGCCTTGCCCACTGTTGAACCAAGGGAGAAAGGGGTAAGGATGTAATCGGCTTTGGGGATCCTTTGAGGGAGTTTTAGGTCCAGGTGGGTGTTCAAAGCCTCTTTCCCCAGGCAGACAGAAGCCAGTCTGTCATGGATGGGTAGGGATGGCTTTTTAGTCGGGTAACCCCAAGCCCCATAATACAAGGCTGGAGGTCATCCTGTACAGGTGTTTCTGTAGAGCCCTAGCTCTATTTGAGTCTGAGTTCAGTCTTCAGGTCCCGACTGATTTCTGCTTCCCACCCATGGTTCCACACAGCTTGACGGTCCAGACTTCCCCCAAATGGCCAAGCTGGAACTCATGCTCACAGCCAGACTTTCCAGGTCCCCTCCATCTGGACAGTCTCTTACATAAGGCGCAAAGACCAACTGCCAGAGATGGCTATGCCACTCCCCATTAGCTACCCAGGGTCCCCATGAGATGAGCTGTGCAGCCAAACATATCTTGGAAAGAAAATATCTTGCAAGTTGTGTTGGTAACAGTGATCTTGTCTAATTTAAACGTCAATTAAGAACCGACTTTAGACTTGTGGTTCTCCATCCAAAGTGTGTCATTGTGGGGAATGAGGACCACTGCCTGGAAGCACCACAGCTGATCAGGTGTGAGTGCACAGTCCAACCATGGCTGCCTGAAAAGAGGCAGCTCAGACATGAACAAAACCCCCAAAAGAGAGGAGACCAAGTCTTGGTGGTTCTATCCCATGGGGACAGGGAAACACGATGGTCTGGATGTAGCTGGCTGTGCAGGAGCACCTGTACAATGGAGTGCTGGCTGCAAACTGGGGTGGTCTCTATTGACTCTCAGAGGTAGTGGAGGGACTTTGGTGGAGGTGAGTTTGGTGGGTAGAGAGTTTTATGTCTCGGTGACTGGAGACCTGGGTTAGAAATGGGAGTTCAGGGTTCAAAAGTTTACGATTTGCCTGAGAGCACCAGGAACACAGGTTATCCCTGAGTTTCCAGCATTCTCCAAAGTGTCTTCCATCATGATTTATTCATCTGTGAGAAGCACTAAGACATAACACAACCCCCAAAGAGAGAACAAGCACAACTGTAATGTCAGATAACTGCCTGCCTCCTGCAAGATCTGCTAAGCCTGAGGGATGCTGCACCTCCACAACCCGCGGCCAAGGGCTTCTTGGCTTGGGCTGCTTCACCAAGGGTGAAGGTCCATGCCCTGATGAAGCTCCTGGATCAGCTCTGGTTATTGAAAGAGCTGTCCCTGGGGTGGAGAGAGCTTTCTATATATGTGGCTATTTCCAAGGTGTGTGCCATGCATCCTGCTGCTGGGAATCTCTTCTAGCAATGTATAAACCAGCCTGTTTCTTGAAATTCTTTGCTTCTGAAGTCAAAGGGCAAAATTAAGAGCTTGAGTCTCTGCAGGAATCCATTTTGGTATAATTTACACCTTCCCCATGCACCCCAGCAGTGCGTTTTGCTGTAGTTTAAATGCAATGCGTAACCCATATTTGATTATTGCTGATTATTGTTAGCATTATTGCTATTTTACTGTTCTTGCCGCTATTAGCCCACTAATGACGATGCTATGTTTGCGAGGCTGCGACCAACGACTCTTTTGATACGCAGACATCCTGCCAATAGAAAATTCACTTGAGCAAAAAAGTCTAAATTAGTGATAGCTTTGTGTAGCTTTATTTCCCTCGTTGCACTCCCTTCACGACTGCAAATAATCCAATATAAGTGCTGAGGCCAGCTGGCCCCTGGTGGGAAGCCTGATTGCTCTCCCGCTGCAGCACTGGCAGCCAGGGATGGAGGAGAAGGAGCTCTGGACCATTCTGTATCACCAGGGCTCTGCTCTCAAAGATGGGGGGAAGGTCAGATGGCAAATAATGATGGCAAAGGAGGGAGGGCAGGATCCTGGATCAGCTTCTATGGGGTAATGGGCATCATCCCATTTGTCCAAACAGGCTGAAAACAGCTGGAAAATGCCAAAGTTAGGGGAGGACAGATGAATGGTTGGACTCGATGATCTTAAAGGTCTCTTCTCACCTAAATGATTCTATGACAGATGGACCCTTTGATGCTTGCTTCCTCATCTGCAATAACCATGGGGAAAAATTACTGCCCCTTTCCTTTTGCTCTGTGCTAAAATGTCCTGATGAGCTACAGAAGGATCAAATCCCTCCATAACTTTATTTTTTTTGTGGTTGTTAAATGTGTGCACAGCTTTATCAGGGAGTTTGGGGTTGAGACGGGTTGGTGTTGGCATATAAAGAAAATGGGATATTTCTCGTGTCAGATTCTTCTGTGATTTGTGAGATTTATGATATCAATTAATCCAAACCACCTGGAAAAGAAAAACTGAGGCTGTTTCAAAGATACCAGGCTGGACTTGTGCTCTCTGCCCCTCTCTCTGCCATTATTGGGCTCTCGGTTCAGCCATGAAGCTTGGGAAGCATCCCAATTGGGATGGGGAAGTTGAGCAGCAGGGTCCTGTGCTGGGAAGAATCCAAAATAACCATTTGAGCAAAAACAAGGAGTCACACCCCAAAATTCCCTATTTGAGCAGAAACAACCCCTCAGGCCTCAAAGTCCCAATTTGTAAAAAACAAGCAGTGAGATCCCCAAATCCCCGTTTGAGCAAAAACAAGATGTCAGCCCCCAAAATCCCTGTTTGAGGAAAAAAAAAGCCAACAGACCCCAAAATCTCTATTTGAGCAAAAACAAGCAATCAGACCCTAAAATTTCTATTTGAAAAAAAAAAAAAAGCAGCTGGGGGACTCCAAAATCCCTATTATTTGAGCAAAACAAAGTTGTCAGTCCCCAAAAATGCCATTTGAAAAAAAAACCCAAGCCATCAACCCCCAAAATCCCTACCTGAGCAAAAAGAAGTCATCAGAGTCCCAAGTCCCTTATTTAAGCCAAACCAAGCTGTCAGGCCCCGAAGTCCCCCGTTTCGGGACGTGGGGCTCATCTCTGCCCCGACGGGAAGAAAGAGTTAAGATCCCGCTGGCGCGGGCGGCCAATCACACCCAGCACACTGCGGCCCTTGGCTCCAGCCCAGCAGCAGGTTGCTCTCCGCAGGTATTATTTTAGGGTTTTTCCCGGGATATCAGACAGGGAGATGATGAATGTGGAGACCTGCGGCGGACGGGGAGTCAGAGGATGCACCCCTGGGCTGCCCAGGTAAACCCCACTGGGTGATGGCTTTTTTTTTGGGGGGGGGTGGGGGGAGAGGGGGTGTCTTTTCTTTCCTTTCTGTTCCTCTCTCTCCCGGTCTCACTGGGTGTCTTTGTTTGAGCCCTGAAAGGGGCCAAGGCAGGGGAACCAAGGGGTTTCGGTGGATTAGTGTGGGACTGAGCAGCTGGGACCTGCTGCAGGTGCTTTTTTGGGGCGGGACATACCCACTGGGCTGGGTTTGCACTGGGGAGGTCAGAGCAGAGATGGGGTACACAGCGGTGGGTTCCTCGGGGTGGGGAGAGCTGCTATTTCAGCACCAACCCTCCCCCACCCCCCCTTTCCCCCTTTAAACTCACCCTGGATCCAGCTGGCATCCATGAGCTGGCATCCACCTTGTGCCCCACTCTGGTGCTAACCGTGGCAGTGGGGACAAACCACCATGAGGAAAAACCGCCATGGGGGCTTTCTCCGAGAGCCATGTCCGGGGAGGAGCGAGCGCTTCCCAGGCTGGCTCTGCGCCCTTGAAATTCCTCAGGGTGAGTTAATGATAAATCATGGCTGGGTCAGTGGCATGGGAGCCGTTGGCGAGTCCTCTCGTTTTCCTTCCAGGTCTGGTGGAGGTTTGGGCACGGTCTGGGGATGGCAGAGCCAGGCAGGGGCCATAGGGCCGGCTGCTTGGCACCTCTCTAGGGTTGATGGCTCACCACAAAGGGCAGGATCAGGCCTCCCCCTGGCAACACACAGGCCAGGGCAGGGGTCTAAATCGTGCAGGGGAATGTTCTGGTAACAAGGGGATTCCTCCTGCTCCAACCACAAGGCGTTTACAGCCAAGGAGCAGGTGTGAGCAGGGGCTCACACTGGGACCCCCGAGGTTTAGGAGGTGGGGTCAGATGAGGATGCTCAGGCAGACACTGGGGAGCCAGGCAATGGATATATCTCGGCACTGAGGGACTTTCAGGGAAGAGCAGCACAGTGCCCACATGCTGCAATGGGCCAGGAGCTCTTCTGTACCCCCTGCTGCAATAATCTCTGTCAGGCAGCACCATGGGCTCAAGTGGCAGCAGCTCATCTCCAGCCAATTTGCCAAGGAGGAAGTCTCTTAATCAGGGGAAACTGAGGCACGCAGGGCTGGGATGTCTTTAAGTGGTCCAGCCTGCAGCATGGAGTATTCCAGATGCTCAGTCCCACAGCCAGCAACACGGCTGCTCCATCAACCTGTCCTTTTCCTGTACCAAGTGAATTCAGGGAGTTTTCCTTGTGCCACCAAATCTGGTGTTTTCTGAGCAGCAGTTGTCATGAGGACTTGACTGAGGACAATGACCAGCCCACAGCCAGCCCACCTTATGTGGGCAGCCACAACGGTAGGTGTGTATGGATGAGACCATGTCCAAACCCTTCCTGAGGGACACATATAGGATTTCAGTTGGCAGTTTGGGCTGAGCTTGAAACCATCCTGTCCCACTGGCACTCTATGCCTTGGGATTATGGGGACAGACATATCATATAATGGAGAATCCCTCCCATCTGCCCTCAGGTGCATCCTGGAGGATGTCAGCCTGCATCCAAACCTAGGGCTCTGATAGCAGCCTGGGAAAGGGGGAAAAATGTCCCTGCAGACTGTGCCAGCACTTGCAGCCCCGTTGCCCTGGCCAGGGCAATGCCGACAGCCAGCCCTAGGCTAGCTTGCCAAAACCTCCATCCTCCATGGCAGGATAAATCACGGCAAAAGGCACCCTGGGGGTCTCTAGGCCATTTTGCCATTCAAGGCAGGCTCAGCTACGAGACCAGATCCTGCTTGGTCTATTCAGGGCTTGAAAACCTGTGAGGATGGAGACTGCAAACCTCCCCTGGGAACACATACAAATCGCAGAGCACGACATTACGTCCCAACGTCACCTGCCGAGGTTTCTCTGGGGCTTTGCCAACCTTGCTGCAGCCACCAAAGCAATTTTTATTTCTTTCCTTATTGGAGCAGCTCAAGACTGGTGCAGTCTGTGAGACACTTGACCTTTTATTCCACACTTTTGTCTGCTCTTTTACACCCAGAAAATACTGTGGATTAAAACTGGGAATGCCCTGAGATGAGGAGCTGTAGTGAGATTAGGACAAGCAGAGCTGCTATTCTGGATGAGCAGTTGTTATGCCCAGATTGATTTATTGCTGTTACTGTCAGTAAGGGGTTTCCAAGTAGCTTCCAGGCTCTCTTTACCTCATGCTTGCAGAGAGATGCTCTAGGCCAGCAGCACCTACCACAAGTCTCTGGTGTTCCTCATCATTCTCACCATCATCACTCCTGGAAAGGAGCACAGGTGCTGCAGCAAAGCACAGTGAATGCAGATAGGGACTCATGTCACTGTGTGTGACAGAGGTGCAGCACATATGTGGTGGGGAGTCCAACCCAGGAGCACCCCTGGGGAGTGGAGAGGGAAGGAGGACAGGCGGGAGGGCATGGAGCCAAGGCCATGTGCTCCGTGGTGGAGGTTTCTGCTGTGCTTTGCCATGATTCCCCTTCCTGATACTTCCTGGGGGACAAGGACAGGGAGGGGTGGCAGTGGAGCATGTCCCTTAAACACAGCGACCAACCTAGAAGGAAAACTGATAGCAAACCGGGAGATTTAGGGGGGGGAAGTGGAGCAGGCTGCACTATTCAGGCTTTGTTGGGGGAGAACAATAAGGCCTTTATTGAGGAAGGGAGGTGGCGGGTTGGCAGGCTGGCAGGGACAATTTGGTACACAGAGTGTCCCTTGGTCAGCTGGGGGGAGAGGGCAGTGGGATGTGGAATGGGGCAGGTTGGTACCCTATGTGTCCAGCTCAGGGAAAAGGGAATTGAGATGTGGGACATGAGATGGAACAGTCTGGTACCCAAAGTGTCCCATGGACAATAGGAGTATATGGGACACGGGATGGGACAGGTTCATACTCAGCATGTCCCTTAGCCACAGCTGGGAGCATGGGGAAACTGGGACATGGGAAATGGGACATGGGATGGGCTTGTTTGGTGCCCAACATATCCTCAGGTGGTGGGACTCATCCCAAGGTGTCACTGCGAGCCCCACATATGCTGACCACATCAGGACAGAGCTGATATGGCCCTCACTGTTGCCTGCACACAGGGTCTCAATCCATGACCACCCATCCCAAGTCCTTCAGCAATGGGAATCATGGTGGGTGGTTTGTGAGAGTGTGTTGCACTGGTTCTGGGGACCCAGAACTGACAGCAAGGAACATCCTTGCAGATGACAGCGAGGAACATCCCATGCTGGGGACATCCTGGACCACGTGCTGCCACCTGATCCAGACCTTGGCAGAAGGACTTTGGGGATGGAGAAAGCCATCATCCCACAGGCTCTCCCTCAGCAGCGCAACAGCTCTCCCTGAAGAGCCGTCTGGGTCTTTTCATCTCATCTCTTTTGTTTCAGGCTTATTATGTAAATAGCTGATGCAGCCCCGTAATGAGAAAGTAGTTTCCCAGAATACAAAAGGCTGTAATTATCTCATTAGCAGGCGGAAAGGAAGAGGAAATGTTTCTAAGCTCCTTGCTTTTATTTCCCACAGCAGCCCAAGAAAGTGCAGTCCCTGAAAAGGGGACCTTGCTGCCCTGAATCCTGTCACCCCCACCCAATGCTGCTGCATTTACAGGAGGAAAAAGCAAATCACGGTTCTCACATCTCAGAGAGAGACATGTACTGGTGGGGCTGATGGCTTTTAGCTGGGCCCAGTTATCCTGTGGATGCTGCAGGTTCCTCTCCATACCCCCAGTGCTCTCAGATACTGGGATAAGAGGTGTCTTTGGAAAGCAGGGCATCACAGAGGAATAGGATGGTCCCCATCTTCCTGAATTGGATGTTCCTTGGCAGGATTCACAAATTGGGATCATAGCACAGAGCTTCAGAGTAGATTTCTGCAGATGCATGCTTGCATCAGAATGATAGGAAACAGCCTTAAGACACATGGAGGTTGCTCTGAGGAGAAGGCATCTAGGATGGCTTTGGTGTTGCTTTGCTTTCTGAATTCATGCCTGCCTTGCTGATAGCTAAACACCTAGTCCTCAGGGGGAAAAGCTAGGAAGGTCTCTGCAAAGCACACCAGGTTGCAATCAGGAGATGGTTCTTGCTGAGGTCACCTTTTCTGGTGGGGTTTGCTGGTGCCCACACTCAATTCCTCTACTTGGATCATGGCCTTTTGGTCCTGGCTGAGTCTTCACTGAATTGGCTAGAAGCTGCCAACACGGCAGCAAACTGCTTGCTGGTTTGGGTTGACTTTCTGCTAGATTTGTGAGTTGGGTTGGGCCATGGAGAGAGCCGACCAGCAGCAGATCCGGATGGGATCCCTCCTACAGCAGGGACTAGATGGAAAGCTGGTTACAGGCCACGATTCCTGCCATTCCCCAAGGGATTTGCCAGGTTCCAAGGAAAAAACTTCAGGGCTTTCTCAAACCACAGGGTCTTGGGGAGAAAAAACAACTTTCCAATCATTTTTGCATGCAAAGCCAGTGCCAGAGCTGAAGTATCATGTAGCTCCTAATCAACACTTCCCTGCGAGCCCTGGCCAGAGATGCAGGACAGCTAAGCAGCATTGATGTATCCCACTGGAGAATGGCTCTAGAAAATCAGCCCTTCTTAACATTATCATTAACAAAAGCAAATACCTAATACTCCAAGCAGGACTTGGAGCATTACTTGCATTCATTACTCGTGCCATCACCCTTCTCATCACTGCCAGGAGCCTCTTTCAAAACTTTCTTAAAATGTAGGGATGGGAATTCTTCAGCCTGAGTGCGTTTTACAGCACAGATTTGCAGTGACTTGGTCCAACAGCCCCAGACCTTTCATGGTATAAAGGGGGCCAAGGCTCAAAGCACAGCTCAGCTGTGCCCTAGAAGATGCTGGGCAATGTCCTGCTGGAGTTTGGAGTCTGCCCTTGCACTGAGGGCTCAGGTGCTGCTGAAGAACTTGTCCCTCCCTTTCTAGCCCTGCAATAATTTTAAAGCCTTTGCCCAGATCGATGCAAGTTGTGCAAACATGCAGCAACCCCATGGTCAAAGAGGTACCTGAAGGTGTGTACAGGAATCTGGCACTCTTTTTTACCCTCCAGCCTGCCTTTCCAAATTTTCTTTTTGGCCTTGGGTAGAGCTCCCCCTCACAAAGCTCCTATTTCCTTCAGCAAGGGTAAATGGGAAAGAGAGGTCTGTGTTCTTTGGAAGCAGTGGAAGTTCTTCGTCTGATGTTGTCTGGATTTTGGTTGTGGAAAAAGCTTGTGGCTGAGAAGCCTGAGATTTGTATGTTTTCACAGACAGGTTCAAGTGGTTTCATGCCGTATTTCAGCAGTGGAGGAAAACCTTGCAGCCACCAAGCCAGGATGTTGGAGGGGGGGAAATGAGTTGGAGGAGGTGCAGAAAAGAGCCACAAGAATTCCTTGAGGGCTGGAAAAAATGCTTGTGAGAGACGGGAAAAGCTCATTCTGTTCCCCTCTTCAAACTGAGGCAACTTGAGAAGGGTGTAGGAGAAAAGGAGGTGCCAACACACTGGAGCCAGGTGGGAAGGGAGCAGTGATGTCCCTAACTCTTGAATCGAACCTTGTGGAGGTGTTTCTCGGCCAGGTTTAGGTTGTAAGGAGGTAACTCATGGTGGTCCACGACACACAGGAGGCAGAGCGGTAGCTGAATGATACTCTTTTTCAAGGATGTGATGTGCACAGAGAGCCTGAGGGCTGTTTGCACGGCCTGGAGAAGCAGGATATGACTGCAAATTGTGACTGCAACTACCTGCTAGGAAGAGAAAAATATTCTTGGAGGTGCATAGTAGTAGAACCAAGGCAAGCAGCACATTTTGCAGGGCAAGGTGGGAGCAATGAGAAGGCAGTTCCACCTGATTCTCTCCAGCACCACAGTGGTTCTCCCCTGGGCCCACATCCACTCTCCCAAATCTGGGAAGGGAGCAGGAGATGGATTCCCATCTCACCATCAGTGCTAGAACTGCCTTGTGGGAACACAGGATGTCCACACCAACCCAAGTGACAATCTCTGGGTCTCAGTGACATTGCTCAGATCCTCACTCAAACACCTTCCATAGATAAATCAGCCCAGTCTGATTGAAGGTGGACCATTTCAGTGGTGTTTTTTCTCCAGAGCTTGTTAATGCTTCACTGGACACAGGTGGTTTTGCTCCCTACAGGGTCTGCTGTCTTCTTGCTGTTAACTCATTACTGGTCTTCCCTTACCTCTCCATATGTCTTTCTGGAAGAAGCTGAAAGGACCACAGCAAATTTTTTACACCCCTTTTAACTCCATTTCTAACCTGCTCCCCAACTCCACGTATACTCCAGGATGTGATGATTTCTTTCCTCTAGCCCTACCAGCTCTCTGGCACCATTGCCAACAAACTGGAAAGCCACCAGAGCCCTAAACACTGTGCAGGTGTAGGTCCTAACCTCCCCCCCACCTCCCAGAAAAAAAGGATGTATGTTTTCATTGTGTCGGTAATTGCTTGCTCACTAAAACAGACGCAAACAAACCCAACTGCTGAAGGTCACAGGCACACCTGTTACCGTAATTGGTGGGGGGTGGAATTTTTGACCTTGAGATGCCTTTGCTGCCCGTCCTGCCAGGACCACATGCCTGGGATGGTGCGTGTGCCAAGGCGCTGCCTTGCTTTTGGGCTGTTTGCTGGAGCTCGCTCTGCTCGAGACCAGTGATTGATTTCCTTCTCGCATGGCACGGTGCCTAGGTATGTCTCCCAAAGGCCTTTGTTACTAGAGTGTTAACAATTAACCTACTCAGGCAGAAACAGAGCCAGGCCTTCATAATCTAGGCTTAGTTAACCATTCAGCTGCTTATCTGAAAGCAATTTTTCTTCTGTCTAACTGGAAGGCATTCGCTAACTCATTTGGGTAAAGCAAGTGTGAAGAAGCAGGAGTTGTTTTATGGATTATTATAATTACAATAGCATCTAGGGGTCCCCCGGAGCTGCAGGCATGGTAGGAAACCTTGGTAAGAGGTGGCTGTGAAAAGTTTACCCACCGCAGCTTGGGAGAAGGAAATCTCACCCCAGATTTTCTGCATCAGACATAAAAATATTGCTGTCTCCAAGGCAGGGCTGCTGGGGAAAAGGCCAAGGGGTCATTGCGGTTGCATGGGATGGGGAGGTCGTGCAACATGGGAATGGTGTGGAGCTGCATCGTTGCCTAAAGTCCTGGTATCCCCAGCCAGAGGGAGGAGGCTGGCTGTACAGGCTTGGGGAAGAATGGCTAGAGAGCTGCCTGGCAGAAAAGGACCTGGGGGTGTTGGTCGACTGTCGGCTGAA
>JAOQGH010000032.1:42421944-42536703 GCA_025769975.1 Gallinago jamesoni
TCAAGAGATGAGTTGACATGGTGCTTGGGGATATGCATTAGTGTTGGGTGGTGTTTTGTGTGGTGTGGGTGGTGGTGGGTTTTTTTGGGGTTTTGTTTGTTTGTTTGTTTGTTTGGGGTTTTTTTGGCTTTTTTGTTTGTTTGTTTGGACTAGATGATCTTAAAAGGTCCCTTCCAACCTAGGTGATTCTGTGATTCTGTAATAAGACACGACACTCCTCCTAGGTAAGGTTGCTGGCATGGAGATGCCTACCAGGAAGGGTGCTTTGAATTGATCCAGGCAGACAAAGAAACCCTTTTCAGCTTTTATTAACACAGTGATGCTGGGAAATGTGAAATTACGGCAGTGTTTGTTGTGGGAGGGTTCCCTTCTCCCCCTTTGTGTCTGCATAAAGTCCCTTCATTTGGGTTCCTGCTGTAACCACGCAGCTTTGGGGAACTGGAGCTCGGCAAAGGCTGAGTGTTGGTGCTTGGAGGTGGTGGCTGCTGTGGGAGCAATTTGGGTAGAGCTGGTCCTTCACAGGAGATAGGATGGATCTGGTGTCTTTTGGGAGCCTGATGTGGATGAAGAGCAAGGTGGTTCTGGTGCTTCCTCACCATTGCAGATGGGATACAACATGAAAAGATACAACACCTGGAAAGGGCAGTGGCTGGCATGTTGCCTAAAATTCTTGCCTTGGTTTTCTGCCTGTCTGGAGCCTCTCCACACCACCACGAGGCAGGGGAAGCTTCTTTCACCCCTCTGCTCTGGCTCGGGGATCTCTTCCAAGCCCAGCTGTGCTCAGAGGTGATTTGTCTTTCCTTCTTAAGGACAGACTTTGGAGTGAAAAGCTGGTAAAGACGAGCCAGTTCAGCTTCCCTCAGTTGTCCTGTGTTCATGGACTGCCAGGCTCAGCATCCTTGTTCCTCTCATTGGGAATCACCTGTAAACCCAGTTTAAGTTTACGTTCCCGTGGGAGGGAGGTGGTAATGAGATGTAAGGAAGAGAAATTTTCCAGTGAAGTTTTTAATCATGCGTTCCTCTAAATCTGGAAGGAGAAAAAAGACCCTCCAACTCTGTGCTGGAGCCTGGCAGTGTTATTCTTTACCTCACTGCTCAAAATTGATTTCAGAGTTCACCTCAGGAATGACTCGGGTAAAATGTGACTGGGAACTGGAGTTGGCCACAAGACATGGAAGCAAGAGCTGTTGCTCTCAAAAAAGTGGCCCTTTTTGGCAAACAAGGCTGTACTGTCAGGGATCCGTTGGTACTTCTGGAATCTCCTTAATAACATATGTGTAATGCTTGTCCGTATGCTCTGTTTATCAGATCCCGGGTTTACAGTAAACACAAGCTAATAACCATTTTTTCCAGAATATTTTCTTGGCTGGTTCCCAATTAGGAGATAAAAAAAAACAACACCCAAACATGGGAAAAGGTCCACTTTCAGAGTCTGGCCCTGTGGTGTAGCTTTGATGCCACATCCCAATAAAGCAGCTTAAGCCTCCCCTGCTTTTGGGTTGCTGGCGCTGAGCTCAACATCCCAGTGGACTTGGGACATGGGTTTAAGCAGAAGCCTGTTTGATGTGAAAAGCACTGCCTGGGAGCCAGGAAGCCCCAACGGCAGAGAAAGGCTGCAGTACTCTGCCAGTGAAGATCAATGATGGAGATGCCACAGCACTGAGCAGCTCTCAGAGGTATCCAGCAGGTCACTGCCACATCTCTGCCCAGGCTATGGCTCTCACTGGGCTAAGGACACTTGCCTGCCCTGCTCATTGTTGTGTTGACTTTTTATGGGTTTTTTTAAGTATCAAACCTTCTGGTGACCTCATCCTGCCCTCAAAAAGTCAATGTAAATGTGCAAATGTCACTGTGGAATTTACCCAGCGAGGAAAAAGGTAACCTGGATTTTGCCTCAGCCAGCTGAATTGGGCCAGGGAGGACTGCATGGGAGCAATGCAGCCACTGCCTTTCCCTTGTCTGGAGCTGAGACCTTCCAGCACATCCCTCCTGTGGTGGCTGGTGTCCCATAAAAAATGACACAGCCTATAAAGATCCCAAAGTCACTGAAAGGTAGGCTATTCCTAAATTAGCACAACAAAATATCTTCCCTTGACTAATAAAACTTAAAAGCACCATGGCTTTGAGTGGCACTGTGGCTTCAGATGAGCAGTCTCCATCCCTCCTCATTGCTCCACAGCTCAACCAAATCTCAAGGTGCCCAGCATGAACCTAGATTAATCCCTGGGCATCATGCACTTGTGAACTGTCTATTGTGTTGTTCTTTGGAAAGTGCCTTTAGGGTGCAATGGGGTCATGAGCCTGTAAGTCCTGCTTAGTGCATTGGAGAGAGACTTGCCCAAATGTCACACGTCAGATGCGTGACCAGACCTGGACACTCCTCTCTGCTGGTGGAGGTTTTGCTACTTATGACTGGTAAAAAAGTTATGTGTTTTGATTGTAGCAGGGTCCCCACAATGCATCGTGCAATGCTTGTGCGATATTCGTTTGCTGCTCAGCCTTTAGGCCTCAACCAGTGTGTGACATGGACACATCTCTGTTGGGGGACAAAGGTGCAAGCTACAGCAAGGTCATTAGCAGCGACTACAAAATATTCACCCAACACTCATCACTTCATATTGCTGGTGGTTCAGTTGGGCAAGTCCCCTGGGGACCCTCCATAGGTGGGGTGATGTGCAAGGGGATGGAGAAGGTTACACCATCAGGCAGATTCTCCTCAGCCTCACAGCTGCCTTGTCCCCTGTCCATGATGGAGTATATCTGGTGTGTGTCAGACTGCAGACTCCTTCATGCCTCAACAGGAGTTCAGCTGGGATGGTGGCTTTTACCACAGCCTCTCCTTAAACCACTTTTTTCCTCTGTGACCACCTCCCTACCCTGCTCTGCCCCAGAGGAGCTCTGCCAGCTCATTGTAGGTATCAGCTCTATCTCTTCTCCCTCTGGCATAGCATTTTGCCAGGTCTGTCTACCAGCCCCACAATACTTGGGCCATATTTTGAACAGGGCAGTTTCTCATAGAAGATCAGGACACTGGAAAAAGGGAGGAGGGTACAGGCAGTGCACCCAGCAGAAGCCTTCATAAACACAATTTAATAAAAGTGAAGTCAAGCAGCACAGACCCTGCTTTAACGCTTTTTAATTTTTCTTTTCCATTCAATTATTAGTGCAAATAGCACAACCCCATGAGATACCACATCGGAGATAAGCTCTAGACCTAAGCTATCTCTCCAGGGAAATAAACACAGCTCTCCTGCTTTACTTGGGAAGGGCTGGTTTAACATCCCTACTCCAAGAATAGGGAAAATCCCACAGAAATGGAGATTTTCTCCATCTCCCCTACCTGCTGACCCTGCCTGAGCCCCCTCATCTCTGAGCCTCTCTCCAAAGGGCATGTTTTATTATCCCCCTTTTATCCAGGGGGAAACCTGCACCGCCCACTGCTTCTAAATTCTGCTTTAGTCCCCACGCTGCCACGTTGCCAGGATGGTTTATCCTGGGAAACCTGGAACCAAGGGTTCCTGGGGCAAAACAAAAAGCAGCCTTCCTGGCCCGTGCAACCCCTTCCCCTGAGAGCACCCAACCCTTGGACCGAGAGGCTTAAGAGCAGCTCTTTTGTATAGCGTGAGTGGGATTAGGGGGACCAGTGCACACTGCTCCTCCAAAAGGGTCATCCCCATCATCTGCTCCATACCATATACTGAGAAATGACAGCTCTGTCCTTGCATCACCCAGCCAAGAGATTTGCTCTTCTCTGCACAATGCCGATCTGCAAAGGGTATGAACTGCAAACTTCTTAACAGTCCTTTCCTTTTCCTCCTTCTCCCAGTGCCACTGACCTATGCCTCCACCTCACTTCTGCGCTGCCATGGCCACGCTAGAGACACTGCCTGTTCTTAGTGACTCGACCTACCCCAGCCCAGAGAACTTCCGCACTTTTGCTCGCCGGCCATCCCAGCCCATCTCCCAGAGCACCATGGGGAGCGTGGGCAGCGGAGTCGCCAATGACCAAGAGTTTGCCATGAAGAGCGTGGGGACCCGGACGCAGAGCAGTGGACGGCAGACAGAGGGGTCTCGCAATGGGTACTCCACGCGGGAGATCTCCAACCGCTACTCTGGTGAGGAGAAGACATACAAGACGGAGAAGGTCTCCAATTCTCTCTACATCAATGGCGACCTGCGCAAGAATGAGAAGGTGAAGATGGACATCTGTGGGAATGTGACCACCAACAACGAGAAGAACATGCCGCCTCCTCCCCAATACCGAGAGCCCAGTAACCCACCAAAGATAATGCCAATCTCTGGCAAACTAGACCAGGTGAGAATCCCCAGCTCCTGGAACAGTGTGATGGCCATGGCACATCTGTAGAACCACAGATCAGGAAGCCTTGGGCAATGGTGCAATCCTGAAAGATAGTTTAATTCTTACTTTGTAGATGACATCATTTTTATGTACAGATAATATAATTCTTATTACTTTCAAGGGGGTTGGGCAAAGGGAAATGTTAGTCCTTGAGGAACCCAAGAGCATGATAACAAGTCTTCCACAACAAAGTTTCCGGTTCACTTAAGCCTGTTTTTAAGTCACTGGCTATTCCAATTTACCCAAGATGCTGTGCCTACCTCCCTGATTGATGGGGAGGGAACTTAAGTTGGCTCTCATTTTGGTAGGTCTAGCATCTGAGTCCCACTCTTATGCTTTGTGCCATTTATAGCCAATCTCCAACAGGCCACTCCCACCAAAAAGTGTTGCTTTAAAGACACTACAAACATCTATTCAAAATCCCCTCTTGTGAGGCACAAGTCGACAAGGCTTGAAAACTACCCCTGTAAGCACTATCACCCATCCAAGCCTCATCCTTATGGCTCATATCAGCTTCAGGGAGCAAACACCTCCCACATCTGGAGGAGCAGAGCCCCAGAGCTAGTGGTGTTTTATACAGCCTTCTGCTCTGCTCCAGTGACTTCCATAATTTGTGTCCTGGGGATGCTACCTTGTGCAGTAGTATTTTTGCAGCATTCTGTGGCCTTGTCTCCTGGGTTGTTAATCCACTGGCCCCTGTAGTCCATCTCAGTCCAGCATGCCAGGACCAGGTTTTTGGTCTCCAACCTTGCTTACTCACTACGGCTTGCTCTCTCTCTCCTGGAAGGCATTTTCAAAATATCTTTGCTCATACAAGGTGGCTTCCTCTGCGTTAATTTTCACCTGAAGCCCCATCTGCAGAAGGCGAGACTCAATCCCATTTTTAGGGTAATTTTGTTTCTGCAGGTGCATTCATGGATGAGGAATGTGCAAGGTTTTAAAATCCTTTCTAAATCCTTTACAGCTGCTATTCTCCCTCCAGCACTGCTTATAGCCACAGGAAATACAATCATTCAAATGCTGAGCAGGTTCAGCATGTTCCTTGCCTGGGGTGGCTGCTGGGGTCACAGCTCCTATCTGTCCCTGGCTGAGCATGACCAGGACATGATGTCCACACAGGAGAGTGATCACTGCCGGCAAGAGGGAAACGTGATGGTCCTGAGTCAGAACAGCTGCTAATCCAAAGGTTCAATTCAGTTTTCAGCAAAAGGGAAAGGCACCCTCAATGCTAGAAGTCCTTCAAAATATAATCTGCCAAAATCAAAGAGTTCTTTTAACCGGGTCTGGTAGGCAGGTGGCATCCCTCCTTCTTGCAAAGAGCACTAAGAGGAACCAAGGAGTATTCTAGGGAAAAATCATGCAGATTTGGAGTGAGTCAAGTTTGGGTTTTTTTTTTCAGTTGGGGTAAGGAAAGACAAAGAGTTGCCGTACAGGAGACCACAGGTCCCTCATGTTAAATCCCAAATGGCCCAGGGTGTAATAATGCTGAGAAATATAGAGCTAGCCCAAGACGTCTTAGCTCCATCAGCCCCAGCCTGTGCTGATGTGTCTCTTTTGTATGTTGTTACCAAGCTTCCTGCTATGTTTGATACGTGGTCCTTTTTCCTTTTGCAGAGCAATGAGCCCCTAGTTAGACCCTCAGCCTTTAAACCAGTAGTTCCTAAAAACTTCCATTCCATGCAGAACCTCTGCCCGCCACAGAGCAACGGGGTGACAGAGAACAGAAAGAGCTTGAACCATGCCAACAGCAATAGCCCGTCTGCATCCAAAAGTGGACTCGACAAGAGCAGCCTTAACAGGACTACAAACCAAGTGGGGGGTCTTTCGGATTCAGGCCGTAACTCGTTAACGAGCCTGCCCACATATGGGACAGGCTACAGCCAGCATGTGGGTCCAATGAGTGCCTCCACAAGCCACATCAACCGCATTGGTACAACCTACGTGGACAAGAACATTGTGGGATACAATGGGATATCTACCTCAGACAGCGGGCGGTCTTCAAGCAAGAGCACCTCTTCGTTCAACAGACTGAACCATCTCAATGAAACAATGCCTTTCCACTCACCTTCAACAGACGACATCATTCAAGACCTGGAAGACCGGCTGTGGGAGAAGGAGCAGGAGGTCCTCCAGATGCGAAGGAACTTGGACAAAAGTGAGGCAGCCATCTTTCAAGTGTTCGAGGAGAAGCAGAAGATCTGGGAGAGGGAAATGGAGGACCTGAGGCAAAACTACGCCAACAAATTGCAACAGGTGTCCAAAAAGGCGCAGCGGGCTCAGCAAGCCTTGCAGCTCCAAATCTTCAAGCTCCAGCAAGAGAAAAAAAAACTCCAAGATGATATGGGACAACTCCTCCAGCAACGAGAGGAGCTGGAGAAGAAATTTGTGGCTTTCAAGAAGGAACAGGCTGAGTTTCTCCCAAAGATTGAAGAGACCAAGTGGGAGGTAAGAGCTTTGTTGTAACAGACCTAGAGTAAGGTTCTCATTGAGGAGTCTGATACCCCAAAACATATCACATTTGCCCTAAGTGGGCCCCACAGACAATGGCTATAGGTTGGTAGCCTCCAGGTAACAGATAACATTTCAGTTACCTCTTCATTTGTCTGGGTCCCAAGCCTATAGTTTTGAATAAAACTAAAATGAGTGCATTTTTTTTGTGCATACCTCCTATGCTGGTTAATAATTTAGTGTCCCAGTCAGGTCACTCCAACATGTGACATTTGAATGCAGTTTCAATGAATACAGGTCTTTCTGTACAGGTATTTGTGCCCACCAAAAATGGGTTTAAGTCTATTTTAATTAAATTCTTCTAACATTTGTGTTTGGGCAAACCTTGGAACTGCTTTTCAAATATTTTATTTTCTTTTTATTTAAGATATAAAGCAAGTGAGCTAAGAATTATACCCATAGCCAAGTCTGCCTCATGCTTTCCATTGTAACACACTGTTTTCAGTTACTAATAAGTTTATCTCTCTTAAAAGGTTGAAAGGCAAATTCCTCTTTCCAGTTCTCCTTTTGAGTCTCACGTGTGTTTTTTTTCTACTGGTTCTATTTTTAGAACAGTTTATCAAAGTCTGTTTGTATAGCCAGTGCTAACATTTTTTTTTCCAGCTTGATCGTGTGAAGAATTTTAATCCTTTCATGGACTGGCTAGAAACTTTAAATGTATTAAGAGCACAGAGGCAACACGTAGCTCTAGAATCAAGAAGACCCTATCTTGCTAATCCTGATGAAAAGTCAATGAAGCTGGGATTAATTAGGCTCTGAAATGTGCTATTTGCAGATGTTCAGCAGAGCTTATTAGAGGCTTGCTCTAAAATCTCTGCACATTGCATCCCAGAACAAGCAGGCTGAGTTGTCCCTCATGATGCCTTCTTTGGCCAGCTGCTCTGACTAAGTCTTTTGTTTCTTCCAACAAGTAAGGTCTGGAAGTTCCCTGATCTTGCACCAGTAAAACTGCATATGGTCTTTCAATTATTTGCTTCACTGCTATAGTTCTGTCTGAAAGAGCTAACCCAGTGATATCGATGTAAAGACAGGGATTCAATTTGTGCATCAAGATACCTAAAATTTGTAAACACCTACATTTGTTGACTTCTTGACTTCTTCTCCAGGCTCCATGGACTGTATTTCCTAGATCTCCACAGTAGCCAAATAGAGGCCTAAATTTAAGTATTTTAATCTGTAAATTGATTCCTATCTAAGCCATTCTTCAGCATGTATTTCTCTGCCTTTTGGGAAGAGCTAGACCACAGAGAGCACTTTAAGTAAATTGTGCAGTTCTAGGCAGTAACTACACCCCTCTAAGTACAGCTAAACCAGCGTGACAGAGTTCTGCATCTGCTGCAGACAAGTGCTGATATGGACGTGGGTACTCACAGTGTTAGGTCTGCAGGGGGAACCACCATGGTTGTCAGCTCCAAGGAAAGCCACTACCAGTAGGAAGTGACTGGGTATGTCCCCTAGCTCCTCAGCCATTCGTAGTGAACACTGGACTGTCTTGGTAGCTGAGCTTCAAGATCTTGCTCAACATTATGCACCGGGCAAGTCCTCTACAGCAGAGAAAGGTGGAGGTTGCAATGAAGGCAGTGGAAAGGAGAGTTTGTGTGAGGAGCATTGATGCAACTGGAGCACAGCAGAAAGGGACCATGCAGGCAAAGCAGGAGGGAGGAAAGGCCAACCACTTCATATGTGACAAGAGACAGAAGCTTCAGGAGGATGGGACACTTGATCTAGATGTGGCTACTGAGTCTATTTTTAATTTTGCCTCTGCTCTCTGATCACTGATGGTTCCTCAGTGCCACTCCCAAGCCCAGACTCCTGCCAGCATAGGTAGAGACTGTGTGCCTCTGCAATCATCCACAGGAGACAGGTCAGATCTGCCAGTGCAGAGACCCAAAAACCACGTTCATGGGAAAATGAGGGTTTGGTCATTTTTATGGTTCGCTTCCAATACCCAAAATTATTCATACAATGATCACCTTTGGTGAACTACACAGGTGCAGAGGAGTGTCATACTTAATTGTGGCACCTATATAATGCAAATACACACTGCAGCAAGGGTATTTCCACTGGGTTTGTGTACCCCACTGCATGGGTGAGCCTTGAGCCACTCAGGGTGAAACCTGAAACTCCAGTGCCCAAGGACAGCTCATGGTAGTCACGTTTCAGCATTTCATCTCTCCTTGATCTTTGGCAGAGGGGCTGTCACTCTGCATGCCCTGCCCCAAAAGAATTAAATAGCTACCAGAATTAAATAGAATTAAATAGTCCCTGGACTGTCCCCAGTACAGTGAACTCTAAAATTTAGTCAGCTGGGTTCTTCAGGGGTCTTTGGGAGGGAAGTGTCATAGGACAAGTAAGTAATATCTACTGTCTCTGCATCCTGTCCTACACTCCCAGTGCTCAGGGAGAGCCTGGGCAGTCTCTGGGTCTGAGATATTTCTGTCTCAGGCTTGTTCAAGGTCCAGATGCCATTGAGGGCAGTGGGAAAACTCCTTCTGAGACCAGAGCGTTCGGGGTCAACACCACAGGCTTGTGGTTAGGTAAGTAAGATGAATGCAGGAAGAGAAGCAGTGTCTGCTCACTACTGGTGAGGACCACAACACTTAGCTTAGCTGTTTGGTCAGCTCCAGCTGGGAACAGCATCAGGTCCCTGAGAGCCAGGAATAAACACCAAATCTCCCCCAAGGAATGTGGGGACAAGCTCTATGTCTTTGGCATGGCCTGGGTCCTGGTGAAGGCCGGAGCTCAGTCCTTGAGCAATGTTGCTGGCTGTCCCTCTATTACTTGAGCCTCCTGCCAACGCGAAGCCATGAAGACATTTCATGAGCAGTGCGGGGGACAAGCAGCAGTGGTCATTCCTCACTGCCTTCCTTCCTCCAGCCTCATGGATGCTCTCCTCACAGGTGTGCCAGAAGGCAGGTGAGATCTCCCTGCTCAAGCAGCAGCTGAAGGACTCCCAAGCAGATGTCTCCCAGAAGTTGAACGAGATTGTGGGACTGCGGACACAGCTCAAGGAAGGTAAGAACTTCCTACGGGAGAAGGAGGAGCAGATTCTCACCCTGAAGGACTCCTACAGCTCCAAGAGTGTCAACCTGGAGATCTGTGAAAGTGAGCTGCAGCGGAAGATGAGCGAGGTCCAGGTGCTGAGGGAAAAACTTAACCACTGTGAGCTGGAGGTCTCCGGCCTGAAGCGGACACTTGCCAGCATGGGACCTCCAGGGCCTTTTGGTGGGGACCTTGGTGAGAAGCTGCGGGACCCACTGGCCTGTGAGAGTGATGAAGCCAAGATGCAGCGGCAGAGCGAGGACAGCGTCAACACACTGCGAAAGGAGGTGGAGCGGCTCCAGACAGAGCTGAAGCTGGAACGGCAGCAGCGGGAGCAGCAGGTGATGGACTTTGAGGAAGAGCGGCGCACATGGCAAGAAGAAAAGGAGAAAGTCATCAAGTACCAGAAGCAGCTGCAACTAAACTACGTGGAGATGTACCAGAAGAATCAGCTCCTGGAGCACAAGGTGAACGAGATGAACACAAAGGCCAGCAGCCCCCCACACACCGAGGAGAAAAAACAGTGGACTCCCTCCAGACTCGAGCGAATAGAGTCTACCGAGATCTGAGGTGGGACCAAGACAATACAATATAAGTTTTTTATTGCTGTGCATGTACTACCTACTCAAGCCAGTGATCTTCTGAAGGATAATACTCTACCGTAGGAGCAGTGTGAGTCCACTCGCACCAAGCTCTGTCACCTTTACTCTATACTTCTGTGCTTTGTAGGTAAAATAACTGTGGATGTGCGTTGTTTTTCTATCGATAATGCGACATCTCTTTTGGGTTTTTTCCTAGTCAAGCTGGTGAGGGTCAATTGGCTCTTTTGTAATCTGCCGTGACTGTTACTTTGCTAGAGGCTGCCATCCCCTCTCCTACAATTCACCCCTTTTCGGTTGGTTGTTTTGGAGGGCTCTATTTGTTTTCTTTGGTTTTCCAAGTATTTATGTGCAGCAAAACAGTTCAAAGTGGCAGGTGGCTTTTTTTTCAGAGCATTTTTAGCCACATTGGCTAATGGAGCAAATCTCTTGGGATCATGAGCAAACTCACTGTTCTGCATCAAGTATCCTGTCTAGACGGTGGTCTTAGTGAAGTCAGTGCAAGTTTGGCCACTGATTTCAGTGAAACCAGACATATCTCTACCAGATGACTCCTTCTTGCCAGCCCATGTCTGCCATGGTTGCAAGAGGTTAGGACATCCTCGAGGAGCAGGATGAGCCTGTCCTGGTAACATAAGCCAACAAGGAATGATTCCCCAGCAGAAGCCTCTTTGGAAGCTCAGCAGAGCTTGACATATGCTGCGTTTTCAGTTCATTGTGGTTTCCTCCTGCAGTTCCACTTCTCTCCTGGGTTATGACCAACCCTGGGTGCAGAAATGGCCTCCCACCTCTGCCTTGATCTCCCTAGTCTTACCATATACTCAAGCTGGCTACAGCAAGAAAAAAAACCTGGAAATCCAAGCTAGTTGCCCTTCCTGAGGGCCCTTTTACTTCCCAAACTCAATGGAATCAAGATTTGGGGAAGCCTCCAAGTCTGTGGGATGTTAATGCAAACTGAAGCTTTAGCAATTTGCCCCAACAATGGGCAATTGTCCTACCCCATTCCCAAATGAATGATGCTTCAGTGCACTCTTTTGGTCCAGGGTCTACTTAAAAAATGGCATCCAAGCCTCACTCAGGAGTTGCAGTGAGCACATATCAGCATTACCACTAGACTGCAATGGGGCGAGCATTAGCCTTCAGTACAGCCATTTCAAACAGCACCCAGAGCGATCCCACGTGGCATCAGACACTCCAGGGACAGCGATAACACAGACTTAGCTTAAAAAAAATACTCAGCAACTATCTCTGAGTACAAAAGCAGTCGTAAGAAGGGAAAATGCTTAAGATCATGCAAGTGCTTATGTCTTGGCAGAATAATAACCACACCCTATATGCACAGTCACTGAGAATAGTGCAGGCAACAAAAAACAGCATTCAGCTTTAAAAGGTGGGTTTGGCTCTCCCTTTCACGGACACTTTTTTACTGTGGTCCATAGCAAAGAGTAAAAAATGTTGCAAAGTGGAGTTTTCACTGACTGGGTAGTGGCCAAAGGATCAACGCAAGTGGGAGTTTTGCCTCTTTGTTCTTAGGAGCAGCTAGAAGAACAAAGTTAGAATAAGCACTGGAATGTCTGTGAGGTGACTCCAGGGAGAGACTGGCCAGATCACATTTCATCTGCATGCCAACAAAGAACCTCAGGGTGTTAAGGGGTTGAAGCTACTCACTTTCCATGTTTGCTTCTCCAAAAGCTACCCCCTCACCAGGTCTGACCTTCAAGTTGGGATCAAACGTTGTGGTGAGCTCCAGACTGAGCAAAGATACTAAGCAGGAGAGAGGAGACTCTAGTTAGTCCCACCAACCTCCAGCCAAGGTCAACAGACAGTATTACTGGGCAGGAACTGTTTGTGGGTGGCTGGCAGCAATCCCTGGAGCCATAGAAAATGGAAATGTGTGGTAAGACCAGAGTATTTCAAGACCCTAGTTGAAGGGCACCTGGCTTTTCCTGCCAATTCTGTCTGTGCCTTTGAAGCTCGAGGAAGACACAGCCCATCAGCCTGGAAAACATCAGAGCAGCTCAGGCTAAACCCCCCTCCCAGGACCAGGCACAGAAAGTGGGGACTAGGTCAAGTCTGACCGCTAAAGGGTGTGGAGAGGAAACACACTATGAATCCTGCAGACACTCCAGTGCTCTTGGATATCAGCCCATGCACCCCACCAAGGAAGGAGTACAGCTGCCTGCCAGCGTCACCCAGCAGCAGACTTTGCCATGCCAAGGGAGATACCCACATGTGCTGCACAAACTTATACTTGGCCAGGCAAATCCTAGAGCTTCCTCCATTTCATACAACTGGGCCTTCAAGATGGAGTTAAACATCCCACAATGTCAAGGTTGGAGATTTGGTGTCTCATGTAATCTCGCCTTTCTGTGCCTCTCTTTCCACATCAGATAAACCCACGCTGTCTTCCCAAAGGATTTGTGAGACATCTGTGCTTGTTGAAGGGTTTTGCAGTCCTTGAGCAAAAGGGCAAAGTATAGAAAATCGCAAGAGGCTTAGTTTCAGATGGTTGTGTGTTTTTTTGAGGCCACCACATGAAAAGCAAGCCCAACAGCAAATGCCCTCATCACAAGATGGGTCCAATAACCTGGAAGGGCACTTCCACCCCTGCTCCTCCTGGCCCCGCTGACATTGAGGTTGATTTCCCACTAACCATCGCAGAAACTAGCATTTCAGTTGGTGGCTCAAGAACACCCGTAGTGACTAAGTTTCAAGGATCTGCTGTTGAGGAAGTGTACACTGCAATTCCGCACTGTGTTAGCAGTTAAGAGGAATGGACATCGACGTCACCCTGTGGGACACCTTCTCAACAGAACTCCTTGCTAATCCATGGGCACAGATAGGTTCCTGTTGTTTGTGCTCAGATCTGGCACAAATGGGAGCTCATCTGGCTCTTTCCAGACCTTAACACTTTTACCTGCCTACTGGATGAAGTCTCCCATCACAATCTTGATGTGTGTTGAGGCTCTGGGCTTTTAGCCTTGGAGCGAGATAGCCAAGGGGTGCCAGACTGTTGTTTTGATGACATATCCTGGGAAGGGCCAAGGAAGCAGACATCTTGTCTTGGAGGCTCAGGCAGGGCTGATAAAATGTTTCTGTCCCATAAAACTCACCTCAGAGTTTGGGTTTGCTCCAGGCATGTCCATATTGTCATTACACAAGCAAACAGAGCACATTGATCAGCTCCAGCAATTTCCATCATTGATGTTTTGGGCTAAGCAGGCTATCCTGGTGCCAGGGAAGGTCTAAGCAGCCCCTCTTACCACTTTCTGCGAGTCACGTTGCTTTGCTCCAACATCATTTCAAGGTTGGTAGCTGTTGCTGTAAGATGCTGACCTGGCTGGGCTAGTTCCCCTCACACTGTCAGCACTCCTGTCTCACCCCAGGCGTGAACACCACAACCATCGTGCATTGTTGTGTTTCACACAGTCCCACTTAGCTTCTGCCACTGTCTCGTGGCAGCCGGCTGCACTGTTCTTGCTGTTGCTGGCGTCACGCCGGAGGGAGATCACCTCCGGGTTTCTGCACTCAAAATAGGAATCTAATTGTTGCTCTTATGCTGCTACGTTATACAGAGACAAGTGTACTTGGATGTAAATAACAGCCCAGCTCTTATATATACAATGATTAAATGAAGAGACAAGAAAGCTCTGTGGCTTCTATATCAGTAAGCGGGATCGACAGTAGCAGCCAATGCTGCGTTCAAGCACTGAGTGCTCCATGGAGAACGCTGAGCACTCCCTGAGCTTTTGCTGGCTGCAGTGGAAATGAGGGGATGAGAGGGGAGGTGGTGGTGGTGTCAACACCTCCCAGGAAGGCAATTAGCTTGGAACTGGCTCTTACAGAGTAGCCTGCTGTCATTCTGTCCTGCTTTAATGCTTACTGTCATCCCGAGCCAGGATTTGCAATTGTCCCCTGGTTAAGGCTGCAGTCCCCTCAGCCCATCCTTGTGTCCCCTCAAAAGCCCTTGCAGACAGTGGTTCTCAGCAGTGTCCCCCTTCAGCCCTGCTGTGCACTGTGCCCATGGAAAGGACCAACCCACCCCATTCCTGCCCCTCAGAGTGTCACTTTATAGCTTGCTCAAGAGAGTGAGCTCACTAGCAACATGACCAAAGATCTCCGGAGGGCTGCATGCTTGGAGCTGCCTCCCAGCTTTCCTGGGGAGGGATGAGGCCAGTGTGGACTGGGAAAGTGAAATGAGCTGGCAGGGTACAGGAGAGGGCCTGGATTCTCAAGTGTCCCACCTGGGAACATTTGCAAAGTCATGACAGGCCTTTCCTGTGCTAGACAGGACAAGGTAGAAAGGAGTTTCTGGGTGAGCTGATAGTCCCCAGTTGGTTATACCAGTATTCCCCATGACCATGCCAGTTAGCTCCATGCATTGCCCAGGGAGAGTGTGAACCAGGGGCTGTTCCCAGGAGGCAGAATGGACAGATGCAACTCTCATTTTTTCTTGGGGAGAAGAGAGGATGCATGTCAAGCCATTACACCTGTCTTCAGGGCCACAAGTCTCCTCTATTTTAGCAGCAGACATTGCTACAGGGTCCAGTCAAGGGCCTGTTCTGGTACAGTGTGAATTGCCCAGGAAAAATGTGTATCCTGAGAGCTGGTGGTTCTACTGGCTGCCCCTTTGCTGTCTTCTCCCCAGCTCACCACAAGGCATCCTCAGCAGCCTCCTTACTAGGGAACCATCTTCTTAGGTGAAGACACAATGGTCTTTGTTTTTTCTGTGTGATGTGCTGAAGGCATATCTGCCCACCTTAGCTCCACAAAGGCTCTTGAACGTGGTTCCAACCTTGGCAAGTGGGGCATGGGCCAGTGGCAGATCTGTACTCCCCCATGGGTGCTTGGGTGGGTCTTGTCCTTGAGCACGTAATGCCCCTTCACCATTCCTCCATTCCCCAGCTGTGCTAAGCCTTCTCTGCTCTGTTCCTACCAAGACCAGCTACCTGCTGATGTGTAGTGACAGCCCTCACTTCTGCCCTCAACGGCAGCAGGCCCAACTTGCCATTATTCTAACCCAACCCTTCAGCCTAAACCTTGAAAGTTACTTTCTAGAGTTACTTTCCATGAAGACCCCTTGCTAAAGATCTGCTCATCAGGTTACCTGTGTCCTGCTTCCCTTCTGCCCGAGCTCTCCAGACTCCCCTGCCTCCTTTTAGATCATTACCACCCTCATTGTCCCAGGAGCAGTCAGTGCCTCTCCCAGTACTCTCACAGATACATCTGACCAAGCTGGAGCTGAAGCCCAAAGGCCCCATTGAGAGTGATGTGTCCCAACTCACCCTCAAAGGAGATTTTTAGTCTACTGGTCCTCACCTCTTTTCTCTGTCATTCCCATGTCAGCTAGATCAGCCCTGCTTTACCTCCAAGAGCAATCTTGCTTCTTGGTGAAGGACAAGCCCATGGCTTGCAATCACTTGACATGACTGCACAGGGCTTCACATCATCGCAACAGCACACCCAGCCAGCTTCCCTGGGCTTCCCTGGTCCTTCCACCCACTGGAAAGACAGGGGTGTGAGGGGTGTATGAGTATCCCTGGTCTCTTCAGGCACGCAGTACCCATGCCAACTGGTTGCCAGTGTATTAAGAGGTTGGGATCACATTCTGCTGTTTACAGATATTGGCTTCCCAATAGGATGTTCCATGCTGGCAGTGCAACTGCCAGAAACACCAGAAATGAGCCTCTGCATTTCCAGGATAAGCCTCCTCCCTGGTTTTCCCAATGAAGGGGATCGTGTCAGGTCTGGAGCATGGGACAACCTCTAACACATAGGGTTGTGTTTTCATGGCTCTTTTACAGATCTGTTTTCTCAGGCAGAAAGTCTTTGCTTTCTGTCTCAAAGCAATAGGTTTTTCTAGAGAGATTTAAAAGGGACTACTCCCAACTCTGATACCTGCAGCCAAGCCAATATTCCCTTGAATACCTTCATAGCTCCAGCCCTGGAGTCTCCTCCTTCAGAAAGGGATGTGAGGCCCAGTCTGGCTCCAAATAATCACCAACAGTTTAAGCTTGGTGATTCCCATTCACCCAGAGAGCCTGAAGCTGCCCATATCCAGCAGGCCACCAGTCTGGGTGCCTGGGAGGTGTGGTCCATCCCCCTCTGGTACCCATCCCATGACTGTTACTCGATCCAGCAACAAGTCTTCTCCATTAACTCACCCACATGGGAGCCACTGGGTCCCCTGGGGCATCTGAGATGACAGAGTGGCACTGGCTCTGCTGTTCCTGAAATCCAGGCTGTCCTAGGAGCCCTCTCAGAGCAGAAGGTCCCCTTTCCCCCATGGGTTGCACGTGGTTTCCCTTTCAGTGGCCGAAGGGAGCAAAACATGCACAGGCAGGGCTCCACCACCGGTGCAGAAATGTTCCACCACCGGTGCAAAAAAATGCTGCACAACCGGCCAACGTGTCTATGCAGTCCCTTTCCACGCAGTGGTGTCCCCGCAGAGCCCAGCCCAGGGCTGGAGCTCCTCCAAGGTGTCTTCGTTTGCACTCACTCGGACCTGGTAAACGCTGTGAGCCAAGAGGAATCCCTCTTGGTCTTTGCCTTGCACCGGGCAGTACGCTTGTGAGGGTTTCCTCGTCCTAAATCGATGCACGTTGCTTAGTTGCCTGTCTTCTGCGTCTGTTCTCCAGCAGATCAATAGGTGTCCCCCCAAAACCCAGCTCCCCTATGGGAGAACGTCAGGTTGGGCCAGCTGGGACACCCAAGCAAGCCTGCTGTCTGATTTCACCAGCAATAAAAGCCCCGCGGAGGAGCAGACAGAGCTCTCCGCCGCTGCTCCACCGCTGGGTGAGCTGCAGGCTGTGTCTGTGTGTAGGACCTCTGCATTAGATCCTTTGTCCAATGTTTTGGAGACCTACCCGATTGTAAATTCAGTCCCAGCCTTGTGCTTTCTTTCCTCTTGTTCATTTCTTGACGACTCGGTCTCTCTCTGCTCTTACTGTGAATTCAAACCAGAAGTGTTCTGAACTCGACTGCGTTACTGTTCTGTTTCTGCGTTGACTGTTGCTGGTTCCCCGAACTGTGTTTAATGAGACTTTGCTAAAAAAAAAAAAAAAAGAAAAAAAGAAAAAAATTATATATATATATATATATATACATACTTAAAAAATAAAATATTTAAAAAAGAACTACGTACGGTTGGGTGTCTCTCCTATCCACTGGTCACTTCCAAACACCATTGTCTTGACTTTGCCTCTGGTCAGTGTTTTTAAACACAAGAGGTTGAATAAGAAAGATGTAAAACGCAGCATTCTGGGATTTTTGTACAGCAAAGGTGTATCCATTTTGGAAATTCCTGTTAAAACTATAACACACTTCCCAAACTACTGCTAGTCTGTTGTATGTTTCCATTGGGTTATCAAGATGTGAAGAGCTACTGCCTTTGCGATTTTCTATGGTGAATATATATATATATCTGTACAGAGGTATGTATATATATAAATATATATGAAGATCTATATGTATACGTATCTCTCACTCTCCTATCTCTACCTGACTGTGAAGGATTTTTATTGGGTGAAATAAAATGGAGAAAGGCTCCATTTTAAAAACCCGACTGTGTGGCTTGTCTGGTTGTGTTGCGGGTGGGAGAAGTGGCAAGACCCACGTGGGATTTCGGGAGGGGCCTGCAGCCAGGCTGGGGAACTGCAGGGAAATGGCTCCATGAGAACCACAAGGGGAAGAGGTGGAAGTTGCTGGGAGCAGAGTGGGATGTTGTGATGAGACATTCCCCAGCCCTGCTTTCCCAAAGCACAAGGGCTGCTCAGGCTCTTCAAGCACTTGAGAACAAGCACCACAAGGCCACCATGATGGCTGTGTTTGAGGTCTCACCCCAAGTCCATAGCTTAGATATCCACGGATGTGTCTGGAGCCATTGAGGATGTCCCAAGGCTAACTGAGAAAGACATGGGCTTTCCATCAGCCCCACAGACACAGTGTCTCCCAGCACCACACGGATGTCCAAGACCTACCAACACTCATGTAGGTAACTGAATTGTATCCAAACCTACTACTACTGGCTCCCAAGCCAGGCTCAGACCTGAGGGATTTCTAGGTGAGGACACAATGGGGAAGACAAGACCCAGATGGAAACTCCAGGCATGGCCCTGGAGCCAGCTGTAGTGGTGGGAACCTGGTATGAGCTAATTCTCCTTACCTCCCATGCCAAGATCTCACTTTGAGCAGCCACATCTCATGCAGCTGCATCTCTCTGGGGTTTCGCAGGCTCTGGGGCTCAGAGGGTGCCACCCCCTTAGAAAAACCTCCACTGTGCTGAGGCTGCAAGGCTGGGAAGGGAGATGGCTTGAGGGAACTGCTGTCTGGGCTGCAGAGAACAGGGCAGGGAAATGGGGAATGTCCACTGATGGGCATTCTGACACTGAGCTGGAGAACAGGGCCACTTCCCTGGCCTGAGCCCTTCACATGGGCAAAGGAGTGAAAAACACAAGCTGCTGAAATGCGTCAAATTTGTGTTGGATCCCCAGACAGTTGGTGAGGGGAAGAAGATGTTCCTAGGGAGGCAGTTTTGGAGGCTAACCCCAGGCTGAGGTCCATTTCACCTTCAATCATGAGCAGGGAGTGAACACTATGTCCAAAAACTCCTGCCAAATTGCAGTTTTTTACTCAAATAAATCCCATCTCAGCTGCTTTGTCAGCATCACATTAAAGAAACATTCAGATTGATGTTATTTTTCTAAAAAAAAACAATAAATCCAGCACTTTTCCTAACACCAGCTTTGCTAGAGAGGTCTCCTCTCCTCTCATGACAAAGCTGATGCCTCCCAGGGCAAAGCGTGTGTGTCAGAGATTCAATGATTTCCCTCAGCCCGGGTTTATGGCCCAAGGTGCCATCAGCAACGCAAGGCTTTTATTACAGTTCACCCCAACCAGCACAGCTCTCCTCCAACTCCATTGGGGTCTCCTAAAGAAGTGATTTCTTCAGCTGACAGAGGATAAAAGGCTGATATGAAGGAAGAGGTAGAAAGAAAATTAACCTGGTAGAAAGACTAGGAATGGAGAGTTAGACAGTGAGAAACCTGATGAAATTCAACAAGGGCAAGTGTAGGGTGCTGCACCTGGAAAGGAATGACCAGTACAGCTGCTGGAGAGCAGCTCTGAGGAAAAAGACCTGGTAGTCCTGGGGAACAACAGGATGACCATGAGCCAGCAATGTGCCCTGGTGGCCAAGAAGGCCAATGGCATCCTGGGGTGCATCAGAAAGAGTGTGACCAGCAGGTTGAGGGAGGTCATCCTCCCCCTCTGCTCTCCCCTGGTGAGGCCCCATCTGGAGTACTGTGTCCAGTTCCGGGCTCCTCGGTTCAAGAAGGACAGGGAACTGCTGGAGAGGAGAGGGTACAGCAAAGAGCTACAAAGATGATTAGGGGACTAGAACATCTCTCTTATGAGGAAAGGCTGAGGAACTTGGGTCTTTTTACTCTGGAGAAGAGAAGGCTGAGAGGGGATCAGTGGGTGCCAAGAGGATGGGGCTAGTCTTTTTTCAGTGACAGGACAAGAGGAAATGGACACAAACTTGAATGTAAGAAGTTCCATCTAAACATGAGGAGGAACTTCTTCACTTTGAGGGTGGCAGAGCTCTGGGACAGGCTGTCGAGAGAGGTGATGGAGTCTCCATCTCTGGAGACATTCAAAACCCATGTGGACATGTTTCTGTGCAACCTGCTCTAGGTGGACCTACTTTGGCAGGGGGGTTAGACTAGAAAATCTCCAGAGGTCCCTTCCAACCACATATCATTCTGTGTTTCTGTGATTCTATGAATGGATGCAAGTGCTAAGTGAGTTAATGTACCAAGCCCTGCTTAATGCACTTGCACACTCAAGGCCTTACTCAATTATCTTTTGCCAATGCTTCAAGCCCACAGTGAACAGGAAAAAGACGTCTGGGCACAGCAGAGCCATGAATGTTTGAAATGCTCAAAAGCTGTCTGGCCAGAAGCCCCGACCAACTGGCTCTTGGTAGACCTGCTTGAGCAAGGGGTTGGACCAGATGACCTCCGGATGCCCCTTCCCACCTCAACCCTTCTGGTGCTGTTGGTAAGGCTGCAATGAAGCTGCACCTCCACCACGCTCCTTGGTTCATCACCCCACTCCACACTGGTGTGGAGCAGCCTTTTGGAGGCTGTGCTCTGGTTGTTGTCTGAGAAGTCAGGTCCGTTGCAGGGTGTGCAGTAGCCAATCTCACAGGCCAGGATGAGACAGGGATTATTTCAGAGTTGCACAAGGTTGATCGCTCCATGGTTTCCCACAAACTGAGCACACCAGGACTCTCCGCATGACTTTTATACACATTTCACACCATCATTATAATATTAGTGTCATCTACCTGTAGTTGATTGGTTAATTGTTCACAAATGATTACACAATCACTCTATAGCTACCACACATGTGCAAGGGAAAGGTTTTCCTGACTTTTGGGCATGAATTTTAGTATTATAATGAAGACAGTTCGATTTAGGACACTTAGAATTTTCACTTCCCTGCCAAGTTGGCTAAACTTCTCAAAATATGTAGATTAGTACCATCTTCAAGGTCCTTATGCTTGTACCCATGTTCCAGAATGTGCTTCCTTGAGAATGATTCAATACTTGCCCCCTTTGATTAGGCATTGTTTTGTTAACTTGTGCTTGACATATTCAAGGATAGAATCCTCATTACCCGGGAGGATACAACACACAGCTCTTTTCAGCACTAGTTACTAATAACATTTCAAGGACACGCTTTGGTAAAATGTCCACCAGCTGGGATCCCCTCACTGCCCACTGCCCCTTGTCCCCCAGGGCCGGACGCTGCCCCGCTGCCTGCAGCCCGCAGCCGCTCCCTGTGAGGTAAGGCCACCCCAGCACCCCACCGCCGCACCCAGCCAGGCCGCGGCCGGCGGGACCCAGAGATCAGCTGCTTCAGGCGCTGCTTCGGGCGCTGCTGCGGGCTGGGACCCAGCTCCCCGGGGCAACCACGACCCTCACAGGCGCTCCCCTGGGCAGCCACGACCCTCACGGGTGCTCCCCGGGGCCTGCAGCCGCCGCGCCCCCCGGCCGGCACCGAGGAGCCGAAAGGCGCCCGCCGGGGCCGGAACACACCGCAGGGCAGCGACATGGCGAGCACCCGCCGCAAAGCAGCCACGTGACACACCCTCCCTGTCACATGATCCTCCCCAAAATCACGTGGGGCCAGGACGGGCCGCGCGCTGCCGCTCCGCCACCTGCCGGTCGCGCGCCGCTCCTGCCGCCTCCGCGTCCTCGGCCCCGCTCGGCTCCCGTACGGCCGGAAATACGTCACCAGTCAGGTGGCCGGAAGCGGCGGGAGGCGACGGGGGAGGCTGGGCGAGGCCGGGCGGAGGGGCTGGCGGGCGGCAGGGCCAGAGCCGGCGGTGGGCGCCGCGCCCCGGTGAGTGCAAACGGGCAGCGCGGGCCGACGTGTCTCCTTCCCCTCCTCCTTCCTGTCCCCATCCTCTTCCCGTCCCCTCAGGCCGGGGGGACACAGGCGCATGCGCGGGCCCCCCCTCCCTCTGCCCGGGGGCAGCAGCGGCGGCGGGGGCTGCGCTGCCCCTCGTGCCTGTGGGTATATATATATATATATATATATATATATATATGTAGTATATATGCAGGTAGAGTCACACGGGTAAGTAGTGGGGCTCGGATTTCCAGCGGTGCCCGCTGGGGCCGGGCCTGCCGCCTGCTCTTCCCCGGGGTGGCCGAGCTCCTCGTTGTGCCTCTGCCCAGGGGGAAGGGAGGGAAGGCACAAACAGGTGACGGATTTGCATTCTGATGTAGTAATCTGTTGGGGAAAAAAAAGTGCTTTCCGGTTATTTTTCTCTTCAGCCCGGGTACAGGTGTTAACTGTACACTTTTGGCCAAAACGAGCTATTTTATGCCCAGTATTCCACTGCTCAGATCTGAAGTGCCTCCCACGTACAAAGGAGATGCCCCATCTGCCCTTTTGCTGTCAGTGGTGCTGGGAAATGTGGGGCAGGGCAGTGCGCCATAGCAATGGATTGTCTCCCAGCGTGGATCCTGTGACGGTTTTCCAGTGCTACTGAAAACCCCTTTGCATGTTTCAGGTGGAAAAAAAGCACAGACAACATTTTAGAGTGCACCAGTATCCCCTTTCACAGAGCTGATACTCCGAAGCAGGTGGCATCTCTCCAGGAATGTTGTTTTCGCTGGTGTTCAGCTAACACTCAGCTGTGCAGTTGCGGTCTTGGCTGAGAACTCAACTGTAAGTGACACACACACACGGATGTTTCTATCCCAGAAGACCTTCACAAAGTGCATTTGCAGCCTGCAAGGCCCAGCTCCAAAATTTGCTTTCTGAGTGGCTTTTTGGAGTCACTGGGAGTGAGTTTTCTGAAGAGATTTGCCCAGAGGTGGGAAGGAGTTTGGCTGTGTTTGAGCAAGGAGAGAAGAGCAGTGGGAGGAGGAAGGAGAGCTGATTAATCAGGGTAAGAGAAAAAGAGGAAAATTGAAGAGAGGTGTAGGTTGAATTGGAAGAAAAATGCTGTAGAAACTTAGAAGAACATAGAGATTTAGTTTGTGGGTGGGTGAAAGTTAGAGGAAAAAGGCCACTGGCACACAGCCTGTTGTTTCTTTCAAAGGTTCTTGAAGTACCTCAAGCCAGCCTGACTTTGACTCCCCTGCATCTGGTATTCTCTTTTTTTCACTGGATTTGGAGCAAGGGAGGAGAGAAATACTCTCTATACTGAATAACTTCCGAAATGCATCACAGCTTAACGTTAAACTGTGTGGATGGATTCCTTTGCAGCACACAACATTCACCTTTGGAGCCTTCAGTGTGCAAATGCTGTGACTTTGGTTCTTTGTCCTGAACAGGGGCTGTCCTCACTAAGAGGAGTTTTTCTGGTAACAGTAGAGTGCTGAATTTCAAAGGTAGCATCACCTTTCCACAGAAAATAGAACTTGTTTAAAATAGATGATATGTTTCTCCATAGTGCTTGCCTGCCTCTCAAAACAGAAAAATAAATAGAGGACATGCAAAATAGAGTCAGACAGGAAAGTCTGTCAGAAAACCTAGGTAGGATAAACCTTCTCTTATCCTAGGTCATTTTTGCAGCTTGAACCAAGCCCTCTGAGTGTCCTCCAGATCAAGCTCTGTCAGGTGCTAGAAGAGCAGACAATGCTGGAGGGGATGGGGTCTCCTTCCCCCAGCCTTGCCAGATCCTCAGATCTGAGCCTTGCCCACTTCACAGCTGCCTGTCTCCAGCCACATGGAGATGGCATCTATCACTTGTGACCAGCTAAGGCTGGTCATCACAGCCAGTAGAGCCAGAAATTATATTTTCATCACACACTTCCATGTGCTAAACAGGAGAGCTTTGAAATCAAGCTGCTGCTTGCTGCTTCTGACAGCTTTGTGAGGCCTAGGCTGTGCTGTAGCATCACAGCTCTTGATTTGGGTTTTGTTGTCCAGGTTCTTGGGGGGCTTTTTCTTTCCCACATTTATATGATGGTCAGTGATAGGGAAGGGATGGAGTCTCTCCTGCCTGATTTGAGTTCTCTTGTGGGAGGGGATGGTTACAGTCTTGTAGCTGCCTGGTTGGCAGAGAGTAGTGCAGCTGTAAGGGTCGGCTGTGTCTGGGCTCTGCCTGGGGTCTGTGGAGTAGAGCCTGGTCTGCACCAGAGGGCTGCCCCATGGTGTGCCTTGAGATACAAATAAAGTGCCCAGCAAGCTTAGTGACTAATGAGAGTCTCACAGTATTTATCAGCCTCTTACTCCTCTTAAAAATGCATTGGCCTCTTTCCCCTCTTTTCCCCACTGAGCCCCCTGTTCTCCAGCCAGGTTGCTTTTTTCACCTTTTTTGCTGGGGTGGCTGAGGTTACTACTTTAGCAGCTTCTCACCTGCCAGCTGGTGGTTACTGCCCCCAGGATCAGAGGATATGAGGGCTCTGTGAGTCGACATAGTTGATCCCAGAGGGCTGAATTGAGCCACTTGACTTTGCACTGGAGCAAACTGGGAGCGCTTCCCTGCCAACTCTGTGCTGAGGTGCTGTCCTCAGACAGAAGCTACCTGGGGAGAGAATGGCCTGCAGAGAGCAGCAGGCTCCTTGTGTCTGTGCCAGATCAGAGACATCTCTCCTGCTTGCCTGCTCCTGTTACTGCTTTTGCTGCTGTGGGGAGGTTCAGGGTACACAAGAGGCAGCTGAGGCTGCTGCAGGCAGCCATCCCCTCAGCAGGCAGCACCCCACATCTGTACCAAGAGGAAGCAAAGACCATCACTTCATCTGTCCTCATCCTTCCTCCCTCTCCCTTTACACTCCCTTTCCATCTCACCCTTCCTTGGGAGGAGCTGATGCTTGGCTATTGTGATGCAGGAATAGATCATCTGATTGGTAATGGGAGTTCTGGGGATTCTTGTACTCAACAAAAAATCCAATTTATGTTTAGCCAGAGCTAATTGTGATTCCCCATCCCACTGCAGCCCTCTCCTACTCAGATAGACCAAACCCAGAGCATTCTCCCCACCTCTTCTTCCGCCAAGATATCCATTTTACTGTTGCAAAGCTGAGTTGCCTGCACTGATTCAACATCTTGATCTAGCCATAATCAAGTATAAGCAGAGCTCAGAGGGATGCCCATAAAGGATTTATTTCCCCCATGTGGGGAGCAGAGAAGCGAATGCGAATCACTGTTGCAGTGTCACTGCCAGGCTTCAGCTTTCCTGATTGCTTGGCACACTGTGGTAATGACAGCACAAGGGATTTTAAAGAAGTTGAAAACGCCTAGTCTAATGCATTTTTGGAGTTTGCCACATGCAGTGGGATAAGGGTGTGTTATGCAGAGCGCTGACCTGGTGCTTTTTTTTTTAATTGGCATCTGAATCATTGTAAGCAGGCTCGTTTGGCAGCTTGTGCAGGCTGGCAGTGCACAGCTTAACTCCTGACAGATTTCTCATCCTCACCCTCTGTGCTGTAGCTGGTTTAGGCAGGAGTTAGGAAGGCACCTGGCATTTTTAAGCATTTTGTACCCTAAAACTATTGGCAACACTCACAAGTTTGAAGTGTAAAGCTCTATTCCCTCAGGTTCTCAACTCGGGGTGTAGCATCTCATAATGATTTGTGTTACGTCTGCCGTACTCTTCCCCAACTTTGTTCTGGGACCACATTTCTCCTTTCAGCTAATCTTCATCTGCAGGTTCTGGGCCAGCTTTCACTCTGGTTTTGTGGAGACTTTGCTCACAACCTCCACATACTGTCTCCAGATGTAAAGAGCAATGAAGCACCCTGCATATTTTGAAAACTTCTTGGGTGATGGTTGGTATTTCAGACTGTGGTGACCGAAGTAGAAGAATGCACTGTTTGAATACAGAAAGTCTGTTGAAGCTGCAGCTCTACTGCAAAACTATATTTTATTGTTTAGAATGAAAGAAAAGCAGTTTGGGTCTCTTAAGAAAGAAAAACATGGCTTTCTCCTTAACTCCCACAGTCTCTGCCAGGTTACTTGTAGCTACTGAGTAGCAGGTAATACCCGACTGCTGTGTACCACAACTTCAGGTGTGTGAGGTCACCTGGGTGCTTGTCTTGAACTGCTTTTGCACGAGGTGATGTTCGATGGCGGCTGCCTTACGGCTTTGCAGGGAAGCAGCTGCCCTGGCTAGGGGAAACACTGGCATCACCTCACTTCGGTAGCTAAAGGATAGTTTTAAAAGTGCTTCGTGTTAGGTGGAAGCCACTCATTCTTCGTCTGCCCTTTTTTCAGTACCTGGAAGCAATTCTGACCCCAGTAAATTGTGATCCATGGCTACAGTGCTAATATGCCGAAGATTTCCAAGACTGAGCAGGGTGACTACATTTTCGACTACAGCCAAGTGCAAGGCCAAGAGTGGAAGCAACGAAAGTAAGCAAAAAAAGGAAGAGAACCCGGAAACAGCCAACACTGGAACCGAATCTGTGGCTACAATCCAGTTGCTGAATCCACTGGACTACAGAGTATCGTATAATCCATCTGCCTATGCTAAAAGCAGAGCTGCCTCCCAGCAGCACGCTGCTAGGAACAGTGGCCAGGCTCTCGGTGACACTTTCACCAGCCCTGGCACCTTGCAGGTTCAGCATACAGTAAGCACTGCCTCTTCTCAAGCTTTTCCACCCGTCAGAAATGCCCTGCCAAAGCCCAAGTCCAAACCGCTCCTCAAGCAAACCATCTCAGCACAGCTCTCTGCGGCACAAACCAAGAAGGAAGCAGAAAAGGATAAAAAAGAGATGCATGACTCCAAGGAGGACCCTCGTGTGTTTCAGAAGGGGAGACCTGAATACAGATCTCTCAGCTATGACAGGTTTGAGCCAACAGAGACCCTTCCTTTAGAAGAAGGTGACTTAATTTTAAACAGTGTGGCCATATGCAAGGGCAGCGAGAGCCCAGGAACTATCACAGATTATTTTCGCAAACTAAGTTGTTTGCCAGTGGAAAAACATGCAGCGTTGGTGTCTGAAATCAGGTTTAATATACTGTGTTGTTGGGCCGTCAAAAGCATCATGTTGTTCAGTACTTCAGATCTCATTGATATTTTAAAGGCTTGTGTTCGTTTGGCTGTTCCATCCACCCACCCTCTGCTGAACGCGTGTGAGAATGAATTCTGCAGGCGGGTGTGGGACATGAACCTGGACCAGCTGCTGCTGGTAGCTGATTACTGGCGCTGTCTGGAGCGTAGTGTGCCTTCCTACCTGAGCATTTTGTTCAGCTATGCCAACATGCATTGGAAAGACCTCACTTTGCCCCAGTTTGTTCAGCTCGTTTATATCATAGGTGAAGGCCGGAGGTCACCTGTGGACTTGACACAGAAGATGGAGAGCATGATTTTGAAGTACTTGGACTCCTTCACCTTGGAGGAGATGGGTGCTATCTGCTTAGGGCTCTTCAAGTCCCTCAGTGGTATCTCTGACCACGTTATGAGAAAAATTGCAGACAGAGTCTCCCTACAGATGGAGGACATGAGCACTTATGCTTTGGTGAACGTGCTTAAAATGCTCCGCTACACTCGCATGGACCACTTACCTGTCATGAAGGAACTTGGGAAGGTTATTCCCACTCGGATTCCTACAATAAACATCCAAGGCATCATGCACATCACTCTTACCTGTTCATCCCTACACTACTTTGACGAAGGTATTATGGCTACTGTAGCCATGTCTTTGCCTTCTAAGGTGATTTACTGCCGAAGCAAAGATGCTGCCAAGTTCTTGTGGTCATTTGGATGCCTGGACTACGAACCTCCAAACGAGGAAGAGTTTTACTCCAGCCTGATAGAGCAGATGCATAGAAAACTCCATGAGTTTAGGAAGTTCCCAGAGCATCTCCTTACTGGTTTGCTTGGCCTGGCATTTGTCAAACGATTCCCAGAGGAGCTGATAGACTATGCTTTCAGGCATGAGTTTGTCCAGAAAACAAGAAGTAGTAAATATGAGCTCAAAAAGGACCTGTTCACCCTCGGTAAGAGTGTTGAAATTGAGTGCCCAAGCTACCAAGGGAATCGCCTTCCATCTCAGTTTTATGAAGAGGCTACTGAGATGATTTTGAATTTTGCAGAGCAGGAAATCTATGTCAGGCCTGAAATTGTGGAAGCTGCATCTCTTCTCGAGAGCATGTTAGGTGGCCCTGAGTATGTGAAGAGCCACATGATCCTGCCTCACACGAGATCGAGTGATCTGGAGGTTCATTTGGCCATGGATGGGCGTCCCATCCCTTTCAACTTAAAAGACCCTATTGCAGATAAGAAACTAAAAGACATTGGAGTTAGTCTAACAGATGACTTAATGACTCAGCTTATAAAAAACAGATCTAATAACCAGTCTCCCTTGGAATCGGAAAATGAAGCCAGGACTCTGGGTCAGGAGAGAGGAGAAGAAGTACAAACTCCATGTGCAGGGGATCATGCTGTGCTTTCAGGTGGAGCTTCTATTGCAGATGCCAGATTGCAAGATGAGCCTAAATTGGGGAGCTGTCTTGAAGCCCCTCCATCTCTTACACCGAGTGGGCAGCCTCAGGGGGTGAAACTGGCTATTCAGGTGCCCAACCGAAATCACTACTGCTACTGCTCCAAGCGGCTCTTGGGGCTGCACTGTCTGAAACGGCGGCAGCTGCGGCAACTGGGGTATGTGGTGGTTGAGCTTCCCTTCTGGGAATGGTTTCCTCTGCTTAAACGCACACGTTTGGAGAAACTGAGCTACCTCCATTACAAAGTGTTCGACCCAGCGCTGCTTAGCAGGGCTGGCTAGTTGGGTATAGTGCTTGCTCAGAGGCTGACACAGCCTCCCATATGCATCTCTCTTTCCAATTAGGATGGTCTCAGAGTGTTGATGAAGTTTTTGGCAGGTGCCGTGTGTGCTTAGGCTGCTTTGCTATGTTAGTCAATTTTGCTCTGCTGACAGTCATGTGTCCCATGCTATTCTTTGGTACATAGATCCTCAAATGCTTCCATAACAAATAAAAACTCCTGTCCTATTCATTTTTCTCTGTGATTACTTTTTTCTCCGCCCTAAATGAAAGTGGATGGATTTTGTGACACTGTGAGAGCAGAACAGTGGTATCTGGGAGAGAATTGGGATGGGTTTTAGTCATGAAGCTGACCTGGGTGCTACCAACACACATAGGTGTTTCCTTGCTGTTTCCATCATTGTTGAGGTCGGACTGGTGGGCACACAGTCTGGATTTCTCCTTTCAGAGCTGTGTATGAGCAGGAGAGATCACAAAAGCTGGGTGGTGAGAGATGGAAGCTGGGGCTGAGGGTTGGAGTGATCTGACCCTGAGACATTAATTTCGTGCTCAGCTCTCAGCAATGCCTGGCAGAGAGGATTTGCATCCTGTTAACCCTGTTGAAAATGTCTGCTGCCAAATGGGGATGGCAGGTCCACCTCGAGGCGATTCCCCTTCCTGGGTAACAAGTCCTGTGCAAACTAGAGTGCAGACATCTGCTGTGGAGGCTCTTGATTTCACCCTCTGGCAGGTGTCTCACCGTGTTACTTTCTTGCTCAGGATGCGGCCTGGGGTCTGATTTCTGCAGGCTGTTCTGAGGGCAGAGTTGCTGGCTTCTTCCTGAACTTGCAGGTGGTGATTCTGTCTGAGAGGAGGAATGTTTCCTGAGCTGCACAGGGCAGGCCCTGAATCTAACCAGTGTTGCAGGGATTATTTCACAGGGAGTAGCAGGCGAAACTTTCATTCCCACTTGCAAAGGCAGCCAAGCTGTTCTGGCTGTTTTGCAGTGTGGTGCTTCAAGGTATACTGATGGAGAGGAGAGGTGGCAGTAAGGAGGTTGCTGTCCCAAGACAAATATTGTATGTTAGCTCATTTTGGCTGCCTAGTTTAAAATGTCTAGGCTAGTTTTATCCTCTCCCTCAAATACTCAGCATTATGGAGCACCTTGGTTCAATGTCCACTATATATGTTCCTTATTGCACCAGCTCCCTAGTCGTATATAGGACTGTAGGACAAGGACACCAGGAAGGCACTTAGTGACTAGCTCCAGAAAGCCTGGGTTTAAATGACTTGTCCAAGACCACAGAGGATTTTGCTGGCATAAGAAAGTACAGAGTACAGTCCTTCAGGTCTGCATTTCACTGCCTCAAGTCAAAAGATCTTCGTTTACCTTAGGGAAGGCACACACTCAAGAGAGATGGACACTTGTCTAACATCCTGATGGCACTTCACAGCCTTTGAGTCCTTTGTGATCTTTGAGTTGTTTGTTTTGACAAGTAATGACTTGTAATTCAGTTTTGTGGGTGTTGTATTCTTAAAGCGTTCATAAATTCAGAACCTCCTTTTTACCCCAGCCATGTGAGCTATTGCTAGTACAGGAGACCTCCACACAAGTTTGGGGTGTAATGGCAGCAGTAACCTTAGGAAGCCACATCTGTTGCCCCGTCCCATTCTTTTTCCAGGGATTTTTACAGTCTGCATTTCCCCAGCTCTTTCTTCAGCCCAGGCTCTTTGCTAGAGGGGTCTCGGGCTCTCTAACCCCATCTGGTCCTGGCTGCTCCTCTGATCTGTCTCACCTGCTTTTGCCTGTCCCTGCTGATTCTTGTTCCAAGCCTGCTTCTTTGACCTCACCCAGACCCTTTACTTTCATGTCACTGTGTGTTCAGCCAGTTCTCGCTTTCCTTCTTTACACAGAAGCTTAGTCCCAGTCTCATTCTGGTTTTTCATTTAATCTGTCCCTTCATCCCCACTGTCTGTCCTCTGAGTTGCGTTTTCATGAAAAGAATTTAAAAAACAGCTGTGGGTAAAAGCAACTCAGTGACCAGCTTTTGCTGTGAAGCAAGAGTGCAGGAGGGCTTTTCAGAAGAGGAAAGAGCAGTGACTTGGACATGCAGAATAACGCATTTTCTTACTGATATGTTGAACCTTGAAAAATTAGCCTGAGCTGTTTAAGTCTGTCAGGGTCACAAACAGGTAAGAGAAGATCCTATAAAATATACCAATATATACATACATAGCTCTTCATGCTGCAGAACAAGGAGTGACTGAATTGAAAGACAGCAAGTTTAGTGAGAGAATAAATTGTTTGTAATTGACCACAGATTATTAAAAATATGGTAGAAAAGGATGAAGATTTGGGACGCAACCACCATAACAGCCTTAGGCTTGGAAGATGTGAGTTTTTCCCGAGGAATGGCTTGCCTGTACTTGCATCCATGATCTGCCTGTCACAAGGCAGCACTGTGAAAGAGGAGGCTGCACGACCACAAAGTCCACAGGAGAATTTGGCATCTGCCATAGGCAGAATCTCGGTAGACAGTGGCTCATGAGAAGTGAGTCCTTAAAGCACTGAGCTTGCAGGGGTGCTGAGGCGAAGGTACCTCTCCCTGCTCACTGTCATTCAGAGAAGGTCTCACCAAGATTTGCTAAATGCAAATGCGCCACCTTAGGTTCATACCTGCTTTGGTTAAGCATTGGCATTGTAACCTTCAAGCTCTGCTCTCTGCACACTTGGCTTCTGTTGTGTTGATTTTTACGTGTGGGATTTGTACTTTGGACACTTCATTTCTCTTTTCACACTGTTGCTCTCAATGGCAGCAGAGCAGGCTGCACCCCCACACTTAGCAGGCAGGCGAAACAAGCTCATTAACACTTTGCATTTCAGCAGCCAGACTGATGTGCCCCCAGAAGGCCGATTTCATTTTGGCTGAACTAACAGCTTCAGTTGAAAATCATTAACGGGCTGCTTGTTCTTGAAGCCAGCGGTGGGTTCCTGAATTGCAAGGTTGCCCAAAGCAATGACATATTAAAACTAAGGTTCATGTAAGGTTAAAACTCTTACCTCACAGATAATTTCATTCTTAAAAGGCATCTGATATAACCAATTTGAGTCATATTTTTTTCAATGGAAAAGAAGGTTCATTCACTTGAGTTTCTTTAGTGAACATTGTCAGAAAAATCAGCTGGGTCAGTATTAGAGCTATTAAATGCCCTCTGCTCCCTTGGAGCTATTAAATACCCATTATTAATATTTGTGTTTAATCTTAGCTTACATCTGAGGCTCCTGAAGCCCTCAAGAAACATTTCTCTTAGTGGCAGTGATGTGTTAGCGCTGACTGGTGTTACCCTTGTCTTGTTGGGTGTTGTCCAAGAGCTCAGGCAGGTCCTGCCTCAAGCTGCTGAAGACAGCAGGTCAACCTAGCGTGTGTGGGGAACCATGCACAGAGGCCAAACAGGCAGCTCAAGGCCACACGGTGGGAATGGACACTGGCTTTTTCCACCTTGGAGTCATGAGGGCCTGTGGTGCTGAGTACCCCAGTTGGATCACAGAGCATCCCGTTTCCTCCAGGTCCAGCTGAGGCTGCTGAGAGCTCTCACCGATTCCTTTGACAACCTCGTGTGATACTTCAGTGCTTTACTCTATCTATAAAACCTCCTGCATCTTTGATAAACTCTCAGACCTAATTGCTAGTCTATCCATAGGTAAGACTTTTTAGTTAAAATACCTGTTTTCTCTTTGATGTTTGTTCAGGGGTTCACTAATTAATATTAATGCAGTTTTTTTCTCTCAGTCCCAACTGTCCACCACAGTCATTGGGATTTGTATTCGCTTTACCTCCTGGACTCAGATCTGAGTTCCATTTTAGGAACTACTGAGCTTGTAATGCATACAGGCTCCAAAACATGCGACCCTTTTACTCTTCACTGGTGTTCATTGTCTTTATTTTGCCTTTTTTTTTTTTTTTAAAGCTGAATCTGATGCTCAGAAAGTGAGCTGTCTCCAACTACCAAGATGGTAATAAACGTCTGTCTCCCACAGTTCAAGCCTAGAATTCACTGCAACAAGGTAAAATTATGATGGGGGAGGGGGTAGGGAGCTGGAGGGATGGAGGGTGGCATGCTGGGCTGGTTGGGGCTGGGGAGGGCTTGTTCGCTGCTGGTCTGTGATAATTAGCAGTCCTTCTGGAAGACTGGTTTTTGGCGGGCCATGCCAGACTTACCTGAGAAAACAAAGCAAAGGCAACTCACAGCAAACTCCTGTCATTTTCTGCGGTCTGGCTGGTTCAGGGAGGGATTTTAACCTGGGAGGCTGCGTATGTCCACTGGCAGTAGAAGCACTGAGGACAGATGCAGGTAAAGGGGAGGATTTTTCTCTGCAAAGCCAAGAGCATTTTTGTCAGTTAAAATCATGTTCCAGTGATGTGGGAGGGTTGCGATTTGGATAGGTTTGCCCACGGCTTTCTCTTCCAAGCTTACCAGTCTCCTGTCATTCCCAGCAAGGAGGTTTTGTGAGCTGATCTTGGGAATCGGGGTTCCTGGATTCTCTTCCCTTTTTGTGATTTGGACTTGAGAGTCACTGATGTGCAAACACCAAAAGAACCCATGTCTGGGTGTGCGGGATCTGCAGCTCATGAAAAGATAAAGTGAAGCTGAAGGCTTAGTACTTTGCAAAATCAGTATTGAGAGGTTGCCCGCGGGTTACTGTTCAAAATTTCTTTTATCCTGTCTATGCTTTGGTCAATCTCTGCTAGATAGTGTTAGAACACTGTGTAACCTCATGTGACGGCGAGGATGTGGCACACACTAAGTGCTAGGGGAGAAATTTTGCAGGATCTCAAAACAAAACAATGTAATAGGCTCACAGGTGGGCATGTTTTGACTTGAGATACCTTTTTACCTGCAGTATTTCAGCTTTGTCTAGTAGAATATGCAGCTCTTGACAAGGTTTGCTGAACTTACTGTGCTTTACAAGTAGTTACATTTTCACCCAGCATCATCAGAATCTCTTAGAAAGTAACTTGTTTTTAATTGAAAGTTGTTTTTTAATTGTAAGTCTCCCCACAAGCTCACACTACAAAATCCAAGACAGCCTTGGATTTTTCAGTATTGTTCTGTAAAAATAGCAATAGAGGTGGTGTGTTCAGAGACCCAGCCATACTACCGAGGTTTGGTGCAATGTGATCAGGAGGATGAGGAGTGACCATAATAAGCAGGTGGAATAAATAGATATTCCATGCTGTTACCTATTCATTTAGCGAGTGCTGCAGACTTTTTAGGCCTCGGGGCTTCCAGGAAAGGGAATGCATAGAGCCAGTCTGTCCAGGAGCAGATCACAGGGTGAGATGGCATGTTCTAGGAGACAGAGGGTCAGACCCAGGCTGGTTAGAGGGATCTTCCTCCAGAATGGGTAGAGTGGATCCCAGAGCAGGAGAAGTCAGTTGGCTAGCTGCTCTCCAGAAGTTTCTCTGGAATCCTTTACCTGGGTGATTCAGACTACAGCTCCACATGGCAGGACAGGCTGACATAATGTTTCACCTCTGTTGAAAGAGAGAAGCTACCTGTCTTCCCGCCGTACACATGCTCTGCTCCCAGCCACACTCTCCCACTTGATTTAGTTTACTGACCCAGCCAAAAACACAAACCCTCCATAATTTTCCACTCCTTTAGCAGGTTAAATCAGCTCTGCAAATGGCCAGGTAACAGGATGCAGATAAGAGTGGATGGGACGATGTGGCTGGAGGAGGGTGGGAGTGAGTCTGCGCTGCTTCAGCAGCAGAGATCTCCTGTGTTGTCTCAGCTGCATGTGAAACCACAGCTGTGATTCCTAGTTGATGTCTTCTCGCATCTTGCAAATCTACGTAAGTTGCTTGTGAAATTAGTTTCCTTTTATTTTCTTGCTTCAATTTAAATTCATTTTTCTCTTGAAATACAGATTTCTGCTGATGGTTACGAAGTGGAGAATCTGATCTCTGAAGACCTTGCCAGGAGAAATCGTGGTTTCCGCAGCGAGTACTTCATCAAACCTCCAGTCCATGTCACCATCTCTTTTCCTTTCAACATTGAGATCTGCAGGATTAATATCGATGTCTCATCTGGGGGATACCAAACCTTCTCTGGGCTCGAAGTTTACACCTCTACCTCATGCAATAAAACCTCTTGGCAGAGCCCTGAGGGTCAATTCTCAGGTCTGGCCGGTCAGCCTGTGTCAGACAAAGACACTTTCACACTGGTGGGTAAAGCTGTCTTGAAAAATCAAAGCAAAGTGACATTTGGCCACAGAGGCTTCAAGCCAAGGCCTCCCTTCCATCAGATGGAAAATGTCTTCTCCTACCCTGGCTCTGCATCTCAAGACCTCTGGAACAAAGGGCCTGCCTCCCTGAGCAATGTGTCGCACTTAAAAATCTGCATCACCCATGTGGCCGGAGGCGGCCTGCCTTGCATTAAGAGGCTGGAGGTGTGGGCACAGCCTGCCAAATCGTGCCCACAGGAGGTGATTGAGGGTGTCTTTCAGGTGGCCTCCCAATTCTTCACCCAGGACGTTGGCAGCCTCAAGCCAGAACTCTGGACACCAATGGAGAGCGACTGCGTGCCCTTCAGTGCCAATGACAGCGAGCGGCAGACCCTTCACAAGCTGGTGGATGTTGTCCAAGACATCCCTGAAGAATTCCTGGACCCCATCACTCTAGAGATCATGACCTTCCCCATGCTCCTGCCCTCCGGCAAGGTGATTGACCAGACTACCCTGGAAAAATGCAACCGGAGTGAGGCATCTTGGGGCAGGGTACCCAGCGATCCTTTCACTGGGGTGGCCTTCAGCCAGCACTCACAGCCCCTACCTCACCCTACCCTCAAGGCCAGAATAGACCACTTCCTCTTACAGCACAGCATCCCTGGCACCAACCTGCTCGGGAGGGCTCACGCCTCAGAAATGCTTGTACCTTCTTCCATAACAATGTCTTCTCTGAAAAGGAAAATGGACTGTATGGATCAGAGCTCTGTGCAGCCTCCCTATTTTTCTTCTACAAACTTACTTGTCACGTCTACCTCAGAGAACAGTGCTAAAAAAATGAAAACTGACAATGACTTGCATTTGATCCACATGGACTGTTCGACAGGTATCATGGCTCCCTAAGTCATTTGTGTTTCTTGGATGTCTTGATGACCTGGGGCCGGGTTTTCAAGTCAGGAGACTCCAGTACAGATTCCCGCCCCACCTGTAGAAAGCGTTAAGGCCGTTACATTTTGCTGTTGATGGATGTCATGGAAGTCCAGGTCATCATCTCATTCACCTCCCTCAGCACAACCTGCCATCCTGGATGGTGTTTTCTCCCCTTCTGTTTCACTTTTTCTCATCTCTAGTCTCACTTTTCCCGTTGTGTTACCTGTGCAGTCTGTTTCACAGCCCTCTTGTTTGCTCAGATCACAAAGTTTCCCTTTTAGTTTGTATTTCTTTTCTTCTCTTCGCTTTCAAGCCACTGTCCATGTGGAGACTGTTTTTCTCACAGTGTGCTGGTTTGAAGTGTCTTTATCATGGGCGATTTATTCTCCCAGCTATCCAATATCTTCTTGCATCAGCAGGAAAATATGCAACAACAGGAAGGGAAACGTCTGGTGGTGATGGCATGGGGAGTCCTGGCTGGTGTGGATCTTATCACAAAGAGTGAGGTGGGGAGGAAAGTGGGAATGAGACACTAATCCTGCTCCTGAATTTCCCTAGCCAGGCACTGGCTGGGGGACTCTTGATGCAGCTGGTTCCTTGCACGATCAGCTTCGTTGCAGATTGTGTCCCCGGGACACACTGGCTACTTACCTTCTCACAGGGCTGCTCTTGCTGCGGCAGAGGCTGAGCTTGGGCAGCGTGTCCTGCACCGCCTCCCATCTACGCTGATCTTAGTGCAGCAGCGTGAGGGCAGGGAACATACAGCAGGAAGGGAATTGCAGGCAGTGCTGCCTTCAGAGCAGGAAGGAGAAGGCAGCCCAGGCTGGGAGAGACTTGTACAGGGTTTGCAGTTGGTTAAAGCGGAAAACCAGATAGAGATATTAGACAAGGGATATGACTTGTGCCTATAGGGGAAGGAAATGGCTACTGGTTTCTTTTTGTCCTTGGTTTTCTTAGCAATCTGGGAGCAGTGTCGCCGGGTATAAGATCCAGGAGGCAGAAAAACAGCCAAGACCTGCAACTCTGAGGCAAATTTCCCAAAAAGCTGAGTGTTTTCACCCATCCTGGCCCCAAGACATGCCACAGCTGCTCACCAAGCAGCCAAGGCAGTGTTGCAGCAGCACTGACAGACCTTTGGACCCACCGAGCACTGGGAGCAGGAGTATAAGATACTCCTTGTAGGTCCAGCAGCTCCCATCCAGAAGCATTCAGGTGCTGGGCTGAACTGGACTGGTGAGGAGGTGACAGTCCTTAGAAAGCAAAGGTGATCTGTGGTTTAAATACCAAGGAGATTCAACCCTCTCTCCCCAAAATCTGGTGGTTTATTCTGTGATGACTAGGATCTTCAGCTTTCAGTCTGGGGTGAAGAGCTTGGCTTGTGGGCAATTGCTCCTCTTGACTCCATGCTAGATCTTTTGCCTGAATCCACATCTATTTTGCCGTGTTTGCTTTTTCCCTTGTTGGCACAGGAATTCCTGAAATGTTTTGGAGTTGCTGTCAGTGCAATTGTTACGTGGATATTACTGTATTTCATACAGCAACACTTATATTTTTTACAGTTAAACTGAGTTACTGCTTTAGGTCATAATCCCACTGGAGGAGGAAGGTGAAGGTAAGCTGGGAGGAGGGAGGGAGACGTCTTTAACAGTCTCATATTTAGATGGGCTTGAAGAGAGCAGCAGCCTCTGAGGCTGTCTGTTGGAAGCAGTCTGGTCTGAGTAGGATGGTATAAATACGTGGTGCACAGGTGTCTTCTGGTCACGTAAGGGCTGTCTCTCTAGGCAGGTAAGTTGAGTTTTCTTGTGTTCGTTAAACGAGTTGTCTGTAACACATGAAAATGTAGCCCACAGCTTCTCATCGCTACTCCTGCCTCCTGGTACCTTTCTCTCCCATCAGCTTTCTCCCAAAATTGCCCGAAAACGTTTAAGGAAAAAACTTATGTGGTTGTTTGATTTTAAACAAACTCTTTAAAGACTTGGCTAAAAATGATTGATGTTGGGTGATAGCGGAAAGAGTAGGAAGAAGTCATACTGCACCTTTCTGCTCTGAGATCTCAGTCTAGAGCTCATTCTGTGTTTTAGGAGGAATCACTGGTTGTTTTCACTGCAGAGGCATGTAACGGCTCCCACTGGGGATGTGCCCCCACCCTGCATGAGCAGGGACTGTCCTGTGGGGTCCTGGGGCTCCCGTGGGAGCCGTGACCGTACATAAATAAAAGCACAGTGCTCGTCCCAGGAAGATCATGCTTCAGTATTTCATCAGCTTTGATTGCTGTAGCAAATGTGCAGCACTAATTCAAACGTCTTCCTTTGGGAGATGACTTTAACAGAATTAGTGATGCAGACATCATTGTCTTAATGTCTAGTCTTAATTAACGCCTTCGGCATTGGACAAAACACTGCAGGGAAGCGTCCAACCCTGTGCCTTTGGCTTTATCCCTTGACTTAGAGCTTGGACAGAGACAAAAAAAAGAGAATTCCCAGATTTTGGTAATGACTTAAATGTTCCCACTTAGCTGCACAAAGCAAGCCTGGGAGCACTGGGCTGGGACCCTCGGAGCAAGCTGAGGGGACCTGCCTGAGCTTTTGGAGAGAAATGTTTAGTTTGGAGAAGAGGAGGCTGAGGGGAGGACCTTATTGCCCTCTACAACTACCTGAAAGGAGGTTTTAGAGAGGTGGGTATTAGCCTCTTCTCCCAAGTGAATAATGACAGGACCAGAGGAAATGGTCTAAAGCTGCAGCAGGGGAGGTTTAGATTAGATATTAGGAAGAATTACTTTACTGAGAGAGTGGTCAGGCGCTGGACCAGGCTGCCCAGGGAGGTGGTAGAGTCACCATGGTGTTTAACACCTGGAGGTGTTTAAGAAACATGTAGACGTGGTGCTTCAGGGCATACTTTAGTGCCTGAGATTGTCGGGTTTTGTCTGTGTGTGTGTTGGTTTGTGGTGGTGTGTGGGTTTTGAGCGGTGGGGTGGGATTTTTCTTTGTTTGTTTTTTTGGGTTTTTTTTGTGGTTCGACTTGATGATCTCAAAGGTCCTTTCCAACCATGAATATTCTGTGATTCTGTGTTTCTGGATCATTTGGCATTTTGGCCTTTTTTGAACCTGGAGGTATAGGCCAGCACCTGAGTGTTCATTGGCTCTGGGGCATGACACGGGTGTCTGACAGTAGTCCCTAGGGCTTTACATCTTTAAGCCCCAAAGGAGATGAGGTACTACATCCCCATCCTGGCACATCGGTGGGGGAAAGAGACCTCTCACCAAAACAAGTGGCGGAGCTTGTTGTCCCAAAGGTTCAGGGACAGAGCAGCATTTCTCTTGTGTGTTGACAGCTTGCTTTTTCCTGGTATCTACTTCTCGAGCTTGTGCTTTTCGTTGCAGATCTGGTCTCTCATGAGCAAAAACTGTCAGAGAGTTTGGACACTGCCTTGAACTCGGCGCTCAGCTCCATGCCCTCATTTACAGCCAAGCTGATGAAGACCCAGCAGCAAGTGCAGAGCGAGGGGAGCTGCAGCAGTTCCTGGAGTGTGGGCACCATCCTCGGTAAGCAACCAGCACCTCTGCTTCACCTCTGGGAGCGAGAGAGGAGAGGAGAACTGGGACTGGGGTACCAGGGGGAGTTGTGCTGCTGCTCAGCATCTTTCTGTGCCTCTTCAGACCCCAAAAGATTATATATTCGACATAAAAATATTACATTGTCTCCCAGCAAGCTTTATGTAACAATCCCTAATTACTGCTTTAGTATCTCAGCAGCTTTAATGGTTTATTCTCCCAGCGAGGCAGATTAGACCTTGTTGACCCTTAGGAAGTGAGGTACGTGGTCGGTCTCCACAATCAAGGCAGACTGCAGCAGGGGTGCTGTGATTTCCCCATGGTGTTGGCTATTGCTTGTCAGGAGGGCCCTGGGTACAGAATCCCAGAGTGATACGTTGTGCTGAGACACGGCGCTGGGCGCAGCCGGCACCAGGGCAGGTCAGGCCGAGAGCTCACCCCGCGTCGGGGCTTCGGCTGCTCCCACAGCTCTGCTGTTTGGGCTGGGGGGCTCGCACAGAGCAAGCTGGAGAGTTGCCTCGTGGATGGGGAATGAGTCTGGTGCAGAGAGGCAGCTGGAGAGGTGTAAACCTAGCAAATGCTGACCTTTAACAGGAGCAGGTAATGGTGGCAAGGTCAAGGGCTGACCAACCAGGTGTGTGCCCAGAATCCCGTCAGGTGTGAATAGATATAGGCCAGGCTGTTGAGTCCTCACAGTTTTCATCCCATCTGCCGGTTAGACACACCAATCCCTCTGCATTCCCAAAATTATTTCTTCGGGGTGCAGGGAATCATTGAACCTTCATACATCCCTTCCCAGGCCGGTGCCCTAACTGCTGCCTTTCCTCCTCCTCCTCCTCCTCCCCTGAGTGAGGATCTGCTTATGGCAGAGGAGGGGGCTCAGGGGGACCAAGTGACCCTGAGAACGGGCTGGGGCTGTGCAGCTCCCAGTGGCTCGCTCTCTCTCTGAATAGCTTTTGCTGTTTCACAGTGACATTAAGCTATTAAGCTTTTTCCTGTTCCCCTTAAAATTGCTGCTGTTTAAGAGTTGACTGAGTAGCCCTTGATGGGTGGTGTGTGACAGGAATGCAAAGTGATACCTAAAGCGTTTCACTTGGGAATCGGCGATTTTAATTCATTGGAAAAGCAGAAGGGAGGCTGATTCAGTCTCAGGAAAAGCGGAAAGCCCTTTGTAATCATCTGTCCTCAATTAAAAGCCTGATGGTGCAAATGCTGACGTGATCCAACCCCTTCTGAGCACAACCTGCCCTCGAAGCCGGGCTGTTCCCTTTCTGTAGGGCAGTGAGAGAGAACAGGAGTCACGGTCCTGAGCCACGAGTGCCTATAGCTGTGCCGTACACCCACAGAAAGGGGGGCCCTCTGCTCCTAGCGGGATTAGGCACATAAAGGGTCACAGGACTTGTCATCCCCCCAAACCAAGCCACTTCTCTCACCTTTGCAGAGCATGGCAGGAGCAACCAGACGCAAGGATGTGCTTCCTGCAGCAAAACCTTCTCCTCTTATTTCAAAACGGAGCCCGTTTACCAGCTTTCCTGTGGCCACCTCATGTGCCGCTCGTGCTTGGCTGAGAAGCAGAAGTCTCTGTCGTCGATACTGTGCGGGAGCTGTAAGAGGACGGCCACCACGCATGATGTCAGAAGGGTTCACTTCTGAGCCCTCGGCTGCTGGAGCCTGCCGGGAGGAGGAGGAGGAGAAGGAGCTGCTGCTGTTCCCCATGTCTGTATCGATCCATAGGAGGACAAAGGCCTTTGGAGAGCTTGCCAGATGAGCACCCGTAACGGCAGAGAGGACTTGGTCTTCCTGTGCTTACAGAGTAGTGGGGGGTTGGGGGGGTTGAGCATCGTGCCAGAGCAGAGCGATCTGAGGATAATAAAAGCCATAGCTTCTTTAACAAGGAATATGTATTTATACAGAACTGACTTCCACCTGTCACCCCCGCCCTCTTACCACCTTCCCAGTGGCTCCGTGGTTTAGCATAGGTGCCTTTTGGACTGTGAGTTTAGCTTCCCTGTGAGTTAAAACCATTTACATATTTGACGAGCAGCCATTCGGCCGTGGACCAGGCGAAGTCCCTGTGATTGAGAACGTGCAAGCTACCTGACATCTGCCCTTCCCCGCCTCACTCCCCTCCTCCCTGCAGTACCCTCCCTCTGCTGCAGGAGCACCTCCTTCATCCCAGAGTCCAGCGAGTCACGAAGAGAGGTCGTGGTTAGTGCGTGAGTAACCGGCGGCAATCGCATCCTGCTCGGATGGACTCTCGCAAAAAAGCCATCTCATTACACCAAACGTCACTCTCAGTTTTGTGTCGTGTGACTGGACCAGTTCCCGTCTGGCTGATAGACATTTAAGCCTTAATAAAATTATGTTTAAAGTCAGGTTCTCTTTCTGACTCGTAATTGGTCTCATTGTACTTCTTAATGATTTCATGGAGTGAATCTCTTTGCAGAGTACTGAATAAATGGGCTGGAAAAAGCTAAGCAAGTTGACACAAAGGATCTGCAGACCCGTGGGTTTTCGGGGAGTTGTCACAGCAGCTGCATGGACCATTACAGGGTTGAGACTCAGATACCTAAACCCGAGGAGGTCTGGTCTTCAAAGAGCTGTTCAGAAAAAAGCCAGAAGGAAAATCATTTGGATACATTCTGTCTCCAGCATGTCCTGGATGTGTTGAGGGTAAGGTGACAGCAGAGGGTTTTGTCACCTGTATAAACCCCTGCTGTTGTCTCTTAATTGGTAATTTCTCTCCTTGGAGTAGACATTCCTTGCTGATGTTCTGCGCCAGTTTCTCTGGGGTAATGAGCCTCCAGCTGACTCAACTCACCTGTGCATGTAATAACTTTATTCTCTCTTAAAAGGCATCTACTTGCTGAGCAGCCCGTAATGTTCGTGGTCACGGGAAATAGCGGGCTCATCAAGCACCTGAAGCACAGCTTTGTGTCAGCCCTGAAGTGATCCCGCTCCTCGCCTGCGTCGGTGGGAGTTTACAGTCTCTCTCTATTTATAGCAAAAACAGGGAGTCCCCCATCTTTAAATAATAAACAGTTAGAAAAATAGGCAAAAAGAAATCCTAAAAATCCCACAACTCAGAGGCAGCAAAAAAAATCCTCTTAACTCTGTGGTGGTGTCACGTTTGCAGTGAACCATCCCGGGGGGATTCAGCTCTCACACCTCCTCCAACCCACATCTCCGGGGAGCAATCACTGCCACAGGAGCTCCCCATCCCCACAGCCATCTCGCTCTTCTCTGGCACTAATGAAGCCCCATCACCTCTGGCAAAACCCAAAGCCACCATCTCAGCCAAGCATCTTTCCTGCCCAAAAGCTTCTCATGATATCCTGCCGGTGGGCAGTGACTGGGGCTGGGAGCCGTCGTGCTGGGGTTGAAGGCAAATTCTCTCTCAAGGGTCCCTTTCTTCCTTCTCCAGGGAGGGCCAAGCGTGGAGACTGACGGAGCAGAGGCTGGCAGGGGTGGCACAGGGGGACATCTGGTCCAACCTATGCTCAGAGGAGAGCTCATCTCCGTGTGGTATCAGGTTTCTCAGAGCCTTCTTCCACCCTGTTTCTCCTTAACCCTGTAGGATCCTTTGGTGGTGAGTTTCAACCCCTGCGTCCCCTCTTGCTGACACAGGGATGGAGAAGGTACAGATTTCCCTCTGCTCTTACCTCTTTGGGAGGGACCATGTGCCCCCAGCCTCGTGTGAGTCCTCCTGATTGCTCCCCTTGCAAATGTGCTGGGCACTGAAACCTTTGTGGGCAGCAGAGACCTTCTCTGCACCCCAGGAAGAAAGGCTTGGTGGTGGCTGACACATAGCCAGCTCTTCCCGTGTGGTCTTCTGCCAGGACACAGGGCAATTCCCCATAAGCAGCCATGCAGAATGGGCAGATCCCACAAGCAATTTCTTTGCCGGCACCGAGCCTGTCTTCTCTTCAGGAGGTGGGGAATGGCCTTTGATAGAAGGCCTGAGCAATTTCCTCTAACTCCTCCTTCAAGCGCTTTTTGGAGGACAAATCCAGCCCTTGCTGGTCAGTGACCTCCTGACGTGACGTCTGCATCCCGGCGGGATGGATTTGGATGAGCAAATGATAAAGGCAGTGCCCCAGCAGATCATCACGTTGGCTGCTCTGCCGCCTCTAAACAAGCATCAAAGCTACTCTCCATCTTGTCATGGAAGCAGAGGAGCATCTTTAACTATGACAGGAAAAAAAGAGAAGGTGCTGTGGTCAGCCAGGAAGTGCAGGTTCCCCCCCTCCCCATCAGCCTCCAGCCATTAACCCCTGTCAGTCGCAAGTTCACGGCGACCGGCTGAAGGGCTTGTGACAGGCTAGAGGAGAAGCAACCACTGCTAAATGCCTTGAAGACAGGCCCATTTGAGGAGCATTAGTTCACCCAGACGGGAGATGGGAGTGCTCCTTTGGCAGCCTGACTTGCCATCTACTGCCAGTGCAGGAGGAACCTGTTGAAATAAAGTCTCTCCTTCTCTGCCCTGAGCTGCATCCCTCTCCAGCTACAGGCAAAAAGGCAGAGAAATGCACAACTTGGTGAAAATCCAGTTTTCTGCATGGCACCTGGTGTCCTCTAATTTATTCTGATTAAACTTTGCCACTTTGACCTCTGCACGGGGCAGCACGGGCTGTGGAGGAGCAGCACAACCTCCATCCTCTCTCCTGCCTCTGGAGGGGTTCTTAGGAACCTCGGTGGAGGTTTCAAAGCTAATGAAGCTCCTGCTGTTAAATGAAGGATGGGGAGAACATACTTGTGATTTACCCTGACCATGTGCAAGGGTGTGATCGCTCAAGGATTCGAAAATGGTAATTTCTGTGCAGCAATGATGCTTTAAAGCTACAGGTGTAGCCAGAGGGTGGTTGCTGTGCAAAACACAGCGGGAGCCTTGCAGGTCACTGCTGGACACCCCCTTTCCCATCACCCAGGTTATTCCCCGATGTGCAAAGTGAACAGGAAGGGCCCAAGCAGCGCAGCTCCGTGGCTGAGCCTCTCCAGCAGCCCCAGCCCCTTCGCCGATGTCTAGGAAGAGCTGCGGCCATATTTTGGCTGAGCAGGAGGACTGGCGGGGGGGTGGATTTGAGGATGCTCCCCACTCCCCACCCTGTGGCAGGCCTTCAGGGCTTTCCTCCGCGAGCTGAGGTGAGCTGGGTTATAGATAGCAGGCAGCTAACGCCACTGATTAATGCTGCAGCGCCCACATTGCTCGCCTCGCATGTCATTAGGAGATCAGCACTAATGAAGGGGGCTCCTCTGGGGCCCCGGGAAGAGCAGGGACGTGGCAGAGCAAATCCGGCGTTGGGGACGCAGATAAGGGACCCTGTGGCTGATACTGGGGGATTTGGAGCACAGATTCGAGTAGCCCCAAAGCATCCGGCAGGTGCTGGATGTGGGCTGGGGGCCTCAGCATCACCCCAGGGCTGTGGCCAGGTACCAGTGAGCACCACTACCCAGCAAGGACACCCCCAGCTGGATCTGCCCAGCCCCATGAAAACCCATCATCCTGAGATCACTTCCCCCATGACTTATCCCAGGCGACCCCAATATTTTAATCCCCAAAACCCCCTTTTTATGTCTTCTACACATTTTTTGCCTCCCCTCGTCTCCTCCTTTCCACCTCATCCTCCCCTTGATTCCTGTAAGTGATTCTGTGTTGTGGCTGTGGAGCCTCTGCAACTTGGAAAAACATTCTATTAACCTTCCTTGACTTTAAAGAGCATAATTACATTTTAATCTCATATTCCTACGTTATCATTCTAGACACAGAGTCATTTGAATGCAGATCATTCCCGGCTAATGTAATTTTACGATACAGTAATGAAGAGACGGAGCATGAGCTTGTAACACCCAATTTAGAGCTGACATTTGGGTTTCTTTTAAAGAAAAGTTTTCCCAGCCAAGGGCTTTTGCATCCTCCTCAGCCCTACAACGCAAGTGAGTTTTGGCTCCTGCTGTGAAGGGATGGGCTTGGATAGGAAAACGTGGCCGGTCCTAATAATATTGGTCATTAAAGCTGCCCACGGCTGCCCATGTGGGTGATTCAGCGTTTCTGCTGGTGGGCACAGGGCAAATTTGGGAACTCAATGATCCCTTGGTCCCAGGGAGACCTAAATCAGAGGCTGCGGTTACCTTCACCCTTCTCAGAGGGGGAATCACCCTCATTTTAGCCATCAAAAAGCCCGAGAACCCCCCAAAACCCAGGACAGCCATTCCCTCAGATTGGTGCATCCCTTCAAAACCACAGGACAGGAGACCGGCGCAGGGTGGGACCCCCAGCTGGGCAAACATTGGCCCGAAAATAGATGCCTCCCCTTACCCCTGCGTACCTCAGTTTCCTCTGGGCTGTGAAGCAATTCTCTCAGGTTCGTCCCCCTCCTTGCTGGTGCATCCGAAGCCCAGCAATGTCCACTTTATTTTTGAAAGCATTTTGATTTTGCCAGGGTGGATTTCAGCAGGACCACGGCTCCCCCAGGGGATGCTTCAGCAGAGCAGCAGCCCCTTCCCCACCCAGGGTATCACCACCCACCTCGTTTCAAGCTCAGCTGAACCAGTTTGGGTCACTGATCTAGCAGAAAAGGGATGCTAACGAGGGTGAGAAAATGAGGGATGCTAACAAGGGTGGGGAAAAGCCACACTCCATCCACCCAAAGGAAACTCCAGACTGATTTTTGTGGGTCCCTGCCTCAATTCCCCATCCTTGATGAAGAAGAATTCAGGATGGGCTGAAGAGTAGGAAATCACCTCAGAGGCTTCACAACAGCTGGTGGCACCACCCACCCCCCCATTGCCCACTCCCATCCCTCCCAGCATCCCCAAATGAGCCCTTCCTAATTGCTCTGTGCCAGCCCCAGTGTTTTAGGATGGGAGGGGGCGGCAGGTGCTCATTAGGCACCTGATTTCCCTCTACATATTAATTTCACATTGCCAAGGTCATCCTCAGCATTGCTGGAAAGGGGATCTGGGACCAGCAGGAATATTTATGGCCGGATGGGGTGGGGAAGGATCTTCACTGCTGTTTGCCTCGTACCAATATTTCCAACAGCCCATCAGTGATATGAGAGTGCTGGGTCTCAGAACAGGTGGGATCTGCTGAGTGCCAACAGGAAGGTCAATGCCAGCCCTGAGGATGCATTTTCCTTTTCTGCTCTCCCTCTGCCACTGGTTTCTCTGCCGCCTTGTTTCCTGGAGAAAAAGAGGTGGAGCAGGTGAGTGGTGGGTGGCAACGACGGGCCCCTTTGGGCCAGGTTGTGGCAGAGTCCTGCTCTACACCCCAGTGCTCTGTAGTCCAGTGCTGCAGGTGACCCCCTTGTCTTTGTGCACCCCAGAGTCCTCCCCTGCAGCCCTGACCCCATCGCTCCCCTCCAGCATCCCTCCCAGACTGGCGTCGTTTCAACCAGTATCCCTCCCAAGCTGGTATCCCTCCGTGAACCAGCATCCTCCAAAGCAGCATCCATCCCTGAATCAGCATCCATCCCCAAATCAGCATCTTCTGAATGAGCTTCCCTCCTCAAACTACCACCACTTGCAGATTAGCATCCCTCTGAAACCCGCATGCCTCCCAAAACCTGCCTCCGTCCCACACCAGCACCTGTCCCCAAACCAGCAGCCTCCAATCCAGGATCCCTCCGAGACCAGTACCCTTCCAAACAACAACCTTCTCTGAAATAGTGCCTTCTGAGTGAGCATCCCTCCCCAAACCAGCATCCCACCCAGACCAGCATCTTCTAAACTAGCATCTTTCCCAAATGAGCTACCTCCCCAGACCAGCATCCCTCCCAAACCTGCACCCCTCCCCAAGTAGCATCTTCCAAAACAGCCCTCTCTGAACCAGCAGCTTCTGAATGAGCATCTCTTCCCAAAACCACATCCCTCCACAGCCAGCATCCTCCCATGCCAGGACCTTCTGACTGAGCACCCTTCCACAAAACCGCACACACCCCCCATCAAGAACCACTCTCTGGGAGCTGGCCATCCCTGGGGTGGCCTGTGCCCCTCAGAGCAGCCACAGCTCGGTGAGGAGGGGGGGGGATTCACCAGCCCTGAGTGCTGCTGCTTGTGCTCCTGCACTGAATCACCTCAATTACAAAGTCACTTGGATGTGATTTAGGGGGAAAAAAAAAAAAAAAAAAAAGACAGGAAAAAAAACCACAAAACCAACAAAAAAACCCAACCCAGCCCTCTTCTTCTTCCTCCTCCTCCTCCCCCCCCTGGGAAGGGGTGACAGCAGCATAAATAGCAGCTGGCGCAGCACGGGGCCAGATGCAAAGCGAGCGGCGGGGCAGGCGGCTTTCCCTGGCACGTGTGGCACCGCTGTGGGCACCCTCCGCCATGGCAGAGCCTTCGCTGCCCCTCTCCTTCCTCTGCCTCCTCGCCTTGTCCTCCGCCTGCTACATCCAGAACTGCCCCCGGGGCGGCAAGCGGGCCCTGGCCGACACAGCCCTCCGGCAGGTACGGATGGGATGGGGACTCGGGGCGGGGGGGGTGGGACGGAGCTTTGGGGGGGCTCCGTGGGGTGCAGATGTTCCCCGTCACCTGTGGGCAACCTTGGCTGTGCCACGGTCCCCCAAGCAGCGCAGAGCACCCCATTTTGGGGGAAGGCTGGGGAACATGCCTGAGGGCACATGGTGGGGTAGTGGAGGAGGAATGAGTGAACGCTCCTCCCTCCCCCCCCCAAAATGCTGTTGTCACCTCAAGGTGAGGATGGTGCAAGTGCAAGAGCATGGTGGGGTGGGGGGTGGGGGATGGAGGTGGGGGTGGCTGTCTTTGAATAAAAGAGGGTGCAAGCTGGGTGTGCCCCCCCTTTTGGTTTTGGGGTATGGGCGGACTCAAGGGTCTCCTTCCCCCAGTGCATGCCCTGCGGCCCCGGGAACAGAGGCAACTGCTTTGGCCCTGGCATCTGCTGCGGCTCCGAGCTGGGCTGTTACCTGGGCACGGCCGAGACGCGGCGCTGCGCCGAGGAAGACTACCTGCCTTCACCCTGCCAGACCGGCGGGCAGCCCTGCGGCTCCAGCGGCCGCTGCGCCGCCCCCGGCATCTGCTGCACCGCCGGTAACATGGGGGGTGTCGGGGGTCAGCAGGATGGGGGGTCCAGAGGAGAGTTTGGGGTGGCTTGGGACCCGGTGGCGGGGATGGTAATGGCATTGGCATGGGTCAGTCCTCCAGTTAGACCTCACCTTCCAAAAGAGAAACTGAGGCACAGAGCAGCAACAGTGTTGTCCCTGTTTCGAGATAATTTTGGGGTAGTGGGGTTCAGACTAGACAGAAAGGAGAAATATGTTACAGTCAGGGGGGTGAGACACTGGCACAGGTTGCCCAGAGAGATGGTAGATGCCCCATCCCTGGAAACACCAAAGGTCAGGTTTGACGAGGCTCTGAGAAACCTCATCTAGTTGAAGATGTCCCTCTTCATTACAGTGACCTTTAAAGGTCCCTCCCAACCCAACCCATTCCATGATAAGGACTGGGTTCAGAGCTCCTTCTCCAGCCACCACCACCAGATATTTCCCAGCCAGGCACATGCAGCCTCCCTGATGTGCCAGAAAAATCCCAGCCAGCCCGTTCCCTGGTAAACAGGAGGGATGTGGCAGGAGCACGATCTGTGCGGGCACCCCTGGCCATCAACCCCTTTCCCACCTGAAAGTAAAACACTCGTGGTCCTAAATAACCCATCCCATCATAACATTTTGCTTTCTATTGAAGAAACCTGTGCAATGGACGCTGGCTGCCTGGAGGAGGGCAGTGACGGGGCTCAGGAGGCAGCAGAGAAGAACCTGACGGTGCTGGACGGCTCGGCTGGAGACCTGCTCCTCAAGCTGATGCACTTGGCAAACCGGCAGCAGCAGGGCAAGCATCCCCCCCTCTGAGCCGGGGCGCAGGGCATCCCCTGCACCATCACTGATCCCCCCACCCCAGCCTTGTAAATACGAGACCCAATAAAAGTCCTCGTGCACTGTGGTGGCTTCGTCCGGGGTGATGGGGACGGGTTATGGGGGACTCCAGGAGACCCATCTGGGGCTCAGGGATAGTTGGGTGGGAGTTCAGGTGTCATTGGGTCTTCATCCCCCATTTTTTGCCCCCAAGTCCCGATCCAGCCCCAGACTGTGGTCTGGCTCCCACACGCAGTGGTTTTGCTGGGCTGGGTGGAGGATCTGGCCCCGTCCTTGCAGCTCTAAGGGAAAGAAGCCCAGGCTGAGCCAGCCTTTGGCATCTGGCTGTTGGGTCCCACCCCGGGAGCTCCAGCAGCACGTGGAGTTTGGGGCATCACACCCCAGGAGGTGCCACCACCACGTTACCTCTTGGCCAGGACCCCTCTTCGAGGCAGATTTGGGGCCCTGTTGCCTTCAGGAGCAGGCATGGCAGGCGGCTTCAAGACACATCTACTAAAAATGATAAAAAGTAAGGAAAACCATCCCAAAAAACCCCCCAAGAGCAGAAAGATTTGGATTCCCCGCTTCATACAACCTCCCGGCTGGTCTCATCTTCCCCTACCAGATCAAATTGATCCGCAGCAGACACTGATGGGCAGCATCAGCCCCTGGCTTATTCCACAACACACCCCCCCCCAGATTTGGGGTACTGTTACCCCAACCCTCTTACCCTCTCCCAGGTCTCTTACCCTGGCAGGGTCCCTGCTCCGGGCTCTCTCTGGGCTGGAATCTGGCCACAGGGCGGGGGACAGCTCATCCTTTATAATGTCCCGGAGGGAGGTGTCACCTCTGAGGAGGTGGAGCTCCTCCACACCAGTGGGCCCCATCCTGCCCACATCAGGTCCCTGCACCTTGAGGGGGTGCAGGATTAACCCAGCACCCCGTTCATGCCATGACCATCTTATCCCAGCCCTGAGGAGGCAGAAGACACAAAATCCCCCCAAAATCCGTTAGGAAAGCACGGAGGGGTGACCCCTAATTCTGAGATAAAAAAATTGGTCTGTTGAAGCCCACCCTGGCACTCAGCCTGTGCCGGGGCACAGGATGCAAACCCCAATATCTCCTGCAGCAATGGGGGTGCATTGATGAGCTGGGGTGATGCTCCAGGCTGACGGGTGCCTCGGCATCGGGGCGCTGAGGTCCCCAAAAGCACCAGGAGCTGATAATTGTGTGGGTTTTTTTCCCCCATACTTGTCCACCCAAGACACATCCTAAGCCTGCCTGTGGGGGTCCAGGAACCCCCAGACTGGTTGCAGGGGCTCTGGGGTGGCGATTCCGCCCCCCCCTCCGCCCCGGTGCTGCAGTAGGATGGCAGCCGGGGTGGAGCTGCTGGGACACCACCCAGCAGGTGCTGAGCCCCATTTCCAACTCATTAACACAGACCCCGGTGCCTGGCTTGTCCCCTGGGACTGGGACTCATTGGCTGCCTGACCCCGGGCAAGTGACGAGGACCTGTCTGCCCTTGCCACCAGCCACCACGGCCACACTAAGCGGCAGATTTCAAAGCAAAGCCAGAGGGGACAAGAAGAGGTCGTGGCTCCCAGGCTTTGGGCTGCGTAATTCCCAATTAAGCAGGCGTGGGGAGGGACCAAGTTAATGGTCTTGATAGATGTAAGACTTGTCCACAGCAGAGGAATTTATTCAAGGCGGGAAGCTCTTAATTGTGGTAACAAAGGTGAGGGGCTGGGGTGAGCAGGACCTTATGTGATTGCATCAGACTTCAGCCCCGTCCTCACCACTGCTTCTCCTGGGGGTCCTTCCTCTGCTGACGATGTGGTCCAGAGCATCACATGCACGCCCCATGTGCAGCTCCAGGGAAGAAACAACAGGGAAATTTGGGGTTTCAGGCCTTTGCTGATGAGGTTTGATGTTTGCAGGCTGCCTTGGTGCTGTTAGATGAAATCAGGCAGGGATGGACTCAGTGTCACCACCATCCCAGAGCAGGACAAGCCCAGTGTTGAGCATCCCCTAAGAGCCAGGCAGAGATGAGTGAAAAGGACAAACACCACATTTCCCACCCCAGATTCCACACACAATCCCAGAGGATGATACGGGTTTGGTTTCTCCTCACCAGAAGGGATTTGAAGCCAAGGGAAACACAATGTTCTTCTCACTCCATTCCTGGGTAGATGTATCCCACCAGGCCTTCTTCCAGCCCTACCCGACCCATGCCAAAGGGGTCCCAAACAGGACATGGAATGACAAGTCACATCTCAGCAGCTCTAAGGGGTTGGCAGGGAAGGGACTCAAGCCCCAGACAGCATCCGCAGCCTCTGCACGTTTCCCCCGTCACAGTTGGAGTCATCACCAAGGAGAAAACCAACACCTTGGCCTTGACCTCACGTCCTCGACCTCTGACTATTAGCAGAGCCCTCCGGTGTGGGAAGCAATGCCTTGTGGTTTTTAAGGGAAATAGGTGACGCCGGTGGCGGCATCTGTAAGTAGTAGTCAGCACTATATATACACCACCATTCGGTGGGACGAGAAGCCAAAAACCTTCCCGACCCCACAGCCATGCCCGGCAAGGTGCTTGCCATCTGCCTCCTGGGGCTCCTGGCTTTCTCCTCTGCTTGCTACATCCAGAACTGCCCCATCGGGGGCAAACGCGCCATCCTGGACATGGAGATCAGGAAGGTAAGTCCTGGCAAGCTGAAGACCTTCTAATCTCCCCCTTCTCCCTACCTTCCCCAAGCCTTCCCAGGAGTCCTGCAGGGAAGATGTGGGCAGGAGGGAGGAAAGGACAGGGGGATAAGGCTCAACCTGACCCCAGATGCTTTCACTCTCCCCCACCTTTCTTTCCCGCTTTCCCCGAGCAGTGCATGCCCTGCGGTCCCAGGAACAAGGGCCGCTGCTTCGGTCCCAACATCTGTTGTGGAGAAGAGCTGGGATGTTACATGGGCACCTCGGAAACCCTGCGGTGCCAGGAGGAAAACTTCTTGCCGACGCCCTGCGAGTCGGGACACAAACCCTGTGGTGGCAGCGGAGGCAGCTGTGCCACCCCCGGCATCTGCTGCAGCAGCGGTGAGGGCAGCATCGGGTCCACCTCCCTTCTCGGACCCACATCGGGGGTGGGGGGTGGGGGATGTCACACACCAGAGGTTACAATATCAAAGCAGGAGAGGGGATGTTACCCCAACAATCATTTTTGTCCCATCCGTCCATCCATCCATCCATCTCCCAACAGCCAGGGCCACCCCACTCAGGCTTGATCCTGACCCCAGGGAAAGTGGTAAGAGACCACGAGGTTTCAGGGAAGGGGGAAAAGCAGACAGCAACCACCTTCAGGGGGCTGAGCAAGCAGCAGGAGTCCTGGTGAGCACGGCAGCCCGTGCCCCCTTCCTGCTTTCATTATGGTTTTCCAAAAGTCCCTGCCTGCCCCCCAAGTTAGACACTAACAGAGATCCTGCTACAAATCCGGGAGAGCTACAGGACAGAAATCCTCGCTTGGTGTTATTAAAAACCAGTGCCAGGGGGTCTCTGAGGACTGGTTTGTGCCATCTCATTTTACCCTGTGCTCCCCGCTTCCTCTCCCCACACAGAGGGCTGTGTGCTCGATTCATCCTGCGACCAAGAGATGCTGATTGCATAGACCACCCCGGAGAGAAGAGCCTGCAGGATCCCTTATCTATCGAGCTGTACCAGCTTCAGGCTGAGATCAGACAAGCCAAGGTCTGTCACTCAAACTTCAGTGATGATCTTAATTAGAAATAAAACTTGTACAGAAAAAAACCCCAAACCCTGTGTTTTTCGTTTGTTTGCCTGGTTTAGGCATAGACTCAGGAGGGCTGGCTGGAGAGAAAAAGCCATTTTTAGGAAAGTGTAAGATAAAAAGCAAGGATTTAAGATTGATTCCTGCAGATGGTGGTTTATCCGAGTGAGGGAGGGCAGAGGGAACTGTGCTCCGTCTGCCTGGGCTCTGGCTGCACTGCAGCAAACTCCAGCCTGGTGTCAGGTAGCCCAAAACCAGTGGTTTAGGAGCAAAATTGAGAATACAGCTCAGTCTGCAAGATCACAATAAGGCAGAACCACCAAAGAGGACCCAGAGTAATTACAGGATTATCTACAACTTAAGCCCCAGGTTACGAGTAAAATAAGGCTGAAGAGGGGGAAGAGAAAAGGAGAGACAGAAGCCAGTGTCATTTAGCCATCCTCTGAGCGCACTTTTCTCATTTAGCCACACCAACAAATGCACAGAGGAGGGTTTAAAGGATGAGCAGGTCCTTCTACCACAGCAGAAGCCAAAGAAACAATCGATTCTTTCCCCAACAGCAAAGAGCAACGGGTTGGTGTTTCTTATAAAAGCCATTCTGACCTCATTTTCTTTCAGAAGCATCTAGGGGGAGTCAACATGACAGTGCTGGGGCTACATGGGGGAGCTCAGAGCCACGATCTGCCTCAGGACCGTTCCCACTCTTCCTCCCTACACACTTTGCATAATGCAGGAAGGATCCAAACACATGGGAGGTGGAACCACAGAGTCAGAGTGACAGGAATACAAACACCAGCAGCTTCTCAGGCAGCTTCTCTGCTGCCTCACAGGGCTAAGACAGACTGCTGCTGCCTCTACCGCTTGTTGCAAGCCTAAGTTTCTCCCTCACCCTCCCTCCTGCAGGTGTTAACCCTCCAGAAGAACCACAACCAGACCCCAGGCTTTCTTCAACAATTCTGTGGTCGATTTATACATTAAAAGGAGAAAATGGGCTCGTAAACGGAGCCTTTGTACAGAAGCCAGGCCAGCACCCCCATCCCAGGCTGGAGCTGCTAAGACAACACCGTCCGTTTGACGATCCGCCCGTCCTTGTCGATGGCGAAGTTGTAGTTGCGAGGGTTGTCCAGGCACTCCTCAATCCGTGCGTCCAGGTTCTCAGGAGTGATGAACGTTTTGGCCTCCTCCTGAACGAAGGACAAGTAGTGTCTCTTAATGCACGTTAGCAGATGGGACACTACAGGCAGCGCACGAGCTGCCTGCAGAGCCTGCAGAGGTGCCTGCAGAGCTTGTGGATCTCTGAGAGACCAAGATGCCACCAGCATCGCCAGGATCTCAAAAGGAGCCAAGTTCAGAATGAAGAAACCTTTATTCTCCCACTTTGAATTATTCCACCCTGTTTTCAGAGCTCTCACTCAATCTCTATCCCATCCACACACTGTCAACACTCCTGAAAAGCGCCAACACTTGTGTTCCCAGCTACTGACATAAAAATCTCTGGAAAATAAGCCCACATTGCTCCCACAGGCTGCTGTCAAACCCCTCACAAGAACTGTTGGCAGTGTTCTCACCAGCAGGCACCAGATGCTCTTACCTGCAGCTGGAGAACCTCCTTCTCCTTATCCTTCAGGAAAGCCTCCATTATCTGGGCCCTGTTCTCTGCAGCCTGTAATTTGTGCCTCTTCCGTTCTTCCTCTTCTTTCCTAATTCTTTCCTCTCTGCCATATGGAAGAGAAAACAAAACAAGGCTTTGGTGAATGCTCACAGCCAGCAGGGTGGCATTTTGCTGAGACACTCTAATCCCTCATGATGCAAAGATGCCAAGTTTGACCCTGCCGGAACCAAGGGGAATGAGCAGAGCAGCCACACTGGGGAAGAGAGCTTGTGCTGTCCCCAGTATGGGGAGGGAGGAGAATTTCCCTCCTCCTGTGAGAAAAAAATTAATGCAAAACCTTAATGCAAAAGCTTTTAAACAGACTGGCACTGACAGGCGTGACACTGACCTGAGACTCAGCAGAGTCTGGCTCCCAAAGCTCCAGATTCGAGCATGTGATTCTACCAACAGGACTTATACGGGGAAGTTCAAGTGCTTTGTGACTGGCCAAGGGACAGCCAGTGGGGACAGAACGTTAACCCTCTCCTGCTTTCGAGATTCAGCAGATGCCGACTTTCTTAGAAGCATCAACACACCTCCCGTGCCTGACCAGAAGAGGGCTCCCGGGGAGCGGTGCAGGAGGGAACTTGGAGAAACTTATCCTCCCAATGACACCCACCTCTGCAGAAGAACAGGAGGCTGTCCAGAGCTCAGTAACCCACTCTTCAGCAGCAAGGGGCACGGGAAACATGATTGCTGCGTATGCGGATTTATTTTAAAACAGGTGAAAATTTAGGTCAAGTGTCTTTGTAAAAAATTAAGCCTGACCCTAACCAACCCGTGTGTCAAATTTAGCTCTGCATGAGCAAAAGTCAAACACATGAGGGGAAGTGGAACCCCCTGGCTTCACGCGGGGCTGGACTGACCTGCGAGCACGCTGCCGGGCGTTCTCTGCCTCGTTCCAGGCCATCAGGCACCGGTGCTCCTCCATCAGCTCCACCGAGTCCTCCTGGGACAGCAGAGCCTCCCGCTTCTTCTGCAGCACCTCGGCCCTGAACTCAGCGCTGCCAGGAGGAGAGGCTGCTGAGCTGCTGCCCGGGGCTTGGTGCCCGGGGAGGTGGTCCCAAGCCTGCTCCATAGCAGAGCCAGCCCCACCACTCCAACCTTGCCCTGCCCCACAGCCATCCCAGCTCCACCACCCCAGCTCTTCCCTCCCCCACAGTGACCTGGAGTCTAGCTACCCCTGCTCAAAAGGGGGCCCAGACACACCAGCCCTCCCCTGCCCCACAGCCAGCCCTCTCCCTCACAGCAGCACCACAGCCCCACAACCTACCTCTGCACCACGGCAGCCTTAAACGGCCACAAAGCCAACCCTCCCCTGCCACACAGCAGCCCCATAGCCCTATACCCAGCTCCTTGCCCCACACACAGGCCCCTGCCCCACAGGAGTCCCACACACAGCCTCCTGCCGAACAGCAACCCCATACGCAGAGCCACAGCTGGCCCCCCAACCCTCCCCTGCCCCACAGCCCTGTTCCCAGCCTCCTGTCCCACAGCAGCCCCAAGGCCCGGACTCGTAACCCTCCCTCCGCCCACCCCCCCAGTCCCCGGACAGGTACCGGAGGGCGCCGAGGACCAGCCGGTGCTGCCGGTACCGCTCGGTGACCACCAGTAGCTCCTCAGGGTCGACAGGAGGCGGCACCTTCAGCCGCGACGCCTTGGACTTGGCGGGGGGGTCGTGCCGCGTCTTGCGGCCCCGCGTCGGGACCAGATGCGGCCCCCAGGCGGGGAAGGGGCCGGGACCGCGTCCCGGTCGGGTGGCGGGGCCCAGCACGGCCGCCAGGGCCGGCCCCGGGCAGCAGCGCCTCAGCGCCGGCAGCATGGCGGCCCGCCGGACCGGACGTGACGTACCCCCACCGCGAGGCAGCACGGGGATCGGCGCGCGGAGCGAGTCATGACGGGAAATGTAGTGCGGGGCAGGCACCCCCCAGGGGAACACAGACACCCGCGGGACACACACACACACACACACACCGGGGATAAAGCCACCCACGGGACACAGACACCTCAGGAACACGGCGCTCCACTAGACACGGCCCCACAGGACACAGCCCCACGAGACACAGGAAACACGCCTCCCCTTTTACCCCCCCCCAGGACAGAGACCCCCATGAAACACAGCCCTCCCCGGCACAAGCCCCTCCCCACCCGAGACACAGCCCTCCCGCGGGACACGAGCTCCCCCGCACGGGACACGACATGCCCCACGGGACTTAGCCCCCCGAGAGACACATCCCCCTCTGCCATCTGACGCCCCCACCCACGCGACACAGCCCTCCCCCGCCACACAGCTTCCCCTCACCCCCCAGGGACAGGCCAACCCCAGCACACACCCGCCACCCACGCGGGACACCCTCCAGGCGGGACGACGCCCCCGACAGCCGCCACCACTCAGGACACGGTCCCCCTGGAGCCCCTTTATTGCCCGCGGGGACCCGCCGGTGGGTCGCGGGTGGGTTGGGTCGGTTGCGGTCCCGCGTGGGGTCGGTAGGTACCGCTCACCGGCGGCGCAGCGAATTCCCCTGCGGGAGCGGGACCGGGGTCGGCGGGGGCCGGTGCCGGTACTGCCCCCACGCCCCCGCCGTGTCCGTCTCCCTGCCCGCAGTGTTCCCCCCACGCGTGTCTCTCCCGTGCCCGCTCACCAGCAGCGGCTCCTCCAGCCACGGGGCCGGCGGCTGCCGGGGGGGGCATGGCGGGGGGCGGCAGCGCCAGAGCCGGGCCGGGACCTGCGGGAGAGAGCGGCCGCCGTGGGGAAAACGGGACCCGGGAGAGGGGAAGGGGGGCGACGGACACAACGACCCTCCGTGTGGGGGGGGCGGGAGGAAATAAACCCGGTGGAGGGGGTTAATCTGGGGAAGGGTAACCCGGGGACGGACGGACCGACGGACGGACGCACCGACGCACCCACACAATTCGTGAGCGGTATAAATGTGAGGAGGGGCAACGCGGCGGGGCGCGGGGTCCTACCTGCAGGGCTGGAGGGGGAGCGAGGTCCCTCTTGCCCCCCGGGTACCAGCCGTGGGACCAGTGCTGGCCGGGGCAGCGGGGCACGGCACAGGCCAGCAGCAGCAGCGCCAGCAGCAGCAGGGACCCGCGGGGTGCCATGGCTGGGGGGGCTGTGGGGGGAAGAGGGGTCCCTGTCCCACCAGCACCCACCCCAGTGGGTGCCCCGGTGGGGGGCTGCTGGGGGCTTGAGGGTGGAGGTGCTGGAGGGGTGAGCACCCATGGGTGCTGCATGGGGTGGGTTGGGTCCAGCGAAGAGGGGCACCTCAGGGTCCCATTTGGGGATGGAGACGCCAAAGGGGATGAGCACCCTGGGGTGCTGGCATGGGGTGGGTTTGGGATGGAGATCCTGGAGGGGTTAAGCACCCTCGGGTGCTGCATGGAGTGGGGTTGGGGTTAGAGATGTTGGAGGGGATGAGGACCCTGGGGTGCTGCATGGGGTGGGTTTGAGGATGGAGCTGTCAGAGGGGTGAACACCCATGGGTGCTCTTTGGGGTGGGCTGGGGATGGAGATGCAGAGGAGATGAGCCCCCGAGGATGCTGCTGGGCTTTGGGTCCAGCGAGAACGCACACCCCAGGATGCCATTAGGGTCTGATTTGGGGTGAGCAGAACCACCCACCCCGAGGTCCCTGCGTGTTGCCAGCTCCCACCAACCCACCCACCGCTGGCCACTGGGGCAGACTCACCTGGATGGGTGGATGTCGGTGGTGGCGGTGGCTGACTGGTGTGGTGGCTGGCCAGGCTGGGCACTGCTATTTGTAGGGCTGGACGAAGGTGACGTCGGCTCTGTTGCTGCTCCCACTGGGGACTGTGACCTTGCTGATGGCGTTGGCCTCCTCGTGCCAGTGCCTGTCGCCTCCTTCCCCCCACAAATCCCCTTGGCACTATGGGACAACACCCTGACACCTGGGGGTGTGGAGCAAACCCCTCGTGCCTCAGTTTCCCAGTACTGGCCCCAATTTCACAATTTCTCCTCCCATTTCAGCTTCATCGCCCCCACACCGGAGCCAGTGCAGACACGTAGCCCAAAGCCCAGCCTGCGGGATGCCACAGAGCCCAGGAAAGGGATTTTGAGAGGATCCATCCCTGGATTATCTCCAGCAGCTGTTCACATCCCTGCTATTTGCAGTGGGATGTGGCAGCAGGATGGGGCAGATGCTGTGGCAAAAGGTCAGCGCAGCTCCCCAGACTCCAAAATTCCTCTGTCCCCACAACAATCCCGGGAAGGAAGGAAAAAAAGGGAAAAAAAGCCATTAGTACCACCGGGGAGCAGCCAGTGCACAGCGAGTGGAGGGATGGAGCTGTTTGGGATGGTCCGTGTCCCCAGGTGGGTGGGCATGGCTCCCCCCTGCCACCATCCCAAGAGGGTCCCTGTTTCTTTTGGGGTCAGCACATTTATTTCTGAACGTGATTTACAGCTTTGGCCAAAAGCCCCCCAATAGGACGAGGGGTAACAGTTTTAAACTGAAATAGGGGAGGTTTAGATTAGATATTAGGAAGAAATTCTTTAGCGTGAGGGTGCTGAGGCACTGGAACAGATTGCCCAGGGAAGTTGTTGATGCCCCCTCCCTGGAGGTGTTCAAGACCAGGCTGGATGGGGCTTTGAGCAACCTGGTCTAGTGGGGGTTGAACTAAATGATCAGTAAAGACCTTTCCAACTCAAACCATTCTATGATTCTATGATCTCTTGAGATGCTCCTCCAGCACCTAGGGATGGAGGTCTCCTGGTCCAAGGATGGAGGCAAAAACCTGCAGCACATTGTCAATTTGAGATGGCTCCAAAATTTCTCTTTTGCTGCTGTTATAGACCAGGAAGAGGGAAGGGTGCGGATGGCACTTGAGCAGGGACACAACGGGTAAGAACAGAGAGCCTGGACAGCATGGAGCCACTCTTCTCTCCAGCCAGAGCCCCCAAACCCCATGCAGCAGCATCCCTTGGCTGCTGGGAGCCCGCAGATACCACTCCCTCCTGGAAGGGAAAAGTTGGGACAGCAGGATCATCATGAGCATCCTGTGGCAGGTGTAAAATCTGTCACCAAACTCGCAAATGTTTCCTTCAGGGAGCAAAAACTCCTGTTTTTCTGTTTGGTCTTTTTTTTTTCTTCTGGGGTTGAAATCCCAGCAGTCACTGTTCTGGTCATTATGGTTTCCAAACTAGCAGCACATGGTGGCCTGACCCTGAAGGAGGAACCTTTTATGTTTTTTTATACAAAAATTAGGATATTTATATATATACACACACACAGAATAAGCTTCTTTGTTTTTCTTCTCCTTTTGTTTTTTTTAAGACCTGACCCACAGGAAAATGTGAAACCATTTCCCTGCAGGTTCGGAAAAGCTTGTGCTTGTAGGGTTATGGTTTTGGGTTTGGTTTGTTTTTTTTTTCAGATGAGAGCCAGGATATCTTTTTCTTCATTTTTTTTTTTTTTTTAAAAAAAAAAAAGGCTTTACTCCCTCAAGAAAAAAAAAAAGATTTACAAACAAAATAACAGCCTGTATCAACTCTCCAGAAGAGAGATGGTATGACAATATTAATCCAAACATCACGCTATTTAATTCCCCAATAAAACATTGGAAAAAAAGGAGCCAACAGTATCTGCACTAACACTTTGCTACATATAAAATCTCCAGCTAATATGAAGCTTATGGTACCAACCTCTAAAACAGTTAAGATATATACACATATTTTTTTGGGGGGGGTATATTAACAAACAGAATATTACAAAATATTAAAGAAGGCAACTCTTCTGTCATTTGTTTCAGGGCATGGACTTTTTTTCTTTTCTTCACTTGAAGTTGGCGTAGTCTGAGAAGGCGTCGATATATTCCTGCACCACCTTGTAGCAGAATTCGTACTGTTCCTGCAGGATTCGGGGAGAGCACAGCATTAGAACAAGAAAATTCACACTTGAGACATAATTTGATGTTTCATGGTCTGCAGCGATCTGGGACCAAGGTGTCTGCAGCCCAAATCGGGGGCAGGAAGTGGACTCCCACCCATCAGCAGGTCCCACCTCTTTTGTGCCCCACAAAAATGGGCTGCCCACCCTCTTGCTGGGGTGCCACCAGCAAAAGAAACTCTGCTTTCCCCTTCCTCTCTGAGGTCCTATTTTGACCCCCAAAAGACTTTTTTTTAAATCCCTGAGCATCCTTGCAAACCTCTCTTGCAAGACCTCATCTAGTCCTGCCTGCTCCTCCCCTTCCTGACCCGGTGCCTGCCCCAGCCTGTGTCACAGCCACTTCAGGACAGGCTTCCAGAATCTTGTAGCCCATAAATACATGGGCTGTGGCTGAGGATGTCTCCAAGGAGGCTCCTACAACTTGTGCCAGAGTTCAAAAGGTGCCTTGAGCCAGCCAAGCTCCATTCTTCCAGACGTCCTAAGAGAAGGAAGGAGCAATACCCCCTGACCCCACCTCCATCCCATAGTCTTTTATAGAGAGAGAAAACAGGAAGTTTTTGCTCAACATTGAGTCCCCAGCCCGTTCCCGCTGAGGTATGGGGTGGCAGGAGGAGCTCAGCTGCACTTACCAGTGTCTGCACCATATGCGGCCTCTGTAGTCTTAAACTCTTCACTGTCTGAAAGACATCAAGAATCCCTTCTGCCTTCACCCTTTCCAGGACAGTGCTCAGCGCACAGAAGGTGCCTGTTCTTCCTGCTCCGGCACTGGCAAAGAGAAACCAGAAGGTAAAGGAAACCATCCTGTCCTCACTGGTTTGCCCAGGGGACAATTCATAGGGGAACTAACGGAGAACTGGAGGAGTTGGTGGTGCTGCCCCAGGCTCTCCTAGTTTATCTAGGACATGCTCTACAAGACTGAAGCCTTGTTGCTTAACTGAGCAGGAAAACCCCATACCACATCTGCCCAGGCTGCTTCTGCTCAGCCCAAGTCTTCTGATGGACCTTTGACCATCTCCAAAACTTCTTGCAAAGCAGGTCCCCTTGGAGGCCAACCCCTGCTCCACATGGGCTTTACCTGCAGTGCACAGTGATTGGGTGGTTGCCAGACTGCTGCTGCTGCTTCTGCACAGCTGCGATGATGTTGATCATTCCCTTCCCATCCCCAGGGATCCCAACTTCTGGCCAGCCGTGGAAATGAAACTGCCGAATCTGTCGGCTCTTGTTTTCCTGGTGAAAGAGCATAACTTGAGGTCAGTAAGTTGGTGGGAGACCTGTACCAATAAACCCACCAGCTCAAGGCTTTGGGAAAACCATCTCCTTAGGAAAGCTGTCCACTTGCAGAGGGCAGGCATTCCTGAGGCATGGAGCAGGGCAGGATGTGGGGAACAGAGGGGATGCTGGGTGGTGGCCACAGGGACAAGGCAGAAGGAAGACAGAGGCTACTGGGTGGCAGCAGGGTAGAGGGGCTGGATGAGAAGCGATCAGCAGGACAGGAACCCCCACAGGTGGGAGGTAAGTGTAGGGAAGTAGCTGGGATTGCAGGGAATGGATGCTACTTTGGGATGACAGGGAGATGATGGAGTTGAAGATGCCAGAGGGGAGGTCCAGCACTTGCAAGAGGAATTGCAAAGCACCATAAACATCAGCGAGGGTTAATGACAGTCAAACCCAGAGTGCCCGGAGCTCCTCACAGGGAGTAGGCCAGACTCTTACCCTGGTGTTCGTTACCAGCAGGTCCCGCACCGTATAGCTCTCACACTCCTCCTCTTTTTTCAGCTCCACAGTGATATCTCCATAGGACACGGAGCCGTCAGATGGCCAGTACTGGGCACACTTCTCCTGAGAAAGCATTAGAGGAGGGCACAGGATAAAGACCCTGTATTTTTCCCCACAGGCTTGAACGGAAGAAATTTTCTCCTGAGGCTGGCAGCTGCCCAAAGCCAGGTGGGATGCCATGAGCTCACTTGGGAGAGGAGCTGTCTGCTGCACTCAAAGGTGCTTTGAGAACTGAGGGTTCAGAGTTGGTCCACACACAACTGGATTCTTTGCATTAGAAGTAGAGAGTGAAATGTATTTCCTCCCAGGGCAGGGGTGAAACAGCACCCAAGGTGTACAGTGATGGCACTGCAGGGGCCATCGGGAGATTTTAAGGGGTCGCACTGATTTATTTTGCTGGTGCTGCTATCCCCAGGCACTTACCTGACCTCTCTCCTCCAGCTCCGTTAGCATCACTATGGAGCAAGATTTCCATTCCCAGATCATCCTCCAGAAGTCCTCTATCGTGTGCTGCAGCGGTCCTTGGCTGGCGATATAGGAGTCCTTCTGGCGATAACCCTGCAGTTTGAAAACAGGGTTAGCAGTGAATGGGCAGTGCCTGGCTGCTGAGGTGCCAAAGGTCAGCAGCAGGAGGAACACTCCTGGACATGGTCAGGTTACCAAGCTCAGTTACATTTTGGGACCATCATGACTGCCCTTGTGAATGATGACAGTCTGCGCAGAGAAACCTGCTCTCACTATGTCCTTGTGCATGGGCATTACCAACCACCGCTTGGAGCTCAAGTGCCATCAGCCAGTGCTTTACTGTGATAAAACCTTTGTTTTTAAAGAAATGCAGTGGGAGAGGGATCATACTCTCTACACGTACATAGCCTTATCCATTTGGTGAAGAAAGATTTGAATTTCCAGCACTTCTAAAAGTGATGTTGCAAAGTCTGACAGTTGTAGCAGAGCCTTGCCCAAGCTCAGAATACTTCAGGTATGATTTTTACTGGCATGACTTTTGGAAGAAGTAAGCAAAACTAGATGGAACTAGATGATCTTTATGTCCCTTTCAACCCAAACCATTCTATGATCTATGAGAACCAGTAGTAAGTCTGGCTGACTCTGGCTCTTCCACAACCACAAATTGCTTCTGTTTCCAAAACCCCTCCGATGTTCCCCTGTGCCCTCGCTGCAGACTGTGACTAAAGATGCTTCGTCATTTGGAGCTTGTCATTTAAGCAAAGTTCAGCAGAGGCAGGAAATTGAATCCTCAACAAAAATTGCTTACGTGACATTTAAGCTTTCTGATCTCGATGCAGAACAAGGCAGCTGCTCCTGCCTGCATTGTGTCAGATGCTCACGCAGCCAGAGCAACCCGCAGGGACCCAGCAAAGGAGATTTCAGGGAGGAATTAATTTGGGATGTTACAACTGGGAATATGCTGGTTTTGCTGGTTCAACCCCTGGGAGTAATCATCCTTTGGGGGAAAAAAAAAAACACCCATGCCATTAGGAGATGAAAATAGAAATTGGGCTAGAAAAAAGCAGGGCTTTGTTACTCAGCCAGTGTGGGCATCACTGCATGAAAATAAATACGCATAGCATACAAGATGCTCCCCTGAAGTCAACAGTATTACTCATGAGAAAAGGATGTGCAATCACCTACGTCCTCCTTGAAGGGAGGAAAGTACTTAACCTCTCTGCCTCGCCTCCTCCCGTCACCCAGAGAGGTGTAATGGGATTGACCTGTTTTTTCTCAAGGGTTTTGGGATCCGTGTATCACTCCATTACCTAATCTAATGGATGTTTTCTGACCAAATGAACAGTGCTGCATAGCAATCATTTCCACGGCTACGTGTATCCATTTCTCCAAAGCCATCATCAGAGCCCGGAGTTGCAGAAGTGAGACCAAGATTTAGGGGCTCTGTTCAAGCTTCACCTTTCCTCTCCCACCATCTGTGGGTCACAAGGAAACTGTATATACAGAGGGGTTTTTGGAGAAAGAAAATAGTACCATCTGGTGACACAGAGAATAGTCAAGTGGAAAGAGCCTTATGAAACCCAGAGAAGGAATGTTTTGGGACAAATCCTTTCGATACGAAGCAGCAGGAGGTAGTTTCCACTGGGAGAAGACGGAAAGAAGATTCAAGAAGACTCACATCAATGAAGGAAGCGTTTACATAGTCTGTGTTCTCTTCACCTCTCTTCACTGGAATGATTACTCGGTTGAACTCATCTGAAACAGAAGTGAAATGATTTGAGTTTTGGGGAACAACTTCAAAGCATTATTTCTGGATAACCATGCATGGCCTTTAGCTGGGAAGTTGCCAAGCCCTAGGTGAGAGGACAGAGATATGGGAAGGGGAGCCCTGTGTTTACAGCACCCGACTGGGACACAAGACTAAGTTCTGCTCTCTGCCATGCCCTGGTCTGGGGAAGGAGAAGCGGGTGCTGAGGACTCCAGGAGCAGGACCTGCTCAACACAGGGACTCCCTTCTCCCTTGAGGCTGAAAGCCTTGGCAGCATAAACCTGCTGAGAAGAAAGTCAGGGCAGAGACAGGGTAGAATAAAAGCAAGAAAGTCCTTGGGGCAATGTTATATTTGGCCATGAAAAAACACCTGTCCTTGACTCTGCCCCGTCTCTTAATGCTGTCCCTGCTATCCCAAGCTATCCTCAGTCCACTACTGTGGGCACCAATGGCTCTGTCTTGACAGCTCCTGAGCACTCACTGAACTACAAAATGGTTGAGATTGGAAGGGACCTCTGGAGGTAATCCCTACTCAACTAAGACCACCCAGAGCTGGCTGCCCAGGACCATGTCCAGATGGCTTTTGAGGATTTCCAAGGATGGAGACTCCACAATCTCCCTGGGCAACCTGACCCAGTGCTCGGTCCCCCTCATAGTGAGAAAGTGTTTCCTGATGTTCAGGGGCATCCTCCTGTGTCTCAGTTTGTGGCCATTGCCTTTGGTCCTGTCACTGGACACCAGCCGGAAAGAGCCTTTGCTGCAAGGGCACACTGCTGGCTCATGATCCACTAGGTGTCCACTAGGACTTTCAGGTCCTATCCTACCAAGCTGCCAAGCTACTTTCCAGCTGGGTGGCTCTAGCAAATCCTGGTGCCTGTGGCTGTTCCTCTACAGGGGTGGACCTTTGCACGTCTTCTTGTTGAACATCATGAGGTTTGTATTGGACCTTTTCTCCAGCCTGACTCCTGTCTCCACAATCACCCAAATGGTCCCCTCCCCCATTGGGCATGCTTTCCTCAAGAAAACAAACAAGTCTTACATGGAATTATCTGAAGCACTCTGTTCTTCTTCATGTTTGCTGGCAAGTTGCCCGTTCTCATCTTGTCATTCTGAATTTTGATTGAAGTGAGCTTCTACAGAGAAAGGAACAAAAGCAGAGGCAGCTTTCAGAGCTGCTCCACACCAGGCAAGTGCATGGTGGTTCCCACAGCTCAGCACCATCTAAGCAGATCCACCAGGACAAGAATCACGCTCACCTTGAACTCCTCTTCCAGCCCGTTGCTGCTGGTCCCTGGCACTTTGTTGTAGATCTTCTGAAGGTGTATTTCTAATGAGGTCACCTCCAGCTCTGTGTCACCGTAGAGATAGTGCTCCAGAAGTGCTTGATATATAAACACATACTGCATCTGCAAGGGTTGCAGGGAGAAGCCATTAGCCTCTGGTTGATGCTCAGTGAGTGCATCGAAGTGCCTGCACACATGCTGGCAGCAAACCCACTACCCCACTCCCCACCCATGCTCGCTGAGCATGTGGCACCCCTCTGAAACCCCAGAAAAGTGGGTAACAACCTTTCTGTTGCTGTACAGGTACTGGGACCTTATTTGCTACATGACACAAAGCTGACATGTCAAAAATCTTTCTCCAAGTTTGGAGAAAAGGAGGCTGAGGGGAGACCTTAGCACTCTCTACAACTACCTGAGAGGTTGTAGCGAGGTGAGGGTCAGTCTCTTCTCCCAGCTGAGAAGTGACAGAATGAGAGGAAACGACCTCAAGTTGTGCCATGGGAGGTTTAGACTGGATATTAGGTAACATTTCTTCACCAAAAGGGTTATCAAGCATTGGAACAGGCTGCCCAGGGAAGTGCTTGAGTCACTGTCCCTGGAGGTATTTAAAAGACATGTGAACGTGGCACTTTGGACATAGTTTAGTGGTGGACTTGGCAGTGTTAGATTAACGGTTGGCCTCGATGATCTTAAAGGTCTTTTCCAACCTAAATGATTCTATGATTCTATGGTTTATGAAGGGGATTAAGAAGAGCAGGACCCAGTGAAAGGATCACTTGATGCAGCATCCTTCAAAATGAGGGATGATGCTCAACCTGCATGTAGACTTCACTGCAGGCTGGGTACCGAAATCCAACTCCAGCGAGCAAAGCCCAGAGGAGATGGCAGCAGCACACTTACATCTGTCTGTACCATCTGGCAGCGCTGAGCCCGGATCCGGCTCACGAAGCCATAAACGTCCACCTTCCTCTCTGCGTGCATCATGTCCAGCATGGCATCGATGACGATAAAAGTGCCCGTACGTCCTACCCCGGCACTGAAAAAGCAGAGGGGACGAGCGGTCAGTGCAGCAGTGTTGGCATTAGGATCCTTTATAGAGTGCCCAAGAGTGAGCCAGACGCTTCCCAGCAGTGAGTAAATAGCAAAATCTGTTTTGGAGACGACAGAGATCCCCAGCCTGGTGTTCAGCATTGCCTGGGTTTTGCAGAGACTCGCACACAGCATCTCCAGCAGCTGCTGTGACCTGAATGCATGAAGGCACAGAGCAGGGTGAGCCAAAGCAAAACCTGAGCCAGTTACAGCTTTCAGAGTCCTATGGGCTGCCTGTTCCAACCAGCTGCCCGCTGCTCCTTCCAGTCAACCTCCATCAGGTTTCTGTGCTGGTAACTCAACCATTGAGGAGAATAAGAAAGATGAGGCCATGCAAATGTTACAGAAAGAGAAAGCTTTTTTGTCAGCTGCCCCCTGAGAAGAAAGCTGGAAAAATGGACTTGGGAAGTTGCAAATAATCTCTGATCATCTCTGCCTTTAACCATGGGGCTTCCCCTTACTGAAACATGGAAAGTCTCTTCAGCTTCCCCAGGCTTGCTGCTGTGCCTGAAACCACTCCATGTGTGGTCAGACACCATTGTTTGTGACACTCAGCATGGTCCTTGCTCCCAGGTGAGCTGAGTACTGCTTTATTGCAACATGGGATGTTGCCCTCTTGTGCTCAGGGCAGTGGAGAGGCAAGGGAGATGCCACCAATGCCCAGCAGTGGTGCTTAGCTTGGCTCACTCAGCATCCAGATAATCCAAATGAAGACCACTAAACACCATCACATTGCTGATTCCAAGAAGTTCCTTCAATTCATGTGCATTTTTTATGAATGTTCCCATGTGGAACATTCCCGTTTAACAAAGGAAGGTTAAGTAAAAATAATAAAAAAGGCCTGAAAAAACCCCACCTTTTAGTATTAAATAAGAGATACTTTCCAAGCAACTCAGAAGAGCCTAGGCAGGACTTACCTGCAGTGCACTACTATTGCTCCTGCATATTGGGGATTACACGTCTTCACCTTCTTCAGGAACTTCAGCATCCCGATGGGGGTGAAAGGGACCCCAAAGTCGGGCCAGCTGGTGAAGTGGAACTGAGTCACCAGGCGCTGAGGCTTCTTGTTTGTGACGTCACCAACCTGAAGGGGAAATGTTTATTAAGGTTAATGATAAATACTTGTATTTCCCTTCTTTCCCCAAAAGCAAGGGCAGAGAGGGAACTACAGACCCAAGACTGAGCTGGATGGCATAAGATGCTGTAGCCTCTACAAGCCGAAAGGGCATGGACCCAGACTCCGGGGCCAAAATAGTCCCTAAAAGCATGACATTTTAATTGCCCAACACCATATCCTGCATCCAAGGGGTGAGAGATGCCAACCTGGCCTCAGCTGTGGCTCTGACCTGGCAGAAGCTGCCATATGTCGGCCCCAGTGGGCTCAAACAGAAACTGCCACTCTGTCCTTTCCCACACCTCTGCCCACAGCATCCTTAATTAAAGGCAAGGGAGGAAAACACCCACATCCAGGCTGTTGGAGGCTCAGGAGAACCCCACTCAAGATACAGACAGCTTTTCAGTTGCCAGCTCTCCCTTGCCTGCCTTCGAGAGCAGCAGGAAAACAAACAGAGCGACTAAGGCATCCAGAGCCTTCTCTGGAGGACGAGAAAACATAGCAACAGATGGGAAAGCAATCAAAACCAACGCATATGGCACTGGATTTTGTCTCAGCTCTTGGGGTAAATCTGATTATTTTCAGGCATTAAGTATCAGTGGGTGAGAGCGGGAACCAATACTGGTAACAGCAAGTGGACAGAATTTCAGCCCTGGCACCCATCAGCTTCCCTGCTCTCAGTACAACCATGCTGGTACCCACTGGGAATGTGCTCCCAGGTGTTTAAGGTGAGTGAATTCTTAATAGTTCTAGTTAAAAATGGATGCTGGGGGTCATTTCATCCACACTCTGCTCTCAAGGCATCTTGGTGGAATCAAGGAGCACACTAGCACCTATTGGATACCCAGCGCAGAGAGGGAAGGGATGGGATGGGAGATGTGAGCCCCAGCACCTGCTGGATGCAGAACTTTCGCACAGTGTAATCCACCAGGACGGTCACGTCCTCCACGGACACTCGGATGTTCCCGTACGTCCAGCAGCCCTGATCCGGCCAGTACTGGGCACACTTACACTGCAGGGAGAGAAAATGGGAGCAAGTAAGCTCTAGTCCCTCACAAGCCTGGGATCGGCTCCAGGACATGCCCATGGGCATGAGATTCAGACAAAGTTGGATTAGATACCAGCCCATGAAGCCTCCTGGAACCTACCTCTTTCCTCTCTTTCAGGTTGGTCACCATGACAATTGTTGCTGTGTTTTGCTCCCAAATCATCCTCCAAAAATCATTCACGGTTTCTTCCTTTGGTCCTAAAGGGAAGATAAAAAGAAATGTGGTCTTTGGGATCAATCCCTCAAGCACTGAGACTGAAACACAAGTCACACGTAGATGATGCAACACATTTTTTGCCAATAGATGTCAGCACAGGAGGTGTTTTGGTGTCTGTGAATGTCAGCTAACCCAAGGAACAAGCCTATCACACAAGAAAGAGCTGGGGCTTTTTGGGTACATTTTATGATGAATTCCATTTTTAGCCCAAGAAGGGGAAATCAGATAAATGGAGCATGGAAATGACTTGCCCAAGTTCACACAGGGATATTGTGGCCATCACAAGTAGCTCATAGAAGACCTGTTCCTGAACATTATGCTTTAACCACGGGATCCCATTTCAATATAGCACAAGAATAGTTACCTGCTGCCTGCCAGATAAGGAGCTGACTCAACCTAGACCTCCCCTGCCAAGCCTGAGGCTAAGGGTGAGCCAAGAGAATATCAGAGGCAAAGCTTTACTGCAGCCAGGGATCACTGACGGACCTGATCCACCCTTCCTTCTCCAGCAAGAGCCAGGCAAACTGGCAGGCGATGTTCTAAGCCACTTGCAAGTCAAGAGAGGAAATGCAAAGCACCTCCCATGGTCAGATAACCCCCCTTTTGCTAACATGAACCTCCCTGTGAACAGGCATCTTGGTTTTAGGGATTTGTTTTGAGTGGTAAAGGGAAAGCAAGAGAGCTGGAGGGCTACACATGGTTCATGCAGGCTGGTGGTGCTATGGCTAGGGGCAGCTGATCTTGGGAAGACTTGTGATGCTTATTGCTCTCAATAGCTGGTAGATCTGCCTCTGAACACCACAGAGAAATTTCTCTCCAGGTGCTCAAGCCCACATTCTTGTTTGCTGCATTTTAAAAAGGAGTAGAAATGAAACCAGATCGGTGTGATGCTTTCTGTTATAACAGATTCAGGGAATTTAAATGAGCAGCTCATTTCCAGAGATCATAACCACCTGCAGGCTCAGGGAAGAAAGGCTTTGACACCCTCCAGCAAATGGTATTGCACAGGTAGGGGTTCCTTTCCTCCCCTAACACATCCAGCACTAGTCTTTGACTGGGAAAAACATTTTGAGAACACACTGTGGACAAGCCAAGCCTCCTTTTGACCAGGGGACATCTGCAAGGCACTGTGCTGTGTTTAAAGTGGCATAGCTTTAAGGGCAGCACAGACCAGAAGGGCACCAGCCCAACTGCCACCATACAGAGTAACAGAAATAACCAAGCGTTTACCTTGTGCAGCAATGAATTTGTTTTTCTCTTGGTACCCCTATAGAGAAAAGAAGAAAAAGGAAGACTGATGAAAGACAAGTATTTGTTTAACACGAGAGTCATTAAATGCATCTATATCATTACTAAATAGAGACATCACCTGCTCTGTTGCTCACTCCCCCTGTGCAGAGAAGGGGCTGCAGCCTCTGAGGGGAGAAACAGCACTGACAGTAGGGCAGCAATAATGGAAAATCCCTATGTAAAGGGTTCCTGACCCGCAGCAACACTCCCCATGCTCAGGTAATGTGGGAACAACCCCACTTGTTGGCACAGAGCATCACTGAAGTGGTACCTGACAGCCTTTCTGCTGCAATCAGACCCTGCATCCAGAGCATCATGTGAAAATCAGCATTAAAATTTGGGAGACCGGGCTGTTGAACTCGTGGGAATTGACTTTGTATACTTCCTAATGGATATTTATTTATTGCTCAAGAAAGTAAAAAGCTCTTTTGGGTCTCGCTTTCTTCACATGCCTCCATCTCTCTCTCAAAGTCTACTTCTTCATATTACTCTTCCAATTTATTTGAGCTATATTTTGATAATCACATAGGACCCATCTCCTACTAGAAGAAGAGCAGTGCAATGTTGCTTCTATTTTATCTGGGTTCCTTGATTTCTTTTTCATTCCCTTCCCACGTCCAGCCATGCTAACTGGGAAGTATCAATGATTAACCAGCCACACCATTCATCAGCCATTAATCAGAAATCCCCAATTCCTGCAGGAATTGTTCCCAAAGACCTTCCAAACCAGCTACCTTGGCTTTGTAGCACCCCAAAGAGTGGAAATAGAAATTTTAGAAATGGGGAAGAGAAGTTGGAAAAGATAAAACCATGGCAAAGCAGGTAAGGGCAGAGCTACAGCTAGAATTTGAGTTCCAGCTCTCAGCCTCTTACTCCAACCGTGCTTGTCCAGGCTTAAGGTGTGCAGCAAAGCCACACAAATGTTATGAGATCAAAACCCAGCCTAATTCATTGCTTCAGAGGAGCTGGTGAGACGCTAATATAGGGGGTAGTCTCTTAACCATCCTCTTCCAGGCACAAGTCACACCCCATAAAGGCCCCATGCTCCCCACATGGGACCAGGCACTGCTGGCTGGGGAGCAGCTGGTGGGGATTTCCCTTTCAAATCACAAAACTCACATTAATGAAGGAGGCATTGATGTAGTCAGAGTCAGGAACTCCTTCAACAGGAGTCAGGTGAACCCTGGAATGATCATCTGAAGGAAAATTAAAACTTTGCATTAAAAACAACTCCCTCCATGTAGCTGTTGTCTGGCATAGCAAGAAAGCTGTGTGTTGGAGCAGAGCCCAGGCTCGCTGGCTCCTCCACACAAATACCTTTATACCCCAAATTCTTCTTGCTTAAGCCTGGAGAGGTGCTAGACCTCACCCAAGGAAGTTTTTCTTCTGCAGAGTGCACACATTTGAGGAAGCCCCCAAGGCAGCACACCCCCATGCCACCCAGCAAGAACTGCCCATTTTGGCATTTCCCTTCCATTAATTTTCCATGGCCTCCCAGAAATGGAGGCCTCCCATCCACTAATGGCTTCACGGAGCAACTCCTAGTAGGCATCTAAAGCTAAAGCTGATGCAGCCACCCATCTGTGAGGTGAAATGAACCCAACCATGCCCTTGCCCATCCCCAAAACAGGGAGCCCTGGCAGTAGCAATGGATGTGCTCCCCCCTCCCTGCAACATGCTCTGATACCTACAGGGCAAAATGTTCACATATCTGTTCTTCTCCTTGTTCTCCTCCTTGGAAGCAGCTTCACATGTGGCCTGTATGGGACATGCTGGGAGAGCCTGCAATGGCAGAAAGGCATGGCTTTTTCCATGATGATGTTCTTACTCATGGCACAGCAGAAAGCACAATGCAACTGGTCGGTCAGTGTACATTGCATCTGGGGGTAGTCACCCTTTGCTGGGCTCCAGGAGGTAGGTGAGCAACAATCCCTTGCCCATTTTCTCCTTCGGACATGATCCCACCACCCACACCCCTCACCTTCGCCTCAGCACCAGCTTCTTGTCCCCACTGAGCTCAAGGTGATCATTTAAATAGTCTGGGCTGGACCAGACAGAAAATTGCTTCCAAAACGTGCTAGCTGGAATCTCAGGATCCATGAACACGAGGTGGCAGCAAAACCTCTGACACCAAATGCACCAGCTCAGTGATCGAGTTCATTTCTGCCCACAGAGGCTCCTGCTGAGATTTCTTGTTAACAATAAATGCTAATGGTGACCCGATTAAAGCTTCCATCGCCTGAGTACACTCAGTGATGAGAAGGATTACCCATGCAGGGAGCTGTTCGTCATCAAGCAGTGCCAGGGACTTTTGGATTGGGGGGTGCTGGGGTCACAGGCGATACTATCCCAGTCACAGCAGCCAGGTTTCACACTCAAGCAGAGGAGGTGCTTTCCCCACACAATTATTCGACATCCTCTTTGAATAGTACAGAGGATGAGAACGTATTGGAGGTATTTGCCATCCCTTCCTCCAGCTGGCAGGACAGACATGCTTCGGGAACGGAAGCCTTCAGGGCAAATGAGTATTTATAACCCGAAAAATTCCCCTCCCTGGGCATTCACTGCACCTATTTAGTTTCATCGAAGCACAGCCAGGAAGGGTATCAAGTTGTGCAACAGCTGGAGAAAGTTGAGTGACTTTTTATTTTTCTTCTCGTCATCCTCATATTGCCATATCGCGCCTTGGACCTAAGGCTTAACATATTTGCAGATGACATTTTTGCCGTGTGGACAACCAGATCAACAGTAGGTTTTCTTTTGTTAATTAGGCTAATGGAAAGTCCAGATAGTTGAGCAGCTCCTATGTTACATGCTGTGATACTCCAGCCAGCTCTTTAAATTTGTGTCCTACCTCATTACTGCTCTGCCTGTTTTTGTATTGACACGAGGAAAAACATTTATTGCCACCAGAATGTACAGAGCAATGTCAGGAAGAGGCAGCCATCTCAGAAGAGATGCTCTGGCATCATGGGATAAGCACAATACTGGAATTATGACTTGCACCTGAAGGCCAACTGGTGTCCTATAAACTGCCATCTTTCTGTTTCAGGTTTAACAGCTCATTAAAATAGATGGGGTCATTTCTATTTCTCTGTCAGAGCTCTTGTTTTGGCTGCTTGTGGATCCAAGACAATGACATGTCACACCTTGACATGCCATTCATTTTGGCAATGTTTCCCTCGTAGCCATGAGGATCGGGAAGAGAGAGCCAGTGCCTGGGAAGAAAGCAGCAGGTAGGGAAGCTCTGAAGACCCCAAGGCATCCAGGACACCTCCTGAAGCCAGAAAACGTAACCCTGTGTTAGGACCCTGTAGCGCTTCTTGCTAACAAACCTCTGCTTTCTGTAGTGAATGTGAAGGGTAGAGACTTGCCCACCATCACAGCATATTTAGGACCAGAATCAGTCCTCCCACCTTGCATTCTTTTGAGAAATCCATGAGGACTGGGCAGACAATCATTCCCTCCGTGAAGCTCTCAGATAAGGTCTTGACTCAATTACCCCCTGGGTTGATGTGCCATCACTGAGCTGGGTACCACTGCACATTGCAGCTTCTCTCTCATGTACCAGCTGTTTTGTCCCTGCTTTATGAAGTGAGACCAGATTTTGCCCCATTGTGCATTGTAAGCCAGACACCAAGAGCAGCCTGAGGGATTTAAGGGGAAGAAGCAAAGTGACTCACGTTGAACTCCTCCCGAAAGAGCTTGTTGTCATCTGCCATCCGGCGGTTGATCTCCTCTTCCAGCTTATCAACGGGTAGAGGTGGGTATTTACGGTTGGTGCTGGGGGAGCGGGCGAGCAGCGGCATGCTCTGAGGCTCTGCAACAACACCCATACATCAGAAGTGCCCACCCAGCCTTATGTCCAGCACTCATCCATGCCCAGGTGGGCACAGGGACCTCATACACCCTGGGATTTTAGGGCCACCTTGCATCCTCACTATTCCATATTTTCACAGATAGAATCATAGAATGGTTTGGGCTGGAAGCAACGTTAAAGATTATCTAGTTCCAACCCCCTTGCCAATAGGCAGGGACATCTTCCATTAGATCAGGTTGTTCAAAGTCCCATCCAACCTGGCCTTGAACACTGCCTGGCCTTTTGCTCTTCCTAGGGAGAGTGCACAAAAATTTGGGGATGCTCTGATAACATGAAACTGTTTCATCACCCTGTGGCTGAGTGTTACACTGTTGTAGAGGCAGGACTGGACAACAAGGACCAAGTGTAACAACCCCATGCAACACTAAAGGCTTGTGGTTCCTCAGCGAAGCCAAGAAAGGCAACACAAGGGTTATACCAACACAACTGACAGTTTATGAAGTTCACACCTGCACTTACTGCATTGTAAAACTCAGGCAGGGAAGGTCTTAGCTGCCAATGTTAAAAAAACCAAGGTGCTGATTTTAAATTAGTGCTTGCTCTGGAGGTGTTTGGTTTATGTGGAGGGAGCTCAAAAAAGGGATCTGAACCAAGTTTAAGAGGTGGTGGTTCCTCTTCAACTCTTACTTTGGTGCCTACATATGGACAGAGATGCACAACTTCAGACCCTCAGTGGGCAGCTCTGCCTCAAAGCCAGAAAATGAGACACGCTCAGGGACAGAACAGTTTACTTATTTCAGCAGGCTTGCACAAGACATTAAAATCGCACATTAAAATGCACCTGTAAAGGTCCAAGAAGGTTTTTATAAAGAAAAAACAATGTATTCCCTGCTTTCTCTCAGAAATGTTAGTTCAGTGCCCACCATTAGTGTGAAGATTTGAATGAGAGTTTTAATCAGCTGTCATCCTACTTTCAAAAGGTAGAAGAATATTTAAATATTCCCTCACGATATGTTTTTTTCAAAAAAGGTTCTTATTTGAGTCAAAGAGATATTGTGAAAATTCAAGAGGATCATGAATAGTTTGGTCTTAGAAGTGATCGCACATTTTAATACTAACCACTTGAGGGCAAACATTTTGTCACTGGTATGAAAGTTGGGAAATAAATTCTCATTGTATAAAGGCTTGCCAAAACCAAGGGAAACAGAGGAAGTCCAAAACAAGAAACAAATAAAAATGTAGATTAAAAAATACTTTCTTACAAAAATGGGAGGCGGGATAACAAAGCCGTGGCATCCAGCCCCCTGAGTCCTCAGGTACTATCATTGCATTGGGCTCAGACTGTGACAGTGTTGCATCCACAGACTTCCCTGGACTTTTGCAGAAGTTTGTCTTCTGATGTATAGTATTTATATTATTCTAGTGTAGTTATATTTATTCTGGTGTATAGCATTTATATTATTCCAACCAGGATTAATAATAAATATACACTCAGGACTGCTTTCATATGCCCTTCCAAGACCATACTTAAAGAGAACACAATCTTCATTTTCCTTTTTTTACATTTCCAGCAAACCACTTCTGCAAACCAGCATTCGGCAAGCTTGTTCCCATTTCCATTCAAGCTGGCCAGTGAAAGATGACACTGGGTGTGATGCTGGCCACATGCCAAACAAGTTGTACATGTCTCATTGCTGTGTTGGAAGGAATGGGACAGGCAGAATGGATAGCAGACCAACCTGGATAGCTCTGCACTTCCCAGCGAGTCACCCTGGAGGGCTAAACCAAACCTTCTTTTGCCACTTCAAGGGTTTTATGACATTTTTTACAATTTTTAGGAGAATTTCTGGTTATTTCACTTTGGCTGATTGCAAGTGACAGAAAAAAACCCAATATTTAAAATATTCTGTTGTTATTTTGAAAGTTTGCATTGACCTGTTTTGATCTGAACAAAGCTTATTCCTTCTGTGAAACACATTTTGCTCCACATTTGACACCGACACAGGCCTCACCTGCATCATCCGTCCGGCCGTTGGACAATCGAAAGGAGTTGGAGTGACTCCCTGCTTGCTTGTATTTCTTGAACCTACCAAAGACAAGGGAGTGGAGAACGTCAGTAGATACTCACCAAGAAGCCTAGGTTACCTTCTGGATGAGAGATGCTGCCACAAAGGGCTTTCCTCACTTTCTGGTGGCTTGATTAGCTGATAGGTCCAAGAGGCTACAGGACCTCTAAGCTCCTGCCTATGGGTGTAACTTTTAACTGACCACATCTGGAAAGGCTGCAGGAGACCAGAACAAGTTGAAAGCAAGGAGGAGAAGCTTTAGGGCTGTTTTTATGAAGGACACCCCAAGGAGTTCCCGCTCCACAGGCTGATTCAGCAAAGCACATAAACGCCAGGTTGATCCGTCCTTCTGCAGTAAAGCCCTCCTCCATGTGCTTTTAACTTGAAGCAGATCCTTATGCTCTTTTCGCCTGAAGTTAAGGGTTTTGCTGAATCACTGGGCTGGCGGCAGCGAACAGAAACACTTTTTTTAAGGGCTGGAAGCCAGGTGGGGAGAACTCAAACTCTGCTGCTAATGCCGCTGAACTCCTGAGGCAAAACTCTCCATCAGGTTCACCGCTGTGAGGGCAGGCCCAGAGCCAGGAAATGAAGTGAATTTTTCTACTGCTAAGGGAAGAGCTTTTTCGTCTTTTTTTTTTTCCTTATTTATTCATTCACCAAGTTGTTGAGTAAACTAAAATGTTTACTGCAGGTGAATAAACACTCTTTTCTAGCTGAGCAGACAGGCACTCAGGAGCTAGGAATGCTACATTTGAGAAACCCAGATACTGGCATGTTTTAAAAATGGACCTAAAAAGGCTTTGTTATGTTATAGTTCCAGCTACAAAACCATCTAATGCTCCTAACAAGATCTGGTGATATGCTACTTTGCAGTACAAGATGCACAGGCACAACATGCGAATTTGGTACTCAAGGCTGAGCTTGGCTCCAGATGCTGGATCACATTTGATATCAAGATGGGAATCCAGGAATAATGCCCCTGGTTATACATGCAAAGGACTTTCCAGCTCAAGAGCTGTGTTCAGCTTCCCAGGATTACTCAATCCATACTCTCCTTGAAAGTAAACCTTACCTGCTTTTTAGCTGCACTAACAGGACTTCAGTTTAATCTATCCCATTAAATATGACATTTTCAGTAACATAATAGGCATTACTCCACGTGAGGATCAGCTTTATAGAGAAAGGAATAAGTATCATTTACTAGACAACTGTAAACATAATTTTCATTATTCTTACAGGTTTCTTTTTAAAACACTGGCTGTGTCAGCCTTTAGCTTAGGAAACAGCACAAAAGCCTTATTCCTGTTCATTCAGTAATTAATTTCTGTCAAAGAAGGCAAATCAGCATTAAAGCATCTCTTACCTTAACATATACAGCACAATAATAATAAATACTATGACTAGAAGGGAAGACAGGGCCACCATCACAGCTATAATTGGAGTCTCATCTGGAAGAGAAAATGAAATATGTGGTTATCAACATTGAAAGACATCCAGAGCCACCATTTAACAGGGCAGAGCTCTAGAATTTCTGCTTCCGAAATAATAATAATAATAATAATAACAACAACAACAACAACAACAACAATAGTACTACTACTACTACTAATAATAATAACCATCACCACACAATAAGGCTACATTTATCCAGTCTGACAATGAAGACAGATGCATGACCTGAGTGAGCACCTATCTCAGAGGACAGATTAAAACCTGTAACCACTACTCAAAGCACCTCAATCTTCTCTGAGAGTTGTTCACTGTGAAATTGTGACCCTGCAGATGAAAGCAGCGATTGAGAAAGTTGTGAGAGGGCTCTTTTAGGGGATTCTTCTGCACAATTAACATGCCCATGGTGGCTCACCAGCCACTGGTAGAAGTTTGCTTTGACACCTGGACATCCACAAAGTCTTCTGACTTGTAAGGAGAGGTAAGGATACATATGAGAAGTTTCTAACAGGTCCATGAGTTTGGTATAACATGATAAGGAGCCTTATATTAAAATAGGTGAAAACTGTGACCTTTGTAAGATCCCACATATACTGTATTTGTAAAACTGTCATGATTTTGCCTCCATTTCTTTGCCAAATATGACAAGAGGGCAATGCTTCACGTTGTACCTGGGCTCTGAACACCTTAAGGCTGAGGTTTGCTGGAGAGGTTCTTATCGTCTGCCTGGCTCATCACAGAGAGGTGGCTCCTGCTGGGACTTCTTTCATAGAATCATAGAATAGTTTGGATTGGAAGGGACCTCCAAAAATCATCTAGTCCAACGCCCATTCTTTCCTCCCAGTAAATACTGAGTTTAGAGAGGAGGTGCTGTTAGACAACCCAACATGCACCCTCTGCACCACAAGGCCACCAAGTATGAACTAATTTTGCTTGCTTCGTTTCTCGCTCCCTTGCAGATGCTTCTCAAAGGCAGGCACTGCACAATTCCCTTACAAACACACTTAGATTAGCCATCTCTGAAACGTTACCATCCTCTGGGACCCACAACAGCTTTTTTTAAAAATAAGCTATTTGTAACTTGGCCTGGAGGTCAGTGAAACAATGGTCGGCACAAGCAAATTACCCAGATGGGGTTGGAAGCCAAGATAACTGGATAGGAAAATGGCCCCGAAAGGCAATTTTTCAGATAAATGTGGATGCCAGCAATGCCAGCTGGGGATATTTCCATTTTCCATCAGCTTGCTCAATCTGCACGGACCACCGCTCCATGTCTACAGGCCTCAGTCCCCAGAGACTGCAGGGCATGACCCCCCTTTCCACCTTCTGTGTATCTAATTCCCTGCCAGGGCAGATTCCTGCTTCATGTGTCTCAGCAATTTCAGCCGGCAGATTTTCTTGCATGGGATTTATTTTGTCTGTCTCTGACTACTGAGCTACCAAGAGGCACTCTTTCTGCATTTGTCCCTCTGTGGTTGTAAAGTCTACAAATGCTATTCCAACCAAAAGTTAATATTTTTGTGTAATTATTTGAAATCAATTAACTGGTATGGCAAATAAAAACATGAAATCCTCCAAGTCTTGCATGCCCTTGTTCCTTCCATCTACTGCCCTCATGTGCCAGCATCTTCCCTAGTCAAGCAGCAAAAAGCTAATGAATTTATTGGGAGGGATTTCTGCCTCCTGCACACTCGGTAGCTGCTTCAGTCTTCAGCATTACCCACAATGAGGCCTTCCAAAAGCAAGACCAGGAAGGCAAAACAACCACAGACCAACCACAGTGAGCCCTTGCCTTTCCTCTAACGTGTCTCTCATTGAGACCTTCAACTGTAACCATCATCATCATCCTGGCCAGAGGAGGGGAAGGTGACAAAGCCTGCAGCACTATGTCCCCACTATGCATCGTTGGACCATTTCTCCTGCCTTGCTAGAGCCAGGCTAGAGCCAGGCAGGGGCTGCTGTGGCAGCGCCAGTTGGCAGGAAACATGATTTATGGGCAGGGGTTTCAGCAGGGGTGCCTCTGGCAACAGGATGCAGGGAGCCTGGGGGGTTGTCTTCTTTTTTTTGCAGCCGTTCTTTCGACACATCTGGCTGGATGAGTTAGAGTTTTTCCACCGTGGCCGCTAACTGCCGGCGTGCTGCCCGGCCCACCCAGCAAAGCCCAGGCAGGAAACAAGCTGGAGGGTCCCCAACCGGTCCCTCCTTCCCCAGCCTGCCCTGGTGAGCAGTGCCAACCCCCCACCCCGGCTCCCATCCCACTCGAGCCTTGGCCTTGGGGGTTTCACGCTTGCAGTCTGCTTGGAGACAGGAAAAGGACTCAACTCTCTGCTTCCACAGACCTGCAGTGCTGAAACGCTCAGCTTGGTCCACAGCATGGAAGGCGTTGGGATGCTTAAATCTTAGATGAACTAGCAAACCATCTTCTGATGCTCAAGAACATGTCTCCAACTGTAGGTAGAGGTGCTATATAGCATTCTATAAGCTGTCCCCTACACATCATACAAACCCGAGCACAGCTGCCCAGCAGAGAGACAGGGCTAAGCAGCCCTCCTTGCTCAGTGCTGTCAATGCCTGCCCAGATCAGCCATTGCATCTTGGGATAAACCAGTGAGAGTATTCATAAAACACTTTAAATTACTCCTTCAGGACCATGTTGCACACGTACACATGCTTTGCTTGGGACAAGGCCAGATTGTCATTGTATGCCACTCCAGCCCTGTCTCCTACAAGATGCTACTACGGTAGTGAGGAGCTTTAGGAGAGGTATGCAACGAGCAGAGCAATGCTTCAAAGCCAGAGGATCCTCCTGAGCCCCAGGTCTCTCCGCTGCTTTCTGTTCATCCCAGTGGGATATGGATGCATTGGTTCAACCCATCCATAGGGAAACCTAGGAGAGGGTTTGTGCATTCTTTCATCAAACCATACATGGATGCCTTTCTGGAAGGTAGGCATGGCCCCTTGTGTGCCCATGTGAACCTCATGAAGTTCAACAAGGCCAAGTGCAAGGTCCTGCACCTTGGTTTGGGGAAATCCTCAGTATCAGTACAGACCAGGGAATGAAGGGATTGAGAACAGCCCTGCTGAAAAGGACTTGGGATCCTGGTGGATGAAAAATTGGACTTAAGTTGGCAATGTGTGCTCACAGCCCAGAAGGCCAACCATAACCCGAGCTTCATCAAAAGAAGCATGGCCAGCAGGTGGAGGGAGGTGATACTGCCCCTCTGCTCCACTCTGGTGAGACGCTACCTGGAGTACTGAGTGCAGCTCTGGGACAGCCAACATTAAGGACACAGACCTGTTGGAGTGGGTCCAGAGGAGGGCCGTAAAAATGATCAGAGGGCTGGAGCACCTCTCCTACAAGGACAAACTGAGAGAGTTGGGATTATTCAGCCTGGAGAAGAGAAGGCTCCAGGAGACCTTATTGCTGCCCTTCAATAATTCAAGGGGGGTTACAACAAAGATAGGGACAGGCTTTTTAGCAGGGCCTCTTGCAACATGACAAGGGGTAAGGGCTTTAAATTGAAAGGGAGTAGATGGTAGATACACCATCCCTGGAAACATTCAAGGTCAGGTTGGACATGGCTTTGGGCAACCTAATCTATTTGAAGATGTCCCTACCCATGGCCAAGGGGGTTGGACTAGATGATCTTTGAAGGTGCCTTCCAACAAAAACCATTCTGTGATTCTATGGTGCAACCATCGGGTGATACCTTCAGGAGATGGCACACCAGGAGGCATTAGCGTCTCTTCATCCAAGGACCAGGGATTTCTGCTTACTGAAATGACCACTTTATCCATCATACCAACTCTAGGTCCAGAGCAGAAGGTGGCAGGGCATTTCTCATCCACACTGCCCCTTTGGGAAGGGATCTGTCTTGCTGATACATCCCCACAGCTGTCTCAGATGTGGAGCTTGAGCCTGGAGTATGGAATCACCCCTTGAACAGGTAAAGTCATAAATATTTGTGCAGCTTTACTGCCTCTTCCCCCTGGGGAAAGCAGGCAAGATTTTTTAGTCAGCCTGCCAAGGACGCCTGAGTTAGCCTCTCCCTTCCAGGCTTGTGAAGGATTAAACGGTCTTGTTAGCAGCTGTAGCAGAAAAAGAGCCCTAAAAGGCCACAGTCACTAAAAGGAGATGGGGAAGGACTTGCAGATGCTGTAAGAGCTGGGTGCTGCTGGGAAAGGCAAACCACTAATTTCCATCAGTCTGACCTCAGGAAAAATCCCCTTCTGACACCATATCAGAAGACCAGGGCAAGCACAGCCACCTGCAAACATCCTTCCATGCTGCCCTGCTCAGAACCAACACTCCAGCACAGGCAGCTCCATCACCCAACAGCCCCAAAGCTTGCAGAGATGTCTTCTGCCAACGCCAATTTGGGAGGGGGATGGAAATAAAAGGGCTACTTGATTCCTGCAAGAGTGGTAAATAATCAGTTGTCAAAGTGTACTTGGTGGTTGAGATACACCATGGTGAATGGTTTCACTTGTACTACAAATGCTAGCAATAAGAGGCAGATTTTCACTAATTTGGATAAAAAGTAGTTTTCTGCTGCTCATCTTCAAAATAACCTTCAACCAACATTTTGTTAGGAAAGCTTTTAATTTTGCAATATCATTACAAATATCCCCCCAGAATAATCTTCTGAGTTACAGAACTTGGAAAATATGACTTGATTAAGAGTAATATTAATATTTGCAATACTAATATTATTTGGAAGTCAGATTTTTCCCCATATGTTGTTTCTGTGCAGGAGTAGGGATGGACAATGGCAGAAAACAACAGCTAAGCCATGTCGGATATAAGGGAATTATGCAGAATATTTCTACAACACCTTAACCATTATTTTAAATTAATTCCCTTGGACTTGCATCCCTTTTATTTCCTCTGTGCAAATGTGTACTGACAGTAACTATCACAGAGCATCTGTCTTTTCCTCTATAGCAGGACGGTGTGGGTTTGGCACACCAAGCAGTGCAAAGCAGATTGCCATGGAGTTTACAAAGCTGAAACACCCATCAGAGCAATAATGAAAACAGACATAGGAAGCGCGTTTCTATAGGTAGCAACCAGACTGGCTGTATCTCCACTCTACCCACTCCTATATTGTAAAGCAATGAGTAACTGCAAACATTCTGCTAGTGATGCCAGTTCTCAGAAAGAAGAGATGGAAAAATGCTCCTGAGTGCTATTATATTACAAGAAATGGATTTGTGCTACTGCCTGCCAACAGAATTAAAGAGAATAATAATTATTCACATCATTTGCAGAATGGGTTTGGATCAAATAGAGTAAGTCACAGTCAATAAAGACAATTCATAGCAAAAAAAGAAGGAAATTTCCTGAATGGCTTCTTAGACTTTGGTCATCCAACTCTAGGGGCTGTAATGCTGATATTTTCAGAGCACTTAGCAGGAACTCTTTGTATCTAATAGGACATGCACAAATTGGTACAGGATTGTTTATTTCTAAAAAGAGAAGCCGAACACAAATTAAGATATCAGTGTGTCACCAGCTCTTCTAAAGACCTTGATAGGCTTTGTAAAAGCAATTCTTGAAACCTGTTATAAGGAGAGCTACCTAACAGCAGAATACGTTTTTACTGAGTGCTTGACTAAAGAGCAATGAAATATTTAATTCTTACCTCTTCTGTCAGAGTTACCTGCAGAAAAAGAAAATAAAAGTCTCTTAGCAACAAAGAAATATACATTTTAATAAGTCAGAAAGGATCAAAGACCATGACAGTAATAAATTTAGTAACTCTCATCATCTTCTTGTAAATTTTTCCTTTAAAACACCAGCTACAAAGCCAGGACGCTAAAACAAATTTCAGCCTTCACTTAGTAACAAGGAAAAAGGAAACAAACCCAGATTTTTTATCAGCAGAGCAGGGAGCTGAATCCAAGTTGTAACACTGATCAACACAACTTACTGCTCTTAATCAATAACACAATGTTTAACCCTATAACCAGCAAGTCACTGGTGTAATTAATTAGCACAGTTGTGCATAATTTTAAAAGAGTGGCTGAGCCAAGAGCTCAATTAAGAACAGTTGGGCTCAGGGATGGGGATGATGAGCATTCCAAGGAAAGCCTCTACCTACTGTTTTGGATGTGTCATCTAGAGGAAACTAGAACAAACCTATGCTGCTGAGAGTACAGACCGGCTCTCCTGCTGAATGTTGTTGGCATAGCCACCCCACACTCCTGTTTTATGAGCTGCAGCATGGCGTTGAGGACAACCTTGGAAGGATTGGAGAAGTAGGAATTGCCTGTACAACATATAATTCATGTGGCACCTTCTGCCCCTCTCCTGAGCACCGCTTAATTATTTCATGACTGTCATCCAAATTTCCTATTAAGATTAATGGCAAGGGCAGCCCTAAAACTAATTTTGCTCCTTGACAAATTACTTGAAATAAAGAAAGAATTGGCTTTGGTCATTTGTTCTCGTGACTGACATCAAATGAGAAGCCACATATGGTCTTGATGGTGCAATGGCCAATGTGCTATAGGATACACCAAGGGAGTTCACCAAAACCAGTATCCCAAGTCATAAAAAAGTAGCAAAGACACAAAAATTATAAATTCAGTCCCCTGCTATCAGACACTGTATTACAAAATCCTGATCTTAGCCGTACTTAAGGCTTTTGCCTCCATCACTCTCATTTGAAGGCTACGTTTATTATAAACTTGCACCGTGCATGTATCTAAAATTACTCTGGACCCCTTCACTCTGCAAAAAAGCCTCGAGGTTTTATGTTTGCAAAGAAGCTGGATGAGCTCAAGAATGGCAGGACACTGAGAAAGTTGGGTTGTAAACTTCCTTCAGCCACATCCTTTCCTGTGCTGGTAGCAAAGACAACTTCACTGCAGCTTCACAGGCCGTGGTTTCCAAAGATGCCCAGAGGAAGAGGGCACACACATCTCACTGATGTGCAAACACCCAATATCCCTGGACAAATTTATTCTTAGGGAATGTACACTTGACATGTCCCTGCACTAAGGCCAGTATTAACTTATTTCAGTCTTTTCTACCCCACCACCAAGTTACTGATCCTGTTTTTCCACTAAATCCTGCGCTGTCAAGGCTTTCATTATGACCTTTAGCAGGCACTGCTATGTAACCATTGCAACCCAAGAGGCACATAGTATCAAAGCTGAGTCTCAAATGATGTAGCAATGGGCAAAACATGGCTGAAGAATCACAGATCAGCTAAGACTTCTGGTCACCTCAGCCTCTTTTTGTCTGATTTTTGCTCTTAACCTACATTGAGCAGCCAACCTCTACATTCTTAGGGGCCACTGATGATGTGGCAAGAGGGGAATGACAGCAGGATGGCAACAGAGACAACTCTTGCTTATCCAGACCTTTCAAAGATTAAAATAGCCCAAATAATGGGGAAAAAACTGATAATGTAAGCATAGAATCACAGGAACATCTTTCACTAGATCACGTTGCTCAAAGCCTCCTCCAGAAACGGGCATCCAATCCCATCATTGGATGTGCCAGCAAATGTAAGACTAAGAAATCCAGCGCATGGAAAATTCTGCTCAATACCATCTCAGCATGTTGCTCCTGGTACTCATGACAGCAGAGACAGCATCTTCATAAGGTTTATCAGATCATGTATGGCTTCTGTCTGCAAGCAGTTTAGCAACCATTGGGTGGAACATAGAAATTACCCTATGAGTTGGGCCAGCGCCATCCTACCATGTCACCCTTCATCCCCAGGTTGGCTAATTTTGGATAATGAGCCAACTTATCAGCTTTCCCCAGGAGCTAGATCTCATCTCTGACTGAACACCTCTAGTCTAAGCCTTAAATCCTTTGGGACAGGGACTGCCTTACTGTGTGTATGCTTGTACTGTGCCAAAAAGCATGGCTTGAGCCCACAGTGGCTATCAAAATACAAATAAATGCAGAAACACTCTGGATAACTGAAGCTCTGCATCTGAGTGGCAATCTGGAGTGATTTATTGGTGTTGCCTACATAGACCTGTTATGGATCAACACTTCAGCAAGCACCTGGGAGCTGTGCAGCACTAGCCCCATTTCACACTCCGGAAACCACAAAATGTTATGAAACAAATCTGTGACAAAAGTGGAATGAGATCCTAGGTTTTCTGGTACTCCAGCATCTTGGCAAGAAGCACAAACCTCTGGTAGGATAAATCTCTTCTGATCTAGTCACTTCAGGGACTTATATTATTTCATATCATGGTGGAATTTTCCCCGAAGTGTCTTCTCGTTCCCTTTTGCTCAGCAAAACAAAATGAGAGAAAAGAAACCAACCCAGAGGTGGAGTGGCCTGGTGAAGAAGAGGTGAAGCAGATGCCTACCATTGTGGGCAGTGGAAGAGGTCTCTTGCGTCGCCATTGTTGCACTGAAATTCCTCTCCGTCGTCTCCGCTTCTGTGGTAGGGAGAGCAGTGCGTGGAGCAGACGGCGTCACACTGGGTAGCAGGGAGGTTTTTGGAGGCACGGGCACAGTTGTCCCCAGGGTGGAGGTATTGAGGCTGACAGCGGTGGTGTTGGGGGAGATCCTGGTGGCTGTGGTTGTAGGTGGCTTTGATGCCATGGTAGAAACAGTCACTGGAGTGCTAATGGTGAGGCTGTTTGCGCTCATTGTAGTCCCATCCTCAGGACCTGCTGTAGGAGCTTTGGTGGGACTCCTGGGAGAGGTGGGCACAGCTATGGGTGGCTCTGTGAGAGGATAAAGCACAAGGGTACCTCCATGAAATACCTTTCTGCAACACTGGAGGGTTTAGATGCTAAAGGTTCATGTGAATGTAACTACAAGGATAAAAGAGCCAAAAAACCCCAGTCCAGAACAGGAAATTCTTTGCACCGTGCAATGAAGCACACCCTAAAGTAGGTAACTTGAATATGTATTATGACATTAAGGAGGTGGAAAGGTTAGAGCCCCTGTAAGAGAGGATCAATATTTGCTCGAGCTAAAACCTGCAGGTCCCATTTATGAGCACCTGCAGCCCATCACCCTCTTTTTGACACTTAATATTACAGTTAAGTGGAGGGCAGAAGGGGTAAGTCACCAAGCATGTGAGCACTTACTCCTCTAATCCTAAAGATGGTTTAGGGACAAAAGAGAGGAGAATATGAGTGTAATTTACCTGTTGTAACGTTGTTAGCACCTACACTTATCAGGCCACTTCCAAGCAAAAGGAGAAAGAACCACGAATCCATGTTGACCTGGAGAAGAAAGTAAAGAAAAGTTATTTTAAATTGTCATACAACATCATCCCAAAGTAATTCCAACTGTGGATGCCGCTGTGCATCTTGCATGTGTAGAGCTGGAAGGGAGGAGAGAACATGTAGCTGGAGTCCCTGAAGGCATGTGGATGGGAAGGATTTATCGATATGTTCATGTTCCCAACGGGAGGGCGCATGGAGAAATCCCAGTCTGGTGGATGACCAAAGGTCAACAGAGATGAAGCAGGGAATGGGTGAACTGTGGAAGAGCATGAGAGGAACAAGCTGTGAAGCTGAGCACCAAAGGTAAGTACCCGGTCTTAAAGAAAATTAATAATGTGTTCATATAACAGTCTGCAAATGAGCATACTTTGAGCAAACTGAAATTAAATACATGTGAAGCAAGGATCCAGGCAAGGAGCCTTGATCCAAAATGCCCATGAACCAGAGGCAGGGAAGAAGGAGAGGTTAGCTCCTTCTGCGGGCAGTGCCCAGCAGATCCCTGCTGGCTAACTGAAGCCTCTGCCTGCTACTGGGTGTGGGCAGAACACCCGCACAAAGCCAGGCTCAGTTCCATTCAAACCCCATCAGATTCCTGGCACGTGTGGATGAAAAAAATACTCATAAATAATAATCCAAGATCATCTGCAAGCACAGGCTGCACATTTGTTGTACTGTGAGTTTCTTCCCAGGAAATGTCCTGCAAAATTACAGGATGATGACATCAGTAGAGTTGTTTCCCCCAGGCTTTCTCCCTCAGCCCTTTTAAATACAAGACTTTTATGGTGATTTCTTTCCTCATTAGACCTCAAAAAGCTCCTGAGAAATGGATATAGTTATCTCCTCCTGAATAGATACAGGTCCAGCAAACGACAGCGAGCTGTGAGACTTCATCGTCCTGGCCAGAACAGAGCCCCAAGCTGCCAAGCCCCAGAGCTCGGGGCCTCCCAAGATTGGACCAGTATCTCACATGTGCTATGAGCCCAGAGAGGGCTCAGAGATGGCTCTGCTACATGCCATCGACCAGCAGCTGCTGTACGACTCTCTCCTGTCCTTCAGGCTTTTGTCATACATCCAGTTGCATCTTCAGCATCTCTTGGGAAAAGGCTGTGAGATCTCACTGCCAAGTCAACTTGACACACTGCCAAAAAAGGATTTTATTCCTGATATGTAGTCTAAGCTTCTCCCTCTTAAATATGTCTTGTGTTGTTTGTTCTTATTCTATTTATTTAAATCTGCTTCAACCTAGACCCATCCCAAACTCTGGGCAAAAGTACAACACTGAAGTCATCAACGTGTTGGAAACGATATCAGAAATACAAGATCCTCCCCACCCGGGAGTATCCTCCCACCAGCACCACCCACTTACATGCTTTTCCTCCCCCCAAAAGAAAACCTGGCAAAAATCAAACTTACTCAGTAACCAAAAGGTCAGACAAACCCTGAACCAGAAGGAAACCAAGCTCCAAAGATAAGAGCTTTCCTCCAGCTCTCTCCACTGCCAGCCCTGCTGCTGCAAGCAGGACGGGGCTTTCTCCAAGGGGTCCCACTGGTGTGAGCAGCCAACTTTCCAGTGAATTCCATTACCGGTTAAAATATTTGTCTGGATGAATTTGAACTGATTTGGTACTCCCATTGCTGGTGACAGCAGGGCTGGTCCTGCAATGTCTCCCTGAGGGTTTACTCCAGGGTGGGATGTCTGGAAAACCCACAACTGGTAGAGTTGCAATGGTATGCTCCATTCTTGGTGCCTGTTGAGGCCACTCAAAAAGTAATCACACTCTGGAGCTGTGATGGTCCAAAGCCAAAGAGGTTTTCCACCCCCGGAGTGATCCACTCCCCCAGGGAGTTCGTGTCCTCCCCATGTTTAATTGCCACTGGGAAGTACACGGAGCTGCACTGCCGGCAGGAATGAAAGCAACTCTCTGCAGGAGACAGATCCTTCGAGCATCCCACTGCGGAAACCCATAGAAGCAGGGCTCTCATCGCAATCAGACATGTGTGCAAAGGCAGAAGCTCACTAAGCCCATGCTGAATCTCCAAATGAATATAACAGTGGCACTGAGAGGCTCCTGAAACCTCTCAAGGGCTGATGAAGGCATGAAAGTCTTGCCATTGCAACTGCTTCCCTCACCAAGAACCCATCACTACCACAACAAGAAAACAGTAATAAGGTAAAAGGAAAGACCTTCTGCAAACACTGCTAGGAAAAAAGTGACTGCTCATTGTATTTTGATGAATATTTGTATAGAAATGCCAGTCTCGCAGGTGGATGTGGCTCCTTTCCTCTTCCCCAACATTCCGCTTCTCAAAACTGGAGTTCCTGTTCATTTGGGATTCCCATTCATTTAGGATCCTGTTCATTTGGGATTTCCACACCTCTACCAGCACTGGCTCCACAGCAGCAGTTTGCCCCAAGAGCAGACAAACCGGTAGCTAATGGAGACTCTCCCACTGCGCAGCATCTGACTGGCTCCTCACACTGAGATCTTGCTCCTCATGGCATGGCCCATAGCTAACCCATCATTGAAAAACCATATAGATCTTCATTTCTTTCAAGTCTTTCTTAATGGCTTCAAGGATCTTTTGAGCTGGCTGCTCCAGTTATTGCAGCACACCTCCGATACCAGGGGAATGACAATTTGTTCATGGTCACTCAGCAAATAGGTGGTAGAGCTGAGACTGGACCTCAGGGGACTTGGTTCCTCTCCCATCTGTGGTCCCTTTCAAGCAAGTTAAGGAAAGAAAGACTGATGGGTTAGCCCATAACAACTGTGCACCCCCTCCCTAAAACCAACACCCGAAAGTCCCGTGGGCCTCTGAAGCTCTTCTGCCCCATCCTCAACATATTTTCCCTTTGTATCGAAAGCAGGACATGGAGGGTAAGTGGAAGTAAAAGCTGCTAATCCCCTCTTTTTTCTGCCCTCCATTATGGGGAAGTAACCCATATACAATAAAAGAACTTGGTTTTATTTCCATGACTGTCACTGCCATATGGATGAGAACTAAAGGCAACTCCTGGATCAGCCACGGGTACTGGCTGCAAAACCCCTTTGGGATGATGGAGGTCCCTCCTTTGCTGAGCCAGCACTACAGCTCTGATGCCTTGGGCTAACATCAGCGGCCAAGCAGCTGCCTGCCTTTAAAACCCCCTTGATATTACGTTTAGTAAGTTCATTGATCATCAAGTGGATCACATTAGGAGGAAAGGGTTGGCAAGGAGAGAATGCCGCATTTCCCCAAGCCTTACCCCATTTTCGTGAAGAAAGCTGGATGCAGGCAGTCTGTGTGGATCCCGAGGTTTTATGGCTTTATTAGTGTGAATGTCAAAAGAAACAGGACGCCGGGCAGCCCCGAGAGCATCATGGCTTGCTGTGCAGATCATTACACAAAAATCCCGGGAGCAGCTCCTGTGACCGGCGATCAGCTGCCAGTGCCGCTTTATCACCTTAAAACCGGATCCAGAGCAGAGAGCAAGTGAAAGAGCCCTGCGCAAAGGGAGAGCTGTGCCAGCCCAGCTCCCGGCTCCCAGCCCCTGCTGTTAAACACTCCCTATTCCCAAATGCAGTATAAATAAATGCCAGCGGTACGCCGTTACCCGCTTCTTAACATAAAAGGCCTCGAGAGTCCTACCCCAAAGCTGGAGAAACCCGAGTCTCCCTTCCCCCTCGGCTCCCTCCCTGCTGGTTTCGGAAACGGAGAGGAAATACTTGTAATGTTATCAACATAAACACAGCTCTTGGCCGGCTGCAACATCCTGCGAGCTCTGCAGAAAAACACCCTGACGTCACGGCGCCGGCTCTGCTGAGGAGAAAGGAGCCGGCTTCGGCACCGCTGACCTGGTGGGTTGGGATGCTCAGCATCTCATCTTCATTTTAAACCTTCTTTTTCCTAAATTGGGGTTAGAAACTTCAATAATTGCTACCGGTGTCTCCAGCAATATTTTTTAATATAAATATATAGAGAGACATTACTCTCTCCCCTACACTGTTCAGGAGCTTCTTATAGAAAAGGCTGCAGGACCTATGTTTTAAAATAAGCTCATCTTGTCAAAATGATTGATGCTGGGGGGCGGGGGGAAAGGAAATAATCTCTTTATAAAGTAATAAGTGGCTTAAAAATGGTCCTTCTGTGTGCTGCTGCTATAGGGGGGTGCTGCAGGACCACCTCCCCGTGCTTCCAGAAAGCAAAGAATTAGTATTTAGTGCCGCAGAAACTGCCCAGATTCTACCCGGATACAGCCACCCACAATCAAAGGCAGGATTTACCCCCACCTCTGACATATTCCTAATTCCTGGAAAATGAGGCAATCTTTTTCTATGCGCAAGGACAAGACACAACTCAAATTCCACCCGGCTTTCCAGAACCCCAGGACCCACTGCTGCTACCAGTAAAATGCTAAAATGTAGTGGCTCAATCACAACCACCCGACTGCTTTGTGCTGGGCCCAACCACAGTGAAAAATAAAAAAAGTGTTCAGTTTTCTTCCTTTTTTTGGCAGGGAAGAGGGCAAAACTAGGAGCAAGGTTAGCATTTGCACCAGTTAGCTCTTTGAAGCAGGACAAGAGCAAGCATGAGTATAAAGAAAGGGGAAAAGGTCTATTTTTTTTTTTTCTTTTTGGTGGCAGCAAGCCATCAGCCTGGCTCAGCCACCCTGGAAAACAAACCTGCCGTTCCCTCTCCCCCTCCCTGCTCCTTTTAAATCCCGCTTGTGGTTTTCCAGCCTGTCGCTGGAGCTGTGATCTGTGGCAGAGGAGAGCTGCCCACGGACTCATCTGATGGCAGAACGATTTTGCTGGCACCAGTTTCCCTTTTCCCATAGCCCCAGACCTCCTGCCTCGGATGAGATGGAAAGGATGTAAAAATAACCATCAGGATGAGCCCCGCTGCTGGGAGCTCTGCACCAAAAAGCAAAGCCCAGTCCCCTATGGAAATCACCAGGGGCCAAGTGTCATGCAGGGGGGCTCTTTACACCATGCGTTAATTTCTTCTCTTCTTTAACATCACCTAATGAGCTGCTTTTGCTCCAAGTTGTGTTGGAATGGCTAATGCAGGATTGTCTCCCGCAGCAGAGCTGTGGTGAGTTGGCCATCAAAATAGAGGAGCCGTTGAGGAAGGGAGAAGAGTTTTGTTGCACTAAGACACAGTGAGTAATTCCTTGCATGTGTCTCCGAAGCTGAAACGAGGCCTTTGATGTGTCACTGAACATTATTCCCCCACCCCACCCTCTGCTTTTCCACTCTTCAACAGAAAAGATGAATCACAGCAACCATTCACCCTTTCTGAAAATCCACTTCATTTTCATTTTTTTTTCCTTTTAAATAAACAAGTGGCTTCCACACGAGCGACAGCCTCTGTAACAAATGGTGCATGAGGAGGAGGACAAGCCTGCGGTAAGGGCTTGGGGTTTTGCTTTTTCCACCTGCCCATCCTTCAACAAATTGCACTTTCCTGCACCTTGATATTTACTCATGGCATGGTTTGGGTTGGAAGGAACCTTAAAGATCATCTAGTCCAACCCCACTGCCATGGGCAGGAACATCTTTCACCAGATCAGGTAGCTCAAAGCCCCATCCAACCTGGCCTTGAACACTTCCAGGGATGGAGCATCCACAGCTTCTCTGGGCAACCTGGTTGAGTGTCTCACCTTCCTCATCATAAACCATGTCTTCCTTACATCCAATCTCGACCTATCCTCTTTTGGTCTAAAACCATTACCTTTTGTCATGTCACTACAGGCCCCGGTAAAAAGTCTTTCTCCATCTATCTTATAAGCCCCCTTTATAAATTGAAAGGCCATAATAATGTCTCCCTAGACCCTTCTCTTCTCCATGCTGAACAGTCCCAAAGCCTTTCCTCATAGCAGCGGGGTTCCAGCCCTCTGACCTCTTTCGTGGCCCTCAGTCTAACAGAGGAACCCACTGTCATCTTTCAAAGAGCAATATCCTAGGAACCTGATCCTACTCCCACCTGGCATTCTGGGTGTCCAGAAATAGCTTGCACTGTTAGGATGATGTTAAAAACTGCAAGCCTGAACCGGGATCAGTATTTCTCATGGAGATTATCTTTAGCGAGATGTTAGTCTATCCCATGCCAATCATAAATCTCTCAAAACACACTCTGGGAGCAGTAATGTGCATGAAACCATTGTGGGTGGATGTAGAGAGGATCAGGTGTTCACCAGTCAGACTCTGGAAAAGGTTCCCCACGCTCCCTTCATACCTCTGCCTCTGAAAACTGTAAATCCCTGTGCTTCAGCCTGTAGGTTCCCAAATTGGCTGTTTTACTCCTTAAGTGACTGACAGATTTAATTCATTCAGAAATATTTGCAAGGACCTTTGAGACCACAGTTAAGAACAATTTACTGGGTCCAGTATTGTTTAACATCTTCTTTCAACAATCTGGATGATGGGGCTGAGTGCACCCTCAGGAAGCTTGCTGATGACACCAAGCTGGGAAGAGTTGTTGAGATGCCAGGTGGTCTTCCTGCCATCCAGAGGAACCTCACCAGGTTAGAGAAATGGGCCAACAGGGACCTCATGATGTTCAACAAAAAGTGCCAAAGCCTGCACCTGGGGAGGAACATCCCAGGTACCAGTATACGCTGGAGCCACCCACCTGGAAAGCAGCTTGGCAGGAAAGGACTCGGGGGTCCTGGTGCACACCAAGTTGACCACGAGCCACCAATGTGCCCTTGAGGCAAAAAAAGTCGATGGTGTCCTGGGCTGCGTTAGATAAAGTATTGCCAGCAGGTTGAGGGAAGTAATCCTTGCCCTCTACTTAGCACTGGTGAGAACATGTCTGGAGCACTGTGTCCAGCACTGAGCTCCCCAGTACAAGAGAGACACAGACATAGTGGAGAGAGGACCACAAAGATGATGAAGGGACTGGAGCATCTCTGCTATGAGGAAAGGCTGAGAGAGCTGGGACTGTTCAGGCTGGAGAAGAGAAGGCTCAGGAGGGGTCTCATCAATGCCTGTAAACACCTGAAGGGAGGGTGCAAAGAGGACAGAGCCAGGCTCTTTCCAGACAGGACCAGAGGCAATTGGAACAAACTGAAACACAGGAGGGTCCCCCCGAACACCAGGAAACACCTTTTCACTGTGAGGGTGACTGAGCACTAGGACAGATTGCTCAGGGAGTCTCCATCCTTAGAGATTAAATGGCCATCTCTACAAGATCCTGGGAAACCAGCTCTAGGTGTCCCTGGTTTAGTAGGGGTTGGACCACATGACCTCCAGAGGTCCTTTCCAACCTCAACCACTCTGTGATTTTGTGATTCTCTAACTTACTAACCTGCTAACTTTTCAGAAGGGAAACCTGCTAGGATTTAAGGTCATAGTGGAACAAGATAACATCCAGCACTGAGGAGGAGAGCCCTACACTGTTCAGGATATATCTTGGTATTCCACCAGTGTCCCTCCAACTCTACACTGTTGTTCAGTGAACAAGCACCAGTTACTGCACACCATGACAGCTCTTTGCAATATACGAAACACCTCCAGCAGCCACTAACAGAAAGTCAAAAAACTGCTTGGAGGAAATGAACTCATCATAATAGCCTCTTCTAAGGGAGCTTGGAGCATCTCAAGACTGACAATTGAACCTTCTAGAAGAGCCCTGAGACTAGGGAATTAACATCCTGGTTAGGAGACAGGGAAACTAAACTTTAAGCAAAAAAACAGAGAAAGACATCAGTGAATGTGGATGCTTGAATAATCCAGACATGAAATAGTTCAGGCTCCTAAACAGATGCAGAAATGTTGACTGTTCTCTGTAACTGTGGTATACCAGAATCTTAGTTTTCTATATTGCATTCCTTATAGGAAGGAAATCTCTCTGTACTGCAAATACTAAAATAGAGCCTAGAGACTTGATGATCTCATGCTAAAAATACAGAAATAAAAGCCAGGAGATACAGGCTCCATCCCTGGCTATGACAGGGGTGGATTGGTGGCACAGCTAAGAGCAAGGTACTTGATGACCTCCAGTCCTTGCCCATTGAGCTCCCTGGATGGACGCTCCTAGCCTCACTGCTGGCACAGCAAGCAGAGTCACTGTCTGAAAGCTACCCCAAGTGCCTCACAGAAGAAGAGCTACAAATATGCCCAATTATTTCCCTAATAATTTTCTAAATAACCCTCATAATTAGGACAGGTTTAATTTTCCCTCAGCCACTCTTTTTCTGCCAGCGCCGCTGCTGTCTGATCGGGGAAGCGCTTGCTGGTTCTATTGCACCTCTTGAAGAATAAACCAGGATGGGTCAGGGAATAAATTGTGGAGGGAGACAAAATGGGATGAAGAGATTCCTGGACCTGTAGCAATGAAGAATGACCACCTATAGAGCGTTTCTGAAAGGACAAGGAGCATCAAGGCGGGACAAGCACAAAGCTGAGAGAAGGTGAAGTCCTAAGAAAAAGGGGAGCAGTGAGCAAAGCCCAAGGGAGCTGTCAGGTCAGGGAGGATGAAGGTGAAGGATTGACTCTGAGCCAAGACCAGAATTAAGGAGCTGGGCAGGAGCTGGTTTTGCTGCAGGCCAGGCTGGTGAGGGTTGGTGGGGTGGCAGAAGCTGTGTTGCAAAGAAGAGAGGGAGGCGAGACTTTCTTCTGGTTAATTAAAATGGATCTGCCAAAGCAACACGCCCAGAGATTGTAAAAAAAACCTTTGGTGAGTATGAGACCCAAAAATACAGTCTCCTGGTGTGCTTTCCCCCACTTTGCAGCTGCAATGTGGTGCTGGGAAGTGGAGAGTAACTGCCCAAAAGGCTTGAGTGAAGCCAGTTCACGTCATTATTCAAAATAATTAATTAACAAATAATTTTTTTTTAATAGTCAGGTCATACTGGAATATATCTCTTTAAGATTCCACTTTAGAGTGTCCCCTTCTTTGTCCCAGGCATCGTTTGTAACATGTACAAAGAAAACGTAAGTGCAGTTCACATACCAGCTATGAAAAAGACCGGTCGCATTTGACTGAGGAGCCAGGATGAAGCATGGCCATTATTTAGCATAATAACATCCCTATCTAGCAAAATGCCTTTCAGAGAATGAGCGAATGGTACACGGGGAGGAGAAACAAGGCTTAACAAAACAAAAAACAACCCACAAAAAATAAAGCCCAGCTTCTGGGCTCAGCCCTTTCTACAGGACCGAGATGAACTCCCAGCGAGACCAAGCCGGGGAGCTGGAGTGTTCGGGTGGCGAGCGGTCAGAGCATCCTACTTAAAACAAAGGTGTCGGAGGGGATCATTCGCATGACAGCCTTAAAATCTCGTTACAGAGGCTAAGCTCCAATTAAAACGCATGCGTTCGGTCATGCAGCTTAATCGCTGGTTGTGCTTACCATGAAATCCGCCCGGGACACCTGTAGGGTGCGGGGAGCAGCCAGCCTGTCCCACGGAGCAGCCCTTGGGCTAAGAAAGTGCCGTGGATCTGTAAAATCACCAATTTACCTGCGGTAATTCTGCACCGCTGCTCAGTTCAGCCCTGTTGCCACAGTAACACTTCTGGTGTAGCCAAGATCACTGATTATGAAACTAGAAAAAAAATCAGAGGCTGCTAATTAGGATATACTCCAGTTCTCAAAAAGCTCCATATTAATGACATTATGATTGCGAGTGCAGGGAAAATAAAGACGCCAGAAAGCAATGCCTCGGTCAGCATCAGTGGCCGTGCCAGCCGCTTTTTGGGTCTTTTTATATATGGGTCTTAAAATTCAGCTTGCAAATTCCCTGTAAATTCAGCTTGTTTTCCTTCTTTCTAAACAAATGTGCAAGACTTTACTCTTTACATATATTTGCATGTATTAGACTGGAAAAAACAGGTCGAGGACAATGTACAAATGGTGATAGCCAGAGTGGGGCCAGGGATGCATCCCCTGCATCTCACATTACCTGTGTTTCTGTTGCACTTTGCTAGAGAAAAAAAACGAAAGCGTAATTTTACCAGTGGCTGTGAGGGTCTTTAAACGAGGTTTGCAAACAAGGGGAACCAGAGTTGCAAACCTTTTCCTCTCTGACATTCATTCAAGTGCCAAAAGCATTTTGAGACATGCCTTCTGCTGAGGGTTTCAAGCTGAAAAATGTGACTGGGAGCAGTTGCACTGCCAGACACAAGCATTTTTCAACAAAACCTACAAATAAGATACTAGAGTTCACTTCTAGGTGAAAGGAAAATGCCCTGACAGGTTTTTCTGGAGCCGCAAACCCAGAATGATGCTGCTTTAAAAACTCAGCTCATCAAAACGCCTTCATTTTTCCATTCTCACTGGATAGTGAATCTAATGAGAGGACAAAATGGTGACAAACAAGGGGGGTCAGGGGCCAAAACTGTGTTCAAAGCTAATAATATTCTTTACTGTAATAGCAGACTCTGCATTTCTCCACCATCCAGGGCCACCATATGATGGACAGCCCAGCTGCTTGACTTCATCCAGCACCGCTGACGAGGACCAGGAGCCACTACTTCCCAAGTGGCTGCAGAGGCTGAAAAACAAATCACTGGCAAAAGCTGTGCCCTGAGCTCAGGCACAGCCTCAGGTTTGTTCTGGGGAAGGGCAGGAGTTGAGCGCTGCCAACACCTTCCAGTGCAAGACCTTTGATCAATATCTTTTGCCCATCCAAAGGCTATCATTAAAATAAGCTGCTGCTTAAATGCAAATAGCTGCTGAAGCTCTCACCCAGGTTGCAGGTGAAATTTGGATCAAAACACAACACTGTGAGCTCTGAGGCAGTTGCTGGGGGTATGAAAAGCTGAAGCAATGATAGATCATTTGTGATCCACCAGAACATAAAAAAAGGAACAACCACTCTTTGGCCATCCTAATTTATAGAAAGTATCCCAGCCCCTACTTCTTAAATCAGTAGAAATAACCAGAGAAAAAAACCCAACCCTAAAAATATATACAAAGCCTCTGCACCATTGTCTAGAACCTGTTCCCTATGAAGAGTGAAAAGCAAAGTGCAATTGGAGAAGAACTGCGAAGGCACTTTTTTTTTCACCCTTTGAAGCAGGAAAATAAGTAAGATTATTTTTTTTTTCTTTAGCAACATCACCTAAAGCCTTGAAAGCACAGTTCCCCTGTTTGAACTGCATGAACTGGTCTCTTCTCCCATTCACCAGTAATACTGGAGATATGTCAGGTGTAGTGTTAATTACTTATAAATGTGATTTATTAGCTGGAAACAATGCAAAGGGTTGATTCCATATGCTAAGACATATACCATCCACAACAGAAGATCAACCGGTGAAGTACAAGGGCATCTCAGTCCTGAGCAGACGGGCATTGCCACGTTATAAATAACAAATTAATAAAACCAGTGGGATCTAGCTGCCATTGACAGTTTAGTTGACAGCATTATTTCTAGCCTTTTAATAGGCTTATTTACAGGAATTAGTCCTTTAATGCTGTGTGCTCATGTATACAGTACAGTATAAGCTGTTTTGATGCGACCACAGAGAGAACATCTGCTTTGTGAGCAATTAGGGAAATGATTGCCAATTATGGGGACTGCAGGTAAGAGCAGCTGGGGAGAAAGGCTGTCTACGAGAAGGGTTGTGAAGCTTTTCGAGATGCTGATTTGAGTGGGAAGTTCACTGGAAACATAAATAACCTGGCAGAAAGGAGCCTGTGCCCAGAGACCAGCCAAAATATCCTCAGCAAGGAAAGGATTTTGGGGCCAGCAGAGTTCTGGGGCGATCCCTTTTATCATTCATGCTTTTATCATTTCAAGCAGATCAGTCTCCCAAACATTTCTTCTCATCAGCTCCTGAAAAAAGACCAAACTCTGTTTGCCATCAGTGGCTCTATTTCCACTTTCCCTTTTTTTTTTTCTTCCCATCTATTTTTTCCATCTGTCTTTTTTCATCTATTTTCATTGCCATCTTCTGTGCCCAAGAGTGGTGTCCTTGCTCAAGACGAAGGGATGATGTAGGAACAGGTCTTAGAGCCACACCAAGAAACCAGGGATCTTCTATCATTGCTGTTGCTATAAACTTACTATATATATTTATATATATTTTTATATACAAAGATATGAAACTATTATAAACCTATATATACCAGAAACCTATTACATTTTTTATATATATATTGTTATAAACCTATCATAAGCCTAAGATCATTGCTATAAACCTATTTCCTGCTAACTGAAATGATCCTAGTCTTAAACAACCGGGTGGGTACAAGCCCCTGTGGTCCCCAGAGGTATCAACACAAAACCTAATGCTCAGTAGTTCTGAAAATAATTAAAATGCGGTTTCTTACCCTTAAAGTGATTAAACAACAGCCTGGGACAACTAAATTTCAGCCCTCCCATGTTATTCACAATTCATTCTCTATTTTAATCTCCCCAACAAAAGGCTGAACTCAATCATATTATTGTCAGCGAGGGCTTTTATCATCAGCCTTCGAAACGGTCAAGGCATGGGAGAGAACAATGACTCTTGCAGAAGAATAAATACAATCTAAACAAAAATACCCTGTTGCTAAGGTTTAAATCAGCTTTTTTTGGGGGCACAATCGGGTAGCTAGGAATGCTGGTGCCACCCAATATAAAAGAAACATGGGAGTATTAGGACTCAGAAAGGGGAAAATAACCTGACACTGATCCCTGTTGTGTTTTAATGGCATTTAAAATATGAACATCATGCAGCAGACTTTAAAACAAAGTCAATGGCTGGAGCACACGACTGTTTGTAGCAGGTGATGCTCTACCTAAGCCCATGTGTTGCTCCAACCCCTGCTTCATGTCTTGCTCCAGCAAGGGCAGGAGGTAAACCATGACTGAAGACCTCTGTGATGAAACCTTGAAGTTATTGTGGTGCTGATGGTTAAGATGTTCCAGCTTGGCTGATGGCCACTGGAAGTGATCTGTTTTGCCATGGGGCTGGACGGTGCCATTGTCAGCATGGCAAGAGGAAAGCTTGGAGGAGCAAGCTCTGCTGGAGCAAAGAGGTCCATGGAGATGCTGGTCACCTTGCCCACACAGCCACAATGCAACTGTTGGGAACGTCCAGCTGGGACTTCCTTTCAAGGAAAGCCTCAGCCCAAACCGCAACGATTTCTCTTGTGAAACCAGCCCCAAAAGCAACCACTGAGCATTGTGTGGTTTCTACATCCTTAGCCAAGGAAGTGGCACCTACTTTTTGAGTTTGGTAGAGAAATCCCCTTCCCCAGTGGTGGTAAGGAAAGGAACGGGGTTTGGCTGTGGAGTCCTCCCTGCTAAACACAGCTTCTGGCTTTGAAGCAAGGGTTTTCAGCAGCAAAGTAGCTCCAAGGTCAAGAGTGACCACAGGGCAAGGAAAGCCACAGCTGACAGCCCTGGCAATCTGCCAAAGGATAGAAGGTTGGGTAAGGTGACACCAGAGTCATGGTGATCTCAAGAGGCCACCAGCCTCCATGACCAGCCCATCTTCCTCCCCTCTAGGTGGAGCTCCAGAAGAAGCCTGAGGTCCCTCTCCAAAGTGAAGTCAGACACATCCCATTATTTCCAAGCATCGTTTCCTGACCCAGAGCTTAGCACCAGAAAAGAGGACAAGTTTGCAAAGGCAATTTCAATAAAACCAACAAATAATCAGATTAATAATTCCCTTCTGCAATATGGCAGTAAAACACCCATCGTGGCAAAATGCAGTCAAAGTACAGAGCCCCCCAAAGTAATTTACCTCTCCTTTGGTGGGAAATTCCCAGCCCAAAAACTGCTCAAAAACCTGGAAGGGCTGCTGTGATTGGGCACAACAGGGCTCTGCACTGGTGGCAGCTGCCGGAAGGAACGACTTCTCTGAAGTGTTTGGAGATTTTATTTGCACTGGGACCATAAATACTTTTGCAAGCACATAAGCAGTGGTTAAGAGATGTATCTTGGGCATTTTGCATGCAAAAAAACCCTCCCAAAAATAAAAAGAGAAAAAAAGGGAATTTCAAGTTTCATTGACAATGGCAGCCTGGACACATATGAAAGAGAAAACAGAGTCAAGGTAACACCAGAATTCAGTTTTTACAGCCCATTTTGGTTTTTTGCCCATAAATATGGTCTCCCTGAGAAGGCATTAAATATCACTGTGTGTCACTTAGATTTTAGTGATATTCAAATAAACATTAAGAGGCTGTGACTGAGCCCAAATTCTCCTGAATTAGGCACCTAGACCAAACAGCCACCAAAATTATGCTAAATTAAAATTAATTTTGAACCTATCCAGAATGATGGAGCACTGCACTCATAGTAATATTTTAATATCTACAGCAATGCAGTGGATAGCAACCGAGACATCCCCATCTTTAAAAGTCTGTGCTGTCCCAGCCTTTTCAAAAGGCTTTGAAAAGCAGCTTTCCTACAAAACCATCCATTTCCATCACACCCTGTCTAGGAGCATAATACACAGAAGGCTCCTCAGTATTGCCGTTAAATAAGAGACCCCCCTAACCAGGCATTAAATGGTACAGGAGCTCGCACACAAAAACAGAGAGCGCTTTCTGTAGCCGCTTGTTGCTGCACAAATACAAGACAGAGTCTGCTGATGATGATCAAAACTGTATTTGGGGGTGCAGTGGCCCAGCCTAACAAACTCATCTTGTTTTCACAGCACCATGGCATGGTTCAAAAATCATCTAATTCAACCCCCTGCCATAGACAGGGACATCTTCCACTAGATCAGGTTGCTCAGCACCCCGTCCAACCTGACCTTGAACACTTCCAATGATGGGGCACCCACAGTGTCCCACTACCCTCATTTCAAAAAAATTTCTTCCTCATGTCCAGTCTTTCAGTTTAAAACCACTTTCCTGTCACTACAGGCCCTGGTGAAAAGCCTCCCTCCATCTTTCTCATAAGCTCCCTTTAACTATTGAAAGACTGCAATAAGGTCTCCCTGAAGCCTTCTCTTCTCCAGGTTAAACAACCTCAACTCTCTGAGCCTGTCTTCACAGGAGATGTGTTCCAGCCCTCTGATCATCTCTGTGGCCTTCCTCTGAACCTGCTCCAACAGGTCCATGTCCTTCTTACACTGGGGGCTCCAGAGCACGATGCAGTACTCAAGGGGAGACCTCACCAGAGCAGAGTACAGGGGCAGAATCACCTCCTGAATATGAAGCCAGACCCATTATCAAAACAGAAAAAACTGTGGGACCTCAGGGTGGTAATCCCTGGGACACTACCTGAACCAGCCCCTGGGATCCATTGCAACTGACAAATTTGCAAGAGAAATAGATAGTAGAAATGCTGGTGAAACTGAATACTTGTGGCAAGTATGCCTAAGTGGCAGTGATCAAATAATGTTAAACCAGGATGAAGCCAGAAGCTACTGGGGTGTGGGAGTTTTCTTAAATCTAAGACCCCACCCAGGTCTTACACCCCATTCTATCACCAGCCGAGCTGCTTATGGGGTGGGAGGAGTTGACACCATGGAATGGGGTGAGCCCTCCCTAATCCCTATTAAATCTCTACATGAGGTATCCACAGCCGTCACAAAAGTCGCTTGCATACAAGCCATGCATGAATGAGGGCAACACGATATCCCACTCTCTGCTACAGTAGATTTTACAATATGAGAACCACTGATGGGAGGAGCCCCAGCAGTTCTTAAATCCCAACCAGTTGCAAAATGGGATGAGATTAGAAGAGATACCAAATTCAATACACAGGGCAGTCACCCTCCCAGGCCACTTCCTCCTTGGGCAGAATTAATGCACGATGTAGTTAACTACTGCCCTGAAACAGGCTGGGATGCTGCAGCACTTGAAAAACCAAGCCAGAAATCCCGTGGAGGAGATCACTATGTAAGACCCGTGAAACAGGGAACAGGAATTAAATCAAAGGGAAATAAAAACTTGCAAACACAGACAACAAACGAATTGTGGAGGAAAGCATTAGCACTAGGCATTCCCAGAGCCGCGATTCAAGGTCAGCCTACTGGCATTATCTTGAGTCTGACTGAAGCATTCCAGAAAGGAGATAATGGTGAAAACAAAGACCGTATTTCAACTTCTTTGAAGGGAAATAATCCCCTTCTCCCTCTTAAGGAGGAATTGCAGGACGCCAAGTCAAAAAACAAGGGATGTCCAGAAGGCAATTGGGCCTGCCTGTGTGGAAAGTAGAATAGAATCACAGTAACATAGATTCTATTCTACTAAGAATAGAGGTTAACTATTAAGTAGAGGCTTGTCAGTGGATAAACAATGATAGTCCATAATTATTAATTCCAGTTGGTCCTCGAAGACAATTAGTAAATTTTTTAATAGATACGGGAGCACAAATTTCGCTATTAACACAACAAGATGCCAAGAAGCTGGGCGTGCGATCTGGATGGCAAAAAGTTAGAATCACAGGTGTGAACGGGGGAACTGATCTACGTCAAACTGCTAAGGTTAGTTTATGGCTCCCGGGCAAGAAACGCATGTTTTCTACTTGCTTTGCAATTAAAGTTTATCATGAAAATATTTTAGGTTTCAATATTTTAAACGGCCGAACCTGGTGCCTGTCGGGCGGCAGCGTGTGGTCCTGTGGCTCAAACGCAGACCTTAACCCGTGCAGGAACGGGGAAGCGGCAGTGCGGGTGCTCCACGCAGCCTCCGCACTCCCCGAGTCAAGGATCACCAATGTACTGCAGTAACCGGTCTCTGCTGCGGCACGAGAGGGCATTTCTGAAGTCATAGCTGATTTAGAGAAAAGACACTCCCCCAAGATGTGAAACTGTACCAATATATGGACGATATTCTGATTGGGGGAACTTCTCCTGAGACAGCGGGGGAAGCGGCAGTGGCGGTGTGGCAAGCAGTAAATGAAGCAGAAATTGAGGTTCCACCTCGAAAATACCAGGGACCAAGCAAAGAAGTGAAATTTGGATAGCAGGCAGTGCTGTGATTCCTCCGGATACCTTAAGGAAAACTGAAGAGCTGCAAATGCCTCAACCAAAGAAGGAATTACAACAATTAATGGGAACTTTAGGATATTGGAGGAAGCATGTGCCTGGATTTTCTATAATTTCTCGTCCATTATACTCACTTTTACTCACACTCCAACACATTTCTGACTATGATATTTACATATAGATGGAATTAACCCAATACCATTTTCCCCCTGACCTACTTGGGCATGGAGATAAGACCCACGAAAACCATCTCCCAAGATCTGACACGGTGTCTGGTTTACATTCCCACCACTGTTTCTACCCCTGCCCCAGAGGACACTTTGAGGGACAGAAGCAGCATTTACATCTCTGAAAAGTGCTTTAGTACAAAGGCAAAGACCCCTTCACCTGAAGGGAAGAGAAGGATAGTTACAGGTGACTGGGTTCAAGGATGTAGCTACTGCTGAGCAGCTTTAACTCCTCTCATCCCAGATTAACCCCTCTGAACCCACCAGTGGCAAAGCTGTTTCACTTGCTGGAAAGATGCCATGTTTGTGTGTCAGACTAAACATCTGTGCTTTTAAGCCCTGGACTTTCAGATCAGATCTATGTATTTGGAGGGGAAAAAACCAAAACAAACTGTTAGGGGAGTTTCATTGAACAGATACACCATTATTTCTTCCTCCCCATCCACCATATCACCCCTCCTCTTCTCCCTCTACAGGCAAAGCAGTTCAACAGATTTCAGGAAAATGCAGAGAAAAAAAATATTACGCGTTTTCTGCGGTCAGTGTTTTCCTATTAAGTCAGAGAGCAGCTACCAGAAGCACAGTGTGCAGTTGGCATCTCCCCCTCCTGCTTCACTGCTGCAGGGAAGTACCCAACTTTGCATCTCGTGTTTAAGGACCAGGTAAATGGTCCCACTGCCAGGCAGCTTCCTGGGACAAGTACCTGTGCAAGTACCCTGGGATCAACTGTCATCCTTAAACCACATCAGACACGGTGCCAAAAGCACTCAAACTCAGCTGGGCCTTCACTGCCAATTGAGGATGTACTCAGCTACAAAAATATTAACCAACTTTTCAAGAGCTTCTTCTAGCTATATCTACCCAACAAAGGCATCCACCAAGGAGTGATCCCCAGCCCCTCAAAGTAACCCCGCTGCTTAGGATCAGCCCACCTGGAGCAGGTTCTGTCCCTGCTGTCCAGCAACGTGCCTGGCTTGTGTCTGAGTCCCACAACGTCCTCATGTCCTCCTGTGGGGCATTTTTGGCTTCTTTTCCATTTCAAAAGACATGCGATATTATAAGTTGTGATGCAGCACATCAAAATTGGGGGTTCAACAGCTTGGCAGGTAAAAAGATGAGTCACACAAGCACAGGAGCACTCAGGGCCATTTAACTGCACAAGCCCTGCAGCAAACAGAGGACTCAGAGCAGGAGGAGAAGGGAAATTTGGCGCCTCTTGGTCACACCAAGTGGGTCCCTGGAGCAAAGTACTCCCCGAATCACACCTATGGTATGAGGAACTGTTTGCTCTCCATAACAGGGAGCCAGGGAGCCTGGCTGGGAAGCAGGTGAGAAGCTGGGAAACCAAGGACGGTGAGATGTCCTGACTTCCAGCCTTTGGTCTTTACCATCATCTACATCCTTCCTTGCTGCACAGAAGCTTTGGATTCAAGGAACCAGCTACTGTTTCCACTTTTTTTTGGTGTCTTGCTGGCCTTCCCTCTACTGGTCCAAGGGAGTTGCCATTCAGCGTCTTTCCACCGATTTTATAGAGGAAACCAGTGCAAGGATCAAAGAAGACTCCTGGGAGGGAGTGGCAAGCATCTGATGACAAAGGGCAGTAACTGGAGAGGTGGCAGCAAGGAGAGGTGTTAATGGGGATGGAGGCTGAGCAAATTGAGGGCTCGATCCTTTGTGCTGGAGCCTCTGGCCATGTAACCTGAGTGTCAGTGCAGAAGACACCAAGAAGCAGAGGAAGGAGAGAGAAAAAAGGCCTAATGAGCTCCTTCTTCTGCTTCTACTTAGTGGCGTTGCACTGGGTCATCCTCAAATGACCCTCATGTTTTACTGGAAGAGGAAAATTTGATTTAAAGTCTTACTCTGGAAGTACTTTGGTTGTTCTAGATGAAAGAAGCTCAACTTGGGAAGTGAAGCAACCACAACGAGGAGCTAAGTCTCTGCTGAGGTGAGCCCCAGCATTCCCACAAAATGGACTAACAGAAGTGGCCTTTTTTTCCTTCCTTTTCCCCAGCAAGTCTGCAAAATGAAAAGCATCTCTGGCATTTGGCTATCCCATGCCCACCAGCAACGTCTGTGGTTTGGGTGGGATTCCAATTCAACTTCTTACCCTCCTCACACATCCATCTATCTCCCATGTAGTTTTTGGAGGAAAATCCACATTAACGAAGATAGAAATGGATTTTTATTTTCTTTTTTATGGATCCTTTGTAGTGCCTTGATCCTAAGTGCTCTTTAGCAGCTCTGGGAGGATATGTCCCAGCCTGCTGCTTGCTCCAATATGGAGGAAGAGAAGAATGCTCCCAGGGTTTTCCTTTGCTTTGCTTGTGGATGTTCAAAGCTGTCTGTTAACCTCAGGCTGTATCATCCCAGCTGTCTTCAAGCAGGACTCCTTGTGCAATCGTGATGGCCTTGAGTTGGTTGAAGGCAAGGCCCAGCCTATATTTACCTTGGCATCTGATTGCCAACGCTCTGCTTTCCAGAGTCTTCCTATTTCCTCCTTGAGTAATTAGTAGCCTGCTGGTGGGGAGAGGAGGAATGAGGAACTTCACCCCATTATTGCTGAGTCCTTTGCCACTGTAGCCAAGCCCTTGACCATGCCCAACAGCTGTAATTTGTCACAGTATTAGAAAGTACAGAAGTTAGCAAAGGAAACTGAGATTCTTCTTTTTGGATGACATGGGGATTAAACTGCTTCCAAAGATGAGATCCAAGGTCAACCAGAAGTGCTGGAGCCAATAAACAGCCCTAGAATTGGTTTATAAACCATGCCAAGTGATCCCAGTATACTGGAATAATGTTCAGAAGGTGAAATACCTGCTATATATTATTTCAGATGTTGTTCCTATTGGGAGGAAAAAAGACATAATTCCTTGCTGCTGCTGAACAAAGCATTAATCCCAGCCTCTGTGAACCTTTGCATCCCAAATGCAGCGCACTGAAACATGCTGCTGGCACAAGCAGTTGTCCAACTGACCCAGTTTTTTTTACAAACTGGGTGAATAAGAACAAAACCATCTTATTTTCTCTGAGAAAAAATAATTCACATCAAGCAAGGTAGGATTCCGTCATTGCTCTCCACACCATACAACACACCGTCATCTCCTGACCTATTTACAGAAGTGCTGCAGTGTGTGTTCCTGCAGGGGGGCCGGTGTTATCCACTGTGTAAAAGCCTAAAATTACACTGCCCTACAAAGAGCTGGGATAAATTGACCCCTCTAAGCAAATGGGTTGCCAAGCTTTTATCTTTTCTTCATTGTTAACTTACACTGAAGCGGAATAATTAGACGATACGGGGCTATACAAGGCACTACTGGAAAGCCCTGCCTTAGCAACTCAATTGTATCTGTAACGCCTGCGTTGGCTATTATACATACCTACTGATTTGGAAAGCTGCTTCTGATTTCAGACTCATTCAGTATAGGTACCTTTATGATTTTCATCCAATTTCCATTTCCTAATATCATGGCAAAAGGAATTAGTAGTGAATTTTGGATTAGGAAGGCAAAGTGACTTTAAAAAAGGCTGGTGGGTGATTGCTCTGGCTGCATTATCTTGCCCTTCATCCAGTCTAGACGTAAGAGTCTCAGGACACAGATGATTTCCGCTTCTCTGCAGAAATTCTACCACGGTATTAAAAAAGCATAGTGAAGGGAACAATAAGCATCAAGATGTGTCTAAAATTAGCGGTTTACAAAACAATCTAAGTTTATAATATCCCGAGTACAATAAAAGCAAAAAGCCAGTGGGCCAATTATTTAAAAGTTGCAGGATAAAAGGAAACCTTGGTCAAAACTCTTATCAGGAAAAAAAACTATATCTTTATTGTGTTGCAGTTTTGATACTGAAATAACTTTAATAAAATTACCATTATGTTGCTAAGAGTTGTCTAAACTGAAGCAACACACCAAGATCACACTGCCTTGCCCAGGCAATCAATGTGACAGCAGCCCACAAATGCTTCATTATTTTCTGCTAAGTTTGAAATTCCAGTACATTTGCCAGTGGTTTTCCCTTTGTACACCTTCGCTCTTCACACAGGAGATCAGAAAATGGTTGGGTTGATTTTCACGTGATCTTCAATTATATTTGCATTTTGGGTCTGAAGTGGTAGCAAAGCTGCAGCTCATGTACTATAAATGAACAGGTAATTTAAGAGGAAAACACCAAAGCTGCATTTCCATTGCTGTTATTATTATTTTTGATATAAATCTTAGACAAGGATCAAAACTTGATACAATAGTAGTCCCAGAAAAATACTCCTTCTGCCAGGGAAGATGAAAATGTCCTTTAAGATACTGGGGGGAAAACCAAAAATAAAATAATATTAATTTAAAAAAATTAAAAATCAATGCTGAGAGGAGGAATGCAAAACTGGCTGGGCACGGGAGACTACACAGCATGCAATTCTGCTGTTCCTCACAACTGGGAGAATTCAGAAGGAATTAAAGTTGTCAGGGGAATAAAATCACTATTGAGGAGAAGGGACATTTCCTCCTGAAAAGTCATCTCCTCTTCCAAGAGAAGAAACCAGATCCATCAGAAATCTGACCTTGCACTTGTTAAGGGGATGAATGTGTTCTTAGTGCATCCCGCTCATGAGCATAGACCTGGGGGAGGTCTCTGCAGGCTTTTGCTTAGGAGAGGACACCAGAGATGGTCATATGATCCCAATATTTGTCGTTCAACTTCTCAGACTTGAAACAAGGAAATATAAGCCTTATATCACAGAACCAAATAAAGATGGACGTTATAGTTCACGTGGCCTCAAATTTAGTCACGTGTAAACTGTATTTATGTGCATCGATGTTTCAAGGACAAATATAACCTTGTCCTTGAGTCAGGAAGTCAGGAACTGCAGCAAGCTAGTGCCAGAAGTAATGAATAATCTTTCTTCCACTGGGCATAAAATAGAAGGTTTTCTTGCACAGGATTTCCATATGAGCCCTGCTGGGCTTAGGTTGAACTCCCAAACACAGCATCCTACTGCTCGACTGTACTAGAGACCCAAGCTACTTAAGTTATTCCTCTATCTGACACTCTGCAGTCCTCATAGTCCCTGCTCCAACCTTCATATTTAGCATCAAACCAAACTTTAATCTATCTTCTTCCTAAATATTGGTCACAGCCCATTCTTCTTTCTCTTCTGTCCTCCCAGGTCCTATAGCCATTTCCGCCATCACAACATTTCCAGCTTGACTGCAAAGCCATCCTTCCTAGGTAAGAAATTAATCTCAGATTTCTCCATTCCTCCTCAGAAATCTGTATACAGTCATATATCCTTGCTTTTCTTCACATAAATAGAAGCAGCAACCATCTTGGTAGATAAATAAGGCCGGTGGTAGACCACTTGCAGACTTCAAGCCACAATTCAGCCACAACATATCAAGAGCCATTAGCCACGTAATTTAGTGTTACAAGAAAGTCAAATACTAACATGCTTCAAAAGGTTTTCTCGACACCAATCTCCATGATGACCAAGGTCAGAAGAGAGGAGATAGCCAGCTACATTCTGACCCGTTCTCAGAGCTCTGTACTGTGGATGAAATACGATATAGGATTTCTTATGGGCAAAAGCACAGAAAAAGCCATTCAAATCTCAGTGAAACAGTATTCAGTTACTGATCTCCAGAGATGACACCCTACTGACATAAGACAGTTTTGGGAGATGTCTCAACTGTGGTTTCAGGAAAGCTGTAGAGCAATAATCGTTAAAATGGTTACACCCTTTTACATCTAGAAATAGTCAGAGCAAGGCCTAAAAAGTCATTTTTAATTTGAAATATTTTGGAGTAGCAGAATCACAGCCCAGAAAAACATTAACCCTGTAACAAATGACCAATCCCTTAATACCACCAGACTCCTCACCAGTCCACCTCCCTTCCCCACCTCTCAGCAGAAGGAAATGAAAACCATATGAACTGGACAGGGAAGAGATTGATTAGATCATCTTGTTCTACCCACCATGCAGCAAAAGACTGTTCCCTACAAGAAACTTAATGAATTACTCCATCCAGTCTCACTTATAAAAGTCCAAAGCGATGGAGTTTCCACCTCTTCTCCTGGGATATTATTTATCCCTGCAGCCTGAAACATCTCACTGCCAGGAAGCCTTTCCTATCAAGACTTTCCTTTTGAAAATTTCTTCATTTTAATTTTCAGTCCCCTTCTCTCCCCTGCATATGTGCATTTATGAACTACACTAATTAAACTGATTAGTACCAAAAAGGAATTACAATTTAGGAATAAATTAGTTTATTTTCCTTTTATCCTCTATGAAAAAGCCCAACATGTCAAAGAAAGTCTTGAGTCTCTCTGAAATCTTCCATTTTTAAATTGGTCCCACTGCTCATAATTACACCTCCCTTCTATCCATACAAGCTACTTTGCTTTCTGTTCCCCCCTCCTCTTTTTGAGGAGGAGGGTAGGAAGGCAGAACAAAAAAGGAGAAAGGTTGGGATACAGGGAGAGAGGAGAGGGACCCATCCCATCAGACCAGTCTAATTGCTTGCAACACTCCCCAGGCATATGAAAATGCAGGCTATGATACCGGCTTTGCCTGATGAATATTCCTAACTCAATTTCAGACACAGGATCTGGGTTTATCCAACCACTGGCTCTTCTGCAGCAGGCAATAGGTTCCACTTCACATAAATACACTGAATAGGCACTGAGAAAGAGATAGGCTGACTTTTGGCCAGATTGTGGGCAGCAGCTTGGGAAAAGTAGGACCAAGGTCTGAAATGATGATCCAAAAAAATACTATTATTCACAAAAACTGGAACAGCTGCAAGAGACAAATGAACCCCCAAATATCCATCAGGCTGATGGTTATGGCATATACCAGTAAAAGGTCTCACAAATGGCTTTGACTGAAAACATCCTAAAGAAAGCCTTGATTGGAAAAGTCAACTCCGAACTGCCAGTGCCTTTCCCAGCATTTTTCAATACAGAATTTTGCACCCCAATCCATCTATTTGATGGCCTGCTATTGGTGCTAACTATTCTAAGTTATTCAAATAGATGGTTATTTTTGGCTTAATCACAATGGAAATTCTCAAAATTTAACAAAATAATTACCTATTCGATCTAAGAGCTCTCCTGCTACTTCAGGGTCCTGCCTCTCAGTCGTCCAACTAACACAAAAAGGAAAATAAACAACAATTATATATATAAATGATACCTTCTCAGCCTACACTTTTAAGGTTCCTCTTCATTACCAAATTAAACTTAAATGCAAGTTCTCCATTTCCAGGTAAGTCTGGAAAGCATATATAAAAAGAAGTTACGGGGAAAGATTATGGCAAATGGTTGAAACTGCCCTCTTGGGTTTGCTAACATTTGGATGTTAATAGGCAACATCCTCTCTTTTAGAGATGATGCATTCAGCTCGGTCATATTACAAGTAATTAAAGGCTGTTCCCATCACACAAGTGTTCCTACTGCCTCCATGATCACTACCGCTGGTGTGCGGCTCAGCTCAACAAGTTTCAAAGGTCTATGCTCATATTCAGGAGGTTTTCTGGCTGGCTATTTCCATTCCTTCTTGTTTAAAACATTTAACCATGTGCGTAAGTCCTTTTAGTGCTTTGCCAAATAAAAATTTTGCTATACAAGGGTCTGAAAGCCAAATTTGGAAAAGGAAAATTTGTGGTCGGAGGGCTGCTCTAGGAAGGAATTCCCCATCAAACAGGATGGGTGGGAAGCTCACAATACAGAGCGACTATCTACTTGGTTAGCAGCAAAGTTTATTTCCCACCCTTGCACAGCATGGTCTAATATTTAAAAATTTTCATCTCTCTTCAGCATGTCCGTGTCTCCTGTCCCCTTTATTTTTCTGACAGCTTCTCCTGGATGGGAAGTATGGGAACAACCAAATTGTACTGACAGAGCAAAGACAAGGGACCACTGCAGTCACTGGCCTGGGGCCAACTTGGGTTTTTTGTTTAAAAAGCAACTTATAGAGAGCTATAAGAAAAAATATGTATTCTAAATACACTAGAGGGCTATAAAAAAGCAGTCTTGGAAATAAGAAATGCAAATCCAAAGGGAAAGCCGGAGCACAAGCAGACAGTCTGTCCTTCCTTCGCTGCATGTCTCCCTTTCTTGGCTGCGAGGCTCAGCAAGGAAGTGATTATAAAGCATTTATTTGCAAAATCACAGCCAATAAATCCAATAGCAACAATACCCTCCCTCACTTCGCTTGTTCCTTGGTGGGGGGGAATAGAGGAGAGATGTAGGTCCAACAAGCAGGCAGGTGCATGGCAGCAGACCTCCTTTCTGAAGCTTTTCATGAAGCGTTCAAACCCATAAGGTGCAATTTCACCCAGGTTATCCCCTAGCTCTGTGCATGCCATTTTGAAGCCCTAGAAAATAAACAGCCCTAGAAAGGCTTTGAAGGTTGCAGTATGAAAACCTCTGAAAAGGTTAAAAAAGAAGACCGGACTGTCAAATGAGGAAATGAGTAAGGGAGAACATTAGAGAAAATAAAATGGTACAGAAAAAGCCATCTAAATACTCCTCCCCTTTCCTGGATACAAATATCATCACAAGAAAAACCATAGGAAGCGAATCTGACTGCTTTGAAAATCACTGAGGTCAAAAGCATGACAGAAGAAAGGAGAAAGGATTAAACAAAGGGATGATATAATCTACACAGCTATAATTCAAACCTTTGAGGTATAAATAGCTACACTACAGTGCTCAAGTCAACCACTAATTTACAGCGCAATCAGGAGGGGGGAGGCAGATACCGATCCCCACAAGCAGATTAATCCTTAATTGCTCATTTTTGCATTTCTGATGCCTTTCTTTGAAGTACTAAAGCTGGTACCATCTCACAAAAGGCACTGGCGAGCATGAAAATTGCAGAGATGGGCCTTGCTGCTGCTTGTTCAGGGCTGCAACAGCCTGTGCACAGTACCAGATGCTTTGGTGGATCCTCTGTGCAAAGAAAAAAGGAGATGGCTCTAATCCACAGAGACAAGAGACAATCAAAGCCTGGTATTTGCCAGCTTGACAGATAGGGGAAGCAGGACTCAGATGATGGCTCATGTTTCACAATGTTTTCACAAGACCTTAATTGCAGAAAAATACTTACTGGGATATTCAAATACTTCTGAGCACTCAAATCACTTCAGCAGCTTTGTAAATCCCTCTAGAAATACTCGTAAGGACAGCATGTACAATGCCGAGGTAAGAGGAGCAGGACTGTCAAGATCGTCAGCTGGTGGAGATGGTGGCTTTCACAACAGTTCACTCCACTGCTTACCCAGTTTTCTGCCCTTCCCTCCTTGACTATCTTGATTCATGTGAGGAAGGTGATGACAGTGATGGAAACGTAACTGTATGGGTGTTTCTTCAGCCCCTGCATACATCCCCTCTACTATTACATCAATTTTTAGGGAGGAAATTGCTTCACTCTTCTCCACATTGCTAACTTGTGCACTTTGGTTCAAGAGCACATCCCTGGATGCAGAGGGAATGACTGTTTGTTTGGTGCTTGCTTGGTCTTACCAGCTACATCCAAACATCCCTTCCACATCCTCACGTGTCTAACAGGTTAATTAACCACTAGCAGCCTGCCCCTGCTAGTGTGGGTCCTCATTGTATCCTAGCCTATTCAAATCAAACAAAAAATATCCCTGGCATTTTTTGACTGATGAGATACAACATCCAATGTTTCACTGTACAAGATGAAAATTACTATTCAGCAACATGTCAGACTTCATTCAGCCAACAGTATTCTTCAAATACCATCTGATCAGATAACTAACCTCTCAATGATACCCAACCTCTGCTACACAATACCTTGCTCATTGCTTTTGGGGAGCATCCAGCTTGGTCCCACTATCAGGAGGGTCGAAGGGGGTGATTCTGCCCCTCTGCTCCATGCTGGTGATACCCCATCTGGAGTACTGTATCCAGCTCTGGAGCCCTCATTAAAGGGAACACATGGACCTGGTTGAGTGGGTCCAGAGAAGGGCCACAAAAACGATCAGAGGGCTGGAACACTTCTCTTACGAGGACAGGCTGAGAGCGCTGGGTTTTTTTGGCCAGGAGAGGAGAAGGCTCTGGGGAGACCTTATTGCAGCCTTTCAATACTTATGGGGTGCTCATAAGAAAAATGAGAACAGGCTTTTTATTAGGCCCTGTTACGATAAGACTAGGGGTACTGGCTTTAAGATGAAAGAGGGCAGATTCAGACTAGACAGAAGGAAGAAATTTTTTACAATAAGAGTCGTGAAACAGTGACACAGGTTTCCCAGAGAGGTAGTAGATGCCCCATCCCTGGAAACATTCAAGATCGGGTTGGAGGGGCTTTAAGAATCATAGAATCATCTGGGCTGGAAGGAACCTCCAAAGGCCATCTAGTCCGACCCCCCCGCAGTCAGCAGGGACACCCCCAACTAGACCAGGTTGCCCAGGGCCT
>JAOQGH010000032.1:42536803-42625058 GCA_025769975.1 Gallinago jamesoni
AGTGCACATTGCCTGCTCATGTCCAGCTTCTCGTCCATCAGCACCCCCAAGTCCCTTTCCTCAGGGCTGCTTTCTAATGCCTCGTCATTCAGTCTGTACTGATGGTGAGGATTGTTCCGGTCCAGGTGCATAACCTTGCACTTGCTCCCATTGAGCTTCATGAAGTTTACTTGAGCCCACTTCTCCAGCCTGTCCAGGTCCCTCTGAATGACATCCCATCCCTCAGGTGTATCGACAACAGCACACAGCTTGGTGTCATCTGCAAACTTGCTGATGTTGCTCTCAATCCCTCAGAAATCTCATCAAGTTGAAGATGGCGCTGCCTATGGCAAGGGGGTTGGACTAGAAGGTCCTTTCCAACCTGAATTGTTCTATGAGTCTGTGATCAGGGTGGCTGCTTTGTGCCCTCAGTGGGTTATTTCAGAAGCTGTCCCTCTGGAAACTACATGTACTCTGTGATGAGCATGCAGCTAATGGGAAGAAATACTTCTTGACGATGCATACTTTCCTACCAAAATAGAAGCAGCATCTTTAAACACAAACAACTTTTAGCTTACGGCATGGGAGTCCTTGGACTGGAGATTCGAGCCAATTCTTCAACCAGCTTTAACTACTGAAGCCATGCAGGGAAGAATTTGTCAGACAGAGTTTTGTTTTCTGTATAACAGTGGCCACGTGCTCCAGTCAGACTAATGCCATGTAGACTGGTGAGAAAAAATAACTTTGCTCCTCCCCAAACCAGAAGTTGGACAATTCACATCAAAACTGGTTTAGTCGTAAAATAAAAGTCACTGATATAAATCCTTAAAAAGTAGCACATTTTACCAAATACAGATGTTAAAGCCAGATTAGAAAAAAAAACCCAAACTTGTGGGATGAAACCCTCCAAATAAACATTTTAAAAATTGCATAACAGAAAATTCTTCCATACTTTAGCTCCCAAGAATAAAGACCATGGAAACTCAGCAGCTGAAAGGGTCTGAAAGTTGTCTTGCTGTTAGCCTTGGACTTCTCAGTTACCATCCTATCCCGCGCCGTGCATGTCCCTGGTATCCTGAAGACAGACACAGCTGGTGACCTTGTTTCTTGTGGCCAGTAAGCATGGCTCCCTGTCACCGTCACACACACAATTAGTGTTAATAGTCTGTTACCCACCGTAAACATCTAAAAGATCTATTCGACTCTCATGAAGAAAAAGGGCTGGGACAACAGATGGATGGAAGGGAGCATTGAATTTTTAAAAATCTGTGTTAGTTTAAGATTGAACACTTTAAAGCATATTCAGAATCTGAATTAAAGAATCTAATCAACAGTTAGGCATAAATCTACCCAAATTCTTCAGTGAGTCCCTTTTAATAGCTCTGACTTTTTAATTAAAAGCAGAATCATGGCAAGGGGGAATTCACGTTGACGTCAGGTTTCGTAGATGTCTATGAAAGCCAGATGGAGCCATCCCCACAGCTCTCACTCCAAGGCTGCACTAACACCACACTTCCATTTTCCAGAATTCAGTTTGTTTTCCTATCCCATAGAAAGGCATTAGCCATGGTTACTTTTGCTTTCTGCTTAGCTTGCACAGAAGATATTTTGCACTTACTATGAGCTCAGAGCGAAGAAAGTAATGATGTCTAAGGAAACGTTTTCTTTCACAACCTGTTAATAAAACTAGGTGTATGATGAAATACCTCAACCGGAGATGCTAAAAGGCACAGGGCAGGTTTTAAATAGTACTTTTCCTTTTAAAAGGAAAAGTCTGGCTCATGGTGAAGAGAAGCAGTAAACCAGTTCACGAAATTTATTTCCTTCTGTGACTGAGAAAAGTTTATTAAATTATCGTGATTGCTGTGTAAGAAAGTAAAGTCATTTAATTACAACCAAGATCGTGAACCACTGAAAAAGAGCTTCTCCTCCTGCTAATGCTCAAAATATAGGGCTGCTTTTGTTATATTTATGAAGCAGAGACACTCAAAGCACAGTATGTGGACCAGAGGTGATTCTGAGCATCCCGGTAATGATCTGCATCACATCACTTTAACAGCATTTTCAATTAAGCACTTGATAAAGATTGATCATCATCTTCAGCAAGCTCACAGCCATTCAAAAAGCACAGAAACAGCCACTTTAAAAACAATGAAAACTCCCTAACACCTGCCCGAGGGATGAAAAAACTAGTGTCTAGCAGATATTATCTTTTATTATTAAAGGGCAAATAAAACTGGACCAGGGAGTAGATGTTTTAAAGCAGTTAATGCAGAAGAGAAAGTGGGTTGCCATCCAACATCTCACTAAAACATCTTCCCAAATGATACATTTCAGGCCCTACCCAGAACACATAAAAATAAAGAAATAGCTATTAAATAGGTTTCGATCGAGCTTCTGGCTGGTGCTCAGGAAAAGAACTTAACAGATTCATCTCCAAAGAAAAACAGCATAACTGGGGAAGGAGCTACCGAGAGGAGGAGGCAGCATCCCCCAGCAAAGCCAATTGTTCATGAAGAAACTGGCTCAAAACTAGTGGTATATAGGGCTTCCCAGTTTGCTTTTATGCCCACAGGTGTGTGTTAGCAATCAACCCAGGCTGGGCCCAGTGGGAGCTGGGCTGCATCGCTGCAACCCAAGGGGCTGGGCTGGCAGCTGAAGAGCAGAAAATTTGTTTCCTGAGATGGGTTGTTTGAGGAAACAAATCTTCATTATGCACAATATGTGTCTGAGCTCTCAGACATCGGACCTGAGACTCTGAGCTCTCGCAGGAGCACCAGCAGCATGGGTGTTGAGGTTTCCTTGCACCCCAGCACCCGCAGGTGCTGCAGCACTAGGGCTCTGCCTTTCTTCAACAGCAGTATTTTAAGAAGTGGTGACAAGTGAAGGAGGTGTTCTGATGTGCACAGTCAGTGCCCCTGCAACTGATGGTGGTGATCCATTGCAACTTGAGTTTCAGAATGTTTTTGACTGTAACTGGTGTCTGTAAGAGAACACCTGGCCCAGCAAGGGGAGGAGAGTGCACGAGCAGAATACCTGTCCTCTCCAAATGGCTCAAGCTGCACATTTCATTAGAAGATGCAGACTCTGAAAAAAACATGCAGGCAACGCCACCACTCCTGACACAGCCCTCCACAAGGACCCCCAGGTCCAGGAGCCATTCCTTGGGTTCCTGACTTGCACATTCTGGTTTGAGGAAGCATTGAAGGGAAGCATTAGGTAGTAGAGCTCCAGCTCTTCCAAATAATTTGCTTTTTACTCACATTTAACTTTTGCCCTCCAGATTCTTTAAGGTCACACTGTTCTGAGTCACGATGTCCCACCATCTGCCTTACCATGTCTGTATCTTTGGGGTAAAGGAATTGAGATGCTGGGCATCCAGACAAGTTCCTGTTCAATGTCCATCGCTTTTTCCTCCTGCCCATCACTGAGCACACATCTCCAAATGTTCTTGCACAGATTAAAATGCACCAACACAACATGGATCCTGACCCACCACTCTCTTGAACAACTCAATGCAGCTTCAACAGCTACTCAAATCATTTTTCCTGCTGCCAAATCTCTAGACCAGGGGACAGACTTAAAAAGGAACTGTAGCGGTAGGACAAGGGGTAATAGTTTTAAAAGAAAAGAATGCAGATTGAGACTAGATAAAAGGAAGACATTTTTTTACAGTGAAGGTGGTGAAACACTGGCACAGGTTGCCCAGAGAGGTGGTAGATGCCCCATCCCTGGAAACATTCAAGGTCAGGTTGGACAGGGCTATGAGCAACCTGATCGAGTTGAAGGTGTCCCTGCTTGTTTTATAGGAGGCTGGGCTACATGACCTTTGAAGGTCCTTTCCAACCTGAACTGTTCTATGATTCTATGGTTCCAGAGCCTTTTCCCCTTCATCCTGCAGAGCTCTCATGCCTCCTTAACTTTTCTCTGCAAGGAGGAACACTGTACACAGTAACACGCAATAACTAATCCAAAATGGGCTGCAGCTGCAGAGACCTTCCTGCTCAGAAGCTCAGATATCAGCTTAGATACCACAATATCCACCTTTTTGGTGGGGACAGCAGCATTTAATTCTCAGAACTAGCTGGTCTCAAATACAAGGTCTTTTGCAAATACTAAGGCGCTTGAGTGTCTGGCTTCCTCAGTGGCATGGTCTTGTTCACACAACGTTGTTGACTTCTCCAACCCCCTTTATGAGACTGGACACAGTTCACATGATTATTTATTTTATTTTATTTTTTTTTTTAAAGGACCAAGTCTAGTTGAACTTATAACCTGCAAACTTCCTCTAGAACTAAAGCAGCTTGACCTTATGCTTCCTCAAAGCTCAGCCTAAGGTAAGACCTGAGGTTGCCACAAACATCTGCTAAGTGAGGTGCAGTCAAGCCAGCAAGCTGTACCAGCAAGGCACTTTGCAATGGGGAAAGGAAAGCACCACGCTGAAGTAAAACACAGATTTATTGCAGTATTATCTCCATCTATATTTGAACCATTTTACTTTAAAGAGCTTTCCCCCTCCCTCTAGCTCTTCAAAGAGCTCCTCAAAGTTGCTGAATTGCTCATCAAGGCACATGAACCACATCAAATGGAAGCAGAACCTGGCCAAGTTGCAATGTTTGCTCACACACGGCCCCCATCCCCACAAATGCTCTTTTGCAGCAGCAAACCCCCATGCATTACAGAATTCGTTTCCCCAAATACTGTACACTTCACCCAGTACACCACCTCCCTTCTGTAGTACACCAGAGCCAACTCATACACTGGGCAGAAGCAGCTGGGTAACAGAGGAAGGCACAGGCAAGAAAAGTTATATGTCTTGCAAAACACATCAACCTTGATAGATATCTATAAAATGCATTCAATAAGCAAGATTAGGAATTAAATCCACTGTCACTGAGCAATGGTGTATAACTGTCCTCCTTCTGGTCCCTAGATAACCCTTCCACGTTCCCCAGGAAATAATTTACCTTCTTCTCCAGTAAGCACATCCCTCAGCTCCACAGGTACTAACTGTCCTCTCTCTCACTCAAAGTGGTGTTATATTTGGATGATGCTCAGAGCAACTGGCTGAACTTGTAAAACGGATAAGGCATTTTGTCTCAGAACTGGAGGATTTACGCATCAAAAGCTTGTCTGTCTCTCCCCAACTGCAGTATTTCACCTGCTACCAGATATTACTCCCCATAAAACATGTCTACCTTAAAACCATCATGGATAAAGCAGCATAGCACTTGTTAATACTCTGTTTTCCCAGAGAATAATTAATTATTCCAGCCTGCCTTATCCCCCCATATACATCCACATACAAAACCCCTTCTAAATATCTGCTTGCACTCAGAATGACTCCGTGTGAAAAGGGAACAGGTCCCTGACCAAGCACCACGGTTCCTCACCGCAAGATCATACATGTGTGTAATATAAGTATGACAAATCCGTCTAACCACTGACTGGAACTGCAAGAGGTCCACGCATTGCTTGCCAAATTCCTGTAGTAAACGTAATTTTTTTTTCTTCTTTCTAATCACTACATAAGCCACAGAAGATTTAGACAGCAATATTAAAGGAAAAGTCACTGGTCAAGGGAGAGAGGAAAATACTGGTGATGGTGCCAGCTTGAGGCCAGGGGATTTCCATGCTTTGCTCCTGGAAAGACCTGACAGGATTAGTATATTTGTTTTAGATTTCAGCAGGGAACTTCAGGGATTTGGATGACAAAATGATTAAATAACATCACGAGAACTGAGTTCTGGAAAAGGAGATATGAGAAGTTAATGGTGTTGGTAACCACTGACCTGCACCTGGCTGACTGAATGTATTCCTGAAACCTGGATGTGGTTTGCAGCACACAGGCCTTGGGACAAGAAACCTCTTGGGTGCAATTCCATAATTTCATGGATTTTGGTTTGTATAAGCTGGGACGAGATATTCTCCTCTGGTCCCTCCAGCTTCGGTGTCCTCAATATTTGGTACCATGACAAAAATGTCACTAAAGCAGTTGCATTTGTGTCCTTACCAACAAACCAAAAGCAGGTCTGGTTAATTTCTTCTCCTTGTCTTCTTTAACCAGGCAATCCTGCCATCAGGTCTACCCACAGTTTTGAATACCTCTGCAGAGTCACTGATGGAAGCTTCTCATGCTACAGGGAGGCCACTGCCACCCAAAGCTGCGGTTGCTGAAGACTTTTCATCTGCTCTTCTCTGTTTGCTTTCACCATCAGATAGCAGGCATCTTCTCAACACAATTTCACAAAATGGTGAGGATGGGGGGATGAAAAGCTAAGATCAACATGAAGGACACCTTGAAAAAACAGGAATGGACACCATCAATTGAAAACAAAAGCAACCCCAGACCACTCCATCCTTCAGTGGCACCTTCCGGCTCCCAGCAATGATGAAGGAGCCTGAATGTTATCCCTTCTACATCTTCACTTCCTGGACTTGTCATCTCCTCTGATTGCTCTGACCAGGAGTAGATAAACTCTCCAGTGGTGAGTAATGTGCCTTCACCTCTGTTACACAACATTGATCAAGCAGAGAAAGGCAGTTTTGGATGGAGCTAGTAAGTATTTCTTGCTCAGAAAAAGATCTATCTTGAGCTGCAAAAACAGTTGTTTAAATCGCCTAATACGTTATCTGCCTGATGTGAAGGATCTACTCTTGAGTAGATCAACTACATTTTGACACAACGTGTCAACACAACATGTGGATCAACTCAATCCTTTCATGGGACCAAATATAATCAAACCAGAGATGTGTCTAAAGCAATCACTACGAAAAAAATTGTTCCTATAAATTCAAGTCTGCCAGTTTTAGCGGTAACTGTGTTTAGCTGTAATTAGCACTGCTTGATCTAAATGGAGACATGATATCAAGGAAGCCCTCGACACTTAGCAAACGCCACTGAAAACTTGAGTCCAGGCTGCAGACCACAGCTGCAACCCTCCTGAAAGCTGAACTTGTGGTTGCTACACCCTGCAGAACAAGGGTTAGCAACGTATTTTTGAGGCAACCACCAATTTGGTGCAGTTTCCCATCTGATGCAGGTGACAGATATATCAGTTGCTGGTATCACTTTTTCTGGACTGAATTTCAAGAAAAATCACACCTTTCAGAAGGATGCAAGAGCAATCAATGTCTGTGCACTGATAGTTACACTAAATTAACATAAAAATGAGGTCTTCCTAAACACCTGCAAGAGGAAACCTGCTTGCAGAACAAGCTACTGAAAAAAAAAAAAAATTACTATTCAGGGAGGTAGTTGTCAGAAATAAGAGGGAGGGTGGATGTGTTTATTTATACACAGCAGCTCCAGATTCGGGTTGCAGGTTCCAACATGCTGCCTGCTGTGGTTTCTGTAAGCAGTTGCCTCCTTCACGTCCCCTGCCTGCAGTCAGCTTCAACAGCCGAACGCTGCAGGTTTGTGCTTAGTACTGACAGTTTGTGAAACAGTTCATACAAATCCAGGGTATTTTTAGCATGCAGCAGGCCAGATCAGCTCACCTCACATCGGTTGCATCAACAAGTTCCATGTAGAAGTTTGAAGCTTCATAGGAAAGACATAGGGAGAAGTGCCTATGGGAATTAGGAGCACCAGTAACTTGTCATTTCTGGTCTCAGGGCAACCTCTGCATTTCCAAAAAGCCCTCCAAGGGTCAGCCTGCCCATCAAAAAATGTCAAAATTTGACAGCAATCTTTAAAGTTTTGAGAAGGCTTAGAGCTGTTGGTGGCTTCAACTGAAACTACAGGAGCAAATCTTCCAAGTGGGGCAAAAAGCACTTCTTGGCTTGGTCACCATCCAATGCAAAAGCCACCAGGGTGAACCAGCGCAGGACTGGGACATGTCCTGACCCATCACCTCTTCTTTGCTTCTCTTGCAATTTTGCTCATAACTGCATGTACTCAATGAGAAGGTCGAGCTATGGCACCAATGTACTTTTTTGAAGAGTAATCCTTAAGACCACCTCCTGAGAAAGGGTGCAGGGTCTGAGTGCTGCAGCAGCCAGTGCCTTCACCCTGGAGGGAACGGCTGGAGGGGACAGAACCATTCCCTTGGCTGCAGCAGCAGCACTCTGATGAAAAATTAAATTTCAAGTTAATACGGGAATGCATACCAGAGGAACGAGCCAACCACAATTACCAACTCTCATATCACAGGATAGATCTTTCAGTTATTGTGGGTAGCACCGAAAACATCAGCTTGGCGATCGACAGTGCTGAAGCTGGTGAGAAGAAAACCACACGCAGCCAGCCCTTCTGTGAATCCAAAGGGCATGCCAGCTTGGCTCCCAACTCCCAAAGGATGTTGGTGGCGCAGTGGGAAAAGGCACATGGAAGCATATGGATGGTCTAAAGGTAGCGAATGGCTTTGGATGGACTTTGTTGAAATAAGGTATGTGGTTTTAGCACTCACCCCTTCAACACAACATGGCACTCAGCACAGCACTACACCAGTATCGATATGACTGTCACCTCCACACCTGGGCGGTTTTCTGCCCTTTTGAGCAGCTCGCTGTAAGCCTGTACTTACCCCTGTAACGCACAACTGTAACGCCCTCAAAAAACCCACTGGTGCCAGGACACACACAGCCTAAGTGGTATCTTCATCAGCTGGCTATTATTAATCAGCATATCTGGCAATGTTTTGCACAGTCAAATACAGAAGTTGCAACACAATGCTATGTCTCCATCCCATTATAGACCTCGCTCCCATTGTGTTCAACACACACCAGTGCTCTTTCTGACCCAGGACCATTCACACAAATGGTGGGACCACTAATGCCCCACCCATCTCATCTCTCACACCTATACCTGATGCTCTGTGTCATGGGGATTTAATTCAGTAAATAAAGAAATTCTCCTCCTTGTTCTTCCCTATCAAAGCCAACTTTTGAGAAAATAAGTACATTGCACAAAGTATTTTCGATGAACATCCTAACATGTTTACCGTAGCCTTTTCTACTGTCTACAAAATGAAAATAAAGGTTTACAAGCAAATTATTCAATGTCATGAAGTTTAGTCAGATTTTAAGTGAGGATGACAAGTTTAGCATCCATGTAGAACTCTGAGTAAACTAAAACCCCCTCCTTTCTACATGAAAACTGGTTTTAAGTCACCCAAACTTGAAGTGATTCTTTTATCGCTCTTCCCATCCCTATGAGACATCATAATTTTAAATATTGGATAATTTGAGCCTGCAGCTTGAAGTTTCTTCAAAACACCAGCTTCTTGCTTTTTTTGTAGACAGACTGATGACACTGTAGCTAATTCGCTTAATTAGCGATTTACAGAAAGATCTCTCTATGAGAGCGTGAAACCATCCAAATGAAATGCTTTAAGTGCAGAATCAAGAGACCATCTATAACGATTGTTTACTCCCATCTACTGTGTATTTTTGGTCCACACTATTTCAATCAGCAGCTCCTGTGATTGATGGCATTGTACTTCCTAAATACAAAGCTGAACTCTGCGAGAGGCTAAGCATAATTGTCCCAAGCTTTTCCTAACAGGAGGATGTTGCTTTTTCAAAAATTGTGCTGGGATGAGAAGGAAAGAAGTTAGCAGATAACATAAACAGACACATCCAGATGTCATAGCACATCCCAGAAGGAGTTTTCCCCTTGATTTCAGCAGCTTTGTTCCTACTGCTCCATCTTTCCTTCCCCCAAGCACTTGGCTTTTCCTGACTGCTGTGTCCAGGCACACACATCCTTCTTCTAATGGGTGCTCTGGTACCGTGGAGCACAGAGAGAAGGCTTGCACAGATGTTCATTTTGTAAGAAACAATAATTCATGCAAATCCATGCTCCAAGCAAATTCCACATTAGTGCATCTTATTGCAAGCCAAACAAAAAGTACAAATACATTCAAGAACTGTAAACCTGTATTAAAAGAATTTGCTCTTGTTACAGCTTGAATTTCCCCCTTTCCCTCCAACAACTCAGCCAGTAAACTCTCCGCCGACACCAAACACCAGCCAAACCACTAATTTCAGCCATGCTAATAAGAAGTGCAAAACCCAACTGCAATATAAAGCAAAGCCTGTGTTAAAGTACAATAGACATAACACACCTCATGTTCACCCATGACACTTTCTTACACATTTACAGTCCAGATAAATGCAAGTACAAAATCCTGTCTGTGACATCAGTCTCAACAAAAAAGCTCCAAAGCAGAGCATCCAATTTTGCTCTATTTAGGGTATTTGCACATTGCAGAGGTTTGTTATATTGGTGGGAACTCTAACACCTTTTCAGGCCTGTAAATTAAAATGTTATGGGAACATGTAGAGCAAAGCCCGGAAAGGCATAGGGTTCTCTTGCCTGCATAAAATCACAATGGCTTTTGCATCACAAATCACTTGCTCCCTACTCCTGCCCTCCTGGGATTTTTTGACTGCAAGGGGAAAGGTTGACTCACATTTAGGAGTCTATATGGTGACTACAAGGAAGACCCTCTTTCTGACTGCAACATGAGGCAGAGACCAAAGGCGACCATTGTACCACTGATGATGCTTCTGAGCGCAACAGCAGTCACAGAAATGACCCAGCAAGACAACAATCCAGATATTAAAGTATCGTCAAAACTACTTATAAATACATTTAACTCTGTGCACATTTGTATTTTCTTTTCTAAGTCTATCCAATAGTTTAGTGCTTTTAACATCAGGGATTTTCCTCCATTTCATTAATCAAGAATTGAGTACTCTCTTGCCACATTTGGAGATAGACCAGCTTTCCACAGAAGCTCAAGATGATGAAAATAAACTCATAAAATATATTTTTAGGGTTTTTTTTTTTTGAGATGGCAAGTTAGAACCTGAATTCCTACTCAACCGCTATGTTTCAGCAGAACAAAAAATTCCCTGTGCAGAGTGCTCTCAAATAAGAGTCATGCCCCTTCCAACTCTGCACCAACAGAGACCTTATTATCCTTCGGGGGAGGAAGTCGGATTTTTTCCACTTAGTTAACGTTCCCAGGTAGTTCTTAAATAAGATTTCCCTTCCCCCTGTGTTTAAAGGGACACTTTAATACAAAAAGTTAATGTCTCGGCTGTGTGCGACTCCATACTGCCATCATTGTGTACTGAGCTCTAAAATAGAACAATGACTGGACGGTGACCGGTGAGCATGATTTTATTTCAAGGAGAGGACAAATGCCAAGATGCCAAAATTAACAACGCTTCTTCCTACCTTAATTATGATAAGCAAATCATCCACCTGCATGTCATTAGGACCCCATAAAGGTTCTTCCAGTGGTGCCCCCTGCAAAGAAACCAAAAAAAAAAGCTTTTAAAACCAGAGTTAAAATTCATGAGCATCTTAGGAAAACTGTTCTTACTGCTGCCAGAAAGGTGATTCCAGTTCATTTTACCTATATGTAAAATGCAGCTTTTCATTACTGCTCAAGCTAGAGACACACTTGAAAAAAATGAAAATAACTTTTAAATACAGAAGGCAAAATCATGGGAGTTTCCAAGGTGAAAAGTGCTTTTGGGCAGAGGCAGCAGCAGGTGATTATAGGCCAGCAGGAGCAGTTACAAATGAGAAGAAGACTCTGACATTCACAGCTTCACTTGATACATGCACTGCTGTTTGGGGTAAAGTTTAGAAGGGTCCACAGCTAGAAAAAGTAGATAATTTTTATCATAGTGAAGGCATCATATTCATCTTGGGCTCCTACAAGTGAATATTTACCCAGACAGAAGCGGTTTAGGGCATTTCAAAAAGCAGGTCTGTGTATGTTCAGTCATTCCCATCCTGAGGAAAGAGGTCAGGAAGCCATACTGCAGTCACCAGGACTTTTGATGGCCATGTACCAGTGAGACAGCCACCAGTGGACTTCTCCAAGCCCAAAAGTCTCTGGATACAGACTTTGGCTGCAGGATCAAGTGCAATCCTACAGGGAACAGGCTGAAGCTTGTCCCCGCAGTTCAGGTGACCGGCAGTGATGTTTGTCGTGTTCTCACACTTCTGGACAAACCAGCTTCCCTCCCCACCAGTTCTTGGACGTGGGTTCCTCACTCCATCAGCAAAGCTGTACCGCAGGAGCTCATGGTTCACTTCAGAAGCTGAGACTGTTCTCAGTTGATCCCAACTTTTACAGGACAAGCCAAGTCACTCCGACTCTCTGCATTGCTGTTTCCCCTCCCAAAATATTTTTTACTTACATCAGCTTTGAGGCAGCAGTGGGCTCCTTGCAGGAGTTTGCAGAACCAGCCCCTCCCTTCACTAATCCCATTTTCTGGTTAATGCTATAAATTATGAAATTAGACACCTGAGGCAGTTCTAGATTTAGAGTTAAATATATTTAACCAAATTATTATTTTTTTCCTATTGACATCTTTTCTCCCCAGCCTTGGGCAGGATGTGACCCAGCCATCTGCTCTGTCGGTGCCAAGTAGCTGTGGAGTTCAGACATAATCCCTGAGTGATCTCCTCACTGCTTTTCATCCTACTCAAGTGTTGACTCGAGCACTTGTTCAATTAGACAAGTCTCAGCACTTCAATCAGATGGGTGCACAAGGCTGATTTTTACCTCCACAGAGAAGAAAAAATCTGATTTAGTTGAGTGTGATAGGTCTAGGAGCTTCACAGCATCAAGACCTAGAGATCATGTCTGCTCTGAAGTCTGCCAGAATTGCTGCTTAACCTGAGCAGACCACCAGCAACCAGCAACTTCCATTTTTAGAGAAGTTGAGAGAGAACAGATTAAAAAGACATTATCTGGCAGGAAGGAGGAGAGCTGGGTTACATTCCTGGTATTTCTTTTTTAAGGCAACAGGAAAGCGGCTGAGGTGTTTGCTTTCTCTTGTCTCTGGCTCAAAGCGAGCAGCACAACTTGGCGAGGTGCCAAACTTGCTGGTCCTCCCAAACCACTTGTATTTTCTTCCTCCTGATCCAGTGTTTCCCAGTACCTCCCAGCAACGCTGCTGTCCCGGGGCATTGGGATCCAGGGACTGCAGAAATGAAGTCCAGCCTTCAGCCTGTCTCTTCTCCTCCCTGTGCAATGGGGATGAGGTCCTTCCGTCCTTGAGTTAGCTATACTCATTTAAATGAAGGGGTAAATTTTATGGCACCAAATCAGGAAGTGTGAGTAAGTAACTGTGCTGTCAATATTTTCATGGTTAATTTATTCCTTCATTCACAAAGCTGCCAGATTCAAAGCGCAGCCTCAAACAGTGCTGAGAAGTGCAAGAAAAGTTGGAAGACTTTGTATTCACCTCCAGCTTCAGAAGGCGTTGATGGAACAAAAGACTCCCTTTCGCTGCTGTTATTAGCATCATCTGAGAGTTAAAAGGAAGCAATGAAGCTGAGTTTTTACAAAGCTTGGAGCAAGACACATAGAGTGTATGCTCACGGCTCCTTCTGGGATGAGGCAAACATATTGCTGAAGGAAAAATACACACTGGAAGGTAATGAAAAAAAGCAAATGCAAAGGCAGAATGAAAACAAAACTGCTTATAAAAGTCAAAGCAACATGTTTGAATGGGTTTTAGAGCAGGCTGAGTCTTCAGATGGCTGTAAAAACATATCAGTACCAGAAGAATAGAGTAATTCATGATGCATGACTTGCAGTGACTCATAAACCTCATTCCTTTTGACAGGTAAGGGAGCGTGGTGCAGGCATGCACTCAAGTTGCTCGAGTATGTAAGAGTCGAAACATCTTACGTGATAAATGCTTACAAGAATATCTTGCATCCACATCTGTTCTTAGAAATTAGTCATACAGCCTGTGTGTAGAGGAAACACAACTGCCAATGCGCAAACGTATGACAGAACTGAAAAGAGGTGGCGTGTCCCACATTTGGCTGTTTCAGCCCTGGGCACGTACAAGTCTTTCAACTCATCTGCCGTGCCCCAACCCCACTGTGCCCCAACGTGCCAGAAACTAATCCGCTTGATGGATAATCCTCCAAAAACGTGGTATCCTGAGGATCTGGTGCAGTCAGCTGACTGTGGTAAACTCTGGGTGCAACCCACTGGCCTTAGGAATAGTTTGATTACTGTTTGTAATTATTAGTTGTATATGTTAGTTGTGTATGTTTGGATGAAAGCAGTTTAACCAGGTAAATGTATATGCTGTTATAGCACATCAACAGTAAGGAAGACACACTGACTATAGGAAGGAGCTTCTGTTCTCTACAGCCAAAATTCAGTTTTCCAAGACTGGCAGCACTGGGAAATCCAACACTGACCTGATCCAGGTGTTTCTGGATAATGCTGTAACATAAAGCAGCTTCAGAAAGAGCTTCAGTTGTGAAAGAGACCCTTAGGCTCAGCAGCCAAGTCTCTTCCTGTACAGTGCTGTGTTCAAAGACTAGACTCCTTTGCAAACCTTGCAAGCAAGGTGAAGGAACAGGTCTACCATGTGCTCTTGTGTTTTAGATTCACAAGACAAAACAGTTTAATTGGTGAGGAGTCAGGTAAATTCGTTGTCTTTGTGTTGTTATAAACCAAGAATGGAAGATTAAGAACTGCATGCTTGCAAGCTCACCTACAGGCTCCATCCCTCGGAGGTGGACTGGTCCAAGGGATGGTCCATTGACTGGCAGAATGCAAGTTAATGCCAGGAGAGAATTCAACCATGCTGAACAAATCACAGAATCACAGAATCACATGGGGTTGGAAGGGACCTCCAGAGATCATCTAGTCTAAACTCCCTACCAAAGCAGGTCCACCTAGAGCAGGTTGCAGAGGAACTTGTCCAGATGAGTTCTGAATGTCTCCAGAGAACGAGACTCCACCACCTTCCCAGGCAGTCTATTCCAGTGCTCTGCCATCCCCACAGCAAAGAAGTTCCTCCTCATGTTTAGGTGAAACTTCTTATATTCAATTTTGTGCTCATTTCCTCTTGTCCTATCCCTGGGCACCACTGAAAAAAGACTGGCCCCATCCTCCTAACACCCACCCTTTAAATATTTATAGGTGTTGATCAGATCCCCAGAGGCAGCTTATCTTACAGACCTTGGGAGCCTCAAAACTGCAGCTCTCCTGGTGGTTTCCCATCAACAAACAAGAAAATGCGAAGGGTGGAGAGTTAGATGCTTGGAAGTGAACAGCTTCTACTAATTTAGAAGTGTCCTGACAGCTCAGCTGTGGTCAGAGCTCTATCAACAGCTATAAAGAACTGTAGGATATTCCCTCCCTGAAAATGCAATTACATCTGCAAACAGTACCTACAAAAAGCTGGCTGGGAACATGAGAAAGGAGCCATTCCTTGGTGTTTCTTCTCTCCCAGAACAACTCAAGCAGAAGGTCAGTGACCATGCTGGTAGAAGAGCCCAAACCCAATTCACAGCCTGGTTTCCTGTTTTACCCACGACCTTAAAGCTGCTAAACCTCTGCAACCAGGTTGTGCCATTCTCTGTAGCAAACAGGCATATTTAAAGTCATGGGAATGAATACTTTGGTGGATATGGTGGACCTGCAGGCATCCAAAATGAGAAGTTCACTCAAGCTGCACATTTCTTACTGGATCATCCTGCTCACTATGGAACACTTTTATGGCACACCACCATTGCTTTTATAAAACCGAAGAATACAAACTCACAAGTTAAGAGGTCTCTTTTGGAAGAACCCTGCTGAGAAAGTTATGTGGGAATGGCTACACTAGGTGGGACTTCAGACAATGACAGCAGGTTTGTTAATCGAGACGTTAATGGTATAAAACACAAAAATGTTCAAAATCCAGGGTTGGCAAAGGTGGCCTACAGTGATGGGACTCCTCCATCTCTTATTAAAATAATTAAAATAAAAGTAAGGCAGGTATTAGCTGGCTAGACAGCCCCAAATCCCACCGCCTGTGTAATCCACCTGAAAGCCAAATGTATCAAGGCAAATTAAAGCTGCCTTTAATCCATGCAAATCTCAGCAAAGGAATCTTTTATTTTCTTACCTCCTGCCACGAGTTTAGTCCTGGCCCACATCCCTTCGTGCTGCCAGAGCTGCAGGAGCAAAACAACACAAAGCTCCATATTTCAATAAAACGGAGAAGAAATTTTAGACCTTTCACACATTTTGGGGTGGACACAGTTTTACGCTTCCCCGGTTGGGTTGAGATTGAATCCTATTCTGCCTATGCTTGGTTTAATCATATGTATCGGCACACATAAATTAGGGCAATTTGTGCATAAATTAGGCAGCATCATTATGCTAATTGGGATGGTATGATTGTGCCGAGTGTGTTTGCAATCTGCCACAATCCTCTGGGACAGCGCTGTGAGTGAGCTGCTGCATCTGAAAAGGCTGGAGCTCGGCTGGCATCCTGCTGCGGCAGGGACAGCTGCACGTTGACCCAAAGCAAACCTAAATAACGGAGGAGAAGGGGCAAAGAGACCTGTTGGGATTTGCTTCATCTGAAACGCTGGTTTCTTTTCTAAGCTATAATGCCACCCTCAAAAAATAGCTCTGCTTCCTAAACATTGCATCCTAACCCCCCCTGTGATGAGTGAAACAGCGCAATTTATAGATGGGGCAGAGAGAGGCTGCCAGAAAAATAAACCACCACAGTACAAACATCAAGGTGCAAGCAAGAGAAGTAAGGAGAAGGAGACTCAAATTTCCTGAACTTTGCTTTATAAAACCTAATGTGAAGAAACAAGTCATTCTCACAAAAACCAGAGCCACTGCATTTTACTCTTTCCAAGCCCCACCTGAATTGCAATAGAGGTTGGGATGCTTGCTGGGATCAGGAATGTAACACAGAGTATCCCTCATGATCCCTGCCCTACAAGGAAATAAACCAGCCAAATTTTACCAACTGAATGAACAAGAATAATGGAGGAACAAATAAATTGCAAAGTGACAGCTTCTCCTTTTTGAGATTCAGCTAAATAGCCATACAAGAGCAGATCTACCTAGTGCAGGTAATTATCAAGGTAGATTTTCAGGGTCTCCTTCCAGAATATGGACTATTTTAGGTATCCTACAGGTATCTTGCAGCCTGAGCCCTGAACGCCTGCAGGGCTGTGGTCGGTGTCCCTGTGCAAAGGATGGCATTGCAGAGCCGCTGGTGATGGTCAGCTCCATTTCTGTGGGCTGGGGGTGGGTCTGGTGTTGCACTACACCATCCTCCTCCTTATGGGTACCAGAGGATGCTCCTGAAGTCATTCAATTATCCTACCAAAACAGGTCACTAACTTAGCTGCCAAAGGGGATCACTGCAATGAAAAATCCTACCTGTGGGACTTGAGCTCTCTCCCTTCAGAGAGAATTTGAGCTTTGTTTATTTTTATTCACCCGGATCCAGCTAAGATTTTTTCCTCTGACACACACGCTGGCACTTTTCCTGTTTAAAAACATACAGCAGAAGAGCACCAAGTGCTAACTTTTCAGAGAATAACAGTGTTTAAATACCAAACCCACCCAAAAAGAGATGCCCAGGTGAAAGGTTTTTAATGCCTTTGACCTCAGCATTCCTGCACTTCTCCATTTCTTTGCTGCTTTAACCTTATAAATATCAAGAGATGATTTTTACAGCAGCACCCAGAAGCTGCCTGGTTGCAGCATGGGGACAAGCTATGCCTCGCAGACCTTCTGGGCTGAAAATATTACAAAATCCTATGAAGGAACCTGGAGGATTGACGATCAAAGCCACAAATCCTGTTTACAAGCAGGCACAGTGAGCAACCCAAACTCAACCCAAGGCAAAGGAAGCAGGAATAAAATTGCGTATTGCAGGAAAGGGAAAACAAAGGTGAAAGGATGAAAATATTAAAAGGGTAGGGGCACACAGGAATTGGGGGATGCTCCATAAGCAGCAAGTGCAGGGAGCAAAATCGGGCTGCCCCAGCTGCAGGGCCAAAGGAATTAGCAAGGCACAAAGCAAAAAATCTGCAGCCAGCTTCCTTCCACTCTTCTGCAGCTCCCCTCGAGCACAAGTGGCTGGGTGGTGGCTTTCTTTCACCCCCATCTTTAAGCAGAATCCCCCCTAAGTAATTTAGCAGTCAAAGCAAACTCATCTCTCCCTCCCTAGGAAATAATATAGATATTGGCATGGGCTAGCATCAGCGCCTTAGCACCCAGTAATTCCCAAGCCCCTCTGAAAACCAAATACCTTGTCACAGCAGCAGCTTTAAAAACTCTTCTCTCCACTCTTCGGTGATAATTAGTTTAAGTCTGTCACCAGCAGATCAGTTTTGGATTGCAACTAAGCCAAAGCTATCCAAAAAGCTTTTGTCCAAAGACTCTCCAAACCAAATCAGTTCAAAAAAAGAAAATAAAAAACATGAGCTGTCTGCACTATCAGTTTGAACAGTTTCTGCTAAGAATCAAATACAAGAAGATTTAAAAAAAAGGTTCAATAAAGCTGTTCTTCACTGTTTTATTTCCCCTTAAAGCATAAGACCAATTTGATTTTATTTTCACCACAAACAGTTTCTTTAATTGTTTCTAATGGGAGCACAAGGCAGGGACCCAGTGTGCAAAGTTGCCCTGGCCCCTGAGTTAATGGCACAAGGCACTGATCTGCTTCGCTATGGCAATTCCTGCAATTCAAGTCTGGCAAACAATTCCTAGTCTGGAAATGGGACAGCATCCAATCGTTATCTCCTTTCTCGTAAAAAAAGAATTTAAAAAATCCAGCCTATTTACTCTACCTGCCTATTTACCGTACTGGCAGTACCACCACGCAGGCATGACAGCAACAAATGCCGACAATTCTTGTAGTTTTGCCTGTTGACGTTTCTCCTTTCATCCCAGCAAAAAGCATGTCAAAGCTAAACGAGCAATCCAGAGCAAAGAAAGCATCTAGCTGCTTCCCTGACAACTGAACAAGCCAACAGTTCTCAGAAAGTAAAGCTTTCCTACACTTCTAAACAAGGCAACTAATTCTACAGTTGGACTCAATAATCTTAAAGGTCTTTTCCAACCTAAATGATCCTATGATTCTAATATGTAGTCACCTTAATTTTGGTGCCAGTGCTTCCATACATCCTCACATATCCTAATGTTTCTAACCTTCACGCATCTGTACCCTAGGATTTCCATTGTCCAAAATAATTTACTGAAGACCCAAAAAATAATCCGTTTTCCTGTAGTGGCATTATGGATCTATTCCACCCCAGTGGAGGCACCAAACCCTGGCTGAACATGGGAACCCAGCGTATCGCGCACAAACTTACGTGAAAGGGTTCTGTTTGAATGGTTTCGCTCACCACGACACACCTGATAAGAGCCTGCAGCAACGACACACCCAGAGATAAACCAGACGTGTTCAAATCTTCAAACCCCAATTAACTCATCCTGAAGGGGGGCGGGGGGGAGGAGGGCAACAAATACATAAAGAAAATACGCTGCTGTGCGTAACAAGACCATTTCCCTTGGCAAATCTTGCTGCTTTCCTTTCCTCGCCGTATCTGCGTGTGCGTGTAGAAGTCATTCCCTTGCATTTTCTGAGGTACCTTCTGGCTGCGCTCCCATGGATGGGCTGATGCCTCAGTCCCAGTGCAGCAGCATGGCCAGGAGCACCTGGCAATCTTCTCCTGGTGCTTGCAAAATTTAGGTCTCACTGTTTCCTTCTGTTACCAGAAGACGCAAAGAGATGGGACAAAGCTGTTTGAAAAGAGGCATCCTCTACAAATTGAAGTGATGTATGTGGGGAAAAAAAGGAGAGCCAGGCATGCAGAGGTGGCCACCAACTCGAAGAGCCACATCTCAGGAAGAGAGCAGATGTACAACTGTATGCGAGAGGTATTCATCAGTGATGATTTGATAGTCAAATACTGGCATCTGGGCTGATATGAATATAAGTATGATATATATAGATATGTAAGCAAGCTGTAACCCTACCTGAATGCATCTTGGGCAGGCACACCAGTGTCCCTGAGCTCCGTGCCAGGGACGCTAAAGCTGCTGAACGTGTCGTACACAGGGCAGTGCACAGCCCAGTTGCTGAGGTCCGATTTCTAAACTAGCAAAACATTTGCACCCCTTTCATTCCTCTTCCTCTTTTGACTTCCTTAATGAATAAACATACTTATGAAGGAGGAGAAAAAACCCTCATTCACACATTCTTGTGACATTCACACAACTCAGTCGTCCTCTGCGCAGTCTGGGTTTGCTAGGAGCGGCTCAGAACGGGTAACCAGACATGGGATTTTTCGCAGCGCAATGGGGACATGAGCTGCCAAGGGCAGATGGCACGGCAGCACCATGCATGCTGCCAACCAGGCCAATTTCTGCTGGTGGCCTGGGGCTTCCTCTGTTTTCAGGAAGGTGTGCTAATCGGAGTCACTTATTGAACAGGACTGTCAGGACATACAACTTATTTACAGGAGGCTGGGCCATATATGTTTTGAGAGCAAATGAACACTGGCATTCATGTTTCTCACCTCTAGATTCCCCAAATGTTCTAGAAAAGAAATCCCACATCATTATCAGGCTGTTGGCTTGCCTGCCTTTGAATTTAGGAATGTCTACGTCTGATAAAGGGGATATGTGGGTTACTCCTTATCCACCTGCCAGCCCAGTAGCACAAATGCAGCCGTGCACCGTGCTGCCACCACCTGCTCTGCTCACGAACACAATCCACCAGGAGGGAAACCTCATTCCTGCCAAGAGGGGTTTCAGATTCATGATTTATTTTCTGCTGAATTCCTTTACCCTTAAACGCAACAATGATCCACATCTTGGGTTTTCCTCCCCATCACTTCACCAAACCCCAGCCCAAAGACTGCCAAGTCACCGGGCAGAGCTTTAGATGCTCAAAGGCGATCAGGAGCTGTTTTCAAGGCAGATCCACATGACACAGCCTGCGTGATGGAGTCAAGCAGCACTTTCGGCTGTGATTTCCAAGCACACAGGCGGTAGAGCTGGAGCAGGGACACTGAGCAACCCTTCAGGAAGCAACTCAAGAAACCAGCTCCAGCCAGATTTCTAAAAATGGTTATAGCACTGGAGAGCAATAGGATGTTCTTCATTCCTCCACGCAGATGGACTTCTGAGCTTTGGATATAAATACAACATTGTTGTAGTCGGGATATTGTGCTTTTCTCCTTCGGGTCACAAGTTCAGAGCAACAGCAAGTCATGCTGCTCAAAAAGCAATGGTTTCTTTATGGCTGTCATAATGTGATTCAAAGCTGTTGGATTTCCCAACGCCTTTCTGGTTGGGCTCGGGGTTAATGCAAAAGCCCTGGCCCCTCTTTGAGAGCCAGTGGTCTGCATCACAAGATCTGTTAGCAGTTATCAGGACACACCGCTGCGGCACGCCAACCTGGTCCTGCTCAGGTTGAATGTTGAACAAACCCCTGGGAGATGACGATAGCGCAGAAAAAGGCTTTTAACAAAAGCAAAAGCTAAACTGGGGGGGGGGGGGGGGGGGAAGTAAGCCACAGCAGCAGGGACCGAGCGAAAAAGGATTTTCAGTTCTGGCACTGGCACTGAACCGCTTCAGCATGTTCATGGAAGAGCTTCCCCTCCAGGCTTGACTATCAGGCTCTGATTTTAGATTCACTGTCAAAATAAAGTTTGCGAATAAATCCACTCAATTTTATACAGAACAAGGAACCATCAATGTATTTTTTTTTTTTGCTTCTATTTATTTGTAATTGGTTTGAAACAACACATACCCACATATAGCAGGGGTTGCCCTAACAGTAACATCTACAAAGGCAAGAGATCAACCCTCTGCATGCTGCAAAACCAGGCTTTTATTTCTTGTGTATCACACAGCACTTTGCACCAAAGAATAATGTTGGCTCTGTTGTAGCTTTTAGGCTGGAAAAAATTCAGAGTTTTGACAGACACACCCCTCAAACACTACTGAAGGCCATGGTGACTCATTGAACGTATCAGGAGAATTACGGCACAAAATCAAAATCTTCGCATGCATCATGCTTAAATGCATTAAGCATCTTGTTAAAGGTGCTATTACATTACAAAGGGGCTACAGGACAAAATTCTGGAGACAAAGCCCTGGAGCAGCCGCCTCCCGGTCTGTACCACCCAAATTCCTCCAGTCAAGCACCCAGGACTCATTTTTATTTTTTTTTCTTGCAGAAGTTTTTGATATTTCTGTTGGAGGGACACAGAGGACGGCAAGACAAAACCTGTGGAACTCATCATGCTGATAGCAGATCCTTGTGACGTTGCACAAGGAGTTCTACCATGGGAATTTTGTAATCTTTGGACCAATTGAAGATGCAGAGTGGAGCCAAAAGTCATGGATGAGACCTCCTCATGGATGGAAAATCTTTGAGTGAGCTGTGGTACCAGATGTTGCATGCAGCTGTAGGGCTTTGCTTTAATCCATCATGGTGATCTCCTGCAGTCTTCAAACAACAGAACGTAAGAGGACTTGGTTTTCTTCAGGGTTTTTTGCTTTGTTTCATTACTGGGGACTCAGCTCCAGTAGTAAAATAAGCCATTTGGTTCTCTGGAAGTCCTCTCCAACCATGGTATTTTTTGTTTAAAAATACAAAATGCTGCTTTAAATGGTTGGGTTTGGTTTTTTATTTAAACCCAGACATCTTCTGTTCAAATTTGCTCATGTCCTTCACCCAGGCAAATGCAAGCCTCCAACCACGACTGCCTTTCTACACAGATTATCACATTCCTACCTTACATGTTTTGTTCAATACAATTAATGACCTAAGCTTTTAAAGAAAAAATTAACACTGCAGGTGCCAAGTACTCAGACCCCTACCAACACCCTTGGTATTAGCATTGCAAACTGTGAAACCCTGGTGCAGACAAATTTTAAAGTCTCTAAGCAGGATGACTGGCAGCAGGTATGTCAAGTGCTGGACCAGATACAGCTTTAGGCAGCCAGTGCAGCTCTCAGCATCGCACCTACTGGGCTGGGATGCCCTGTGGCAAAACAGTTGCCTTAGTTAATAGCTTAGGAACTCCTACTTTCTACTCAACTGAGTAGAAAGCCAACTCAGCAACTCCCGCCCCATCTACTGGACAAACCAGCTGATTTGCATGGAAGAGGTTTCTCTGGCAGGGCTACATGTTTTTTTTTCCCCCCATAGATCATGCTCTTTGCTACATTAGGTACTAAGGAAGTGAAACATGTTCCTGCAGATCATATGATGGTCAGGTACTCAGTGCCTGAGACAATCTTCTAAGCTTGGCAGCAGGAGGCCCTGGAGCAAGAGCAGGAGCTTGGCTTTGCCTCTAAGCCCATGTGCAGCCAATGCAAAGTCTCACCACCACATCTGATGGAGATCCTTTGAGCAGTGAAACTTACCCTTACTGCCACAAGGTCCTGGACAAAGTCAGAAGACCTTCTATGTTGATGGGTCCAGCCTACCAGAAGCATCAGCTGCAATGGGCATTAATAAGACAGGCTACAATAAGACATCTAAATATAACTCTCAAGATACATTCCCAAATTCCAGTCTTTTCACAAAAGCCTAAGGAAAAACAAAGAAATCCATCTACCACCTCTTAGGGAAGGCACCTGCTCCATGTAAGACAGTCTCCTGGGAAAAAAGGAGATTAATTTTCTTCTGTTTCCACTGCTAGCCTGCAGCATTAACAAAACCAAATTGTTTTACCCTAATCTATCCCTGTTTTCCTTACCATCCTAAATCTTGTCTAGTCAAATGAAGGTTTTGCTGCAGAAACTTTCACCGATGGCAAAACAATAAGATGTGCGTGAGCGTACACCCAGCATTTGCCTCTGCACACATGTAAATCAACAGCAAAGCTTCCAGCATTTCCAGGGTACAGGTTCTACAGCAGCTCCAGCTGGGACTAAGTGCATTTGCATTCCCACAATACCATAATAAAACAAAATTGAGACAACCCCTTTTCTCTGTCTCTGATACCCAAAGCATTACCACACTATTTCTGTTATTTTGCTTCTAAAAAATGAGAGAATGATTTCCTTTTCCCTGATCTAAACAGCTGTTTCTCCAATGTTGTTGATACATGCCATAAATTGGAAGTTCTCTCTCTATACGCTGTTTATTCTGGTTGAATTCAGTTAGGAAACTGCCATACTTTCAAGCTCATAAGTGCCAGCAAAAACTGAGAACAACTAAACATAATTCAAGTGCCAAGATGCTACAGATATCATGTAGCCAACCTTAAAGATGCAATGGAACTTCTGAGCTGAATAAGGGTAAAAACTGTGCTCACAGGGAGATTACTACTTTCACACAGGAGGGGGAAGCTCCGCAAAGGCAGGTGGGGAGTAAAATACATCCCTGAGTTGTGCAGAAATACTCTAGATTATCCCAAGTGACACATGGCAATCTGTAAAAGCTTTCTAGAGGAATAAGAAAGTGATGCACACACACATTCAAAGTTGTTCTTTTCCTCTGAGGCTGTTATCATTTAAGCAGGAGAGCGACAGCGGCTTGGAAAACCCTCATGCTCCTAAAGAGTTAAAATGCAGTTACAGAGGCTGGCACAATTAAAATTCTAGTAGAGTATATTTAAATTGCAGAGAAAGCTGAGCTTGTCCAACTGGATAGTCAGACTGCAAGTTCCCCCAAACAGGGCTTTGATTTTCCAACACAGCACCCAAAATCCTCTTCTGCGTTTATAAAACACGTGTGGGATCACGCTCCTTATTGCACAACATGGCTTGAGGTATAAACCAGAGGTCATTACTTTGGGAGGGCTGAGAATTTCACCAGCAATAGAGAAGATGACAAGCCTCATCCATGATGGCAATGCTGCCTTAAGAGCTATCCACAGCAGTAACATCTACTGAAGCAAGGTTGTTCGTGGTTTCGCTCAAGCACAGCACTCGATGATAAAGAAGAGTGAGCAAATATCTGAGAAAAACATTGAAAGCAAGCAGCTAGGACTCATTTATTGGATTCAAGTTGTTCCCTTCCAGGCAGTACTTTTGGGCAGCGAGGTCAGCCTTATTTCAGGAGTGAACTCGGAGGTGGGAAGCTGTCCACACGTTTTGTGTCCAACACAGCCCATGTATGGGCCACTGCTGTCAAGTCCGCTGCTTTTGCCAGCCTTATTTTAAAATATGCTGCCAGGATGAAGTAAAACCTGAATGCATTTTGCTTAGCCTGTGACAGGCAGGTCAGCACCTGGAGGGAGATCTCCCCGCAGCAAAAGGCATCCTCTGTGCACATAACACTGTGTGCTTTAGCTGTTCAACCAGATTAACATCTGAGTACACTGTACACCGAGAGCTCTGTACACGGGAGCTCTGGAAGGGACAACACACCACCGTGTCCCATCTCCACAAAGAAAGGCTGCAGTTTACAACTGGCTTTATTAGACCAGTGTGTATGGGATCCAGGAACTCCCAGATATGGATTATTTTCATAAGGAAAATAACCTGAGCTCTGCTGCAGATAGAGCAGTGAGACATGCGGTGCTTGAAGCCATCCTGCCCTTCGGTACTTCTGCCTGAACTATCCCTACTACATCTACTGCCACACCTCTGACAAGCAAAACTGATTGTGCAAAGATGCCTGCACATGGGTATGTCTGTACATCAACAAACCAAGCTGTGCAGCCATCACTCCAGAGCTGACACGGGAGCAATTTTGCAGCTTTATCCCACGCGTTTGTTTTAAAAGCATCGTTGATTGACAGGAGCCAGTTCAATGGACTCACAGGAAGGCAAGGGTAGGAATGGGCTGAGAACAAGGCTGCCATTTCACTCCTGACAGCAGAAAGCAGCACACACCAACCATGAGCTGCTTTGTTTTTCATCTCAAAAAAAAAAAAATCACCGGGACTTGCTCTGGGACTGACAACTGCCTGTGCAAGAGGCAGGGCTAAAAACCAAACCATATATTTGTTAAAAAACAGATTTCGTAGGGTTTCAATCCTGTAAAGAGGTTTGTTTTGTTTTGTTTTGTTTTTTTTTAAAAAAAAAGGTTAGAACATTTCAACTCAAAGCAAATCCCAGAAGCAAAAGCCTCCTCTGGATGCTGTTGGAGGCCAAAGGACTATTAAGCATCTAACAACCCAGCAAGTGACATTAAGGGATGCTGTACAGGCATGGGCTATGAAGGTCTCAGCTGTATCCTGACACCACCAGCTCGGGGCACGTCCTCACCATCCTGTTGGGTTCCCAACGCTCGGTGGTGCTTTCGGAGAGAAAAGGCAAGTGGCCCCAGCGGCGGAGCCTCGCCAAGCCAGGCTGCGCAGTAACCAGTAGCAACTGAGCCTAATCCAGCCTGGAGACAAAACTGCCGGGGCTCATTCATACCCACGTCACGTGCTGAGCAGAGTCTATGCAGGGCCACCACTCTGCATTAATATTTTTTTTTCAGTTTAAGCTTAGTTTTAGAACAGTTAGGGTTTTTTTAATCAGCATATTTAAGTTAGTTTCTACAAAGATGCAATTTTAATAGATGAAGCTGGGGTCAGCATCAGTATAAAGGATGCACAGAAAATTTTTCCTCTGCATATTCAGTATACAAAATGCATTTATTTCTGTGCTTTATTTCCATAGTATTGGAGAAATTACCAAGAAAGAAGCTGCCGTAGTGCTGACATTGTTGATTTTTCAAAAGAATTACAGACAGACAGAAAAATCACATTGAAGATAAAAGGATGAAATCAGCAGTTGCTCTACTTCATATTCAGGTGACAGAACCAAAAAGCTGCCTAAATGATAATCCCAAAATGATGCCAGTACCACATCACCCGTTAGCTGCACTGAAATCAACGAATGTCAAGACTGGAAGCAAAAAATCCTAGAAATACATAAGAAACAAGTCACCAGACACTTGCTAATGAGCTGGGACCAAATTTCACTGAATTACTAATCTAGATTTTTGCTAGCTTCTTCAATAAAATTTATTTTTAATTCTAATTTAGCTGATTTTAAGTTAAGAAAGCCAAAGATTAAACGAAGACAGAAAAGCTTTCTGCCCCTGTTTTTGATCTATGAATACAATGGATGTAGAACAGACTCACATGCACATGGAAAGGTAAGGAAAAACTTGAGATATGTGGTAGGCGCACAAATAGAGACATATTTGTTCCTTTTTCTCTCTGGGCACACTCAGCTATCAGCAGCAGGTGAAAAGTGGGGTTTAACAGCCTTCCAGCATCTCCAAGGAGGCCAGAAAGGAGAGAGAGCAAGGCTCTTCACAGGACTGTATGGTAGGAGGACACAAGACAATGGGTAGAAGATGAAACAAGAGATGTTCAAACTGTAGGGAGAAGCTTTTCCACCATGAGGTCAGTCAAGAAGGGCAATGGGTTGCCTGGAAAGGTTGTGCAATCTCCATCCTCGGAGGTTTTCAAGACCCAGGTGGATGAAGCCCCCAGCAGCCTGGTCCAGCCTTACAGTTGACGCTGCCTGGAGAAGGAGGTTGGACTGGAGACCTCCTGAGGCCTCATCTAACCACCTGAACCACTCTATGAACCTATTTTCCCAGGTATCCCATCAGCAACTAAAGCTCATGCCACAAAATCATCTTGTCATGCTACAAACAGACAAAAATCTGCATGACTTTATTCTGTGTAAAAATGGGTATACAAGAAAGCAGAGGTCCTAACACCTCATTTAAGAAAGATCCCAGAGCCACAACATTGAAAAGCTTTCAGATAACAACCTGAAGTTCACCCTTGCGATGCCACCCCTTTCCTGAGTTTCCCCTCCACACTACAACGCTTCTCCCATAATGCTGTGCAAATGGCCTCCTCGGCCAGACTGGGGAGATGTTATTCTTCTTGAAAAAAAAAAAAAAAAAAAAAAAAGAAAAAAAGCAACCCTTGATTATTTATGCTGCTCTTTGAACAACACCAGCTATTGTCAGGGAGTATTTTACAGCTCTGAATGTCACATTGAGAGTCTGGTCATGCTAGTAGGAAAGCCTGCCGCTGCCACGTCCCAGCACAAAATGCTTTATTGAAGGCGCCCGGAGTCCAGCGCCGAGCAAAACCTAAAAGGAAGCCGGTGGGTGTGACAGCCACATTTTGTACAATGATATGAAAAGAAGCAGGCAAGGGTGCTTGATTTCTTTTTTTCTGGTTTTTTTTTTTTTTTTTTTTGTAGTGTAAGGTAGACAAACTGCAACAAGCATCGTGCAGAGCCAGGTGAGGCTAAGTGACCAAAACTTTGGCTAGATATCTCTTTGGAAGAATTGCACTGACAAGTGTGGGGGCGAGCAGAGCTGGAGACCTTCCCAGCGGGACCCAGGCATAGAGCAAGGAGGCAGCTTTTGCTGTCGAGAAAACCAGGCTGGCTCAGCGGACAAGAAACCTGTTTCCTGCCTGATTGTGACTGTGTGAAGGGAAACAAGGCTCTGGAGGCAACGGTGCAAACAAAGCACAGCTACCTTCAACTCCCAGCAGGCAGGAGCAAGAGCTTGGGAGCGCCGAAAACCACTACTGAGCCACTACAAGGTTAAAAAAAAAAAAAAAAAGTTAAAAAAAAGCACCAGGCCCTGTGTTACTTTACAAAGCAAAACTGGCCGGGTTGCAATCTTCCTCTGCCGCACCCCAAATGCCAGGTTTCAGGTTTCACCCGAGGTACCTGCAAGAATTTTCTCTGAAGCGCATTATTTCTACCACCTCCGGTAACACCTAGCCCTTACAGCCAGCCTTTAATCTGCAGATCTTCGAAACATCCTGCGAAGAAAGCAAGTGTCATTTCCTTCACCCTCCCACACCCCCGTGCGCCGAGGAGGAAGTTATAACCCAAGTGAAATAACAAATATCTCCCAGTGAAAAGGGAACACAGTTAGCAATAGGAAAGCCGGTGTCCCTGTGTTACTCTAACCTACAGAATCCATCCTTCCAGCTCCGACTCAGGAAATGGCTTTTCATTGCTGGGTATCAAAGCTCCTCCCAGTTTTGGCATCTCCACCTCTTCTGCCTGCAGAACTAGTTTAAGTGCCGAGCATTTGGTGGTTTTTGGGTTGTTTTTTTTTTAAACCAATTCGTGGATACTTGCGCTGCATCCAGCATCGGCACTTACAGCTTTTCCAGACGCTGTTGTGCGTCTCATGGATCTGTTTACCATCAGCAAACATCCGAGCAGTAATCCCGGATTTATTGCTTCGTCTTCCTGATAACTCCCCCACGGCTGCTCCCTCAAAGCCCAGAAATCCAGTTTACCACCCTTCACAAACGAACCTCCAGGCATTTTGTGAGCTGTATCATTTTATCTCCCCCACGATCTCACTTCACCGTGAAAATATTTGGTGAAACCCATTAGAAGCTTTCTTGATATAGATGCATAGAGTCTACCACTACTTCTGCCCACACAATTTTCTTCAACATCCAAAAAAAAAAAAAGCAAACTGTTTTTTGGGTTTTTTTGTTTGTTTGTTGGTTTGGTTTTTTTTAAATACAACCCTCTGCTGCTTGGTACTGCTGTTTCTGTTATCTTTGCGGTCCCCATGGATTTTTCCAGAGACAAAAATCACACTGCTGCATGAATCTCCTGATTTATGCAAAACTTGATTCCTTTTCCACCTATTCGATGAGCAAAAGGTTTCTCTTTTCCTTTAGCTACAGCCTAATGATTAATTGTGCAACAACTGGAAACCCCATGCTGCCAAAAGACCCACGCGTCGCAGTCCTGAAGCAGCCCTTTGCTAAACACCGCACAAAACCTTTCAGGCTTCAGAGCATGAGAACATCTAAGGGCATCAGAAGCACATACAGCTTCACAAGATACGGTATTACTACCTAGAACAAAGAGAGCTACAAGCCTTCAGAACTTTCCTTTTTTTTTTTTTTAAAGATACCGCATTTTAGTCTCAATTTTAAACAGTAGTAGCAAAGAGAGGGACTTTGACCCCACACCTCTCACCTATTGCATGCTGTGCATCTCCTTTCATGTAGTTGGCTTACTGCTCATTCACAGCAGTGGGGTGGAAGGCTGAGTCCATTAATTCAGGTCACACCCCAACGATGAGAATCGTAGGGTTGTGCCTTGATGTTGAAACAACACCATTTTGGGAGAAGTGATTAGACTACCCACCCCAAAAAATCAGATTATTTCCACGGGGCCCCATGCTGTCTGAGCACCTGGGTGCTGCTGCACTCCCACCGGCACAAGAGCACGGGCGAGGGGCAGCCCTGAAGGCACACATGTTGAGGCAGTGGGGTCTGTCCTCATTGGGGTGGTCTGCGGAGCCCTGCATAGGCTGCCTCTGAGTGTGTCCATCAAACCCACATCCCAGGGAGGAAAAAGGAAAAAACACTGCTTTCCTCTACTTTACCCCGTGTGTAGCTCTGAGCAGAGCTGGACAGGTGCTCCCAACGGGAGTGAAGCCAGGGCCGAGGGCACACAGGGATTGCTGGGATGCCTGACAAGAAGTGTGGCCAGCAGTTCGAGGGAGGTGATTCTGCCCCTCCACTCCACTGGTGAGACCCCCCCTGGAGTACTATGCCCAGCTCTGGGGCTCCCAGTATAAGGGCACGGACCTGTTGGAGCAAGTCAAGAAGAGGGCCATGAAGATGGTCAGAGGAATGGAAGACTTCTAGGAAGACAGGCTGAGAACTGAGGTTGTTCAACCTGAAAAGAATGCTCCAGGGAAACCTTATTTCAGCCTTTCAATACTTAAATGGGACTTACAAGAAAGATGGAGAAAAACGTTTTACCAGGGCCTGTAGTGACAGGACAAGGAATAATGTTTTTCAAGTAAAAGAAGGTAGGTTTAGATGAGATATAAGGAACAGATGTTTTACAATGAGGGTGGTGAGACACTGAAACAGGTTGCCCAGGGAAGTTGTGGAGGCATCCTGGAACACGAACATCCCTGGAGGCACCTCTGGACATTCCTGGAAATGTTCAAGGCTAGGCTGGATGGGGCTTTGAGCAACCTGATCTAGCTGAAGATGTCCCTGCCCATGGCAGAGGGGTTGGACTACATGGTCTTTGAAAGTTCCTTCTGACCCCAACCATGATTCTGTTACTGGAAGCACATCATCTCCATGCCCACGACACACAGAAACAGGAGCAGCCGTGTCTGCAGCCCTGAGACGACCCTGACTTCCAGCCTTGACAATCCTTTAACTGAAGGGCCTTTTGATATATTTGACTCTACTCACAACTTGTTCCCTCCTGAGTTAAAGGTAGCCAGAGCAAACCAGAGGCTATAGTGTCACTTAGTAGTGAAGAGATCCCAACCTCTTTCAGAGCACTCAGGCTGGAGAAATAAAAAGGATTTAAAGCAGATGACAGAGTTTTTAAAAGATGATCCATTCCTCATGAAATCTTAATGGTTTTGTATTTTTAAGCCATGCAGTATTCAGCCTTCCCCAAACAAGTCTAGATGATAGAAAACACAAGGAAGCCTATGCCTCTTTGGGGGCACATTGCGATACTTTTCCTAATAAAAGTATTATTATTCAGCTGATGGAACACTGATGAAGAAATAACTTAATTTTCTCCATCTCAATCCTTCCTTACTGAGGTTCATGTTGGCATATGTTATTTTCACACAGGCAGAAGGTGTGATTTCCCATGTGTTTTCCCATGATAGGAAAACAATCATGGGGCTAGAATTTTTAAATTTAGAAAAATATTAATGAAAAATCAAATTTCTTCACTTTTTTTCTTGTCCAGTTGCTACATGCACTGAACCTATGACTCTGTCACACTGTGGATGAGATACCTTCTCCAACACAGCCTGAAATCCAGACATCAGACATTCCTGAAATCAGCACCGCTTGAAAGCTGAGGTCAGTGACTACGGTCTTCAGAACAGAATTCTATGAGAACATAGATTTCTGTGTAAGCATCTTCTTTGGACATTGATCAACCTATCATGCAAGCTTATGCACTTAGGGAAACCAGCCAGGTAATACACAGCTTTCTGTGTTTATAACAGATTGACAGATTAGAAACCAAAGTGAAAGACCACTTGTTAAATTTGTTGAAAGTATTTTATCACTAACAACTGACTTCGGACTGCAAGTTTCTCCCCACCTTGAAAATGAAAATTTAATCTACCAGATTCAGTAAAGTAAAACAGAAGAACTATAATACATGCAGGAAAATTTCAGTGGAAACATTTAAAAGTTGTGTTAAATGACAAACAAGCAGGCTTGTTGCTGAATTGAGGTATGTGCATATGGTGACCATCATCATCAGACCATGATAGAAGCCCGTCATGGGGATTTGTTTTGAAAGAGAAACTCAAGTTCAATTCCTGTAGGTAGTTCAAATTTAAGACAGGAGAGTTTCTAGGGTTAAAAAAAAAAAAAAGCTACAATTTTAAAATAGTCAATGTACAAAATTGAGTTGGGTGAAGGTTGCATTCACCAGTCTCAATGAAGCCATAAAACCTTCATTCTTATCTTTCCTTGGGATGGCACCACTGCTGCCCATCACGTGTCTTGTTGAGAAGCTATTTCAACCCAGCTCTCTCCACAAGCCTCACAAAAGGATTTCATTGCAACAAATGCCAAGGCAAAGAGAAAGAATGACTTAAAAATCCAAATAAAGCTCTTTTTTTTTTGACCATGTAATTGCAAATAACAAACATATCTGTGGTTTACAGAGGAGGCAATAAATTAAAGCTACAGTCACAAATCAGACCAAAAAAAGATACTTAAGTCATTCAATCCACCACCCCAGGACGGCTGCGGTCCCATGGGATGCTTCTCAGTTTTGTGAAAGACTTGGAGTCCTGAACTTAGGAAATACAACACGAAGAGCACTCTCAGAAGTCTGTTTTTTTTCCTTATAAAATTAAGCCAGCCCTCTGGTGCTTCCTGAGTACAGCCTCTTCAGTCTGGTTGCAGCAAAAGCAAATGGTCTTTAGCAAATAAGCTTTTTATTTGTGAACTGAGTACATCATTAAAAAAATAAAGTTTGATCCTTGACAAAATGGTTTCCTGTGTTTCTTCTGTAACTGCCTGAAGATGGCTGCAATGTTTCAGTTATAGAAAAGAAACTAGCACTTAATCTTTTTACTTTAAATTGGGCAAAAAAATGCATTTAAACCCATTAGGAAGCTGAAGATCCCAGCAACCTAACCTCCCCTCCAAGAAAGGCTACAGTAGAACGGTCCCACGAGATCCACCAGGAGCAGCACGACTTGATCCTGGAGACAGCAGTAATTCTCATCACATTCTGCTATTCTCACCAGACACTGCAGACTTAAAGAAAAAAAAAAACAAAACAACCAATCTCCTATTTATTTTTTTTTTTAATTTCTCATTGAGCTGTACCCCTTGGCAAAGATGCAGAATGCATGGGGTGCCTATTTCCCTAACTTTGGTGAGCAAGAGTATTTTAGGAGTGGTCACTAAACAAAACAAGCTGAGGGGCTTTCGGTGTTGTGTTGTGTTTTGTTTTTTGTTTTTTTTTTTAATTTTTGTTATTTTTTTTGTATTTTAAATTTGGTATTTTGTATAAAACCTTTAGCCAGACACATCCCAACTCATGGAAGTTAGTGGGGAAGAAAAAAGGCCTGAAAACCATATACCTGTGGACTCTGCACCAATTTCCACTGCATGTCCAGAATACACTTCAGAAAAGAGAAATTTAGGGTGAAATAAAGTCATTATGTCAGAGGTGAGTTTCTCTGAACAAGTATATCATAAACAGATTCTCTGCCTCAGCTTAAGTTCAGCTGGAAGTCCAGACAGACAGACAGACATCCCTCCAAGTGCAGGGTTTGATTTCAGAGCAAGTCCATTCATTCGGACGCTGAGGACTTTCCAATGTGGTATAAGCAGGAGAAAACACCAAAGCTTAAGTGAATGAGCTTTTCAGCAGGTAAACCCAAGACTTGGGCAATCTCAGCTGATTTAGGCTGTGCTGTAGCCATCTCCATTCAGCACAGATGTGACAGCAATACAATAGCATGAATAATTTTTGTTACTCACTCCCTACTGAACGACAGCATTCAGAGTCTAAATTAAGAACACGAAAACGATTAACATTACCATTAACCTCAGCTCCACCCTAATTGCACTACATAAAAGCATACGTAACAATTACAAAGATAACATTGTGTGTCATAAATATCACACACAGGAATACAGCAGTCACAGCATTTGTTTCCTGACCCGGGAAAGCTGCTATAATTGTAGTGTATCGTGCTCATGGAGGATTTAGATTTGGAAGTTGGTTGCCAACAGCCCTTGTTTGCTATAATTTCCCATCAGGATCTTAAAACTCATTGGGTTCCCAATCAACACCATGTCATTGCACTGCTCTGTTCTGCACCATGCAGTTCAGCTGGAATTTCACGTTCTTGGTAGAAACAAATCAAGATCATCCCAGGGACATAAAAGCTACATGTGGAGATCTGAAGCAATCACAGCAGAATTTTGTGTGTTTCGGATTTTTGATGCACGTTTCACAGCTAAGGGCATCTAAACTAAAACCATCTGCACTCTTGGAGGCACCTCCATCCAAGTCAATAAGACAGATATTCAGGATACCATTTCAGTTTTAAGTAATTCAGCTATTACATCAGACATAATTCAGAGGTTTGCTGTTTCAAACCTGGACAGCCTCCAGTGGCTGGTGTGAAATTACTCAAATTCACAGAAACCACCACACCCTCTTAGATAGGTGCTCTTTCCACGGCATTTTCCACTCTTGGTGGAAGCCATCCTTGCAAGCAAAATTCTCACAAGTATTCCCCCCCCACCACATTCTAGATAAAGAATTTAACCTGCCCAGATTGCAAATTTGAGGAGTGTATGTTATACTTCCCTTTTACAGTGAGCCCCTAACTATGTAATACCTGACAAACCAACTGGATTTTGCAGTCCTGTCTTTATGAAGTGGTCTCTCATCTCAATGAAGTCTCCTATATTCAGTGTTTCCAGGTAACATCAAACCCAGCTTTTAGCTCTAAATACATTTCTGCCAAGTGTAGAGAAGTTAGAAGTGACGCTTTGACTTATATTGATATTTTCCAATTGAAATTAACATATGACAGTCACTCAAATAGACAGTGCTGGAGAAGGGGTTGGAAATAAAAATATCAACATTTGTGATGCCCTGAAAAGATACCATAAACTGTTACCATCTCACTTTTATCCCCGAGGTAACCCACTGGCTTAGGTTTAGTCTTGGTTTCATCTTCACTTCTTCCCCAGGAAGAACAACCAGTTCCCCATCAATCCCTCCTCCTTCCTTATTCAAGCTCTTATATAAATTGTATAGGGGATTTAATTTTCTGGGCTATTTCCCTGAAATCATCAAGTTGGACTTTTTGTTTCCTGCCACTGCAATGCCAGTTGTTTGCTGAGGACCCTACAAGGCTCAGCCTGAGAGGAAGACCAGCCTCCCAGAAAGGTTTCAAGGGTGAAGCTGAATGCCAGCAGTTCTCTAACGGTGGCTTGGCACTTAACAGTAAATACCTCCCTCATTAGTATGCTGAGCTGCATTAGTTCTGCAGCTTACAGTGCTGAAACAGTGAAGTGGGGCTGAATCTTCAATTTCACAGTTTGCAACGTGATGCATTAGATACTCGCTGGTCTCCAGGTATGGGGTGCTGCTGGCATTTATACAGCGGTTTAGATTTGCGAGGTGCTGCCTGTAAAAGAGACAGTGTGTGCCTCCAAGTGAGCAGAGATGAAGTCATCCGTACATACAATAGGGGTTAATGCGGCAGAACGACTGCCCAGTATCCCACCTGAGGCTTTGGTAATACCATGACCTCAACTGGGGAGTTGGCATCATCCTACAAATCAAATATAGATTACCTAGTGGCAAGCAAGAAGCAAATTTACACTGCGGACTCACCATCAAGCCTGGGAAGTCTTACAATCTCTCCACTCAGCCTCTCTGCTACTCAGTTTTCACAGAACTTGCAATATTTGAAGTCTTTGAAGTTTCTCAAATGTGGCTGAAGTTGCTCAAGGGTTGAAAAGGTTATTTGGGACAGAGAGGCTGATAAATGCAAACTGTGTCCTGTTACCACTCTCCTATCTTTAGGAACTAAGCTTCAGAACACAACACTTTACTCATTGTAATGTGAAAACTATGAATGATGTTGTCATCACTACAGTTGTATCTGTACTTATCAAATATGAACATTTAAACTAATTTTTGCACTAAGAACTCTTTGTCCCTACTGAAAACAATGTTCCCCAATGAACACTAGCAATACATCAGCAATGATGATCAGATCAGAGTAAGACCAACCAAGGCTCGGGAATACTTCCTCATATTCAAAATTCAAGCAAAAAGGTGTCTGGGATAGCAAACAGTTCCTAGATACTCAAATGAGGACTTGCAGTAGGACTCTTCAATGCATATGTAGCATTATGGCTTTAGAGGCGTTGTGCAAATTAATCAAACAGAATAATGATCTCATAGTGAAATGATGAGCTGGGATTAAAGAGATTACTGTCTGGGTCCCAGCTCTAGAAGTCCTCACCCTTAGGGAAGTCATATCAACTCCTGCATCTTGCCTCTCCTTTCCACAAAACTTCCTTTGAATTACAGATTGCAGAACCCAAGTAAAGATGCCAGAGGGAAAGACCATTCCAAAGACTTTTTCAATTTTTTTTTTTCCTTAATACCCGCTACGAGGCACTGTCTTGTTTTATTCATGATTCTTTGAAGAAAGATCTCCCGTCTTAAGGGAATAAAAACAACTATGCGTTATCTTTTGAATAATATCATGTGCTTCCACTGGTGAAGTCTGATTCTGAACAAATACTTGTATCAACGTACCAAAAATATGCAGTGCAATTTCACATAATAACATGTTTGGTATTTCATTATGTATTTGTAGACCCAAAGCTTAGGTCAGGAAAAATTCTGAACTCGGTGGAGCACTTCTTGGCCTAAATTCACATAGGCACAGAAGGGCATGGCATGAAAAGCTGTTCCATAGAGTTTTTTTTCACACCTGTATTTTGTGATCTCCCATTCCTAGACCTCTAAAGATTTTGGTTCTTCTAGAATTAAAGCAAGGCTCTTCCTTTTGCTTCTCAAGCTCACATTATAGAAAGCAAGACATTTAACCATCACAATTCATTTCTAATTCAGCTACTCCATATGAGCTTACCTGTAAACCCGAGTGTCCAACATCTGGCATTTGTAAGAGTTCAGTCACATCCCAATTATTCTATAAAGTAAAGAGATACCCAAGACTTTTTGGAATGTGGCTTTTTTTTCCTTTTCATTATGTTCAAAGTCAGGCTAGCAACATCACTGTTGCCCAAAACACAAAATGCAGGCCAGTTTCTGGTGAGGATGAAAAGAAAAAGGAAAGTACGTGGGTGGAAGAAGAACAACAAAGTTCAGTCACATGTCAAAACGGTTTTTGTTGTTTTTTCATCTAAAGCCAAAACTTATATTGAATCCAAACTTGTGTTGTGCATTTTAAAGAGCCAGGGTAAGCTTCCTCTACCATGAAAGGATACATATACCGCACAGCCATGTGACAAAAAGAATAATTTGCAATTAGAAGATAACTGTGTTCCGGTGGCAACATCTGCGTCATCCATAACCCAAACGCCATCATCATCTGACACCAGCAGTAGGTGACAATCACAACTGAGACACTAATAACCACAGCAACCAAACCTTCCTCCCCACACTCAGCCTGCAATTGCAGTGGGAGGGCTCAGAAATCCCACAAGATTTCAACCAACCTCCAATTGCCTTGAAAACATAATTAACTTCAATTGTCTTTTGATTTTATCTCCATATTCTCAGGTTCTAGGCTATTTGGGAGAGCACTCCATGTACATACATGTGGGTATGCACACTGGTGCGTGCACATACTTGTCTGGAGTTACCAACTTCCCAGTGTATTTGCTTTTCTCAGGGCCTCCTCGGAGAGCAAAACTTTGGAAGCAAGCCTAGCCTTTGGGAAATTCTCTTTCTTACGCTGCACAGTCGCTGATAAAAAGATTTCTGCTCCCACCGCACCTTGCTGATACGGATGAGCTGAAACCAAGGGAGCATTCAAACTCAGCTTGGCTCTGCTAGCCTCAGCTCTCCGCTTCCCCTAATGCTTTCTGACAAACTGCTCTCACAGGGATTTCCAAAAAAGATGCTGAGGTGGCCCTTGCAGTAAGGAAGAGATTTTCCTCCCTTCTTTAAAGTTCCCTGAAAAACAGGACAGGATTCAGAGAAAGCGATGGGGAATATATACAGAAAATAGACCAAGGAAAGACTGACCCAGGCTAAAGACCAACTGCCACTCCAGGCTACATCCACAGCTCCATCCATTTTCCCTTTATTCTTCTGAAGTTCCATGGCAGCATGGAAACCAAATTGGGGCAGCAGAAACCAAATTTCCACACGTTGCTGCTGTCTGCACACTCATATACCCCAAGATGTCAGCAAGTAACTTGCCTTCCAAGAACTGCAGCAAGAGATTTCCCCTTCTTCCCTACATGCCTCGTCATATGTGGTAAGCCTCTAAATCTCTACATGACTGGGAACTGAGAGCATTTTGGGGGGATTTAAAGACAAATAATAATAACAACAGTGTTACTTCCACTGCAGCAGTGCTTGTGGATTCCTACTGAAGAAATTGGTGCTGGATCTAGTCAGAGTCACGTATCTATTTCTTCCTCTTGCCTTCTGTCTAAAATGAGATTTACTAGAAAAAAAACCTCAGGTTTTAGTCAATTGAGGGTCTCTGTGAGTCACAGGCAGGCAGGTGACCTACACTACCATTCTCTCTCATGGGCCAAGAGGTAACGCGAGCAGGAAGACTACACATCAGTGAGGGCAAACACAGAAGAAGAATGTTATCTTTAAGAAGAATTAATGACCCTGCAGGGTAGGTTCAGCCCCAGTTTGATTCAGAAAAATAGAATGGGTGTAGCCAGTGGGTTGGAGAATTTCATCCAACAAAATAGAGAGCTGTTTCACTCCCCAAAAACTTTCCTATGCAGTGGAAAATAGGGCTTGCTACAAAGTCAGATGGAAGTTTCTGAGCCAGCCCAGGCAGGGGTTCACCTATATACCCAAACGAGAAAGGCCAAGAACAAGGCATCCAAACATGCAGCCCTGCCAAAACTTCAGTGGTTTTATCATCTAGAGTTCAAATCAAGACCTCCTGTCCTGCTGTTCACACTGCATGCGGAAGAGTTTCCAAGAAACGTCTGTTGGCAATAATCCCAAAAACACAGCTTCCGACCCACTGCTGGGTTGGTGCTGGCAGCGGCTTCTCTGCAGATTCTGAAAGCTGAATTTCCTATGAAGATGCCCCCGTGCCACATCCTTTACTGCTAGCAAAGCACTGAAACAGCACAGTTTTTTCGAACAATATCCTCGATTCCTCTAAACACAACTGTTCAGCCAGCTTTGATTTGATACCACTGTGACCTCTACTCAGAGGAGCCACCAGACCTTGGAGCACTGTGAAGTCTGGGATCCCAAGTTTTCCAATTACACATGCAGAATCTTTTAGGATATAATCGAGGTTTCAGATCTAAACTTTGAAGTCTTCTTACCTGTGTTCTGCAAATGCAAACACCCTGGTCTGCCAGCATTATACCCTGTGCTAAGCCTGAGCTAGTCTAAATGTGTGACATTGCTGAAATGGATGACAAAAGAGGACAGTGACAAGTGAATGTGACCAGAGAAAACAAAGTCCAGAAATCTAGTGATACATCCAAGTGGGCAGATTTGTATAGACTTCATGTACTAGTTTTCTCCCACATAATCCAAATCTGAAGGCTTTGGAACTGTGACATGAATCAATAAGCGATGTATAATGAGACACCTTAAAAGGCAATCCATTAAAGCATAAAAGGGTGCTCAAGCCCTTCCAGCTGATACCGGCTATTTCATAACCCAGTTTTAGAGAGAAAAACCACTCAGCTCAAAATGACTCTCCAGTAGCCCACAAGAGCCACAAGTCTCACAGCATGACAGACATCTCCGGCACCTCAGCATCCACCTCTGCATCCTGCCTAGCAGCCCACACGATCTGAAATGGCAGAACAAGTCCCACCGTGACCTTAGCTGTGGACATTGCCATCTTATTCCAAGAAGATTTCACTGTGAAGGGAAAGTGATGATGGACTATTTCACTCCAGCTGACAGTCACATCTCCATCTGGCTTCATCCCGCAAGACAAACTACTCTCACACAAGCCATTTTGTTGAGACAGTTAATGCTGGCCGGTCAAATCAGCCAGCACTGGCCACAGGGAAGCATTAGCCCAGAGCTGCTCCTCTTCGTGTGAGTTCAGGTGCATCCTGCCGATCCCAGAGGCTTTAGGATTCCAGCTGGCCACTGAATTGCCCGCTTCCAACCCCAAACTGCCAAGAAGCCTTGATAGGCACATCCAGACCACAGGCTTTTTTTGAGAAAGCTACTGCCTGAGTACAAATACCATCTCTGTCCTACTGGATTATGATAAGACCTGTGTTATTTTAGCAGATATTGGTACATATTCATCAGTCTGTTGCTTCTCTAAAAAGGCTTTTCTTATACAAGCAAAAGCTCAATATTAAACAGAGTACAGACTATTAACGTTTATGGTATGCATCACGGGCAAATTTCTTCTGTATCTCTGACTACAGTCTCATTGATCTTAATCCTTTTCTGGGATCAACTGTGGAGAAAGCATGCACTAAAGATAAAGCCCTTCTTCTAGGACAACTGGCCACTTCTCAATAAATTAGCTGTTGATCTCAATAGGAGTTTTCTCCAAATTGAAAAGTGACCAAGCAGACTAAAAAGTACACTAGCAAAACACAACATGAAATTCAATTAAGTACATACATACACACAGACCCTAACAAATCTGAAACTCATATCACACAAACTCAAAAGGAAGCATTTAGTCATCCATAAAAGTTATGATTGGCTTCAGTTTGGCACAGAGGTGTCACACCAGGTTTGCAAAAAGTTCAAAGAATTTTTATATGAAACCATAAATTGGCCAAGTTTGTGAAGCACCCAGTGTCAGCAGGACCCTACGTGCAAGCTTTAAGGATTTATCAAACCACATATACAAATTTCATCTCCAGATAGGGTGAAATTGTGAAAGCCACAGGAACAAGAAAAGCTTTTAAAAAAGACCTCATTTATAAAAATCACCAGGTTTCACACACACACATTTTTTACTCTAACAATACTATCCCAGTATCAAATCCATTTTGGTTGGAATGAGTTCTGTGAAATAACGCACAAGAAGTCTTACAGTAAGATTATTTTTTTTTTAAAGCATTCCTCAAAACTTTTCCTCAAGTCAGACCATGGGAGGAACTTCGACCAGAACAACTGCCCACAAACCGCCTGCTGGATGTTGTTTTTTAATTTATTAATGTCCTGAGTAATGTCCTTCTTACTCCATAACCTTATTTCTTACTTAATGATCTTCTTTTCCTCAAAAAGGGTTTTTTCTCTCACCCTCCTTCCTCTCCCCATCACTCATGCCAGAATTATGCACCCATCTGTGCCAAGGTAATAGTAGAGGTCATTGTATTTCAACCTAATACTGGTTTCTATAACCAAGAAAAAAAACACCTTAAGAAAAGCCCTCTTCAAAAACAGTGCAAATATTGATACGCAAACTCCTCACACCTTGCAACACAAACTAAAAGCTTCAGAACTGAGAATAATGAGAAAATACTGGATTCGTGAAAGTTTGCATCAAAACAAAGGTAATCCCCCAGTCTAAGATGCTGTCACTCATGAAGATCAAACAGGGGAATGACGGAGTGCAGGTTTCACCATGTAGATGTTGTAAAACCGAGAGATATGAATCCATGAGAAAGCTGTACACTCAGCACCTCCCAAGGCTGCTGTTCTCCTGTGCAGGCTACAGCAGTACTAGCTTCATACCCAAAACATCTCATTTATGTTTCTACTATACCTTAAAAGGCACGGTCATTCAACTTTTCACCTCCCCAAGATGACGGTCAAAGCTCTTCCTATTAATATCAAACCGGGCCGATGATGGGCAGTACACAATCAATCCTTAGTAAGGCTGAATGTTATTCTCGATGCGCCCTGTAAGAGAGGAACACCCAGTTAATGGCATGTGCCAAGACAAGCGAGTCGTTTCACACAGATAAGCCATATTAAGCAAACAGTCTTTTTATCGCCCCAACCGTTTGAACTTTGTTGTGGGTGACTAGGACTGTCCCATATAACTGAGATTGTCCCAGCTGCTAACGTGATCTCCACATAAATTAACTTTATCCAAGTATTACAAGCACAGCTGCAGGTACACCAGCCTGCAGAAGGCATGGAGATGGTTGAGAAAACTGAAGACCATAGCTCAGGCCATTTAGGGAGTAATGGCTACTGCATACTGCTCATGCACCAGCAGCATAACAAACAAAAAAATTTATTCTTAAACCCTTGTGTTTTGCAGAGAGGACAAGAAGGAACATACATTGCTCAGCCTAAAGCTAGGAAGTTCTTCAGTTGGGCCAGATTTTACATTCAAGTCTAGACTGCTGCCTTAAACCACCTTATTTTCTCTTTTCTAGAGAAGGCAAGGTTTGTGGGCAGGAGCAGGGCACTTGTTGGGCCAGCCAGCATCAACAGGAAAAAGGGACAAGCGTTTCAACCACATAAACTCTTCAGGAGGCCTGACAAAGGGGAAGGTGCCTTCAAAGCTACATTCTGCTCATGTAAATGGCTCTGAGGTGGAACTAGGCATGTATCAGTTAGACCATCTATGGGAGTGGGTAGGTGGCTCTTCTAGAGTTGTGAATACGTTAGTAAGCAGGAGAGAAAAACAATAGCTATTTCGTCAAGTTGGGGGAGAGATGAGTAAGTTATTCCCTTGGCAACAAGCTCAATGGGACCCAGTTATTTTCTCAATTATTCAGTTAAGTATATTCAGTTTCTAAGTTAATATCTGTAGAACTCCTTCCAGTTTTAGATTTCATTTTCAACCAAAGCTTGCCACACTTTCCACGTGCCATACAACACATAAACAGACAAGATGTATTTTTATAAGGTAAGGCAAGTCTCAAATAACTAAAATCACCTGTGCTGTTAGAACATCTTAGCCAAAGTTAACGATCCTCGCAACTAAAGCAAATGAAAAGCTGATATTCTTTATTATAACGTTTTATTAGAGCATTAAAGCCCTCTCACATAGAGAGTAAGCCACTGTGCACAGCACCCAAACCACCCACCAGTACCCAGGTAGCAAAGCTGGCAGCTGAACTGATGCCTGGGAGCTCTGATATCAGGTCCCGTGTCTGCCTTCAAGCATCTCGGCCGAAGGAGACTGCCAGGCTGCAGAACACTGCTGAAAAAAACAATATCCCTGCTCTAACTCAAAGTATCGCAATGACAGCTTTCATACTCACATGTGATAAACTGGGCAAATAAACTTATTTATTTTCAGTTGTTGTAGAAAGGAGATATATTCCGAGACACAGCGAGAAAGCAGTATATCATTTTTTCCCTCGTGGTGCTTGCTGGACGCCCACTCCATCTCTTTGCATTTCCCAACAAAAAACCCAGGCTTGCTCACAGCAACGTGGATTCCTAATCCAGCTTTGTAGCAAAACAGGCTCCCTCTAATTATCCCTCAGCCTGACAACATCTAAATGATGGAACAGGAATACTGCAGAGACTCAAAATGAGAGAGTGTCAAAACAAGACCGTCTCCTTTCTCCATTCACACCGCAGGTCCCAAGCACACGAGGACACACTCCTGCCTGAGTCATTCCCAGCAACGCTTCACAGCCCAGCAGCAACCACAGAAATTTCCCACGCAAGTGGATGTTTTACAAAATTATTTAAAAAGAGAGGCTAGCAAGAGTAACTTCGCAAGGAGCAACGGTGTGATTAGAAGGATCAGTCACGTCTATAGAGTCTTATTAGAATTAATTCATATGCAAGTAAAACAAATATCCCCCACTTTTCTAGGAAAATGCTAAATTCCATACTGATTTACATGCTTTACAATCTCATTGACTTCAGAGGAATTGCCCACAGTAGGAATCACCCGGCTGTGATACTCCCAGCAATACAGAGTAATCCCTTCATATTCCTCTCTTCAAAAACCCTATTACTCGACCGGGTGCTACAGCTGAAGACCCCACGAGCCAAGTCTCAGCCCTGCGGCAACATTTCTCCTCTCTGTTAAAGCTTGGAGAGGGAATGAAAGGGAAATAAAAGTCTGGTGATGGAAATGCCGACAAGTGAAACCCGTGGCCCTGGTGAGCTCAGAGTGTGTGGCTGAGCATGGGGGTGGCCGGGGGGTATTTGGGGCAGTGGGGGAGAGAGGCCATGAACCCTCCTTCATCCTAATTAAATCCAGATTCAAAAGCCATTCTGATCCAAGGGTATTAAGTATTTTTGTTCGGAAAGGCAGGGATAAATTGACTCCTAACTTAAGGCCTAATCTTTTTTCATTGTTGTTAAAATTCTTCCACTTCCTAAGATTTCAGCATTTCCTCGTGATTAAGAGGAGCTCCAATCTGCCAGCTCTTTCTCTTTGCCCTTTCTCTCCCAGGCACCTGGGCAGATGCTTCCCCCAACAAGGCTTTTAAAATTACACGACCTGTTTCTTCATTTACAAACATCAGTGCAAAAGGCAACTGCTGACCCCACTCTCCGTTTTCATCACAGCTGTTATTTACAGTGCTAGCAACACACTGGGACAGAGACTAATAAATGTTTAATGGCCCAGTAAACACCAAAGGCTTTATTTACAGCCCATTTCAAAGCCTGATCAAATATAATAATCCTTTGCACGTCTGTCTGCCACTTTCCTGGCCTCCTGCGGGATGGGAGAGGGTGTACATGGCTGCTCTATATTCAAACAAGAAACAGGGGTTAGCTGTAGGGAAAGGGGGGGGGGGGGGGGGTAGATACGGACATTTTCCCTGCTTCACTCTCAGTTTCTTGCTCTTAAAAGGGCAGGACTGTGCATCAAACTGTTGGACCTCAACTTCCATATAATATAGAAATGCAAGTGGCATCTGCCTTCAGGATTCAATAAAGCAGTTATTTGTGACAGGAATATTACACACAGCAAGCAGAGAATATGTGGAGGAAGTTGAGAGAAGTATCATTTACTTACTGACTTAGGTACAAGTGTTGTAGGAGAAAAAGTGCTGTAGGAGACCATGAGACGAGAAATGCTGAAGCTTTTTAGATGAAGCTTTATTTTAAAAGAATTATAGAAACAGGATCAATACTTAAGCAATTTATATATTACACAACTTGCACAATGCACAGGACTGCCAAGTAGCTGAATTCTTCACATGCATCTACCCAGGCCAAGGGCAGACTTCTGCCAGACAAACCGTTTTAGTGCACAGGGGAAAAAAACCCAGTTTTTCAGGCAGAGAAGCCACTTCTTCACATCTCAAACGGAAGACATGTTTCCCCTCACAATTATAGCTGTGGGTCCATTACTAAATACTCCCTCCCATGCAAATCTTACTTATCTTCTAAACCCTCATATCTCCAATATGGTATTTTAAATGAGTCATTTTGACACATTAAAGCTAAGCAGTTACTTTTTTATTACGCTGTTACACCTAGCTGTGACAAGCTCCCCTAAAGACATGGTGCTAAATCACAGTACAATTGTGGTTTGGTGAACTCACATAAACAAGAGAAACACATCAGAAAATACCGTGAGTGTTTCACTGGATGACCTCACCCTTGATGTGGGGTTGCAATGTGACACTATCTAGATATTCAACACATGTGTTCCAGGAGCCAGACCTGATCCATGTCTTTCTGGACTGTATTCAAGGTTTGATTTTTTTCAGCCTTCAAAGTAGCACCCAAACCAGGTCCTCACACCAGTGAGGGCTTCTGATATAGCTGAGGCCAACTGACTCCACCACCACCACCACCACCTCTTGGCTCAGATGATGGGAGGGACCTACTCCCCAGTTTGATCTGGTCAAACTGCAGGGTCCTCTAGCTCCGATCCATGCAGAAGGCAAGGGATTGGGGTAGAATTATGAAAACGGAGGCTTGAGGCCAAAAAAATGGAGCTTGGAGGCAGGGCTGTCATCAGGGTGTAGCTCACCCGTGCTGCCGCACACCAGCCCCTTTCCCTCCCCTCCACGGGACATTTTTATTTAGCGTGGCCAGGAGACTCTCGCAGAGGATGTTTTAAAACTCACAGAGCTGCCAAAAACGTCAAATTAGAGCACAGCAAGAACTCATAATAAATCCACCCAAGTGAACCGCAGCACTGCTCGGCTGCCTTTTTGGGTGAAACCAAAAATTGTGAAAGCAAAGTTCTACCGGCAATTACACCCAAAACACTTCCTGTCTTTGCACGAATCTTTGTTTGCTTTGGGTTTCAGTGGTAGATGGGAGCACAGACTACAATTTGTGGGAGATAGGTTATTGCTGCTAATGCAAAGAGATTTTTTTCTTTCCCCTGTTCACAGAAAAAGAAGGCAGTAAAAATGCTACTCTGAAACAGCTTGGTTCTGCATTCACAGACAGTAGCAAAAAATTAGCATTATTTATTTGTGGCTTTAGTCACTTTTAAAAAGAAAAATAGATAAAGGAATAAAGGCACCCAAATTAGGACTCCGTCCCCTTTCCTTTACAGCTAATATTTCAAAATGCAGCAGCGAAAGAGCATTTTGCAGAGCTCTAGGAAACCACATTTAGAAAAAAATAATACGTTTACCCAAGAAGGAGAATGAAAACAAGCAGAACAATAAGAGTCACGGAAGTTTGCTCTGAGGAGACATCTGGGAAGGTGAAAGGAGGAAGCAAGCAAAATAAAACACACAGCATAAAGACACAAAGTAATCCAAAATTTCAAGAAATGAATTATTAAGCCATTTTACATTTGTATAGCACTGAATACAACAAATAAGAAGTGGTCATATAGTGCTACAGGATTCAAAATCTAGCTGCAGTTATATACAAAGTCATACCCCTACAGAGGTTTCAGCCCATGTCCTGAGGACCTCAACCTCCCTGCCTCAGAATCACAGAGTGGTTGAGGTGGGAAGGGACCTCTGGAGGTCCAAACCCCCTGCTCAACCAGGGCCACTCAGAGCCAGTTGCCCAAGACCACGTGCAGACAGATTTTGGAGATCTCCAGGGACAGAGACTCCTCAACCTCCATGAGCAACCTGCCCCAGTGCTCGGTCACCCTCACAGTGAAAAAGTGTTTCCTGATGTTCAGGAGGACCCTCCTGTGTCTCAGTTTGTTCCGATTGCCTCTGGTCCAGTCTGGAAAGAGCCTGGCTCTGTCCTCTTTGCACCCTCCCTTCAGGTGTTTACAGGCATTGATGAGACCCCTCCTGAGCCTTCTCTTCTCCAGCCTGAACAGTCCCAGCTCTCTCAGCCTTTCCTCATAGCAGAGATGCTCCAGTCCCTTCATCATCTTTGTGGCCCTTTGCTGGACTCTCCACTATGTCTGTGTCTCTCTTGTACCGGGGAGCTCAGAGCTGGACACAGTGCTCCAGATGTGTCCTCACCAGTGCTGAGTAGAGGGCAAGGATTACTTCCCTCAAGCTGCTGGCAATACTTTGTCTAACACAGCGCAGGACATCATCGACTTTTATTTGCCTCAAGGGCACATTGGTGGCTTGTGGTCAACTTGGTGTCCACCAGGACCCCCAGGTCCTTTCCTGCCAAGCTGCTTTCCAGATGGGTGGCCCCAGCACATACTGGTACCTGGGATTATTCCTCCCCAGGGGCAGGCTTTGGCACATTTTGTTGAACACCATGAGGTCCTTGTTGGCCCATTTCTCCAGCCTGGTGACGTCCCTCTGGATGGCATGACCCTCTGGAGTATGAGCCACTCTTCTCAGTTGAACACCAGTTTGGTGTCATCAGCAAGCTTCCTGAGGGTGCACTCTGCCCTATCATCCAGATCATTAATGAAGATGTTATACGGGACTGGACCCAGTATTGACCCCTGGGGTACACTGCTTGTTACTGGCCTCACATCAGACTTTGTGCCACTGGTCACTATTCTGTCAGCCAATTTTCAACCCACCTCACTGTCTGCTCATTCAGTCCATACATCAAAAGCTTCTCTACAAGGATCTTATGGGTGACATGGTCTAAAGCCTTACTGAAGTCCAGGTAGACAATAATAACTGCTCTCCCCTCTTCTGGTAGGCCAGTCACTTCATTGTAGAAATTTCTGAAGTTAGTCAAGCAGGACTTCCCCTTGGTGAACTCATGCTGACCACTCCAGATGACTTTCTCATCCATCAAGTGCCTGGAAATGATTTCCAGGATGAGCTGCTCCATCTCCTACCATTACTTATAGTTTTGGCTCAAAAAAGCTGGAGAATCTCACATTTATCTATTTAGACTTCTTGAAAGATACTGCTTGATTACTGCAGTGATAGAAATCGCAGGGAAACAGCACATGCAAGAAAGAAAAATACTTGTAGGTCACTATGAAATCTTATCTCATACAAGCAGGCTCATAACCAAAGAATTGAGTTTAGAGGAACAACAAGTAAAAAAGGCACAGAGAGCATTCAGCTATATGGATGATAAATATACGTCATTTTCTCCAATAGCAAAGCCTATCCTCACAACAAGAAATTGCCATTTACTTCCAGCACAAATGGATTGTTGAGGGAGAGAGAAGCCAGGGGTAAAATTAACTCCTGGAGCCCAGTGTGTCCCAGGAGATCCTGCCTGCTCCTCTCCTCCACTGCACACAGACCGGGAACTTGATGGACTCTTTGATTGCTTCCATCATCACAATAATTACTTTAATTTTTAGCTTCTTGATTTTGGCAGAGACTCTCTTAAAAGCCCAATCAAGAACAATTAAATGCAAGAATTAAGTGAAATAAGGCGCCAACAAAATTTGGTGTCTGCCCCTCTTCCCTTAAGTGGGATGGAAGATTAAGCACTTAGCACACAGGCTCCTGAGAAAGCCTGCAAAGGGAGGCACCCTCAGAAGAGATCCAAAAATCCTTTTTCTTAATAGAGACCTTCTAGAACTCGTCAATAAGAAAAGCTAAATCCTGCAGTTCCAGCATGATGGAGCCCTGGCTTTAGCTCTCACTTGGGCTCAGCAGTTCAATTTCACTTCCCACATAGCAGGGAGAGCAGCCTAGTCAGCCCATAGTCTTTTCTGTCCTTCCTTGATGATGTGACAATGTTAAGCAGCCAAATATGCAAGTCACTACACCAGAAAATATATAGTGTAGTGATTAATAGACTTAACTCAGGGGGAAGTTCTGGCCATGGTCCTCTTTCTTGGGATTTTTAATGTGTTTTATCTTAGATATTCATTTGACTTGAGAAACTCATAAGCTGTCATGATGCACGCACTGCCGAGAAGAGAGACCAGGACACAACTTCTTCCCTTTTTGTGTTCCACCAATAAGTCGTGCACTCCTCTGCGCAGGTGCTCAGGTTTGAGTGGCAAGGAGGGACACAGGACTTGTGCTTCAAACAGCCAGACAGTGCTGCAGGTTTCTTGCCAATGATCAAAGGAATGGGAACCTAACTCTTAGGCCAGAAGCATTTCAAAGAGCTTCCAGTGTTGGCTGCCCGAAGAGCCCAGGTTCCTGGGATCACAGTTCTGATTTATTATTTTTTTTAGGATCATAGGTCTTCAGCAATTGTCTTACTCAAAGGCTAACAGCTGTATGACAGTCCCATTCAGATTCAAAGTTTTCTACTCATGCATGAATTCAAAAGTAAGGCTAAGCAGCTGTATCATTAAGTCCAGTTTCCTTATTTTTGATATTAAATATAATTATCCCCAACTTCACAGACACAAGACACTCCTAGTGAAGTGACTTGTCAAGCAGTGAGATGACAGAGGCAGCAACAAAAGCCCACTCACACTACCATTGGTCTCATGCCTTGCAAAATAATTGCCTTCCCACCCAGAACTAAAGGTTACAATTACAGTGAGAATGAGTCAAGCCGGAAAGACCTATTTAAAAAAAGGGAAAAAACTGGAAAATAGTTTTGATGAAAACATGCAGGCAATTCTAAGACAGAAAAGAAGCCCAGTTTTGCATTGCATCTTGTTTGTTCATGCTTTGTCTCAGTTACCAACCACAAATTAAATACTTTAGCTAAAACTTTGCTCATCTGGTACCTTTAATACTTAGTCACTAGAAACAGAACATCTGTTTTGCTTTGAGGCTTTCAGCATTGCCTCAATGTTATCTACAGTGTTGGACCGCTGAAGATTACTATTCTTAAGGTTCCCCCCCCCCCCTTCCCTAGCAACAGAGCCACTTGCTTTCAGGAGGAGGAATAAGCCTACAAAATTGTGTTACAAAATAATTTAAGTTTGGCACACGTTGAGGAGGAAGCACAGGACCCAGAGAAATTTCATCCTCAGCTGGAGACAAGCCAGCTGAGACCTCTACCAGTGCATACCTGCGCCCCACAGCTCTCTAGGGCCAATGGTCTCTAGGTGATGCAGGCTTTCAGGCTCCAGAGAAGCAGCAATCTCCTGCTGTGTTTACAGTAAGCACGATAATCACACCACAATTAAAATTACTCCAGTAGCACTCTCAACATATGTACCCCCCCACCCCGAGCCTGAAAGCAATCCCAAAGGTTTATCTGCAATTTCACCTCTGTTGGTTCTGGTCATGGCAGATAGCTCAGCATCATCTATCTTCATCAGCGGTGAAGGACCCAAGGTAGACAGGTAGCTTTAGAAAGAGGATGCAGCACCAGGAAATATCCCTGCACTGAGGGACCCAATTAACTTGCTGATATAAGACACTAGCATCTTATTAACACAGTAGACGCTGTGCATGCACAAAGGCATTGCCACGCCTGGGAAAAGGACTTCAAGGATAACATACGCTGTGTGTATAGGCAAGGGAAGCGCCTGGACATGGTCATCATCTTGTCTTGCTGTAAGGGAAGGGATCTGTGCAATATCCAAGTCATCTGGCAAACTGATCCTTAATAGCCATTTCCCCCCTGTTCATGCAGGGCTCATCATGCGGCTCATTCAGTGAATGAGTATTTTCCCTGGAAGAGCCTTAGACATAAAGCAAACCCACAGACCTCGCCTTTATCTTGCCAAATGGCAGCTTTGAAACAGCCCCACCTGTCCCAACTCAGATACAGGGTGGCTTTAGGAGGTTTCGCTGTCTCCCACATCAGAGATGGGCACACCACACTTGATGGGTTTTACAATCCATTTCACCCTCCGCATACAGATAAGCGCCCTAACATTGAGGATGCAGACATTAACCCACTGGTAGCTAGAGATCCAAAGGAAATCTGGGGAAACCTTAATTTCCAACTCCCAGCTCAGTGCTTTAACCACCAAAGTATTCAGTAAACTCTTAAAAATAGTGTGCATAGTTACAGCCATTGAGTTACAGCCATATGAGCCTTGCGCATAAGCAAGACAGATTACATCTAAGATGCCTTTAATTCAATACCTCCAACAGCAACCAGCACCAGGTATGTGAAGCAAGGTCAAATGAACACCAGCACGTACCATTTTCTCCCCACAACAGTTGCCTGTCTCCAGCACAGACTGTTTCTGCCCAGGGATCTTTGCGCTTTCCTTCCATGAGTTTATCCAGTCATCTTTTCTAACATATAAGTTTTTAAGAATCCTACAGCAAGTAGAAGCATAGCTTAACTCATGGGGTAGAAATGTTTACAAACCCCGATAGCATGGAGCGGGAGGATAGATTACGAGGGCAGTACCATCAACTCCAAAAATCATGATACCCACAGCTCACAAAGCTCCATTGAGTTCTCACCCCAAAGTTTTTACAGCATTAACATAGACCACGACAAACAAGCGTTGCCATGCAAGTCTGAAAGAGTCAAACTGCACTCTTCATTAGTACCTCTGCGGGCAAAGAAGCAGAACTGGTTTGGAAAAAGAAAAGGAAAGAAAATACAGATGACTCCGATAACATGTCTAATTAATATAGCATAAACTAGATGGGCTGGTTCAGTCTGGGCGTCCCATATGCTTTGACTTTAGTCGGGATGGATCCCATCTCCACAAGCGTCAGTTTCCATACAGATATTGCCACGTGCTGCCATGCCAAAGATGTGCCTTCAGCACCCAGGCACATATGCTCTTCTACGGTGTTATTGCACGTCCTTGCATTCTTCTTTTAGGAAGAAGGGATGAACAACAAAAAATATGAGTGCCCAGTATGAAAGGATAGTCCCGAGACACCAAGACCATACTCCAAGGACTAAGCAAGGGTCTGGTATGAATTTGCCTTAACTTCCTAGCCACCCGTCCTCTAGATAGATACTTATCTAACTTTAAAGCCTTAACCTAACATTTTGTATTCTGTTGCACTTTAAGTGACTTTGCAACCAACTTGCATGAAGTTCTATAGTGTAAATGCTGATTTATAAAGATTTATTTGTGGAGTGACTAGGTATGGCTCCCTAAGGTCATCAGTTAGACCTATGATACTAGAAGTTCAGGTTCAGACAAGGTCTTGATCTCTGCATGTTTCTGGCCCTGCTTTTGGAAACAATAAGCAGAGAAGACAACATACCGTACAGTCCCTACAACAGGAAACATCCAGATGCTCTCACAAACATGTACCCAGGCCCTAAGAGCTTCAACAAAAGGAAAAAAAAAAAACAAGTAACAAAAGCAAGGGGAGCATCTAATTCGCTCCACAGGAGGTCAGAGGCAGAGCCAAGAACGGGACGTGGGAGATGGAGAAGCACATCGAGTGCCTGTGGCACCCCGACAAAACAACCTCTGTGACTTAAAATGAAAGAGAGAAGAGGTGAGTAGGAGGTGCAGCCAGCATAATGTAGGGATTTCAGCCAGGATGCTATGAAAAAATGTGCATGAGCTCAGAAAAGTGGCAGTTCTTTACATAAGGAAAGTACCATTCCTGCTCCCCCGGGGAAAGAGGAGGGTGAAAACAGTTGTATCCCATTTCTGTTTTTTAAGAGGATTTCTCCAAAGATGTTAGCACTGTAAGAAGTTTTCAGACTTAGCAATTAGGGACAGCGAAGAGAGACCACAAGGACCAGAAAACTTGCATGTCTCAAATCGAGGTAGCTTTGCAGAGTGCTCTTTCCTCTTTCTCCATAGTTTAGTACTGGAAATACCTGCTTCATAAGAGCAGCAGGACAGAGCAAGAGCTGTTCCTACAGCCATGTACAGGCCTCCACAACAATAGGAAACCAGTGGTCAAGCGGTGCCGATAGCGCTAGTGCTTTCACTGCACAAATGCTCAATTGAGGACAGGCTGACTCATTCACCCCAGTTAAAACCCAAGCACCACCACAGGTCAGTCTGATAGAGCTGGTGGTTCATTTTTTCACTGCTACAGGTGGATTTCACAAAAATGGAAACCTCGTCAAAGAGGTCATATCCTTCAGAGGCAGAAAGGAGGCTATAGTCAATTACAGATAAGCTTCTAATGTACCACTTCATGCCTGCCCAGAGTGGCTCTTGGCACCTGCTCCTGAACAAACAAAGCAAGAATCAGACCCTGAAAAAATAATCTATTATATTCTTTATGCGACATGAGGAAAGACAAATGAGACTGAATAAGCAACATCTATTGGGAAAGTCCATGCCACACCTACAATTACATACAAGAAAGAAATCAGCCTAGCATTCCAGCCAGCCAAACAGGGAACGCCAAACCTTTACTAAAGGAAAACCTTGAGTAACTTGGAGGAAAACAAGCTCATATCCACCTGGATGCCAAGCCCCTTTCACTGTGGTCTTACTAAAGAGTTATTTTCTGCAGTTGGGGCTGGCTGGAGGAAGGACCATCAAGCATCTGCCACCGCAAAAGCATCCCTAGCCCAAGCTGCTGAGCTACAGCTGTGAGTTCCTGCAGCACTGGGGACACCTGACTGCTGCAGCTCACTCGAACCCAGCTCCTGCCTCTACACTCTTCAAAATTCAACAACATTAAACAGCAGAGGGCTTCTGTTTGTAAATCATGGTTGCTACATTGAGGATTGTCATACATCACAACTGCAATCTCAAAGGAACAACAAAGCGGTGATGGCAAAATCCTATGGCACAGATTGGTTCTCCAGACCTCTTTCGTAAATGCTGATGGTGCACATGGGTGGCTGGAATTTAGTCCTAAGAAGGTCAACCAACGCTGGAAGCCTCAGCTGCGCTACAACAGTTAAGATCTTGGGCAAAATATTTACAAGAAAGCATTTTTCCTCAAGAAACAGACAACAAATTTCCAGTAGCATCCTGGAAGCCTTTCTCCTGGCAAAGGACTGATTACTTAGGAATGGAGCTAACTCAGACACATGGACAAAATAAAAGGCAGAAGTTTACCTGGAACTTGCTGACTACGCTGAGATGGTATGGGGGGGGACGGACAGGGGAGACTGGGGCAGCAGCCAGTGCTTTGGAATGGGCACAGAAACAAGTTTCCACAGGAGCATGTTTCCTTAAAGTCAGATGTATTAGATCATCTTGTCCCCTAGAGCATGTTGTTTCCTAATGTTTTGCCCAGACCAATTTCAAATGTCAAAAGCAATGGTTGGGTTTGTTGGTTTTGGGTTTTCTTGTGTGGTTTGTTTTTTTTTTATAACTACCTTAAGTCCCCACAGAGCCAGTCAAGGATGAGAATTTTAGATTCTGTTCTGTCTTTCACATTACAAGTGCAATTACCGCTGCAGCCCAAATACAGCATCTCCTGTCATACAGATTCTGCAAGATGCTGAAAGAACAGCTTGCCTTTCAAATGGAGTTAGAAAAATTTGTATGAGTCCTTTAGTGCTCAATGGTCACGTGCCAACAAAATTTAAGAAAAGCATCTGCAGTCTCAAGGGAAGAGCATCCCTTAGAGAAAGCTATTCATACTGTCTTCAAAAAAGGACATGATGAAAAACTCTTTCAAAGTACTTATCCTGAAATTTGGACTACTTTCAAAATAGTCTTATTCCTCTTGCTTTTCAAAACTTTCATCCAACTAATGAAGAAAAACCTTCACTACAGGAAGGAGATTTCTAGATGTGTGTGACAGTTTGGGTATGGACAGTCTTGCCCTACCCGGATGCAAGAGATGTAGGATTGAGCAAAATAATGGCTCACAGAACTAATGTTAGTTTGACTCCTCTTCCCAGACATAAAGGCAGTGAGCATCTTGGATAACTGTAAGTGGAAATTAGCACTACAAGCTGGAAACATCTGGATATAGATAGTTAAACAAGATAGTATCGTCAGGTCACATCTGTTTTCCACATTTTCATTTCAGCCTACTGAGAGGCGAGAGTCAGACGGTCGGGACCCGGGCCAGAGTTGGGAGAAATTCTGTGGTGGGTTACTCAGGGTCCTCAGAGCTGGATGATCACACAGGCCACTGCTGCTAGGCGACAACTCCCTTCTCCTCCACCTTCCCACCCCAGGCATTCCCACAGCAGCCCACGCCAGCCTCCACGTCAGCCACACTGGGCCAACTGGCATTGCTAACCTGCCGAAACATCAGCCGGGACAGGGTGCTGTGCTGGGGAGAGCAGTTTCACGCCAAGGTAAGCAAGCTGAGCTGCCTTACCTGATCGTCAGACGTGGTCCAACACGTGCAGAAAGGAGGGAACAGAAAAATAAACTCCCCAAAACAACATCACCTACACCTTACATCAGCTCACTTCTGCCACATAACAACTAATCAGCTCTTCACACCTTAATTCCCTTTCTACACTGGAGTGACAGCCCTCCCTGCTCAACCAAGTACTAGCTAATGAGCAAACACTGCTGTGCCTAAGCCCCAGAGAACACCTAATCTTGACAAGACATGGCTTGACCCCCAGTTATTAAGCAGTAAGTGGGAATATTACGTACAAATATTAACAGTGAAATAGGCACAGCTGGCATCAAGGTTAAAGGGAGGTTATAGGATGGGACTAAGCCACTGAGTTCAGCTAATAGCATATGCCTGGCTATCAAAGATGACAAGATTTAGCAGCTTACTATTAATTATGAAACCTCTGCAGGATGTTTTCTGCTGGGAAAAAGTGAAAGTGTTGCTTTTCCAGCTGCCCATTAACTAAATTAAGCTGAATACGCCCCACTTCAGAGGGAATAAATCCCTTTTGGATCAGGCAGTGGGTAACTCAAAAGGGAAGCAGTCAGCATCATTAGACACATCATACCTATTCTCCAAACAAGAGACTTCAGGCTCAGCTATTTCAAAAGTCAGTACTTCTCAAAAAGTATGGAAGTACCAACTCATCCTTCTATTCACACCCATCACCTTTTCCCTGGGGGGAGCAGGGGAATTCCTGTTGTGACACAACAGGAATACCCCAGTCACTCCCTAGGCACGAAACCTATAAGTCAGACACTGATAAATGAGAGTAGGATGGCAAGTGAAGGAAAGTTCATGGAAGAGAGCTCACAGAAGACAGGAATATTAAAGAGTTTCAACTCCTCTGTCTGAAGCCAGGAAAGACTTAACAAACAGGCATCTTTGAGCTTAAAGCTGCTAAGAAACAACACTGCCCAGAGGAAAGAAAAACTACAAGTGGAAGAGTTAAGTAGGCAAGTGCTTGACATAAGTGTGATTTTGTCAACAGAGACAATTTATGGAACAGGTTCATAAAAGAAAGGAGGATGGAGGAAAAGAGGGCAGTGTGGGTACAGCAAGACTTTCTGCCTGTAAGCACCTTAGTCCAAGATCATCTTTTGGTTCTTAGCCGTGGAGATGGAGAGGCAGGATCCAAGAACCACTCACAGTGGGGATATGAAAATGGATGGAAACAGCTTCTTGGTGTCTCATTCCTGTACTGTAGGATGGATCTGCAGCGAGATTTCAGTGTCACCCAGCACTGCTGGTCTTGGCAGCCCTTGCCTGCTTGCCCAAGTCCAAATGATGGGTTTGTGCCACAGCAGCTGTCAGAGGCCACATGGCCTCCCAAGGCTTGATGCAACACTAGCTCTCCAAAAAACCCACCAAACTGAATGAACTCAGTGGCTGAACTAAGTCATGCAGACCAGAGGCTGCAGCACCCTTAGAGGGCAGCAGAAGGAAAGTCTATGTGTCTGTGGCTCATGGTGCATCTGCTCAGCACCTGAAACAAGGCTGAACCTCTACAGCCAAGTTTGACACTTCCATCTTTAAAAAAAAAATAAATAAATTCTCCAATTCCTCATTATGCCACACAGAAATGCATGATGAAGAATTGCAGGTGAAAGAGAATCCCTGAGTGCAGCTCAGCATCTGCTCCCACCCTCAGCCCTCTGGCATCCCCCTTCCCAAAGGCCGGGGTGGGAGCAGGGCTGTTGGGAAGAGGCTGCCGACGGCACTGCTCTAATAAGGTCTTTGGGGGAAACACATCCTTCGCCTCCCATAAAACAGTACCACAGCCCCCTTCTCACAGTGCGACTTGGACCCCAGGGGCAATTTGCTGCAAGTCCTTTTGATCAAAGCACAGGTGAAAAACCCTCATTCACTGCCGCAGCCTGAAGCCCATCTCCCCTGTACCAGAGGCTTTGCCACACGGGAAATTCTCTCTGTCTGAAATGCTGGCACAGGGAGATAGAGAGGCAGGAACACCTCAGGCTGTGGGAATATCAGAACTGAAAAGAGCCTATTTTTTTTAAACCTTTTATGCTGCCGTTCCCTGGTCTCAAACCACCGAAGGGACATGAAGGACTGAGCTCTGGATGCCAGGCACTCACCTCATCAAGAGTTAAGTCAAAGCATCCCAAAGGAGCAGAGTTGCAATTTGTCACCTAAACAGCAAAATAATCCTCCTGCAAATGCCCTGCACTAACAGGCCAGTCCTGTTCTTGATGGCAAAGCTCAAGTAGCACTTTGAAAGTTGTGTAACAACTATCGTAACAAGCAAAATGAAAAAGATAAAAAGGTGGAAGCAGCAGCCTTATTCCTTCCCCTGGGCTCGGGATCTGCTGCCGGCAGGGTTCCTGGCAGGGCTGGGAGCCTGTCTGCACTCCAGCGTCAGAGGCGAGACACCACACACGCTGCCACAACTGTCCGGGGGGCTGGAAACAGCTGAAGTGACACGGAAAGTATCGGCTGTAGGACGGGACCGGTCACAGCCATGATGAGCGTGGCAGAGGTATCCTGAGACAACCTTTCCATGTTGGCCTCCAAACTGGAGAAAAATGTCCATGTACCCATGCAAGCTGGCTACTGCACTACCGCTCATGTCCTTAGTTAGTTAGTTACTCACATTTCTGTAACTACATCGCCTTAATGAAGAGTCAGAGGGAGAAATATCCAACACCAAACATAAAGAGGCAATTTCAGCTGGCCACCAATGCCTTCTACAACAAAGTGGGTGGATTTCAGTAGTCAGGGCTCCATGAACCTACATTCACTTAAATCCGTGTCACATTTCTCAACCGATAAGGCACTAAATGGTCCAAAATGAAATCCCTCATACACACACCGCAACACCCTCCTTGTGCTAATGGTTGTGTGAGAAGATGCAGTGAGTCCCATGAGAGAAGGAATCCTGAAACACTGCAGAACAGAATTTTAAAGATTCTCTTCTAAACTGAGTCAAATTGTCAGTGGGTGACAGCTCCCCCCCTCCATACTCAGGTGCCCTGGACCATGGGCAGAAACAGGCAGGAACTTTGTTTCAAGAAGCAACATCAGTTCAAGCAAATTAAACTACAGGTTTGGTCTTTCAGGCTGGTCACCTTTAACAATACCACAATCACCAAACCAGCTTGATGGACGGTACCACCTCGCTGGAACAGTGGCAGCCAGTGAGAGCAGCCAGCCCTCCACTTGTCACAGCAGCTGGGAGAAGCTTGCACTGCTGCTCGCCACGCCATAACTTTCCACAGGAGCTAAACATGCTAATCTCAAAAGATCCCATGTTGACAACACTAAATCCACTCTGCAAAAAATAAAATCATTCCAAATAATCCATATGAAAGCAGCTGAGCAAGTATTGAGCAACTGCAAAGACCTTGGCTTCCTAAAAACAGTCATGATCTTGCAGTAACTTCAAAAAAAACCACACCAACATTGAATAAGTCAATTCCTGGGCTTGGATGCTTAGAAGCTCAGCTTTCCCGTCACTGCTGAGACTGCTTTGCTGTCCAAGAGCCTTGGCTGAAGTTTCCACCTAGCTATCATCAGACCTGCATGGCTCATCTCTGAAGCACTTTTCCCCCCCAGGAATTTCCACTTCTCCCATCCACGTGTGCACAGACTTCCTTGTTCTCTATCCACCAGTCAAATAAGCACAGTTTTCAGAGTAAAAATTCAGTTTCTCATTCTTAAAGGGGTTTCTCAAAAGGGGGGGGGGGAGAGGGAGGGAAGGGTGTTTGGGGGCTGATACTCTTGGCTTTGCTCCTAGGAGGTTGGAGAGGGAATGGAAATGGATGTTTTCAGATACTCTCATTACGTGCTGTGTAATTATTCAGTAGAGGCAGGCTGCAAACTCTGGCAGCATCTTGCCTACAATTGCTCTTCCACTTGCAACTAAACCATTTCCAAAAATGATGAGCCGAAACAAGCCGGGCAGATGGGTGAGTGGCTTATTTCAGGTTTACAGTGAACAAGATCCATCAGTCTCCTACCAGCTGCCAGGTTTGTGTCCCACAGGAGCCAAAGGACTCTCTTTCATGAGATGCTGAGCATCCTCAGATCCCCTCGGTCTACACAGGAACAGACACCAAGAACACCCAGCAAGATCAGGTTCAGCCAACTGATTCAAGTAACACTGACTTAAGGGTCCACCAAAAACGCCAACCCCTCTGCTGGGCAGAGATGTACTGTAGGGAATGCAGCAGCTTTGGAAAGGGGAGAGAGGGCTTGGCAGGGAATGATGCTAGGGCTGCAGCATCTCCACAAAGAAACCACTGCCCTTCCTAAGAGCACGTGCCTGCTCTCAAGCCTGCTGACAGCTCACCATGCTCACTTCCTGGAGGGTCATCACAGTATTGGGCAACAGGGCAGCATCAGATGCTCCATCCCACGCTGCTCACTTAGCTGTGAGAGAGACAAAATAAGGACAGAGGGCTCCCTGAGTTCCTCTTTTCTTGCCATAAACAGGGCGAGATCCAGCTGAGGGTATATCCTTTTAAAGCAGCTCCCTGTATTTCACAATTTAAGTTTCTACACAAAGAAGGCAGCATATAGGAAGTTACATAAACTCAAACATTTACAACAGAATATGTTGCATCCTGGAAAAAAAGACAACTACCTCTGCACAGGCATTGAATTCAGTTTAACACATTTCAAGGAAGGCAGAGAGTAAATCCTTTGTCGTGTAGAGGCTAAGGCATGGACACAAGAAGCAATCTCAGATACGCAGATGTCTACGCAACCTCTCTTGGGCAAACCAAGAGATCCACCATCTTTGTGAAGATGCAACTGCAGCACTGTTTTTACACCTGTATCACTAAGGGCTCCCTGCAGCCCTGACTGAGGGACAGGACGTCTGGCATGGACCCTCTCAATTGCAACCGAGAGAGATGGAGACACTTTGGTGACCCTCCAAGCCACTGAAGGACCAGAGTGGAAAACACTCACAGAGCTGCCAGGTTTGTCAGCCTCTCCAGACCCTCAGCTGAGAAGGTGATGAGAAAGCTACACACTAGAGGAGACAAACAAGAGGAAATGCTCCTGGAGACTGGGTTGCACAGACAGACAAGGCTGCAAGCTGCCCATCCCACATCTACTTCAATCATGCTTTAAGATCTAAGAAAGGATGATTGTGCAGCATTTAAGTTACTCTCCTCCCTGGATTCATCTTAACCCTTCCAAAGCTGCCTTTGTAAGTCAGCTAGTCTGTGCCTCAGTTTCCCTTTGGAACAAGACCTCCTTTTTTGCATTTTATTTGTTTGGATGTTGGATTCTGGAGACCAGAGCTGCCTGCTCAGCACAGTGAGAGCTGAAGCAGAGCCCCAGAACAGGCACTGCTGCAATGGCTGGGTCATAGATTTCATCTCCCAGTACCTACTGAAGTAAAAAAAAAAACAAAAAAACCAACTTGTACACAGCAACTACAGGTCAAGCCAGGTATGGAAAAGATGATAGATGAGTTGGCTGAACATTTTTTCTGAAAGGCAGCGTGACATAAGAGATTCTCCCACAGCCCCACAGGAAATGTCTGTAGCCTGCTCTAGATGAGCTCGCCAAACCGTGCAGACTTTCAGAGCACAGAGGAGGACTGAAATGCAAATCCACGCATTATGCAGCAATCTGCATGTACTAAATTTCTCAAAGGGTTAAAATGATGGAAAAAATTAGGGATCCACAAATTAAGGTGTTGGAGGCCACTGCCTAGTAAAAAGATTTTGAAGGACTGAGTGAAGCAGAACCAAAAAGTAGTAAAAATAAAAATTTGTTTTCAAAATTGCAAAGTAAAACCATGCTAGCCATGGAAATGGTTTTCTTGTTTCTTTTCCATATACTCCTAGATATCCTTATAAAATAATTTAATCTCAGTAATCCCAGCCACAGTCTTTCAGCTAGCCGAATATCCAAAAAACAAGCTGCTGCCATTGAGTCAACCAAAGATTCCACCTGGCATTCCCACTCTGCCACTGGAACAAGAGTGCAAATTCTACACAGAGACTGGGATTAAAAACATAGCTCTGTCTGTAGCCAAATAGATTTAAAGTCTCCTCAGGAGAAAATCTTGAGGATTATCCATGCTTTCCAATTTATTATTCATTTCTAACTCATCTCCGTTCATCTCTAATTCATCATTCAGGCCTAGCACGTATGGCATTAGTATCTTCTAGGAGAGAGACGTGAAACTGCAGCATTTGGGTTTCGTCAGACTATAGCACTGCCCTTCTGATCTAGCAACGCAGAACAAAAAGGGAAGACTGAGCCTGTACGTCCACTTAGAAATTAACTAAATATGTATGTGCACAGCTGAGAGCGTGCCTAAAGTTATACTTCTGAGCCTTCGTACTCCAGAGAGGCCAGTTTGCAAGGAAGTGAAATGCAGAGGCTCTGAGGTATACCACGTGTTAAGCAACACTGGGAAACACGTGTGAATATATTTATTTTCAGGCTTCTCAAACATATCCATAAGAACTTTGCTTCTGGAACAAAAGTGAGATGATTATCTCCTGGCATGATAAAAACATTATTCAAATTGTAAAGCAGCAGGAAAGTTTTGCATGCTGTCCTGTCACACGCTATCATGAGAAAAATTTATGGTACCTCAAAACCTTTACATTGAGAGCCAGGATACTCCTGCACTGCGCGTGGTGCCTGGAACAACAGGCTGCCCTTTGCCAGAGAGCTGCTGGAATCTTTATAAACCACTAAAATGTTTCTTTTTTTAAAAAAAAGAAAAGCGCAAATCCTGTTCTTCATATTTCTCCTCTTACTCAGCAAGATTTACTTACTTCAGGGTTTCTGCCTTTTAGAAACTTCTAACAGCATCATGAATATAATATCTGTCTCTTCTGCCCCTCAGGTTTAGCTGAGTCTCTCAGGTCGCCTTGCCACCAGCAGCCAGACTGGAGTTGCCTTCCCAGATTTTCTTCCACTAACCTATTTCACTGTCTAGGCAGGTCACTTCTTCCTCCTTCTCCATTTCTCCCCCATCCCTGGTCAGGGACTGGATCTGCACAGTAAGTAGCAGAGTCTTTTGTGAATGGAGTAAGCACAGCTATGGCCAATAAGCACAGCTATGGCCAGTATCTTCCAACATTAAGTGGACTGACCTCTAGGTTAATGCAGGTTCTCACTTTTTTTGTTGTTGTTGTTTTAAATAAAGATGAGTAAACAGAAAACCTTCCCCAGATTTGTCAAGACCTCACTTGAGATCACATCATCAGTTATCACTTCAGTGCTCACTGGAAAACTCACAAGGGCAAACCTGCTGTTTCAAAGGGTGCAATAAGAGATGCCCAACCAGGCGCAAGCAGGACTTCAAGCTGGTTGCAACACATGTTGAAGCCAGGAACAGATTTCCTGGCTGCAGAATGCTCTCTGACATGTACCATGACATAATTTACTAACACAAATTAGTAATATCAGCCCTTAGCCAGCTGCGGTTTGTGAATGAAGTGTTTGAAATCCCCAGAGTATGAATTGAGACACTAACTCTGAAAATGCAGGGTCGTAAGCAAGGGGTGGACCCACACAATCCCAGGGATTAGAGGGGGGATTCGAGTACCATGCGATTCACTGCTATGACTAACCAATGTGGTTGCAGGCATTATCAGTGCTCCCAAGGGCAGCAGTGCTCCAGAGAACCCCCAAAATCTGCCTAGTCCATCCCATTTTCACACCATCTCTTGATCATTGCTCTTCCTACCACCTGGTCAATCAAAGTTCAAGATGAGCCTGTGTGAGCTCACCATACCATACACTAAAAATAATACACACAGAAGACACACTGGATGCACAGAAGACAAGCAAGGATGATTTGGTACCAGTTTTGGGGAAATCCTCTACAAGTTGCCTTCTGGTCAGAAGATCCCCACTTCCTTGAAGGAGAACACCTGAGCACAGACCCAGAGAGATGTTCTACCTTCAGCAGTTAAACCACAAATTTTTGCTGCTCCCTGGAGCAAGGTCACCACCAACGGGGTGGAGACCAAAGTGAGCTAAACCCCTGGGTTTTAGATCATCAGAACAATCGTAACTTGGAGAGGTTATTTCGAAACAAGGCGTGATACGAGAAGGCAGTCATCCCAAGGGGGGGCCGGTTCAACCACAGAGCAATCCAGCGTTGATTGATTCACTGCTCGTACCTGATTCAAGGTTTCCTGTCACCTATTACTTAACTTGGATACACAAAACCTACAAGCTCAAACATGCTGAACTCTGTTTTTAAGACTGGTATGCTGCTGCAGCACCTCTGCGATCGGCTTCTTACATGCTTTTATTGATCTGAGAGCATCAAACAGCATTTTGGACCCTAAAGTTATGAATGCAGGTCTTAAAATTCCCTCTCTAACCTTACAGGCAGGTAGCATCCATCAGCCAAGGCTTCTGGCCTTCAAGCCTCCAGACACTGGGAAGCCCGTCTCATCCCTGCCAGCTGGGATTTCCAGGCTAGACATCCCCCATTTCCACTGCCTCCAGGGCTCAGCCTGAAGAGACATTCACACAGCACTCAGTAAAATGAGGACATGGCCTCAGTGCTCACCACCCCTGCCAGTAGAAACGACAGACCTACCAGTGCTAAGGAGGGTGGCTGCAAGACGGGCAGGGGGGAATCCTGCCTGCAGGACCTTCACACCGTAATTCCTCTCGGGCTTCCCAGGTAAACGCTGGGGAAGCCAGGAAGGATTCCTGTACCTCCCCTTCTTCAAACATGCAGGGATCTGGGGGAGGGAAGGAATTTGGCTGGCTTCCCTTCACTATGCAAAGGAAGGGAGAACAGGGGTGTCTTCCCGGAAGTACCAGTAAATAGCTGTGGCTCAAGTTAGACTGTGGGGCAGGATGTGGAAGACCTCATTATGGCAATAAAAAGGTCTCAAGTACTTGGCCAGGGCCAAGGAATACACCAACACCAGGAATACACCAACATGCCGGATCGGCTCAGAAGCAGCTTTTTACATCAGCACAGTGAGAACATTTTTGTTTATTTGTTCCTTGGTGTTAGCCAAGAAGGAAGGAGGTGGTGGTCTGTTCCCCCTCACCACAGATGTCCTCGGCTCCCTGCAACAGCTTAAAAATTGGTGACACCTACATCTCTTCCTCCCTCCTACCAACCTGGGATGTTTCAGGTTTTTATTTTGCTTTAGAGGAGGGATGGCATGGTACAACCTGACTCATGCAGGAGAGGCAGAGGTTAGCATAAGAGCATCTTGTCTATTCTTCTGAAGTTGGAGAACTCTTATTCTCCATCCCAGGCCCAAATTAGTACTAATTATTTCATGCAAAACAGAGTTGCTTCAACAGGAATGAATTAGGACAACAAATTATTCTGGAATTAAGAGGACTCGCTGCTGCCTAAGCAAGCAATCTGTTCACACATAGAATAAAAGAGGCGTTCTCCCACATGCGTTTTGGGAAAAAAAAATAAATAGCCTCCACTCCATTTCTTAAAAGACTGCTAACCTCCACGCCTGTTCCAGTAGCCACCTAGATTTCCTACATGACCAACATGCCAAAACCCAACCCACACTCAGTTGTTTCGACTTCTACCATTAAAACTGCAGACACCATAAACACGGTGGTACCATATGTATAGCCACAGCAAAAGCGGGTTTGATGGCCACGGCTGATTCTTTCAATCACGTAAGTTTTGACTCAGGGCAGGGAGGGAAGGGGGACGCAGGCACACGCCCTCCCGCAGCCTAGAGCGGCATTTCCCAAGACAAAAACACGACCCTAAAATCTAGTTTAACTCTGGTAGTCCTACCAGAGTCTCAATGAGACCTCCACCTCCCGCCTCTGCTTCCCAGCCTCAAACCAGCTCAACACTGACCTGCAGGGCCCCACCAACTGCAGTCACACAGCACGTGTACGAGCAGGCAGCGCATGGGGCAGTGAGATTCATGGTGGATATCAAGCTTTGGAAGAGGCGAGTGCCCCTAAGTGCACCATGGTGTTGGTGTGCAGAGCCTGGAGGTTAGATTTAGTCCTGCAGGACATGTGGCAGTGAAGATGGATTATTTGAGTACCCTGATGTGTCCCCCACCATCACCTCCTCCCCACACAAACACAGTAGCACCCAACTCTGAGGGGAGGTCCCTGCCTTGCTGTACTACAATCACCTTACACTGCAAAAAACCTGACACGGGTCATCATGGGGCAGACATGGAAAGTAGAACAGCCGTCACAAGGGTTTCCAGGACCATGCTGGATGCACGGATGAAATTCAAGGTCTCCTGAAGACATTAGCCAGAGAAAAGTATGAATGAGCCAGCACCAGACAGAGCCCAAAACACACTTCCATGAGCTTAAGTTTCAAGCACTAACACACGTAAGTTTCAAGCACTAACACACGTAAGTTTCAAGCACTAACAGGTACTACAGCTTACAGAAAAGCCACGTGTGTTGCATCAGAGAAAAAGAGTTTCCAGAATTTTTTGTGAGTTTAATGAGAGGAAAGCACTCGTGATTAAAGCCACTCTACCCACTTACAAACACTAGTGACAGCAGGAAGAACAGGATCAGGCCAGTCTCTAGCGATATCCAGGATCAGCTGCTTCTGATGAAGATGCAAGAAATCATTCAGGACAGTTTGGGAATCACGTGCTTATCAGTAAATCTCTTCCTAAGCCCTTCAGATAGTGATTAAGCTCAATGGTTCATACCCCATATATTAAATATTAATCCTTCCTAATGTGACTGCTGATGTTCCGGTTATCCGATTCAGATAACCACACACCCCCAACAGCCCAATCCTTTTCCACCCTAAGCCACATAAACACAATGTACATAACCCAGCAGTATTTTGCAATCCAGCTAGAAAAGAGCTGGCGATATTCTCCTCGGCCTCTGAGCTTGGAAGCAAAACAGCTGGCTCTCACCAGAAGCAGGAGGGAAAGGGTTAAGAGCGGGGAGATGAATCAGCCCACTGCTATAAATGCGGACATTTCCTACCTCTTCGCTTTAGTGTTTCTTCCTGTCCGCAGGCTTTGGAGATGCTTACAGACCTGGTCACATTCAAATGATTTCCACCACGACAGGAAAGCCCAAGGATTTGTTTTATTTCAAGAGGAAAACGCGATTTGTGAATGAGACCAGAAAGCGGCCGTGAGGGCTGACCTCCTTCCCACGTAACACCAAGAATACAGTACCAGCCAGCAGCCTGTGCATCTGCTGCACTGCTCCTGACCCTACGGAAGCATACGTGAGCTCAGTTCTACCTGAAGTAAACCCACCCCACACTCCCCAGTGTTTTGAGGCATCACACAGACCACAATCATGCAACTATGGCTCAGCACCACCAAGGCAGACCTAGGGAGACCGAGCACGGCAGAGGTCCCACAACCTGCGCCCTTTCCTGCTGGATTAGACTCTGCCGTCCTGTTGCAAACAGAGAGGATTTGAGGAGAACAGATGTAGGTCATAGGCGGGAGGAGACAAGGAGAGAGGGAACTCAAACTACTCTTCCACAAGGATGTTGATGTTGGACTTGGACCAATATCACAGATCCACACAAAGCATCAGTTATTTGAGAGTGACATTTCAGAAAAGCAGAGCTATGTATCCTATTAGCTAGAAAACAATACAGCCGCAGCAACGCCAGGATAGCAATGCCCCTGGAAACGGGAAACATCTATTTTCAGCACCTCCCAGTATTCCCCCACTGCTTTAACAAATTGTTTTTATAAAGATCAGGAAAATGCCCTGGAATTTCCCACAGATACCCCCCAAAAAGGCTCTCCATACAGGATGGAGAGGAACTTGTGGAGGGGGAATGTGGCAGGGCCCATTTTCTGCCAAGCACTGACACCAAGTCTCTCGCACAGAGCACCCCCAGGTTGCAGTGAAGCTGTGGTCCATGCCCCCCAAAAACATCCCGGCTCTTCACCTTGGCTATAGCAGGTATCACTGGGGGAGCTGGCAGCACAATGAGCATCCCTGGGGTCCTGCTCCTTGTCATCGAGCTAGCTTCCCAACCTCACCGTGGGAATAACAGTATGAGCTTGCATCTGATTCATCTGATTCTGAGACACAGATCCTCCTTACAAACCTGGCAGTTCCCTGCATCGGCTGCAGCCACCCCGTGCACCTCTTTCCCTGCCATCGGCTGCTGCAGCAACAGGAATTAAAATAAAGAAGGATGAAAAACTCCTGCCGGGGCTGCAAATTTATTTGCCCTCATCTCTTTCATTTCTAGAAGTCCTTGTACAGGAAAGAAAAAAATCCCTAAATGATTTCAAAGCATCCTGCATGCTCACAGCAAGCTCCCCCCAGTCATGGACAGGCAGAGAAGGGTTGACTAATTTTTTTAGCGTAATACACTGCAGAGAGCGCCCTGTGAACAAGCAAGTAAATTCCTGAGGCTCTCGGCAAGGACCCCGCCACTCCTTGCGAAACTTCCCCGCTGGAACCTCACAGCCGAAAAGCCAGAAAACATCGGTTTTCCCTCCTACAAACAGGGGCTGGGATTCCTTTCACGACATTATTTGGATTTTAATGTCAGTCCATATTTAGCAAGAGGAAAAAAAGCCTCCCTTCCTTCCTGTCACATTTTCCACCCTTGATGACATCTAAGATCAGAAATAAGCAAGTGCTGGCCGAACAAGGAGAACGCATCTACTCCAGCGTGGGAGAGCCCGGAACGTGGCAGCCCAGACTTTCTCATTTGGGATGTGCTAAGAGACACCAACAAAGAGGGGACACAGTCCTTGGATCTGGTGGTGAGGAGGGTTGTCCCCTCCAACGCTCCAGCTTGGAGCATCTCCCTGAGGGACAACACAGGGCGGGAGCCAGGCCATCAGCCTACCGGGCTGGCGTACCCCTCCTGAAAAGAAGCCTTATGTCCCTGGCACAGGCCGAGAGCTGCCTTGGAGGCCATGGGTCAGGCCCAGCGTGGCCGGTGAGTTGCTCACTTACAGAGGGCCCAGTACCAGACATGCTGGTGTCCACGGAGCCTGGCCATACTACAGCAGGGAGCGGTGAGCCATGGTGGGGAGGAGGTGGCTAGGGACCGTGGGGTCAGACTGCAGCCCGGCAGTGTGCCCTATCCCCCGGGTGTCACAGGAGGGTCCCCAGCTCGGATCCCCCTCAGGCGCCCCCAGGGGTGCGAGGTGGGAGGGGCCCGTGGGGCGCTGCACACCCACGTGTGGAAGTTCACACACTCCCCCCCCCCAGATTCACTTTTACAATTACGATTAAAAAATAAAACCCACGGCGGGGGACGGGGAGAGCGAGGTGGGACGCCAGGCCGGGCTCAGCCGGGTCCCACGCAGAGGCCGCGGACACGCGTGGGTGCCGCCCGGAGAGGCGCCGCCCGGCGCCCCCCTCGTCGCCATAACAACCCCGGGCCCGTCCCCCGCCTCCGTCGGGCGGTCGATCGCTCACCTGCGGGGCGGCGGGCGGCGCCGGGCCAGGCCCGCTCCTTCTCCCTCGCTGGCTCTCGCCACCGCCCAACGGCTCCGGTGCGACGCCGCGGCGGCCGGCCGCGACCATGGACGCCGCGCCGAGGGAGGGCGCGGGGGTCGGGAGCGGAGGGGGGGGGTAAAGGAGGGGAAGGGGAAGGGGAGGGGGGGGAAGGCGCCGCCGCCGCCCCTCAGCGCCCCGCCGCGGGGCTGCCGGCCCTCAGCGGCGCCCCGGCAGCCACCCGCCCGCTCCTGCCGCCGTTGCCGCCATGGTGCGGCTCCATGCAGGGCGCGCTGCGCTGACAGGGCCGGGGCGGGGCCAGGGGCGGGGCCGTGAGGACACAGCGGGATCCCTCCGCCAGGTGGCCGGAGACTGGAGCGGTGTACACGTTCCCGTACTGCCCTCTGCCGGTGAGAGCAGGCGGCCCTGTCCCGCGGGCGGGACGGGAAGAGCAGGGGGACGGTCTCCCCTCCGCCGGAGGGGTGGCTCCCTTTCCCGTCCCGCCGTCGCCGCGGTGTCCGGCCTCGGGGAGGAGAGAACGAGCGCTGCGCCCGTCCCGCTCCGGCGCCTCACACCGCCTGTCTATCAGGGCGACGGGCGTGAGCGGCGGCCAATCAGCGGAGGGGTGGAGCGGGCTCGGAGCGGTCCCCGGGGCGTGCGGCGGAGGCGGGCGCAGGTAGGGGGATCCCGGGACGGGTGGACGGGTCGCGGCCGGTTCGCGGCGGAGCCAAGCAGGGGTCGCCGGGGCGTGTGTGCGTGTCTCTTAAGTTTGCTTTCAAGCAAATCAACTTATTTCTCTCCCCGCTGGGAGCGGGGAGGCCGAGCCGCGGGGCAGGGTGGAGAGAGCAGGCAGGGTACGCCGCAGCATGCTCCTCCCGGGCCGCCATTTCTCTGGGGGAAGGAGCGTTGTTGTTTCTCCTCCGCCATCCTCGGCCAGAGGCCGCGTCGGCCGCGGCTTAGTGCAGGATCCCGGCCTGGGCTCGCTTCGCCTGGCGCGGCCGGCCTGGGGTCCACCCGGCCGCGGAGAGAATGAGAATAAATAGCGGCTGGGAGCGGCGGGAGGGAGCCGGGTTTGTGAAGGCAGAGTCGGGAGCCGAACTTTAACCCGAGAGTTTTTTTTCCTTGTGTGTTTTCCACCCTGCACCAATCGCCGCCGTGACTCCAGGCACCTATGGAAAAGCCCAGGTGCCTGTAGAGTAGCCGAGGGTGGCTGGCAGGCCCCACTCGTGTTAAGTCTCTCTCTCTGTGTCTCACAGCAGGTGCTGAGCCAGGATGGGCTTTGCCGAAGACAAAGTGTACGACTATATTCTGAAAAACCTCAAGAACTTCAGGAATATCCGCGTGGCGTCGCTGGCCGACTCCATGAGCTGCCTGACCGATGCTGACAGGGTAATTCCCTGCTTTCCTGAGTCCTGCGGGGCTCCTTCTCCCATGTATAGCTCAGGCAACATACAGCTGCCTTACCTCTAAGATACGACCTTCTTTTAGATCCACTCTGTACTTTATTTAGGATGAACTTCACGCCCGGGAGGAAATGCGGGGGAGCCAGGCAACCGTCTATAAGTTTTACCAGCACCTGCGGTGCCGGCAGGGCTGGGTGCTGGATCTCATCGACGCGCTGCGCCACAACAACGCAGGGCACCTGGCCGACGAGCTGCAGCATGTGTATGACACCTGGCAAGCTCGTAAGTAACTTCGTCGTCCCTGGGTGCTGCCCCAGGGGTCTGGGGGAGATGGAGACCTGAACCACATCTCCTGGTGTGTGCCGAGCTGCTGGCCTCTCTTCCTGCCCTGGCTTCCCAGAGGCCTGGGGATGTCTGTGACCATCCGCAGGGATGTCCCTCACCACGGTGATGTGCCCGAGGATGACAGTGTCCCTCTTGGAAGGTGCTTAGGTACCACAGGGCTGGGTTTCTTGCCTGAGGAGAAATGGAAAGGTTAATGAAGGGGTACTGCAGGTTTGGCTGATGTGGGGACAGAGCAGGGGCATGCAAAGGGCTGCCTTGGCCCCACACTCATTTTCTGCCTCCTTAGCTTTACCCTGATGCCCCTGCTTATGAACTGCCTTGGCTTCTTTCTCTAGGTCCCCTGGCTCCTGCTGCTGCCTTCTTCCCTCCTGTAGCCAGCAATGGCCGTCCTGCTGTCTCCTCCACTGGTGCCCAGTCACTGTCCCCGGGGCCAAACCCTGCTCCAGGAGCCCCGCTGGCTGAGCAGCCAAGCCAAGACCTCCCTGCCGGCAGCCATCCACCTCTCCTGCCCAGTGATGCCACCACCACAAGCACAGACCTGGATGCCAGGGCCCCGGTGCAGGAATCGGTGAGTGGGGCATGTGTCTGACGGAGACACAAAGGTCCCTTTTGGACAGGAGTTTTGATGCAGTGGGGTATGGGGAGCCCATGGTAGGGCCCAACTCATGAAGGGACACCCGAAGCAGGCTCTTGCTGCTGATCTCCACTGCAGACTTGCTGCATCTGGTAACTTACAGCTTATATATGGCCCTGTAACTGCTCCCCTGTCCTGCTTTCTCTCTGTGGGTGGGAGTGCAGGGTCTGCTCTGTGAGGCTCCCCTCCATACATCCCCTCCGCAGCCCCTGACCCCATGCAGACCTCCTGTGAGCCCTGTGGTGGGTGCCAAGGAGAGAACCCCTTCTGGGACCCCACTGGGCTTGCGCGGGTCGCTGGGCCAGGGTTTGGGACACCCTGGTGGTCCCTGATCCCTGGTACAGCAATTTGACATAGCTCATTTCCTTCCAGCTCTCCAAAAATGTCTTGGAGCAAGAGAGTCCCCAGCCACCTCCACCTGGGAGCATGGTCCATGATGGGGCGAGTGATGGGCACAGTGGAGAGGGGCATCTCCCGCACCCCACCAAGGCCCCGCAGGTGGCAGCGGGGACCCCTGTGGTAGCCAGTGTGGCCGTGCCATCGGCTGCCCCCTCCGAGTGGGGCCGGGACTGGCTGAGCCGCCAGCAGCACCCAGTGTGTGTGGACAACGGGTGTTTCGGGAATGCCAACCACCTGCACCGTGGTGCACCGGGCTTGGGTCTGGGCAGGTCTCTTCCGCCAAGGGACACAGGCATTGCTCGCAGCCCTGAGCAGCCCAGGAATGAGCCCGAAGAGGATGTCTATGTCTCCACTGGGTCTCCCCCAAGACTGGAGGAGACTGCTCGCAGTGGGGGGCAGCAGCCCCCAAACTCACTGTCAAAAAAACAGGCTGTGTCTGGGTCTGAGCATGGCGAGCCCTCAGGCAGCTTCGTGGATGTGCGCAGCCCCCTCCTCATACAGCAGCAGTTTGATGCAGAGCAGAAGCAGGTCAGGATGCTGCAAGAGCACAGAGGAGATGAAGGTAGGTTTTCTTCCCAGCAGTTATGTGTAGCCACTGTGCTGATAAGGAGCAGGGTTTGAAGGTGCTGCCAGATACCTGTTCTGTTTGATGGTGAGAGTGGAGCGTGGCAGAGAAGGTGCAAGTGTCAGGTAGGCTCCCTCTGGGAGGCCATGGGGACCCTCCCAAAGAACAGTAGTAGCTATGGCTGTTGGTACAGGACAACCCAAGATTGCGTCTGCCTTTCTGGCCCATGAGCACTCATGGAGGTGCAGAGAACAGCCCTCTGTGCTCTCCTCTTCCATCTGGGCTGCAGTGATCTCCTCGTGGAAGGGAGAGAGCTCAGGTTGTGCAGAAGTCCAGCTTGGTGGCTTGTGTTCCCCCTGGTTTTCCCTCCAATTGTTGTTGCTTCTGTATTTTGGCACAACATCCTGACCAGGACTTGGCAGAGGTACTCGCCTCATTTCTGTTTTAAAACACCCTGCTGAATGTCTCTGCACCCCCATTTCAGCAGCCTGGAGCTGCTCTGCTCTGAAGGGAGGAACAGATTGGGGATGACAGCTTTGCTGGTGCTGTCTCATTTACCTGCACCTTCTGGGCCAGCTTTGGTGCCAGGGCCATGTGGGCAGCATCCAGTGGTGCTGGGTCCTGCTCTTTGCGCAACCTTCTTAGTTCTGGGAGTATCTGTTGCAGCATCCTTGAGGAAGAGCAAAACTCCCCTTTTAGGTCTCCTGATTAATGCAATACATTTTGTTTTGTCTCCAATAGACGCTCGGATGGAAACAATTACTGCAGTCACTACCCCTGTCCCATCCTGCGACACCTCCCTGAAGCCTCCTGTACAAGAGAGAAATGTGCCCCCAGGGGAGACAGCCAGCAGCAGCACATTCTCTATGCCAATGAAGGAGAAAGTAGGTGACCTTTCCTGTTGCCGCTTGCATTTCATTCAGGTCCTTTCAAGCTCTCCCTGGACAGAGATTTGTTGCTGCAGTGTAAGATTTTGAGCTGGTGGCGAGTTTATTAGGCCTTTTTTCCCCCATTGCATTCATGTCCCTGTTCAGATGCTGTATTTTGGAGCATGGGACAAGAGAGCCAAGGTTTGTCAGCCTTTGACTCCTTATTTCCCCTCCCTGACTTGTCAGTCAGTCTTCTGGCTTCCAGGTGCCTCTTTCTTCCCCAAATCCCAAAGGCTCCCTGAAGCCCTAACAGCTCCTTGCCCTGCTTACTCTTCCAGCTCTGGGAGTTACCTGTGACCCAACCACGCTGTTAGTGGCTGGAGATGATGTGGTTGAACACTGGAGCAGGCTTATTGCATGACTTGGGTGCCTCAGACCAGGTCAAATGGGTACTCCTTGTGACACCCGGCCCCTCTCCTTTTCTCCCAAAGGTCCTCTTGGCCTTGTCGGACCCTGTCCCAACTGTTGCAGGAAGCTTTGAAGGCACATCTGGGAGAACGGCACCCCGGGTGAGCTCTGCCATGGGCATCTGGGCTCCTTGCAACATGGAGAGCGACATGGAGCTTAGCAAGCCAGGTGTTCTTCTCTCCATGGCTAGGGAGAAACCAGAGGCAACTGGCAGATGCCTGAGGTTTCAGGAACCCAGTGGACCCTGTTCTTGGGCATCCAATAGCCTCACCTTCAGCAGCGATCCACTCATGATGAGCACAGATAGCTCAAGCTCAGGAGAATTGCTCACCAGAGTCTCCTTTGGATGTCTGGCTCCTGCAGCTCATGAAGACCCCAGGGGAGAGGAGGCAGCTAGACCAAGCAGCGACTCCGGTCCACTTCCAAGCTATGACAGCACCTCCTTGGGCACCCACGACATCCATGTGGACCGTGACCCCAGCATCCAGCTTGAGGCAGGCAGCAACCTCCAAGATGGAGCTGGTTCCTTTGGAAACCCTCCAGATTTTGTCTCAAACAGAGGCCATGGCACTGCGACCCACTCGTCTCAGGCCAGAGTGCCCCCAGGGGACAGCAACGGACCGTCTCTGCCATACATCGTTCCAGCTGTGGGCATTGCTGTGATTTCAGCTGTGGCATTTCTGGTGTATGCTCGATTGCAGAAATAGCGCTGGAGTGGATGGGATGCCACAACCACCACTCAGCCTGGGCGATTCCTTTTTGTAGCAGGAATTTGGCCAATGCATTTGAAGCCTGAAGGGCAGCAGCAGGGGGGTTAGTGGGGGCATTGTTAAATCTCTTTTTGGAAGTTTTGCTGAAAAGGGCCTTGGTTGTGTGATGCTATTGGGTTTGGGTCTGTTCCCCGCCCATTTCCAAAGCATTTTCTTGTTGTAGCCTTCTCCTTTTACAGCCATAGAGAGGCTCTTGCTCAGGGAGTGATCTCTTGGGTCAAAAAAGAAAGTTCTTTTGACAATTCTCCACGGCTTGCTTGTTTGGTCACAGGGAAACATGACCTGGTAGTCCAAAGGGTGACCTACCAGGTCTCTAAGGCAGTGCAGCAAGGAGAGGTTTTGTAGAGGTTCTATAAAAGTGGAGCTGAGTTTGTTTGTTCTGCTCATCTTGGCTTGAAAATGTGTCTGAGAGTCTGTGCAGCAGCCTTCACCAGGTGCCCTATGTTGAATTTGCCTTACTTGGTGTCTCTGCCTCTGCTGCTGGGACCTTGACTTATCTCTGCTGCTCCTTTCCCCAGGTGCTGGGCACATGGGCAGGACCCTGGTGCAGCAAGATGTCCCTGTGATGAGAATGCACCAGCTGTCTCCTCTCCCAGGAGCTGTTGTCCTGCTTTGGTGCTTTGCTTTGGAGCATCATCCCCTGGTCCTGAGAATCAGGGATAGGCTCTGGGATCGATTCATGCAGCCCTGACACTGGGGATGAAGCTGAGGGTCAGGAAGAAGCCACATCTAAGCAGCTTTCTCAAGGATCAACATTGTTTCACCCCCTTACAAGCAGGGAAAGGGGGTTACGCTTTAAGAGGGACATTTCATGCAATGGCAGCATTAAGCAGACTTGGTTCCACACAGGGACACAAATAGAATGAACCCTGTGCACCACAGGGTGGTTGAGATGCTCTGGGTTCTCCTGTAGGTCCCATTTAAAATTGCAGCCCATGATTTTCCTTCTCAGCTTGGAATGCAAAGGGATTGGGCTACAAGATTTCTAAGACAAAATTGTGGCACCCAAATAAATATCTCATCTTCCCCAGGGCGGCTGCTGGGGGCAGGAGCAACTCTACTCAGTTGCTGTTGCACACGTTTCCAACTCTTCCTAGAGTTTAGTGATGTGACTTCTGTTGCTGCAACTGCAAGATGTTCACCTACTCTCATCTGCTCCTTCCCAAAAAGCACAGGGCCACAAAAGTAACAGAACTATTTTTTTTTAATTTATTTTTTTTTTAATTAGAGAGTTAATTTAACTAGAGGACTCTAGTTCTTTTTAAGCTCTAAAGATGCCAGTGCAGACTTTTGGGTTGTTCTACCCTCCTGTGATCTGCTGCGTGGCAAGTGGGGGACTGAGTAAAACGTTTGGCGATCTGGTGGTGGATTTGCTCGTGCCTTGGGCTGGCATGGTTTGGATCCATCAAGCCTGCAAGAATGCCATGGGCATTAAACTATTGAAGTGGCCTGGTGCTGAAGGCCAGCCTGTTGCTTCTTCCCTGCTTTACTGTACTGTGTCCAGTAACTTGTTCCTCCTGGATTCCTTCCACTTGGCACAGCTTCCCAAAATACAACTGTCCTGCTGGCAGGGGAGCAGGAGGGAGGTGAACTCCCTGACACCTGGCTGCAAAGTGCAGCCATCACGCCTGGAGCTCAGCCTGTGGTGGGAACGGTCTGTCAGTCCCATGAGAGGGCACATGGCTGCTCCTCCCTCCTGACAGTTCTGCTTTGCCCAAAAATGCAAGAAGTGCCTCCCTTAAATGATAAGGGCAATAAATATATGCAATAGTGAGGTGTTGATTTTGATCTGATGAGGCTGCTCTTCAGGTGAACTTGAGATGTTCATCACTTGCTCAGTGCCTGGCACTTTATCCCTCAGAGGAAGGGACGGTGCTTTTAGATACCAGTGACCTCCTCTGCTGGGGCTGTCCTTCCCAATTGAAGATAACATGTTGACTTGTCCAAAACCTCCCCATAAGCAGGGAGAAGGACCTGGGATTCTCCATCAGCATTCCCCAGTATGCCGGTAGTTTTTACTCAGCTTTTGTAGTTTCATCATTGAGGGCTTTGTAGAGCCCTGTCACCCCCCTGTGAAAGCTGCTGTTTTCAGCACTAAGAATTGCTCTTTATTTGCAGTGGGTAAGGAAACCTCCCCAAATCCTTTCACCTGGTTAAAAGACTCATGCATACTACTTAATATTGCACCAAAATAAAGCAGAATACATGTCTTAAAGCAGAGTACGTGAGCCTGCATAACCACATCGCAGAATCCATCCCCAAATTCATTAAAGGAGGGGGGGGGCATGACTCATGAGGAAGCCTGTGAGATCCCAAACCAGCAGCATCCACACCAAGGCCCTCTTCTCTGATGCTTTGTCTGCAAATTTCTTCATGTATTTTCCCACTACTTTTTAGCAATGACTTGTATGCTTTGCCTTTTCACACCAAATTACTCTTGCGAAACAGCTGGTTTATCACCACTTCATGCTCGATAAAAGCGCACCTTCAGTTTTCTGCTGTGAAGTGCCAGTATTTTCACAGTTGTGATATAGCACTTTAAAAGGGGGATCAGCAGGTGAAACCTGCAGGAGGGAACTATGTCCCTGCAAATCTTTAATAAAAAGAAAAAAAAGCCTTTTACTAACCGTATAATAAAATTGTTTGCCACTTCACACCTGACTTGTGAAGTTACTGTGTGTGTTTGTAAGATGAGGGAGACAGATCTCCTCTGTGGAGCAAGGGAAGTTTTCACATAAAAATTGGCTGCAGAATTAAATCCCCTAACTTACCTGCTCAGGGAGTGGAGGCTGCAAAGAAGGCTCCAAACAGCCCTGCTCAGCTTTTTTGGGGGGGTTGCTCAAGTTCATCCACCTTGGGTTTCCCACTTAAGAAGCCAGGTGCTTTTAATTAGAGAAGGCTGTTGGTACAACTTTTGCCATAGTCAATTTCAGGCAACTCCCATCTGTGGGAGCTGGATTGGTTCCCTTGCTGCAGAGCTGTGTTTGGATTTCCTGAAGAACCCTTGCCTGCATATCAAGGAGCGTTTGCTGGGAATTTGGCTTCCTCACCTCTTCTTCAGCCCGCCTCTGGGCAGCCAGTTCCAGTAAGACCCTTTGATCTTTGGGGTTGTGTATTGGGCATGTCGAAGTTATGCCTCAGGTGATGCCTCCTATTTAGCATCTGTGACTAGAGGTGACCTCCCAGGGCTTGGGAGCATGTTCAGACAGTGCCAAGAACCACTGAATTACTCTCTCTGGTAAAAGAGGCAGGTGAAGGCCTCTCTGTTGCTTATAGCAACATCTGGATCTAGGTCTTGAGGACTAGGAGGTTTATGAAACCGTTGCCAGAGGAAATGCTTTGAAGGGCACTACTGGCACTGACACAAGAAGACTAAGGCCATCAGTCTACATCAGGAAGAGGCAGACAGGATTTGGGGACAGTTTTCCATCCCCGTTTTGGAACAAGCACAATTCCTGGTCTAGAGGATGCCCGCCATGGTGGGTCATAGGAAGCTCAGACAGCAGGTTCAGGATGAAGCTGGGAAGCGTGATTCTTGAGGCAGCTTATAGCTGAGCTGCAGAAGTAGTCTCCTCAGGATGTTGTGATTGACAAAGAAGAACTGGACAAGTTCTGGGAAGAGAAATGCACCAGAGGCTTTTAAGCTGAGGTCTGAGCTGCACGCTTATTGCAAGCTAGAAGACTCTGGGAGAAATAGAGTCATAGGCAGCTGTGGCTGGGAGTTGGCAGGCTGAGAGGGAAGAGACTGGATGTAACTGTGTGGACACCATGAGCAGGTGTGTGCTGAGGTGGACAGTATTTAGCAAGCCCAGCACACTCCTCACACTTCTTCTTCCATGATCCAGATTGTCTGGTTGAATCAGATCCCGTTATCTTGCACAAAAGAAGGGGAGCTGCGCCACCTTTGCCATTTTATTTTTATTCAAAGAGGTTATGCTTTATCTCATATTGGTACCAACCCCATCTGTAGGCTTCCTGCACTTGCCCAACAGGATATTAAAATTATATAGATGAGATTTGATCCACTTCTTTGTCCTGTTTTCACCTCAGCAACCAGAATTCAGCAAATTCTTACTGAAATTATTACACCTTTTTTGAATGTTAGTCGTTTATCCCTTTGGTATCGAATTAACACCTGGGGATTGTGGTGAGCTGAGATTAACACGATGCAGGTGAAGAGCACCGTGGGTCACTGGGTTGCAGTTCCACTCTTGGCTGTACTCTAGATATGTTAGATGCCAAATAACATTCCACCTAGGAGCCTGCATTGTGTTACAACAGGAGTGGTTGTGGCATAATATAGTCTGGGAGTCTATTTTCCTCTTGAATGTCATCCTGTTGATTGTTACTTGCGCTCCTCTTTATGGTCACCTCAATTTTTCTGCTGCCTGGATGGCTCCTGCTGTAGTTGTTAGCCCAGAATTGATAAATATAGGGCCGGAGTTTAGAGCACAGGATGCATCAGCAGTTAAATTATGTTGTGATTTATAGGGCAGCTGGATTGTGGCAGATTGGGTCAGATGCATCCCGAATCCTTGACTCTTGTTTCATTGTCTTTCCTCTGAAATCCTCCTAAATCTGTCTAGCATTTTGTTTTGTTTGTCCTTTCTACAGAGCTCACAAGATCTTTGGGGAACTCCAGCATTTCCATCTGCCCTCACTGGAAGAGGGGGTCAGGACCCCACTTGATCTCTGAGGCCTTGTGAAGGGGAAAATAACTTCTTTCTGCTGTCTGTCTGTCTCTTCCTCATTAGGAAGGAAGCTGAAGCTCTCTCCACCAAGGCCAGAGACCAACTAGTTGTCGTCTAGGACGTGTCAAGCTCAGAAACATCTGATGCTGTTTCACTTCATGTCAGTGGGGTTATTGTGGCCCAGAGAGGCAGCCTCCCAAGACGACGCTTTCCAGCACGGCTTTGGGATGGATTGTCCTCACGGGCAGCATCAGCAGTGACATTCTGGAGCTCCCCAGAGATGGTTGACGAAGTAGGAGCTGGAGGAAGAGGCGAGTTGTAGGTACAGAATGAGGTTTAGGCCCCAGGCCCTTAGGAAGACCGTGGCAGAGGCCGTGGGGCGCAGGCCCGACATGGCGGGGGCCAGGGGTCTATGGAGCCGCCCCACCGTGAGAGGAGGAAGGAGGCCTTGCTATCTGCATATGCAAATCGTATGCAAAGCAGCCCTCCCGCGCGACACAGTCCAACCGGGCCTACTGCGGTCTTCCTTACAGCCTCCTTCTGCGTTGCCATAGTTACCCGGCCTGTCAATCAGCTTGCCTTCTCCCGCCCTGCTCGGGAAGCCGCCTCACATGATTGGATAGCAGTTGTGTCATTCTCTTCCCATAGGAAAACCATAGACCAACGTTGCCGCATAATGACCCGCCCCCGCGGGCGCATTAATCCCCGCCCCGTGCCGAGCTCGCACATGCGATTGGATACCCGCGCTTGTCACTACCCGTGGCCGAGAGCGGGGGGAGGGCCTTTCGCCCCGCTTGCCGTCCGATCCCTTGCTCTCATTGGAGGAGCCTTCCGTCGCTTGGTGCGACGGAGGGCGCGGATTGGGGGGGGGAAGGAGGCCCAGCGGGGCCGGGGGCGCGCGCGGCGCGCGAGGGGACCGTTTGGCGCAGGCGCGGTGCGAGGCGGCGGTTGCGGCGGTGGCGGCTGCGGGCAGCGCGGTGCGGCGGGGCGGGCGGCCCATGGGGCCGGGCCGCGCTGCGGATGGAGCCGCTGCGCAACGGCGGCGGCGGAGCGGAGGAGAAGGACAAGACGCGGCGGAGGCCGGGGGCGGAGGGGACCGGACCCCCGAGGCGGCGCAGCAGCGGCGGCGCGGCGGGCATTGGCGGCGCGGCGGGCATTGACAGCGCGGCGGGGCCGCAGCCCCGCGAACGGGGCGGCTCCGTCAGCCGCCAGCGGCGAGACTCGGTCCGCAAGAACCGCCCGCGTGAGTGCGGCGGGGGGGGGGGGGGCGAACGAAGCCGGGGAGGGGGCTGCGGCGGGGGTGGGGCGTGGAGGGGCGGGGCCGTGGGTGGGATTTAGAAGGCGGCAGTGGGGAGGGGCGGGGCCTGGTGTGGGTGTTATGGTAATGAGATGGGGCGGGGCTAGTGTGGGTGTGGCCAGGAGGGGGCGTGGTCAGTGGGGCGGGGGTGCAGGGGGAGCCCAGCAGTGGGGTGAGGCAGGGAGGGATGCAGGGGTTGGGGGAATGGGCCCAGTATGCGGGCACCACGGTGGGGTGATGCCTTGTCCAGTATGCCTGGTATGGGGGCACCACAGTGGGTGTGATGCCTTGTCCTGTTTGGGGAGAGGACAGTGGGGACGTGGTGGGAGAGTGAGGCAGGGGCTGAGCGGGTCAGGGTGGGAGGAGCTGACCTGCAGGAGCTCTGGGAGATGGAGGGTGAGGTGGTCCCTGGGCTGGTGGGGCAGGAGGCTGCAACGGGTGCTGGGCTGCCCGAGTCAGGGACCTTGGACCAGAGCGGGAGGGAAGGTCACTGGTAAGGACAGAAGGGGTGAGGAAAAGGATATGGAGGACAGATGGAGGGGCCAGGGGATGAAGGCTGTGTGGTTGGGCTGGTAACTGGTGGAAGAAAAGCGATGGAGAGCAACGAGAACGGTGTAAATTTTGGGAAGGGAGAACCCTGCAGGTTTGGCAGTGACTGGGTATGGACCGAACCAGGCTTTGTAAGGAAAAAAACCCATCCCCATAACCACATTTTTAAATGCCATATGGGAAATGGTCTGTGGAGCGAGTTAGGCTCAAAATGGATGGCAGCCTTCATTTTGGCAGCAGCAGGAGCTGCTGCTCAGGTGGCTGTGGTTGGTGACTTACTTCAGCCATGTTTGAAGTGGAGCCGAGTGATTATGTCTTTACTCGCGCTGGAGTCGTTCCTGTTGGAAGGAGATTGCCATACCCTGACAATGAAATAGCATCAGCGTGGTTCCCCGTTACCAGCGCAGCTATTAAAGGATATCAGCAAATGAGTCCAGGATGAGAACAGGAATCAAAATTGTCCTGCATCTCATAGTAAGGCTCAGTGTGTTGGCTGGCAGTGCCAAGATGTTGTTACCATATTCATGTAATGTTTTAAATAGTGTTCTTTTTGGTTTTTTTGGTTGCTGGAAAAAAAAAAAGGAAGCTTCTCTTTTGCCCTGTCTTAGTGTGAAAATAGGAATTATATCTCAAAAGACTCCTAAGGACGTTTGCTTGCTTTACTAATTGCAGGCAAGCGCAGCTCTGCAATGGTAATGTAGCGTCAGCGGAGCTGTGCTAACCTGTGCTCCCTGCGCCTCTCCCTCCCTTTCATTTCCAGATCGTGCTGGATTACGGTTCCTGCACCAGGAAATGGTTGTAAAGTTAATGTTGAATAACTGAGGTAATTGTGGGCTTTTCTGCTTACCCAAGCACTGATAGGATGAAAGAGAAATTAGGTAGGGAGGTATAATAGCACTGGCAGTGGGGAGCATCCTGTGATTTAATGTGACAAAAACAGCTTTGTATGTGAAAGTCCACTTGTGTGGCTGTCCTTGTGAGGAAATCACAGCAAAACATACCAATGGAAGCTGCGGGGTTGTTAATTAGAGACATGCTAGTTAATAGGTTGCAGCTAGCTGTAGGGAAATGAGGGAGATCTCCAAACATGAAAGTTAGGTTGCACTTAAGATGGAGCTATCCATTAGGTGGTAATACTCTTCTGCCTTGCTTGAAGGCAGTGTCTGTATGTTCTATGGAAAATTTAGTTTAAAGTTGGGTCATGGAGGTTCTGGTTTGCTGCAGTAAGGTTCAATGCAGAGGGTGGCATGGGATACTTTTAGGAAAACAGGTGTTGGGGAAGCTTCCAAGACAAGATTTGGATCCAGTCTGGAAGGTCAGCATAGTACGATTTGGGATTACAACATAGCCTGTCTTTCCTAAATTATTTTTGTAATAACTGGAAGAAAAATGTGCTTGAGCAAGTACATCCCTTAACAGGGACAATGTCTGGTGTCAGAGTAAATTACATTTTGAAGTTAAAATGCCCAATCCCACATTAAGGAAGATTCAAGCAAGCCTAAATGAAAGCAAACCGCTTAATGGGCGTATGATCAAAAATGTCCTACTTTAGCTCCCACTTGTCTGTTGCTGGTATGTGGCAAACAAGCTTGGTGACCTTGAGGCTTGTCTTGCTGCCTGTGCTGGCAGATGCCCTGGCAGATGAGCCCTGCGTCCCCAGGAATGAAAGGATTTCAGCCGGCTGCAGTTCAAGCTCGTGATCTTTCTTCCTTCATAGTCATCTGTCTGTACCAGGAATGTGCAGCGAGGACTGTTTCACTGCAGAGATCAGGAAGGTCTGACACTGAGGGGCATCAGATTGGATATATCTGAAATAAACCGACCTGCAATAGTACAGTTGACCTCCGAGCTGTGGGCTTTAGTGCATCTCGGGCTGTTAAATGTTTCTTGGTGCACTTCACAGGAATTAAAGTGCTTCATTGCAGGTGCTGCGATTTTCAGTATGCCACAGGCAAAAGGAGAAGAAGTCAAGGGCGCTGTTGGCGTCAGAAAGGAGTGAGAAGTTTCCTTGAAAATGTTGTGAAGCAGAGATTGGTTGAAGGTCTTAGCTGTTTTGGAGTATTATGTTGGTGAAGAGGAGCTTGAGAGGATTATTGGTACAGCCAGAAATAATAATACAGAAAAAGCTTTATCAACTCCGGAGTCAATACAGAAGAATTCCTTTCTGGTAATGACTTATTGGTACCGTTATTGAAATCTACACTTAAAACTGGACTGGAAATACCCCAGATGAATAAAGAGGATATTCACATTTACATTAACGTAATTGTGGGATACCAAATGGCTTCCTGAGGGGAGGTTTAAGTGCCAGGCATAAAACCGATGACCACATCATAATGAGCAGATGAATATTTTGTTGTAATGAATATTCCTTACGATAAGAGAAATAGGTCAGTGATTCAGTTCCTAAGCCTCTCCCCATTTCCCCTTCCCTGACTCTCTCCTACCTCTCCTGTGCTGCTGCACTGCTCGTCTGCTCCTTCCTGAAAACCTGGTTTCCTTGGCAGAGATAAGTATAGGTTATTTCCCTGGGTAACAAAGGACATTTCTCCTTCCTGTGGCCTGTTTGTTAGTTCTTTGGGGGAAAAAAAAAAAAAAAAAAGAAGTTTGCTTTGATGGTTTTGCTAGGCATCATCCATAATGTTTTACTGTTTGACGAAAAGGGAGGGGAAGTAAGTTGCATAAAGTATATTTGTATTGTAGGGTATTCATGAGTTCCAAAATAAAGCCAATAGCTAAAATGTCAAGAACATCCTGCAAACAGTTTCTAAAAATGTATGTATATGTGGTTCAAAAAAAAAAAGCATGTCCTCAGCCATTCTATAGTCCTGTCAGCTAATTCCTTTTAAAAAAAAGTTTTAAGTATCTTCTGTCAGAATCATGGAAAGACATAAAGTACACATTGCTTTAAATTCTCAATATATACAGTACCCAAGTAGAGGTACAAATAAAAGACTGTTTTGGCAGCTCCTTTGCAGTACAAAATTTAAGCTTTGATTTTTAAATACCTTTTTATGTTTTGGAATTCTGTATGAAATGTGAATTCTTAGCAGAGCCTATTTTTAGAGATGGGAGGATATGTAGACTTAGTGTCGCTTTATATTAAATGCTGACGAATGTTTTTTTTCCCAGCTGTAAAATTTTCATCGTGGTATATCACTATTAAAGTATAACATTGAATGTTTTAGAGTAAGGGTAAGATGCTGTCATACGCTCAACTAAATCTTCTGCAGGCAAATCTTTTTAGCTTCTGGTATAATTGGCTCCTAACTTAAGGATCAGTCTGAAATACGGCTTGAGCTTCTTGTTGTATGAAGAAAATCCACCATGGAGATCTTTAATTATATCGCCTCTTTCATCTTGACATTTCTGCAGCTTTCAAAATAAGTCTGTTTAGTTTTTTTATTTATACAGAGTCTGGTTTTATAAAGTAATTTACATAACAAATAATGGCATTATATTTTTCTTGCCCCAAAGAGCTTACAGTCTAACTCTAAAAGGGATTTGAAGATGAAGAGAGGGTGGCAGCACTCTTGCTGTGGGAGCACATGGTATCATTGAGCTTTTCTGCATGTGAGGTTATCTAGTGTTAGCTGTAAGCCCTTAACTTTGTTTGCAGACTGCTCTTTTGTTTGTTGTTGCATATCCGTAGATTTGCCCATGAGAAGAAGGTTTATTTTCAAGGCAAAGAGCTGTATATAAATTGTGTGTATGAAAATGTATGTATAGAGCTGCTTTTTAAAAGCATCTATGTGTTGAGAAGACAACATTTTGTTGGGCCAAAAGATGAATTTTTTTCTTGGGGAAAAAAATTGCTTTAAGATACTTTATAACTGCTCTTGAAATATGTTGCATTAGAGAAGAAAGTGAAATAAGTCTGAGTGGTGTCACAATCTTGCCAGTTCCTTAAGTCACCTTCTTTGTACCCCTGCTACTTTTCATATGAATACCATAGGATTTATTTTTTTATTTTACACAATTTGAGAATGGGATTAGTGGCTGTCATCAGGCTAACAAAGTAATATAGAGAGTTTTTTAAAGGAAAAAGACTGTAGAAGGATTTGAATGGAGAGCAGTTTAGGCTTTGAGAAGAGGATTTCCTGCCTTTCTTCTACATGTCCAAATACTCAGACTAAAAATTTCCCAGAAGGTCAGAGAATCACAGAACAGTTCAGGTTGGAAGGGACTTTTCAAGGTCATCTAGTCCAACCCCCCTGCAATGAGCAGGGACATGTTCCACTAGATCAGGTTGCTCAGAGCCCCATCCAACCTGACCTTGAATGTTTCCAGGGATGGGACATCAACAGCCTCTCTGGGCAGCCTGGTCCACTGTTTCACCATCATCATTGTAAAAAATTTCTTCCTTATGTTTAGTCTGAATCTACCTTCTTGTAGTTTAAAACCATTATCCCTTGCCCTGTTGCTACAGGCCTTGCTAAAAAGTCTGTCATCAGCCCCAGGTGCTGGGTGAGAGGAGAGTCCAGAGGTTTGCACCATCCTGCTCTTCCCGTACTCTACCTATGAGCTCCAAGTAGCAGCAGGGATGTGGTGAAGAGAGGTTTGCATTTTCTGCCTTGGCCATTAAAGTTGGCATCTTCTTGCACTGGTTATTTCAGCAGAACCTTCTGACTGAGAAAAATCAGCTTCTGGGCTGCCCAAAAGCTCCTGGATGCCACCAGTTCTCACACTGCTCTAGAACTGCCATCTTTTGCAGCAGCTCTCTTGGAAAAAATGCTTCAGAGGCTTAAAAGAGAGTCATCTTTGGATGGCTTTCAACTGCACTGTAGATGCTGGGAAAAATCAGTGTTTTAAGAGAAACCTCAGTAGCAGATGGTGATGGCATTCATCCAAGAGAGCTTCCTCCTTCCTCCTTTTGAAGGCATGGATTTTTCTGGTTCTCAGATATAGAAGAGCTGTGGCTACCCTGCATGTTCGTGTTGACTGACTTCCTGTAAGTGTAAGAAAAAAAAACAACAGTTCTCCATGTCATTGAAATAATTTCCTCCTTTTTTTTTTTTTTGTGTGTGTGCCACACCCCTTTCCTACAAAAATGGGTTTATAGGGGAAGTTTTTTCCATATCCCAGACTGTGCAGGTTCTACTCCACAGAAAATCCCTTATGGTATGTTAAAGAAGTACTTAATTTTGAGCTAGCACGCTTCTTCATTGGATTCTTAACCTGTGGCTGGCATGTATATTATGAGAGATCCATAATTAAGAATCATTTGGTTCAAGTTAATTACTTTAATAGGCTATCTTCTAGAATTTATCCCTGGTGAGTAACTGAAGGTATAGCCAAGCTGTTTGCAGATTGAGAACACCAGCTGCTCCACACAGAAGCTTTCTGCAGCTGGTGCTGCACAGATGTGTGAAGCCAGCTGCAGTTTGATGCTCTGTCCTAATACGGAGGGTTTGATGTTCATCTTGGGGCCAGCTGGGCATCAGGAGGACCAATGCTGAGCAAAGACTAGTAAACCTTGAGCCCAGCCCAGTGATGCCTGCCATGGAGAAGTAGGGTGTCCATCTCCCTGTTGGAGCGGTTATGGTCTCTGTTGTGTCTGTTTGCCACCTCAGCTGCTGTTGCCACACTCCTCCACAACAAGGCCTGTTCTTTTAGGGGTACAAACCCCCTGAAGTTTGTCCTTCCTTTCCCTTCATTTATGCTCTCGTCTCTTGGACTCCCCATTCCATGAGGGTGCTCTTCCTGGTGTGGTGTCCCCAGGGATGTGGTTCTCCTGATATTGTGTGATGAGACCCAGGCAGCCAGCGTTCCTATCTTGAGACGTAGCTTAGTTATTTAATTTAGCTATAGTAAAATTTTCATGAGGGAGTCTTGAAGAAAGATACCTATCATAAACTTTTCCCCAAGTAAAGCACTTGGTAGACTTTCCATCCTGAAATGCTGATAGAGTTTGTAATTCTGAATTCTGCAGTACAGAATGAGAAATTGTGATGAAAAAAGTCCTTGAATTGCTCCTGCTTTCTCTCTCCTTTGGAGTGTGACTCAAATTTCTCTCTCATTTATGAAGAGTTATTTTTATGTCTGTTCTTGTTTGAAGTAAATGCATTAGAAATAGAGAATGATTGAGATGTGGATGTGCCTCCTAAAATAGAGCTTGCATCTTCTTTCAAGATTTCTTTTGCTGGTAGTTGGGGTGGCCTCTATGTAAATATATAAAAATAACTCAGTGATTTAAAAATAATGTGGGTAACTGATGGCTGTAGCAGCTCCCGGGAAACTGTGGTGCTCTAAAAGGGCTGTTTTATCTCCGCTCTGTACAGCAACCAAGTTAACCCGCTGAGGAGAGAATACATCCTCTTCAAACACGTGCTTGCCCGTGGGGTTTGTGGCTTTTCAAAGATGGTTTGGTCTGGGAGCGAGCTCCCCTCGTGCCTCTGGGTTGTTTTCTTTGCTGTTCAGCTTTCTTAAGTGCTGCCTCTGGGTATTTAGGTATTGCTTTCTGGCTGCACAGTGCTCCTGCAGCTCCAGTGGCGGGGCCTCAGCCTGCATCTCCTGCGCTGCCAGGACGAAGGGACAAGGAACATGCCCTCGCTTGGGCAGTTCTGCCTTCGGGAGGGGGGGGCTGCTGCTTCCCTGAGTCTTACCAGAGGGACACTCGCTTTCAAATGGCCGTAGGAAGGAGGGCTTCTTCAAGTTGCACGCTTATCTGTCTGCAGATACGCAAACATGTTTTGCAAAAATAACAGTAGCATGTTACCATTCCTGTCTCTGACATGTAAGAATTTTGCTAAAGCCTGAGATCCTTCTTTCCAGAGGAATGTTAGTAACTTCTATGCTGTATTTGGGGTTGCTTTCTAAAAATTCCTTTTTTACCTTTTGGAAAAACTGCAAGGGCTTAATCCTGCTGCCGTAAGCCATAACATGTGGCTGCATTTTTCTATTTGCTCTGGAGCCTGTGTATCTTGTTAGCTCTAGCCTATCCTTTAGCTCATTAATAGTAATATTAATCTGTTCCAGCTCTCAGCTCTAATCGCAGATTCCATCTGATCAGGGTTTTCTCTTGATCTTTTCCAAGAAGCTCATTATCTAATACAGCTGTAAATGTTGCTGGGCCTGACACTAATGCATATTTTGTACCATGGGGGAATTTGACTAATAAAATAATCCAATTAGACATTTGTTTTTGTCTCCCTGGGGCATCTTAGATTACTTGTCTACCTCAGTTATGTGTTGTAATTAGTTAACGTTTGTACATCCCTTTGATGTAAAAGCGCTGGTATTATCCTTGGCTCTGGCTCTGGATCAGAACTTTATAAAAGAAATATCTGGGGCTTAAAATTGCAGCAGTATCTAGCGGGTGTACGGATGCTGTCAGACCTGTGGTGTGTGTATCTCCAGTGCTGCGTGGCGGCGGTGGTGTAAGTGTGTTGAGGATTGCATATCAAATGTTGGGAGCTCCTCAACACGAGGTATCTCAAAACAGGAGTTAAGTCCATTTACAGAGGAGTCTCAGCCACACTTGTCAAAGACAGATGAGACTGCTAATACTTTCGCATGTGTTTTCCACATTAGAAACGGATAGATCTAACGGGCCTGTGTTTTGGAGTCCCTAGAGAATTATGTGAATTAATTCAGTTTATAAGTATTTTGCTGGGGGTATGACAGT
>JAOQGH010000032.1:42625158-42805467 GCA_025769975.1 Gallinago jamesoni
GGGCCTGTGTTTTGGAGTCCCTAGAGAATTATGTGAATTAATTCAGTTTATAAGTATTTTGCTGGGGGTATGACAGTATTGTAATCTGTTTCTTTTTCTCTCTCTCTTTTTTTTTTCTCCTCTCTTTAGTCTTTCCTTGGTTTGGCTTGGATATTGGAGGGACCTTGGTCAAACTTGTTTATTTTGAACCAAAGGACATCACTGCTGAAGAAGAGGAGGAAGAAGTGGAAAATCTTAAAAGCATCCGCAAATACCTGACATCAAATGTAGCCTATGGATCTACAGGCATTCGGGATGTGCACCTTGAACTAAAGGACCTTACCCTGTGTGGACGTAAAGGCAATCTGCACTTTATACGCTTTCCTACTCATGACATGCCTGCTTTTATTCAAATGGGAAGCGAAAAACACTTCTCAAGCCTCCATACTACCTTATGTGCCACGGGAGGTGGAGCGTACAAATTTGAGCAGGACTTTCTCACAGTATGCATTTTTGGCTTCTATACAATTAGGATCTGGTAGTGAAATTTTCTTTAAGCTGAAAACTAGAAAATTTTCTCTGCAGACTCTAAAACATCTCTAAATATTAGCTTTGGAAGAGTGTACCTAACTCAAATTAAACTTGGTTCAGGGAACAGCATGTGGAGTCAAGTTTGCATCTCCAAATTAGGATACTTTCTTTCCTGAAAGTGCATGTAACATTCCTGTAACTCTAAAATTATTCTCTAATTTCCATGGCGTGTGCTCTTACAAGACTTTCTCTGTCTTGATAATCTCTGATTATGCTGATGTCAGTCTTGTGGGTTTTTTTCTCATTGCTGTCTTCTCACATGCTTCCTACTTGTTTTATTGTTTCTTTGCTCGTGTGGTTTCATTTCTAACACACACGTAAGTGACCTGATTGAGGTTCAGTCAAATTTGGTGGTGAATTAGGGTTAACTGAAAGGTTAGTAGCTGGAGTTTGACATCATCATGTGGCTTCATTATAAGTTTGATTCTTGTTCATAGGTGAAAAACATGTGTGATAAATACTTTTGTTTAACCAGGTCTTGAAAAAAATGCACCAAATAAAGAGGTTTTTTGTACAGTTGAGGCAGTGACACGAGGGGAGAACAATTTCATAACTTCCTCTGCTTTCTGGGTGGTTTTTTGGCTGGGTTTGTGTTTGTTTTTTTTGTTCTGGTGGTTTGGTTTTTTTCTTTTTTTTCCCAACACTTAAGTCCATTCTCATTTTTCTTTGTTTTGCCTGCTAATGCCTCAGAGTCAGGGCCTAAATCAGGCCATTGGAAGCTGATGAGATTCTCTTGGCATCCATCTGTGGATCTAGTTGTTTGTTTCCCCCCCTCTTCCATGTCTGCACACTTTAGGGCCAGGGTAGTTAGCAGTCCATGTGTGTGGAGAAAAATGGAACCCTCCTGTGCCCGGTACTTCTCTCAGCCACCACAGGGAGTATTGGAGACAGCCGAATTTAGCTGGCAGTAAATGCATTTTTCTAGCCCTGAGCATAAACACTTCAGATCCCTAGCTGCTTCTTGAATATTCTTCTTTTTCTTTTTTTTTCTTTTTTTTTTTTTTCCGCCAGATGGGTGACCTTCAGCTTTGTAAGCTAGATGAACTCGATTGCCTTATTAAAGGAGTTTTGTACATTGATTCAGTTGGATTCAATGGACATTCAGAGTGCTACTATTTTGAAAACCCGACGGATGCTGAAAGATGTCAGAAGCTCCCATTCAACTTGGAGAATCCGTATCCTCTCCTTTTGGTGAACATTGGCTCAGGGGTCAGCATTTTGGCTGTGTATTCAAAAGAAAACTATAAACGGGTAACGGGCACCAGGTGAGTGCTGTGAAGGGGGTAAATTCAGTTTTAGTTTTGTTTCAGAATCTGGAATGTATCTCTTCATTGTAGATGACATTTTCAGGGACAAGCTGGTGAGTGGAATGACTGAGCTTCTGCTTCTACTGCAGTCCCTCATCTCTGCCAACAAGAATCCCTCCTGGAAGAGAAAATCTGAATTTAATGTTTTGGCTTCCCTACTGCAACCAGTCTCTCTAAGTCCTACAGCAGGGCAACTGAAAAAAAACAGTTTCTAAACTGTTTTATCTGCCATTGGAGAGATCCCATAGTTTGGGATTATCCCAAATCCACTCCTCACGATCTTGTTAACAACTGTTAGCTTGTATTCTAGCAGTAGAGATTTTCATCTCAACTTCCGAAAGTCACTTTATTTTGGTGGAAAAGATGCTGGCACAGCAGTAATTCCCCAGACAGGTGCTGGGCTGCTGCAGCAGCCCACATCTTCTTGAAGATATGACTTCTGTTGCCAGGCAAAGCCAACGAGCTCTGTGGCTTTAAGCTTTCCTGAGTTTCCTGAAAGTTAGCAGTAATAATAACAAACTCCCCACCACCGCCACCAGTACAGATCTTATTCTTATCTTATTATATGTTGTTATTGGCATATGTTCACCATATGTGAACAGGGATGTAGTTTTTTCCCTTAAATTTTTAATATCTGTGCCCTAATGCTCCAGTTATTCCTTGGGACAATTTTAAGATTGACTTCTCTGAGTCTTGGGAGGAAGGTAGATATTGTAAAATAAGAAAATTAGTCATTTAGAAACATACCCTCTGCAGAAGGCTATGAGGGCATAGGATTCCTTATAGGCTGTAAGTTATTTGAAAGTAACAGATTTAAAGAAAATTGCTGCTCTTCTAAGATTGCTCTCACTGAAAAGAGAAGCAGCTGAAGGAACAGGGCAGCCTGTGCTAACTGAGCACAGCTGAGTGATCCCAGCTTTCCCTGGAACAGGCCTTTTTCTTTCTCTGTCTCTTTAGAAGCAAAGTGGGTGACTTTCATTTTGCTTTATGTTGCAGCCTTGGAGGGGGAACCTTTTTTGGTCTCTGCTGCCTTCTTACTGGTTGCTCCACCTTTGAAGAGGCCCTAGAGATGGCCTCCCATGGAGACAGTACCAAAGTGGACAAACTAGTGCGGGACATTTACGGAGGAGACTACGAGAGATTTGGATTGCCAGGCTGGGCTGTAGCTTCCAGGTAATGACTTGACTGATCTTTATTTTCATGGGAGAGTCTGCAAGGATGAAAAACTAGATTTACGTATCTTAGGAGAGCTACCATTCCTTCTGCTGTTCTGTTCTGTTCTACCAGATCTAAATTAAAGATAGCAATGCTTTTTACAGTTAGAAAGAAATACTTGGGAACTGCTAATTTAACTAGTGATTAGTCTTCATTTTCTCCTGGAATTCTGATGCAAATGAACTTTTAACTCGAAAACTGTCTTTATAGCTTTGGAAATATGATGAGCAAGGAGAAGCGGGAATCTGTCAGCAAAGAGGACCTCGCGAAGGCTACTTTAATAACCATCACCAATAACATTGGCTCCATAGCACGGATGTGTGCGCTTAACGAGGTATTAAGGGGAAAACTGCTTCATAGCTTCCTGTCTGAAGCATTGCCCATGTGCTGCTGTCATGCAGAATCTCTCCTTCCTTGCATATGCTTCTGTAGACACGTGTTCATACTCCACCTTTTTGGACATTCAGTAAGTTGTAATTGGCTCATTTTGGATTCTTCACTACATTTTGTCCTTGCTCATCTGTGTAGTTTGAGCCAGGTCATTGTGCTGTGAACTGAAGAGCTGTGTTGAGGTTGGCTGTTGGTCTTATTAGGTCCTCTGCTTGGTCAGGAGTTGAACAGCTTCTCTGCGGTGGTTTGAGGAGCAGAAGGTGTGCGATGAACTACAGCTCTTGGGACTGCTGAGGGAGAAGGAGAGGTGGGGTGGATGGGCAGGGAGGCTGGATACCTTTCTTGTGTTGTTTTTACGAGTTGCTCTTGATTTCTTGGCCAGGCCCCACCACCTCCACAGCCGTTCCAGTATCTTTGTGCTTTCAGCTTCTTTACAGTGCTGCCTTGTTGCATTCATGTCAAGCAGCATTGTACAGGGCTATGAAAGAGCAGAGACACGCTCTCCACTCCACTCCGAGCCCCTTGCTCTGGGATGAGCTGACAGGGTGAAGCATCCTCCTGACTCCTGTTGCTCTTGGCAGATGCTCGCTATTTACCTTCATTACCTTCATACCTTCACTGCTGAAACATAGCAAGATACATATAAACAGGCCTGCCCACCATACATCTGCTGGGTCCTCACTCTAGAGTACACAGCTGAATGCAGAGAGGATGCTGAATAGTTAGGGGAAAGCGCTAATGAATGTGGGGATGGAAGGAAATCTGTAGAAGGATGTGAGTGAAGGAGCAGGTAGGACTTGATCCTGATTTCTTGGTAAGAGGAGGAACTGAAAATTGTTTTCTTGTCGGGGAACAAGAAAGCTTCAGAGTTCATCACTTGGTTCAGGAGAACTATTTTGGGATTGAAAAGTTTGGCTGAAAGTCTAATTTAAATCCAAAATAGCACTACTTGGTTGGTCTTTTCCTTTCTTTCAGAATTGTGTTGGTTGTGGGTTTCTAAATCTTTTGTTTGTTTTTTTTTTTCCAGATTAACAGTAGAGAGCCATTCAGCATTTTTAATAATGAGTCAAAGGCCAGAGTTGGGGAGGGAGAGAGAGGAGATGGCACTTGATGATCAGAGTTCCTAGTCAGTATAAGAATCGCATAGCAGAAAATCAGCCATTCTATTCCAATTCCACAGCTAGAAAGGCAGTAGTCACACCTGTGCATTTCTGGGTAGTCTGGTAGAGTCTGAAAAAGAGCCCGTGTCTTAACATGACCTGGCCGGTACTGCTTTCTGATAGAATTGTAGATTTTATAATATTCTGTAGATCCTGCCTGACACCTGCAGCATTCACTTGGTTCTTTTTGTGTGTGTGGTTGTAGCCTCTGAGTCTGAGGGACCATCTCAAGGCACCCCTTTTGACCTCGCCTTGCTCTTTTGCACCGTCTCTTGCTGCTGTCAGACCCCAGCCTGGCTCAGTGTCATCTCTTGCTTGTAGATGAGCTCTTTTGGGTCCAGTTTTAAAATTCTGAATTCAGAAAGCTGCAAGTGCATACTAACTCTTCTCTCTGGAGCTCCCATCTCCAGTCGCCAAGGCAGTTATGCTCTTTAGCTGCTGGAACAGCTATTTGGGATGATGCAGTTCGTCAGGATCTGGTTGCTTTAACGTGGACTGGTGATTTCCCTCTGCTTTCAGCTGGTTGATTTTCATCAACTCTCACTGGAACGTGTACTTGAAAAGCTGCATATGGCATTTTTTCTTCTTATTCTAAGGTGGGGATTTCATTGTTGCAAACAGAAAATGGAATTCAGTCTTAATGTTCCTTTTGTTTTTCCTTAATACCTGCAGAACATTAATCGAGTGGTGTTTGTTGGCAATTTCCTTCGGATCAATACAATCTCAATGAGGCTTCTGGCGTATGCATTGGACTACTGGTCAAAGGGACAGTTAAAAGCACTTTTCTTGGAACATGAGGTGAAATTACTTTTAAAATGCATCTTCTCATGCCAAAATTCAAATCCTTTGTGAAACAGCTGTATGGGGTCTGTAGCTGTTGATGATACATGGTCTGCAGCAGGTTCTCAGTGCTTTGTTACTGCAGCCACAGTTACTGCCATTCCTAGTGCAGGGTCAGAAAACACATGTATATTGTTCCAGTAGCTAATATTAGAATTGCTTACTACCAATTTCATTTTGCTTGTGAACTTTCTTCTAAGACTATTGACACTGTAGATGATTCTGTGCAGCTCTGCTTTGCAATACAGTGATTATAGTAATAACCTGTTTTGTGACATACCTACCTATAGTTATTTCTTTCCACTGTCCTTTATAAGTTGTTAAAATTACACCATACGTGTAATATTACTGTTCTTGTGTTGGTTGTGTGCCCATGTTTGAGTTTTTAATTCCTGTCTATTTGCTCTTCAGGGTTATTTTGGTGCAGTCGGTGCTCTTCTGGAACTCCTGGATTCAGCCTGACTCCGTGCAGATCCTGGATGTTGCATCTACGAAGTCAGGGCGCTTCCTGGGTCACCTTTCGCTTCAAAGCATCTGTTCAGTGACTGTTAAACTAATTGTGCGTGAACTAATGAGCAAAGGAAAGGACTGTTGCGTTTCTGTCTGTAAACAGTTGAAACCAATGATCGGTTGCAGCACAGGTTTGTTCAAAAGGAATATATCCGCAAATACGCTGAGGGAATGTGGCAGTTGTATCTGGAACATCGGTAGGGCATTTAGTCGCTGACACCAAATAGCCCTTTTTAATGTAGTTTTCTACGTGTGTTTAAAGGTGGTGACGTGACAGCAGGGCTTGCACTCTATTCCCTCCATCAAGATTCCTCTTGAATGCTGGAGTGTTTGCCCAGGTCACAGTTTATAGGGTTCAGCTGCAGCGCTTTATGTTCCGCAAAGGAAAGGCATCGCGTTCCCACTGTGCTGTTAGCTTTCTGTAAAGGGGAAGGGACATCAGCGCAGCCCTGGCATGTGGAATCCGTACGGGCCACCTCTGTCCCCTCTGACCCGTGCAATGGCCTCTCAGACACCATCATGCTATTAGTGAGGCTTTGTTCCTGTTATTGCAGTTTCTTATCTTTGTACGCAGATTATTAGAGACAAAAGATAAGGCAAAAATCCTGTGTCTTGGGCACCCCAAATCTGCTCAGGTTGATCCCCATCTCAGCCTGTAACACTTCTATGCAGACCACAGTAACCTTTTGGTGTCCACCACAGTGCTGGTACAGTGTTAGGAGTGTCTGTCAGCCTTGAAACTTGAGAGCTGCTAAAAGCAAATTTGAAGATGGAAATAGTGGGGTTTTTTGTTGTTTGGGGTTTCTTTTCTCTGTTGTAAAACCTGGCTGCATATAACAATACCAAAGAGATTACTTTTTCTTTCAGTCATACGCTCTGGATTTTCTCTGTAATATACTCCATTTTATGTTTACTATTCGCTAAACTAGTAGTTTCTGGGGGAAACCTCTCCTTCCCCTGTGCATGCTGCACTCTTCTCTCTGTTTTCTCTGTGCATGCTCTCTTGCATACAGCCCGCAAACCGGGTCGCTGCGGGTCGGAACCCCTACAGATCTCAGGATGTGGATTTAGAAATGGCTTATCGCGCACTGAATAAGTGCTGTCTCCAAACAGCAGAGATGCTGGTAGTGGACAGGGGTTTAAAAAAGAGAGACAGCGTGCACGTGGTGTGTGCTCTGCCCTTCCTTCCTCCCGGCTCTGCTTTGCCCTGCTCTTTGAGAGATTCTGAAATTCTTCCCGGCCTCAGATCTTGTGTCACGGAACGAACAGGATCCTTAGTGAGACGGGCAGTCACGTTCTCTTTGCCCTGCTGCCGGCAGCAAGGTATTTGGGTGGAACCGCGCTCCAGCTGGGTTTTCTGAAGAGCCGCCCGCACCTTCCCTGGGTGATGTCAGCTGAAGGGAGATGTCACTCCAGTGTCTGCTCCGCAATGCGGTGCTCGGGCTTTCTGGCTGAGCAGCTCAGCTCTCTCTGGAGCCCGTCCCCCGTGAAACGCAAGCGTGGGTCACTGCTGTTCACGCTGGAGGGGGGTTCATCCCAGGACACTGGGGTGGCCCTCGTCCTGACTCAGATGCCTCTTTTAAAGTCATGGTGTCTTTTCAGATAAGTTGGTTTTCAACTCTCTGACCCCAATGCGCGTTTTGGTGACGGATGGGGACACTGGTCAGCCCGGGCTGGTTTGGCAGCAGAAACAGGCAGTAAAATCATGTCCAGCTCTACCCTTTGCCGCAGCCCAAGATCCAAGTGCTCACAAGGTGCTCCACAGCGGGCTGGGTTCGTTGCATGGTACCTGTCTATGTTTTGGGCCTGAAATTGGAAAGAAACTATAAATTTGGAAGATGTACTCTTTGCTAGCTTAGATCCTGCATGATGTTTCTCTTGAAGCCTGCCCGGTCAGCTCTGCCAGGTGAGCGTTGCAGGCAGCAGACCCAGCATAAAGCAAGACATTTTCTAAACTTTGTTGTGGGCCTGGAACTTCCTGAACGTGTCCAGGAATTTAGCAACCACAAAAAAATATGGTGGGGGGAGGGAGAATAGTGTGAGCCTGAAAGGTAATCTTTGCTGCATGCTGTCTGCTGAAGAAAATCTGTGTGCTTTTCCTGCAGTTCAGTGCAGGGTTGGTATCCTGCTCTGCTTGCAATATATTGTGTTGCTTTTAGAGGTGAAGGGGGTGAGCAGGATAAGGCAGAGTCGTAGCGTGGTTTGAGTCAGAAAGGACCTTCAAAGATCATCTAGTCCAACCCCTTGCCCGTGACAGGGACACCTTCCACTAGATCAGGTTGCTCAGAGCCCTGTCCAAACTGACCTTGAATGTCACCAGGGATGGGGGCATCCATACCTTCCCTGCATGACCTATTTGGGATCTGTTGCATCTGAGACCTTATTTATTCTTCATTTCTTGTGTAATTGCATGAAAGATACCCCAAGAAGGTGTATTGAAAGCAACTCCACTTTTGAATTGCCGATTGTAGGTTTTCTACGCTTAACTCTTCCTCTGCCATGTATAATACACAGCACGTCACCGGCTGCCACTTCAGCCAAGTCACCCACCCTCGCAGTCAAAATGCAGGCCCTGGTTTGAGTCATGGAAAAGAAAGAGAAATGCTTTTTGAAATCTCCTTGTGCCCAGGACCTGCGTCCCTCCTCGGTGTAATACTCCAGGGATGCACTGGGCTGGTGTGGGCTTGGCAGCTTTAATTAGTCACAGGGATTTTATACAGACCACGTTGGTGTGGGGAGGGTGTGTGTAAACCTCTGAATCCTCCTCACGCGCAGAACAGGGGTTAGTATTTTTTAATAGCAGTAGCCTTTGGGAGCTGAAGCCTTGGGAGATGGAAGAAGGTAGGGTGAGGTGATGCTGCGAGGCAGAGGAAGGCTGTGGAGGGTGAGAAGCTCCCACAGCTGCTCCGGGGGAATCCCTGCCCTGCAGTGCTGGAGGAGGTGCCGGGCTGGTGGCCCTGGGAGCAGCATCCTGCGTGTTTCCTGCTGTTCGTCCTGTGCACTTGTGTGTGTAATGCCTTTCTCTGTGGGTTCTGAGTAGATCTGTGTGGTCTGATGTCCGACACCAAAGTCCCTGATGTATTGTGTGTATTTTTTTGTAAATTGTTTTTTTGTTTTTCTTCTTCTTGTAATAAAATATTACAGTTATTTTTTATATACTTGAAACTCTTCTCGTTTGCTTCTTGACTCACTCTTGCGAGCTACAGAGCCAAGGGGTGAGGGTTGATCTGAACAGGCGTCAAGAACGTGCCAGTGAAATGGGTATGAATGAGTCCTTCACCTTTCAGTTGATTTTAGAACCTCATTAACAATACTGTCAGCAATCCTTAATTACTTTTCACTCCCTGCATGTGTTCTGCTCTCTGGAAAGGGCATGGCAAAGCACGTTAATGGAGGGGAAAAAAATAATATTTGGCTGTTGCTTGTGGTAAGAGAATCCCTTCTAGGTGCTCGGTTGCTGCTTGAGCAATACCCTGGGCAGTTCTTAACCAGGTGCCTTAAAAATGGGTTTCTAAGCCCAGTTTGACCAAAACCTGGACGCTGGTGGGGGCCTGTGCTTCCCAGAGAAGGTGAGTTTGTGCTTGACTGGGGTTGGGTGAGCTTCACTTTGCAGCGGGGCTTCAGAGCTCCAAGGCTTCCTGAGGGGTGTCGCAGGGCTCTGTGAGCAGCGGGAGGCTCCCGCCATTGCTCAGCCCAGCGAGGGCGGTTTCTAGCATCATTCTGGGGCAAATTGCAGCTTTTTAGAGTTTGATGAAAGGCTGTGGTAGATGATCAATGCTTTGGAGGCCCCTTTGGCCATTGACAGATGATATGGGTTGGGCTGGAGGTCAAATCAAGGATCTCTCCAGAGCAGGGACTGTGGAGTGGAAGTAACAAAAATGTATTTTGTTCCTCTTAGTGCTGGATCCAGACTGGCTTGGCCAGACCCTCTGCTGCTCTGTCCCACCAGCAGGAATCTTCACCCAACCAGCTCTTCATGATCATGACTGCCTGGAGCTTTCAGCAGGTGACTAGGAGGGCAGCAAGAAGGTCATGCCTTGTATTTCCTTCTGGAGAAGGTGAAGCAGAACATCTCCAGGTGGGACCTGCCCCAGCACCCGGCTCTGGGGGTGCAGCCAGCACTAGAGGGCAGCAGCCCTCCGTGCTGGGCAGGGATGGTGGCACAGCAAGACAGGGGAAGGTGGGAGCCCTGCTTGCTTTGCACCAGGTTTCTTCAGGAATCGCAACCTGGCCTCAGCTGAGCAACCCAAATGGGGACAGGCAGCGATGGAGAGTGGAGACTTGAGGAAAAGGGGATTTTCCACCTGTCTGGTAATGCCTGGAGGAAGAGCAGGGGTGAAACGAGGCAAACAGGAGCTGGGGCTTCAGCTGGAGCCCAGGAAATCTCACAGCGTGGAGGCTGGAAGGGCTGAACTCCTCCCACCTCCCGTGGCCGGTGGGAGGTTGGCCATAGCCCAGCTGGGCCTTGCTGCCTGCTCCAGGTGGGAGCTCTTGCTCACGGGCCAGAATCTGGGCTGGAAGGTGGTTCAAGAGGAGGGAGAAACCTCCTCTTCCCGCTTTCCCCAATCTAGCGGCTGGGCTCTGCTCCAGGCCACTGAGACAGGGACAATGGGAAACACACACAAACCCCCAAAACCCATTTTCCAGGCTCCCCTCCAGGAAAGGGCGGAGGCCAGACATAGCACAGCAGATGCCAGCCCCGCTGGGGACAGCCCTGGGGTGACAGCGATAAGTAAAGAGGGGTGCTCCCTCCCACCTCCCACAAACAGACCACCGCTTCCAAAAGCTGCTTTTATTTACATTTCAAGTCAAATCACATGCAAACCGTAGTTTTGTTGTGGTGTTTTTTTTTTCTTTCCTCATTTTTCTTTAAGAATAGTGTGATTAGCAAAAAAGACGCATTATTAGAATTTTAAAATAGCAATTAAATATACAAAAATATAGCTTACAAAAAAAAAAAAGAAAAAAAAAAACAGCGAATGTTTTAAAAAATATTCTGCTGCAGAATTCGTAGTGTACAAACACGTCTATGAGGCTCCTCGCTCCATAAACAGTCTTGGGAGTCGCAGGGTATTTACAGGAAGGGGGGGACACCCGTAGCCTTCCCAGCCCCGTGCCCCATCCTGTGCCCAGGGGGGGAAGGGGGCTGGGAAAACCGCTGCTGTGTAATACTGACATCCCTCCCTCCCCTACCCCTCCAAAAAAAAAGGGAGAAAAAGTTGCAAAGGTGGAGGGAGAGACCAGGGACTTTGCTACAGTGCCCAAATTTGTCCTGCAAGGTGGTCAGAGAGGTGAGGGGGTGGCACAGGCCCCCCTGACCCCAGCAGCTTTTGCACTCGATGATGGCTGGGTTTGGGGTGTTTTGGCACAGCGAAAGGCTGCCAGCTCACCCGTCCCTCGCCCAGAACACACCTGGGGCCAGGCTGAAAGTGACGGGGTGAACCCAAAGGACAGGATTTTTGCCCGCCATCCCAGCAAGCCCGTGCCATGGTTTCCGAGGAAGAGGCGGTGGCCACCGGCTCTCACCGTGGATGGTCTGCGCCAGGATTGTGCCTGTCGGAGGGACTAATGGCCCCGCTGAGGTAGCCCATCGCGCCCAGGAGGGGGGCAGCCACCCCTGGGGAGGGTGAATGGGGTAACCAAAGCCCCCAGAGACCCCACGCCACTACCACCCTGCCATCTCCTGTGGGTGATGCCAGCTTCCCTGCCCTGCTTAGCCCTTTGGGAGGAGCAGTGGATGCCCAGGAGGCACCCCACCGCGGCATGAACCCCGGTGTTGCTGCGCCTGGGGAGCTGAGACCCAATTTTGTAGGCAGGGATTGCAAAGGCAAAGGTAACCCCATGAAAATAATGGCAAAGAGGAGGAGGCGGCAGGGACCAGCCATGATGCTCTGGGTTCCACTCCCTGCATTTTGGGCATCGTTTTTTAGATGGCTATAGAGGGGCACGGGGGGCAGCAGGGGCAGGAAGCGTACCGGGGCGTTCAGGGGGAGAGTCATGGCCTTGCAGGAGGTTGATGGACATCACTGGGTGGCTCAATACTGCTCCGTCGTGCCCTACGCTGCTTCCCGTCAGACGTGATGCTGGAGAAGGGATGTGCTGGAAGAAGGATGTCATGCAGGGTGGCTGCCAAGGACCCTGCGTCCCCTCCTCGCCTCAGGAGAGGAATCGAGCCCAGGCTCGAGTGCGAGACCCTTCATCCCGGCACAGCTCCACGGAGGCAGGTTTTTGGGTCGTGAGGCTCCTCTGCTTCAGCCGGCGGGGACGTGCCCCCCTTATAAAGTGCTCCAGGCTCTGTGCCCGGCCACCTGTGTCCTCCCCTGTCCCTCCGTGCTGGTGCCGAAGTGCTTTGGTTGTCTCCAAGTCCCCCAGGCCAGTGGCAGGGTCCCCCCCGCGGTGGGGCAGTCCCCGGGGCGGTGGAGCTATACGATGTTCTCTGCACCAGGGAGGGGGCCCTGGGGGGGTCCGGGGTCCTGCTTGCTGTGCAGCTGGGCCAGCTGCAGCACCGGCATGTTGCAGAGCGGGCACACTTTCCGCACCTCCAGCCACTTGATGAGGCACCTGGGGGGAACACACAGACATCACAGGGGTGCTGCAACCCCACTCCCTCCCCTCCCCCCCGACTCGGTGCCCCGTGCACCCCTTTGGGGTTGCAGGCACCCCTGCCCCTCCACAGTGGGTGACAGCCTGTGGCCTAGGGGCTGTGAACCAGATCTGATCTGTTGTCGCCTTCCCTGGAGCACTGATGCTGCTGAGGTTGTAATTCACCATTTAGGTGACTTTACATTTTATCAGTACATTTTTGGGGGTGTGCATATACATACATGGATTTTTGTGTACGTATAATATATAGAGAGAATTTATATCTAGTTATAAGATAGATGTAAAAAGTATACATGTAGAATCATAGGTGGTGGAATGTAGAATCATTTGGGTGGAAGGGATCTTCAAGATCACCTTGTTCCAACCCCCCTGCCATGGGCAGGAACACCTCCCACTAGACCAGGATGCTCAAAGCCCCATCCAGCCTGGGCTGAACACCTCCAGGGCTGAGGCATCCACAGATTCTATGGGCAACCTGTTCCAATGTCTCACCATCCTGAGTGAAAATTCTTTTCCTAATATCTAATCTAAATCTGCCTTCTTTCAGTTTAAAGCCACGGTCCCTCTTCCTATCGCTATGCTCCCTGATAAAGAGTCCCTACACAAAAATATACAAAATACATATATACACAAAAAGGTATATATGAATATATGCATTTTATACATATAAAAATGTACATATCCATCATATATATAAATCATACATATATAACGCATATATATTATACCTACACAATTCAGTGTTTTACATTTTGATAAAAAAAATATATAAAATTTATATACACACATTTTTCATAGAATCACAGACTATCCTGAGTTGGAAAGGACCCCTGAGGATCACAAAGGCCAACTTTGGACTCAACACAGGGCAAGATACAAGTTAAACCCCACATCCAAGAGCAATGTCCAAATGCTTCTTGAATATCAACAGGCTCTGGGCTGTGACCACTTCCCTGGGGAGCTTGTTCCCATGGTTCTGTATATATATTTTATAAATACATCTAAATTATGCATATATAGCTTCAGTCTCCTGTTCCAGGGACTTACTTTCTGTGGAAGGCATGTTTACAGGGACAGATCCCCAGCTCATCCTTGGGCTTGAACTCCTCCAAGCAAACAGCACAGATCTGAAACACATGAGAAGGAGAGAAAGCAGTCAGCTGCTGGGAAGCAAAAAAAAAAAACCAAACCAAGCCAAGCCCCTAAAAAACCTCTCCCTAAGTCATGCTCACTGCACCCCTGCCTTTGGTTGGGGAAAAAACAAGGGTAATTTGACTTCTGTTGCTAGTGAGGATACACTGCGTGGGGGGGGAGAGAAATACCTCCCCGTACCAAAGGGGAAGCAAACTCCTCTTTTGGGACTGAGTTGAATCCGCAGCGATAACTTTGGGAAGAGGAAAAGGCAAAGGATGCACCTCTGCCTCGGAGATGGGAAGGTTGGTTGCTGTTTTCCTGGTGGGCAAGAGACTGAGATGAAATCGCCTTACCCCATGCTGCCAGTTTTTCCTGACCCATTTTGGATATTCCTGGGGGTTTTGGATATTCCTGGCTGGTTTTCCCAGCTCCCCTCCCCTGCCCCCCTGGCTGGGAAGTCTCTGGCAGTCCAAAACAAGGGCCAGCCCTGCTGCCAAAAGCCCTGGGGACGAGGCGGGTGGCTGGCAAGCGCCGCTGGAGGCTCCCGGCTTTCCCAGGAACGCGGCGCCCGTCAATACTTTCCAGCCACCCAAATCTTGTCTGAGACTTTTTTTTTAATGGGGCGAGCAAATGTTGGCATAGCTGCTCAGGTCAGCCCCTGAGGAACACACACGTCTTGCACCCCATGAAAAGCCTGGGAGATGTGGCATGATGGAAAAAAAGAGGAAAAACAAAACCAGAAACACGGGGCTGAAGAGCTCAGCAGGGACTTTCCCCTCTGGAAGGCTCCGGGCGATCCCTGGCAGCCACCCCATGATGTTGCAAAATCCCCCCCATGCTCTGCTTTCCAGAACCACTTACTGTAAATACCACAATCCAAATGCCCAAAAAGGGATATTTTGGAAGGAGCTGGAGCAAATCCCTTCCAGCCATTTCTAAACCCCAGGGAAGAGCTCAAACTGCTCTATCCCCTTCCCCATGGATCCCTTGTCCTTCCCAAAAGAGTTTGGGCTGGGAGAACCACAGAGAGCTGGAAACAGAGGTGATGGAGGAGGAGGAGGATGGAGGGTTATCACTGCTGTTCCCAGCTCTGGCGCGCTCCCAATCCCTCCTACCATGAGCCTCTCACCCTGGGAAGTGCTTTTAAGTCTGCGTGCTGGCAAAAAAATGCACTGCAAGTCAATTTAATGTGAGCGGATCAGAAATAGGGGCCTCAAGCAGGGACTGCTCCATCCTTCCACCGCCCTCTTGCCCTTGGGATTTAGGCCCTCGGCTGTGGGGAGTGGAGGGTGAGGATGAAACGTGGGATGGGCTCTTGCTGCTTAGCTTGGGGAATTAAAATAAATTTAAAAAAAAAAAAAAGAAAAAAGCAGTTTATAAACAAATGGAGCTGGTATTTAGCAGACAAGCGGACTCATGTCCAGGATGCGGGTGGGCATTTTTGTTGCCATGAGGGGAAATCAATCCAGCCTGTGTTTGAAGCAGGGCTGGGGCAGATTCCTGCTCAACTTCAGCATGAAAAATGGTTTGTAAATAGGGGCACTCAGCCCCAAAACTGGAAACCTGAGAACAACTAGTGGGTTTTAAACCTCAAGAGGCAGGTAGGTAGAGGTGGATCAGGGTAACATCGTTACTCTGAACCGTGTTTCAGCCCTCTCTTAGCTCGTTAACACAGAGGAATCCAGCAAGGAGCCACTTCTGTGCCCACATCGTGCGTATGGGGCAGGCACTGGCATAACTTCCTCCACAAAATTTAAATGCAAATATGCCCAGGGATTTGCTTTTTGGCTTTTTTTCTCCCGAATCTAAGAAGCGTCCATGGTTTTGGGAGTGGCAAAAAGGGGTTTAATTCTTAACACCTCCAATCAGACACCCCTTTGCCTGCCTCTTCCAGCCCGCTCTTTTCTGCAAAGCGGGAGTGTGAGGGGCAGAAGCCTGGGGAGCGTGTTTATCTTTGATTTCAATTACATCCCAGCAGAGTTTACTCTGCTCGAGTAACGTGGCCGGCAGAGATGTGCTGGATATCGTCATGCTCTGGCGGTGGCAAGGCCGAGCAGAGCTGGAGGGGACGTAACCATCAAGGGACACTGTTTATAGCCAGCCCAGCCTGCCTCTGCCTCCCCTTTTATCCACAGCTTTTTATCACAGTGATTATAATAATGCAGTAAAAAATAAAAGTAATAATGCAGTGAACAATAATGCAAATAATTAAAACGCTAATAACAACAACAACAACAACAATAATAATAATAATAGAAATAATAATGATGCAGTAAAAGCTAAAGGGGACCCGGGGGGAGGTTTAATCCAGATTGCAGATGTGCTTTTACTGGCTGCATTAACAAGCAATTAGAGTTTCTGAGAGAGTAAAGCAGCGTCAGGGAGGGATGGAGCCGCTGGTGCAGCTGTTAACCTGCCCCATCCATGTTCCCTGTAATGGGGTAAGAGGCCACAGAGCAAACCCCACTGCTGGCAGCAAGTGGGCAGCGGTGCTGGCACACCCCGCCATGTGTTTTGCTCCTGAAGGAGATAAATTTGAGTTTTTGCATCCTCTTGCCTGTGCCAGCCTTAGTCTGTCCCCCAGGCCCTCCCCTGCTCAAGGAAGAGGAAGGTGAGGGAGTCTTTGCTGCAACGCTACCGTGCCGGGGATGTACTCACCTCGTGTAGGTTCAGCTCCTTCACCTTTTCCTTGAGTATCACCTGTAGGACAGGACACAGGATCAGGACACAGCTTCTGCCATGAGTGTTTGCAGGAAAAATCTCCATAAGGAGAGATCCTACTTAGCTTCCTAGCAGAACTGGAACCCCTCAGTAAATCCAGCACAGCCAGGGAACACATCAAATCTTAACCCTTGTGCAGGCACAAGAGGAAGGCAGTGCTGGCACAGCTATAACCACTAACATGAGGACCTAATCAGGAGGTCGTCTCCTGAATTTAAACTTCCTGGGCTCCCACACTCTGCAACAAGCTCCTCCATGGATGTGTGCTGCTTCATTTTCACTCCATCCAGGCTAAACACCTGGAGAGGGCTATAAATTCAGAACAACCACATATTATCGCATCATATCAGCCCAACTCCACCCAGTTTCCTGCTCAAACAGATCAGAAGCAAAAAATTACACAAGCCCTGGACTAAACAGGACAGTGGAGCAGCAACCTGACACAGATCTCTTGGCTGTGTTTATTTTAACATGGGCACTGTCAGATACACAAAATGACTGGGTTTGCCAAGGTGACATGGAGGTGGTCCCTACAAGAGGTCCCTATGAAAGCCCCATGGTTGTGGGTGGTTCAGAGCAGCCAGGTCCAACCTGGGGAGCAGATCCAAACCCTACAAAACATCATCTTGATTGCTGAGGAAGTGATGGCATTACTGCTCACCACTGGAAAATAAGGTGAGGATTTGCCCAGTTGAGGTGCTCCAGGGGTAGAGATATCTCCACTGCTCAGGGACCTCATCTGAAAATGCAGAGAACTGCAGAATTCTGGGTGAGAGATGCTCCTGGGGTGCCCAGCTAACAGAAAAAAAATTAAAGCATCAGGGACAGAGGTTTGCCCAGACATTACAACTTCTTTTGGAAGAACAAAAGCCTCCCAAGGAGAACAACACAATGGAAACCTGCAGGAGTGACTACTCTGATAGAAGATGACAACTTACTGCGTATCATCTTACCTGTTTGTAGGCATAAAGCTCTTTGTGTGCTTGATGTCTGAGCCTGCAATCAACACAAGAAATATGAATACAGGCCAAAACACCAGTCTTGCTGTAATACTCCAAACATTTAATTTCTCTCCTTTCCAGATTTAATATTTTTTTAAAATTTTTAATTTCAGAAACAAGAATGGACACAAAATCCAACACATTTCAGCAACAACCAGCTTTCCCTGTAGCTGGGGAGGTAATATCTCCATCCAGAAAGTGCACAACTTTCTCCTATTTTCACTCACAAAGAGGTCATCCACCTGGTTGAAAAGCAGAGGACGGCTATTTATCCAAAGATGACAGTGGAGCAGAAAGCTTTGGGCGATGTCTTCCCTCTCTCACTTTGTATCACAGGGGGCAATTTAATAACCAGAGAGATAACGAGCTGCCAAAAAAAAGCCTGAGAATGAAGCTTTATCTTGGGATTTGGGGGGGGGGGTGGGTATCAGGAGGGCAGATGGGGGTGTGCTATGTTAAAGCACAAGGTGACAAGCCCACATTATGACAGGGGGCACTCCCTGCCCCAGGGAAGGAGCCAGAGCCATTGCCATAGTGGAGAAAAATCAGGATTGTAAACTGTATAAGCTTCTTTCCCCCACCTACCTTTCGAAGCACTGTGCTCAGCACAATTTGGGTTGTTGGGGGGATCTTCTTCCCCAATAGCATCCATTCCTGGATTAAATCAAGTGATGGAGATGGAGGAGATGAAGCTATTCCAAAACCTCTTGCCACAGTGGCAAGTCCAGCTGGTGGCAGCAGCAGGAATCTGAGACCACAAGCAAAGGGCTGGTTCCGCCCCTCCCTCTCCAGGAGGCACAGGTGGGAGCACTTGTCCCCATTCCCAGGGACCAAGTGAAACAGCAAACACAAAACCACATCACATCCCTCCATAGTTTTCAATTCAACCTACTATTTGGTCGGTAAAACATCTTTCCATGGCAGTTCTCTGAGCCTGGCAGAGCACTCTGCAGGCACCAGCTGGCCAGAGAAGCTGATTACACTCTGACAATAAACCCATTTAAAAAAAGAATAATATTGCTTCTCATTACAAGACATGGCATTTAGTGAAGTGCTCTGAAAACTCAAGAGGGAAGTCATAAAGGCTAAAGACTTGGCCGAGGACTTTAACAAGAAGTCAGAGTGCGTCTGCAGGGCTTGGACAGCCGCAAGAGTATTTTCCCCAGCCAGCCTCAAGTGTGATTTCAGATGGGAAACCACCTTGCTGGTAATATCACTTCTCCAAAAATATTCTAGGGGTTGTCTCAAACCCCAGCTGTTTCACCCTGAGGTCTCAGAGGCTTTCTGGTCCTGCAAGGCTGAAGCAGGTGATGTACAAGAACAGGATGTAAAACTATATCCCTCTCCTTTTTGCTCAAAAACACGGTCCTCCCTGTAAAATGATGTGGGCCTTAGAAGTTGAGGAATGGGTATAAATGTAAAAATGCACTTTAATGTTGCAGAGAGAGCTTGGAGTTGCAGTAAGTCAGCTCATGAGCCCTGAATTTAGCGGGGAGGCATCCCTCCTTCTCTAATGCTGCTGCCTGGCAGGGAACCTGCCTGCAGAGTCACGGATAAAACTGCAGCAGGCAGGAAGGAGAAGGCTGGGGTCGCATCCCTCCGCCAACAACCCCGAGCAGAATCATGAGCAGAAGATGCACGAACAATAGAGAAAACAGGATGAAACCAGCCTGATCTGCAGGGATCCCAGCGACTGGGAAATCGGTTATGAAACACAGATGGGGTAGAGCAAGATGCGTGGCTGGAGACCGCATATAAGGGGAGAAACTTTTCCAGCACAGGAAAAAGCATCTGTCTTATGGAGCACTGAGCAGTAGCCAAGGCTTTGGCCCTAATGAGCCAAAGCTAAGAGAGGGAAGGTGTCAGGCAGAACAAGCCCAAGCATCTGCGGAAGTGGTGGTGGCATCTGGACCGGCGATGGGGACAAAGTCACCACCTGGCCATGGATCCCTGCAGCTCTGCACTGCCGGAGGAGCACGGATGCTCAACAGCATCAGTTGGTGCTGAGCTACATGGGGAGACTTTGCCAAAAAAACCCACCTCCCTGAAGGTTATGGGGAACAGCATGAGCACATCTGGTCCCAAAGTGTGCGAGCTCCGTCTGTTCCTCCACGCTTTCCTTTCAAAGCCAGGATCCTGGGCCAGATGGATCCTGGTCGGACCTAGTGCAGCTGTCGTAATGAGACTCTGGATCCTGGCAAGTGTTATTCCCTGTCAGACCCAGGGCTTCATCCATCTCGTGTCAAGAGCTGTGACTCTGGAGGAATTTCTGGCAGATGGCTGATTTAGATAAGGGACCACACAGCGTCTTAAAAGCCAGTGCGTAGCTGGAGACGATGCATGTGCGCACGCCGTCACCCATCTCTGAATTTAATAACTGATTCGCACGGATTTTGTGAACTCTTCCCAAGCTTTCCACACTTCCCAAAGGAAAGGGAGCATCCCATTTCTCTGGGTGATTCTGAATCATCTGTAGCAAGTGAAGGACTAGGGGAATAGAATGCAAAAGGAACTACTTTTTGCAGGTTTACCTCCAAGATCTGCTTATTTGATGTATTGGAGTAGAAAGATTAGAAAGGTACCAATGCTGGCTCTTCCCCCATCCCTGCATCGCTCTCCTCAGCCCAGGTGGGCTCCCTGGGGCTCTCCAAACCCAACCACCGTGTTTCATCCTGGCAGGTTTGAAAGCAGGAGAGCGCCCTATAATAAGGCGCTTTTTTAAGGGCTGCACCTCCCCTAGGCTTCGGGCCTCTAGTCTGGGTGGAGAGGAGCCCCACGCAGCCTGCAGCACGGCACAAGCAGAGGACGGGGCAGCGTTCCCAAAGGGCGAGCGTGCGTGTCACTCAACTGCTGAGAAAGCACAGTAACACTGGGTTCAGCACCCTTCTGAGCTGCATTTTAGGCAAAATGAGGTGAGCACTTTCATTAATTCAGCAGAGATCAGACACAAACGCCTGCCTGAAAAATTTAATTTCCTTTTTCTTGCTTTTTTTTTTTTTTTTTTTTAAATTATTCCAAGCAGAGGCAGCAGTCGCGAGGCTGGGACCCATGCTTTGTACTGGAGTGGTTTGCAGCAGCAGAAGAGCTCAAGGTTTGCCTGGACTGCACATGGATGATGTTGACCTTTGCTTTGCCTTTGGCTGAAATTCCTACAGGACTCCGTTTTGAGCCAATCTGATTAAAAACATCACTTCTTCCTCCCATCAGAGCGGGCAGCATGCTCTGTATTGACACAGTTGGGAAGTGCAGCCCACGTGCCCTCCTCCCCAGCACATCCTTCATTTAATGCTGTCAGCTCTGCGATTAGGGGTAAATACACCAGGTATCGGCTCTTCCACGCTCCAGATGCCTCCCCAGCTGGGGATGTGGAGGAGGGCTGCATGGGATGCTCTGCTCTGGAGCAGGTGATGAGAACCAGGGCTCAGAGGACAGTGTCACGAGCTTTGCCTGTTATCTGCCAAATATTTAGAGGTGAGTCATGAGAGAGGAGGGAGAGGAAGAGGATGGGCCATGTTGCCTCTGCACCTAAGCAGGGCCTGGGGAAAGCCACCATCTGCTGTAACCTGCGAATAACCCCCTGCAGGTGACAGCAGAGCCCTGGAGCTGCCGAGGGGATTGTCTTTGTCCACAGCTCTCCACCCCGGGTTGGTTTCTCTGAGGCGACATGGTGTGATTCCCGCTGCATCTGCTTATTAAATTAACACCTCTCTTTTACACAGCCTCCAGATGTAATTCGGTATTAAAGCCACACATCTCATTGCAGAAGGAGTCAGGAATGATGGGGTAATCCAGGAGGCTTTAGCAGCTGGTTTGGGAGGGGGAAAAATTAAATTTGAGTATCTTACTTTGTATACCAAATCCTCCTGCCACAGGACTAAGGGTACTTGCCATACTACAGGTACCAACAATATTAATACATTAAATGGCACTGAAGGGGAATGACATGGCACACCCTTCCCAGTGCCATCATTTGGGATGCTCTGCACTTGCAGGCACATGGTCCTCATCCTGCTGTCCATCTACAAGGCTTTCCAAACCATGCTGAAGCACAAGCTGAAATTACACAGCAATTTCAAAGGAGGTGGATACTCCTGGGGCACATTGGCACAGCTAAAGCTTGACGCATGGCAAAACCCTCCAAAACAGGGGCTGGAGGATTCCTGCTTGGCTTTGTTTTGCCAATAATAGAGCTGGGGGTGGTAGTTTGAAGAGCCATTCATAGAGTCCCTATAGAGTTTAGGGCTATAAAGGGATCACTAGATGATCTAATCCAACCTCCCATCTATCACAGGTCATTAAATATCACTTCGTTACTCCCGGGAATGGGAGCCAAAACGTCTCATCCAGAAAGGCGCTCTGTCTTGATTTAAAGACATGAAGAGACGAAGGACTTGCCACTTCCCTTGCTGGCTTGTTTCAACTGTTACTCAGCCTCTCTCTTACAACATGCCTCCAATTCTAAATTTAAAGATTTTCTGGCTTGATCTTCCAGACATTACTACTTGTTATTTCTTCTTTGGGGCAGAACACACCCAGCAAGACCTGGTGCCCAGGAAAATACTCTGAAAGTCCAAACACCTCTTCATCTTGCAAGCAAGCCATATACATTCAAGCTCAATCTGGGCAAAACATGTCCTTGAGTCTTCTGAACACCATTTTTCTATTTTTTTGTGTGTCCCCTCCCACTGATGTCCCGGTTAAAATGGGAACTCTGGACACAAACACAATATCCCAGCACAGACCTTGTTAACACTGAGCACTGAGATACAAATCACCTGGTTGGGGATGACCCCTCAATCTGTTTCTCCTGTGTCTGCCGGGGTGGACAGAGGCGTTGCACCTTCAAACAACTTTATCTTGTGCATAATTATGGGCAAGTGAAGATCTGATGCCCAGGCAGTGCAAACTACCCCGGGTAAGCCTGGGTTTGGGCTCACCTGCAAGTTTTGTGAGGCTTTGTTTCACAGAGAGTTGCAAATATGTGGAAATTATCTAATATTTCGAAGGCGTCATTGAAATCTTGCTTCTGTGGTCTACAAAAGCAGGGCATAACATTTCCGACATCTTCTGGATAGAAAGCCTGGTGGGACTGGCTGCTGTGAGCCAGCCAGATGCTGCCTCCGTGGTGCAAGAAGACCCTGTGTGTGTCTTACGGGGACAGAGGGAGGGGATGCGATGGATGTACAGATAGCAGGAAGGTGGGCCATCCAAAAAGCCAGAAGGGAGGGAAAGGGGATGGAAAAACTCTTCTGCAACTTAGCAGGAGAGCTCTGCGTACGCAAGATTTCAGCAGCCGCTGCTGGCAGAGCAATGCCCTCTGCTCCCAGCTGCAGGGAGAGGCACAGCCAGCCACTCACCCTGGGTCATCAGCACAACTTGTCCCCATCATCCCCTCAATTCCCAGGCACTGTGTTTTTCCACACCTGCCTCTTGCTTTCCTCCAGCTGGAAGAGTTCCTTCTCTCAATTAGTGGCCCAACTCTCTCCCCAGTGGCCCATAAAATAATTAAAACAAGCCCCAAACTAGGACAACCTTTAACCCTCCCATCCCACACCCCATCATTCAGATTAACAAATTAACTCTGCATCATTGATCTCTAAACTGCGCTGTTGAATGAGCAATTTGTGTACAATAATGAACGGAGCAGGTATTAAACATTTCTTAAGCACACAGTACACAAGTTACTCATTAAAGAGGAAAACGCGTTGAAACATTAAGCAGAAAGCAGGAACCATAAAACATCCCTTTCCAATCTTTTCTGAGAAGACAACCATGTTTCCATGCCTGTTTGAGAAAACAAATAAATATATCTCCTATTTTTAAAGCGGATAATGTAATTGCCCTGTGGGACTGGTAGCTCTAAAACATGCTGGGCTCACTGTGTTGCTCTGGGTGTATTTGCTCTGTTAGGGATGAAAGCTGAGCTGAGTACGACCATGAGGGAAAATTAAACCTCTTCCATGGGTCACATCAGTTTGGCAAGACACAGTGATGCCATCCTTGTTCTGGGATGGAGGGATCACTGGGCTTGGTCTGAATCGAGGCAACTGTTGAAAGCAGCTAGGGAAAATTCCCTTACCTGATCAAGTAGCAACAGAAGAGCAAACTGAGGATGAAGACAAAGATGGCTGTGCCAAAAACCACGATGTATATGTTGAGAGGCAGGTTCTGGAATCCGATGTTCGGCATCCTGAAACTGTAATGCTGGAAGTCTGAGCTCATGGGTAGGCTGCGGAGACAGGAAGAAAACACAGGGATATGAGGCTTCTTCAGCAGCATGGGATGCCCCTAGAGCGGCATGGGATGCCCTTCGGTGGAGACAAATGGTCCCACCAAAGGCAGGTGGCGGGGAAAGAGAGGGCAGCCAGCAGCACTGCCTGCTTGCTCCTCAACTCTGGCCCAAAGGCATCCTGGCCCGAAACAGAGCCCCCAGCTCAGTAACCCTGAAAACAAAGCAGGGCTGGATGAGCCAGGGCTAGGATTTTTCTTCTCCTGCTATAAGCTTCTCCTCCAGCTATTTTCCCCTCTTCCTTACACACATCATCCTTCAAGTTAAATGCTGCATCAGATGGACAAGTGGGGATTTGCATCCAAGCAGCCCCAGCTGCAGCCAGTGCCCCCAAACTCTCATTAATTAGGCCAAAATATTAAAAGCAACCAGAAAGCCTTGTAGCAAGGAAGGTTCTTCTTCCCTTCCCCTCCCGTGGTCTCCAAGATCAATTCCTCATTCCACAGAAATGCCCCCTCCGAAACCATCAAGCATGCACGTGAACTGGCGCAGGTCCAACACGCTCCCAGTGCATCCCAGGCAGGATGGAAAGGACAAGGGCATTCCCATTCCATACAGCAGCGTGGCTGGAAATTATAGGGGCCATAAAAGAGGCTTGGTTTGTTTTTGCCACATGAGATCCGGGTAGGGTGGTTTAAGAGTATTTTCACAGGTTTCAGCTTTATTCCTTGGTATAACCCCACGCTGCTTCCCCCTAGCAAGACCCCGCAACAACTGTGAGTGGCGGCAAAGAGGAAGATGCAACAACTTTGGCTGCCGACATACCACGTCTCAGATGTGTGACCAAAACCTTCCTCCTCTCAGAGAGACCCAATTAAACAACAAGCAGCTGCCTGGGATAACGACTTCAGCATATGATCTCTCTCGTGATTTTAGTTTTATTACATGGGACACTGATATTTTACAATAACCCTCATGGACTGTTTTTCAGGAGTCAGGCAGAAAACCAGCCCGACGTCTCTGTATTGCTGTAAAAAATCCCTCACCGCCACAATACCACATTGAGACGTGAAACCCTTAACTGGAAAGCACATATTTATTATTGCCTATTATTATTCCTTTCCATGGCAAACATTCTTTGAGCCATTCACCCTTGAATGATCACAACCATCTCTGGCCAGGCATAAAGTTCACCCACTCCCAGCTTAAAAAAGGAAGTTAAAAAATATGACTTGTTTTCTTTTCTGCCCATGGGAGAGGGCTGGACACCCAATTAAATTGCACAACAAGCAGGGAAATTACCTGAAGTCTGGAACCTGTTTCCCACCAAGGGATAACCAAACTCTCCCCTGGACTGGGGAGCTTTCAACACCGCATTAATTGCACAGCTCCCAATTTTTGCATGGGGTGAGAAGAGAGGGTGAAACCATACGACCTGAAGCCAAACGTGCCGGGGAGCGATCCTCCAAAAATCAAAGCATCCTCTGAATGTCTCACTCCTCCAAGCAGCAGCCCTGCTTCTGCATCTCCTTTCCCCCTTGAGACCTTAAGACTCCTTTTTTGCCAAGCCCCCATGGCTTTCCTCCATCCTCCCATCATGTATACATTGCTCATCCAAAGGCTACCCGCTTCCCGGCTGCTCTGGAAGGAGCAGACTCACCTTTCATCCCGGCTACTTCGCCAGCACTAGTCCCTTGCCCGCACTCTTCTCATGCCCCTCGCCAAAGGCAGCATCTCTGCTGGTGCCAAACACCCGTCCGAGAGCCTCCTCGCTCCGGCTGCTTTCAGTTTCCTCAGCTCAATGGAAGTTTCGAGGCAATTTCTGGTAAAGCCTGGATTTGATTAAAGCCTCCAGAGACCAACACGCATGTTCAGAAACTCTCCCGGCCAACATGGAAATGCTACAAGAGCTCGGGGAGCCGGCACCCCCCCCCGCGAGTGCTGGTGGGGATGTGATTTTACAGCACAGAACCACCCAGCAGCTCCCACTCCTCCACCAATGCTTGCTCTGCTCAGCCAAGCTGGTTTACTTTGCAAATAAACTAAAAAAAAAAAAAAAAAAAGCCGAAACCAGCCCCCAAACCTTTGTTCCCAGCTCCAGCAGAGTTAATGCGCAGCTCAGTGTTGCTGCGTAGGGTTGGGTTTGGTTCTCATCTCCACACTGTTTGCTGGGTCAAAGGGATTTTGGACAGTTCAGGGACTCTCCCCTCAGTCACGCTCACGTGACAGAGGATGTTTCAGCTGGAGGATAAGGCTACGGCTGCCCCCACTCGCCCTCAGTCTTGTGTTGATAGTCACTGGGGGTGGCTGAGGTTGGCTGGCTCCAACTCCTCAACCACCCAAGAGAAAGTCAAAAGTTGTCCATCTGGGAAAGCTCTGGATAATTTTTTGCAAGGAAAGAGAGACCACTCTTGGGGAAGAGGCAACAAAACCAACCAGCACCAGACTATTATTTTTCTTTCCTTTGCAACTCCTTTAACTTGTGTCGCTCTTCTTGCCAGAGCTGGGGCCTTCAGCTCAGCTCTCCCACCAAGAGATGCAGCAGTGGACAGAAGCAAAAACGGCAGATAAGGAAGATCCAGGCTGCACTTAGGGCAGCGACTTCATCGAGCCAGAAAAACTCCTTACACTTGTGTCCTGCTGGAGCCATGCAGCTTTTCCACCAGTCCCCATGACCAGCTACAAACTCCCACAGCCCCTGGAAACTGAGTTCCATCCCACCCGCAGCATCCTACTCTTTTCTTCCAACGATACCATTTCCTTAGCATTTTGCCCCAAAAGCATGTCATCATTGCAGCCATGACCTACCTGCCAGCCATACTGCCAGAGCTCACCCTCCTGGGGACAACTCTTCAGTTCCCTACAGTGCAAGTCCAGCAAGTCCCACACCAGATTCATCCAGCTCCTGTGTGAAATAACCTTCTTTATGTCGGAGCTACCCCTGGTCCTCCCTCCCTCCTACTGCAACAGCTGAGAAATGTTACAGCAAAAAACAAGGAGGTTAGGGGGAAAAAATAAGTTAGGCTGCACAGGCTCCAGGAAACTGTTAACTTTAAAAGACTTCACTGAAATCTGATGATTTTAAGCAGCCAAGCTTTGGGGTTGGGTTTTTTTTTTTAGGAGAGTCAAGGGGGGTGGGGGGGAGGAACTGTGTTTTAATCTGCTTCAGATTTGTGAGAGTGCAGCCAAGAGAAATAAAAAAGGAGCCATAAAGAAGGATGAAAACTTTCTGGTGCTTAACAAAAGCCTCCCTGTTGCTCTCTCCATGGCCAAGGCATTTCAGCACAGGCAGATGCCCCTCCTGGGGCACCCACCACCCCTGGCAGGTCCCCGCAGCCCCTGGGATGGGGGGTATGGGCTGCCTGGAGAAAAGGAGGTTGGTATCACAGAAACCCTACGGAGGGAAGGATTTCCCCAGGGCTGGATGCAACCCTCTCTGCGGCGTGAGGTTATCAGGGAGGGGAGGAAGATGCTGACTTGCTCCTCAAACATACAATGAACTTGCTGTCATGGCAGGGATGAAACAGCGGGGAATTTGGGCAGTGGCCTGCCTGATACCCCATTTCTGCTGAGGTCTCTGGTGGCAACTGGGTCCATGGGGTCTGTATGTCCTCACAGAGTGTGAAATTGTGGGGAGAGGAATGTGAGACACCGAGGGCCGGGAAGGATACATGCCAGCCAGCAGCACTCAGGACAGAAGAGATAAGTTTGCTGAAGAAAGATAAACCTAGGGAAAGAGTGCGGAGAAAAAGCCCTGCACCAGGGAAGTCCTATGAGAGTCTCAAGAGCTGGGTGGAGGAAGATCATCTCATGCACACAAAAAAAAAGTTTTTATATATATATATACATGCATATTTCTTTGTAATATATATATAGCAATATATTGTACTACAATATACCATATATATAATATATTGCAAATAATATATTGAGATATATATATTGAAAAAAAAAATCACCTTTGACTAAGGCAAAGGAGAGAAAAATCTGATTTTTCCAGGCTGCAGGACAGAGAGAACTGAAGGGTATTTATTTAACAATACAACAGCCTGCAAGAACAAAAAGGAACGGCAGTGTCCTCGCAATGGGGCCATATGCAGGAACGCAGAGAGAGCTGGGGATGGCAATGCCACAAAGCAGAACAAGCTGAGCTCTGCTCCTCCTCTTTCGTTACATCCTCCAATGAATCAGCCGCATGGGGTGGAGCACATCACCTTTCTTCGAGGACTACAAAAATGAGGTTTAATTAAAAGCCAAGTTATGGTTCATGGCCTATCGAGAAGTCAGGAAGTGAAGTGTTACAGGTCAGCATTAACTCGCCGGCTTCACGGTGCTTTGATTACAAGTTGGGCTGTTAAAGGCAAACCTAAATAAGCCACCTAGCCGAATTAATCCCTATTATAATCATAGCAAGCACTTAATGTGCTTAATAAGCAGGCCAACCTCTTACCTAGAGCTTTCATCAGGAGATCTCAAAGGGATTAATAAAGGAGGCAATTATCTTCTTACAGGCAGAGAAACTGAGGCAGGGAGTGAGGCAGGAGAGCCACGGTTGCTGAGGCTGGAAGGTGACACCAGGGATGCTGTGGTCCACTGCAGATGACACCATGAGCATCATTCACAGGCTGAAAACTGCAAATTATTTCCTTCCTACTGCTATGCTGTGTGGATTTGAACTGCACGCTCCTTCTCCGGGTTTTACTTACTAAAAGGAGCCACTTGCACTTTTTTATTTATTTTATTATAATTTATTTATAACACCAGCACATACAGGGGCCATGCAAGCACCATGCATTGCCCCTAAATATAGCCTACATGCTGGGCAGAGGCGGGGGGTTCCGCCTCTGCTGTTGTAAATATAAACCCATTTTCAGAGGGATTTACCTTATGTTTTTAAGACAAACAACTTCCTCCATGGGGATTCAAATCAAACCCAGGCTGGTCTGAACCTCCTGAACAATTAACTGCGAGAGCTGGATGGAGCTGGTGGTCTGAGCCCCTGCCACATCCCAGTGGCCGAACTGGCAAAGCCAATGCATGCCCAGGAAATATTGAGCTTTAAATACTCAACAAATCCAGACATATACAGGTTCCCATCACCCAACTTAAACCACGGATATCAGGAAAAGAAAATGCTAAGCCGTGGCAAAACTCCAAGTTGAAATATTTTATCGATGGGAAAGATTTCAAGCGGGTGCAAACCGCGTCTTGAGTTTCAAAGGTGTTACGCAAGTCCGCAACGTGTTTTATACAGGTTTAACCAAAATGGTTATTAACTCAGTTGAAAGTTAAACTGTGAGCAGCTGACAAGACCTTTCCGAAATACTCCTAGTTGTATTGTGAAGTGGGGTATTCTTCCATGCAATAAATCCACAACATAAAGGTCATTTAATGGGTATGCCTAATAGGATAATATTCTTTAAAAAGTAAGATTTTTCTAGGTGTTTAAAAAGCAGTGGTGAGGGATGCCTGCTTTTAACTTACAAGCAAAAAAACCCAACCCCTCATGAACCTCAAAAGAAAAGCGAAGCCCAGACCTCAAGCAGCTGGAAGGAATTTCCTTCAGCTCCACCTCTGGAGCTGGTCCAGCGCAAGGATCTGCAGCGCGGCGGTGGGAAAACTGTAAGCAGCTGCAGCACCAACCCCCAAACCCGGCATCACTGTCGCCTGAGAGATGCTGAGATGCCACATGGCTGCATCACTGTCACCTGGGATGGAGCTGGGGGAAATCTCAACACTGCTCCACACGGGAGTGATGCCTTTTGCTGTCCAAAAACAGGGGACAATAGGATTGAGAGTCAGGGGGAAAAAAGGTATCTTGGCATGATGTGATTTTATTAGAGCTATGATGCTACTGTAGGGATGGTGTCAGGCCAAAGCCTGGCCATATCCAGTGCTGGCTCCAAGTACCCAAGTGGACCCTCCTCCTTCACTGCAAAAAGTCAGCATCAAGCAGAGGAGGAGCGGGAGCGACGGTGCATGGTTCGGCACCATTATTGATTAGCAGGATTAACGACTGCACAGCAGAGCGTGCTGAGAACGGAGAGCCCAGGGTGTTTTCACACATGGCCAGTGACTTCGGCATCCTGAAAAGTCCCTCATGTTGCACCACGGGGCAGTCTCGTACCCAGACCGAGCAAAGCTTGGCCAGGGCAACGCTGTACTGCAGCTGGAGAACAGAGGAAACTTTTGGGTGTCAAACGGAACAAAACCTGCTTATTTTACCCATATCAGCTGCGTGCAGGTTTGGGAGACATACCTGGATTTTTGTTGTGTGCCTGGACAACCAAGAAACTAAACTAACCTCCAACCAAGAACCACTTTGAACCTTTGATCCCTTCTCCCCATGAGCGAATACGATGCTTTTTTTGAACTAGAATCAGGAAATTTCCTGGCTGCATTCCCCAGTTGGCCGACACCGAGCACAAAACCTTAACCCTCCATGGCCTGGTCATGGAGGGACATAGACAAGAGCAATATGACAACACAAAGAAGCAATCAGCCACTGGAAAAAAATAGAAAAGTCTTTATAACAAAAGAAATACCTGGCAGTAAAACTGGTACCACTGTGATTTTCAGCAAGTGCTTTTGATTCTGGACAGTTTAACAGATACATGAACCCGCAACCTTAATACCAAAGACTACCTTTAAACGCGAAAATGTTTTTGCTACTGTTGGCAGAGAAGTGTGCAGAAAATAGGTCAGCTGCAGCTCCCATCACCGAGTTTAAAGTCAAGTGCTTTTGCCCAGCACCACTGGGAAAGCAAACCAGAGGTTTGCTCAGGGCTGATTTTGCAAGTTCCAGGAAAAAAGGCAAAAATAAACAGAAAAAAAAAATCAATAGCACTTTTAAATCCGGTCTGCAGGAGTGGGGAAATGGAGTTTGGAGGAGAGCTCTGCTTGGGTTCCCATCATATCACAGAAATGAGAAATGGAAATCACTTATCAGAAGGGTTTGAGGCAGAGTCGACAGCTCCTTGCTTTGAAAAGCTCATACAAGCTGTCCGAGTATGGTTCAGTTTGCTTCTCGGCAATGAAATAACACTTGAAGAATTATTTCCCTTTGGCCCTGGGGATTTTTAACTTCCCACCCTCCCTCCCCCCGCCTTTTCCTGGCACACAGCTCCAGCCCAGATCCAACGTCACAACCTGCTGAGCTCACTCTTCCTCCCAAAAGTGCAGTGGGAACACATCTGCTGCTGCCTTCTCCTGCCCCCAGCCCCATCTATACTCCTCGTGGTGAAAGCAGAAGGCAGCAACCCCCCCCATACACCTGTACAGTGTCATTCATGGTGATGGGACCACATACCCCATCATTGCCACCACAGCACACAACGGAGCAGCATTGCCCTGTACCATGTAGCTCAGGTGCTAAAAAATTTAATAACATGCACATTATTAAAACAGGACTATTTTAGACCATGGTCAGACGTCACTGTAAGATGGGCAGCTCCACACTGCATATTGCAGCCCCAGTGTCCCTGTTCCTGAATTTGGAAATAATCTTTTGCCCTTCATTTGTGGTTGGTTTTCCTCGTTTGCAGAGTCTTCCCCAATGAATGGGTTCCCTTGGAGAAAGCGGATTGGAAACCCCATGAGAAATGCTCAGCCCACACTGTTAAAAAGCCAGACCAGAGAATTTGGTGCTAAACACCCTGGGGAATTTGCAAATTCCTGGGCGATGACACTGAGAACTGGGGGTAGCAACGAGGGCTCCCAAAATATCACATCTGTAAGAAAATCTTGCTTTGATCAAGTCATCTTCAGGCTGAAAAAAAGGAAATCACTTTCTGCAGCACAGAAGAAGGACCAGCTCTTTTATACTGAGAAGCAGATGGACTAAATGACCTCCTGAAATTCTTTTTTCCCTGTTTCCTAAGCTCCTTTAATGGGAAGAAAAAAAATAAAAAAAAAAATAGTGCAACATCCAGGGATCAATAATCCTTACCAAATCCTTCTGGAGGTAGGCACCCTGCGCTGGTGATGGGAATCACAGCTGCTAGCCGCCATCCCATAAAGGCAGTAAGAGTTGCCAAGTGCAATTTGGGATGCAGGAAGGCATAATGCTCTCATTTACACTAAATAAGGTTGCTAGGTTATGGATTTTTTTGGGGGGGGCATAATCTGAAAGGGGATCCAGATGGCTGCAAAGCCTCACAGTGGAAAAGCAGCATGAGGCCAGAGAGGGAAGAATTCCTCTTTATGCTGCTGCCGTCTGCTCCTGGATCCTGGATTTCAGTTCTCAGGAATGCTCTCCGCTGACCCTTTTAATTGCACCATTTACATTTGTGGTAAAAATTAAGGAGAAGAGGCAGTTGGATGCAGAATAGTGAAAAAGCTGGTGTTGGATACGGGAAAAAAGTCCCTAAAACAAATCCTACAGAGAAGCCGTCCCCCAAAGCCCACACAGATTCTGCAAGGTTTGTATTTTAAGATGCTGACAGCATTAAAAAGCCTTCAGGAAAACCCAAACAAACCCAAACCCCAGCCTGCTGGGAATTTACACTACTGCCACGTCACCACCATTTGCTATTTTTCCTCATACTTACAGAAAAATGAGCTGCGCAGTCGGTTCGCCTTTCTTCTGTTTTAACAAAAGTACTGGGTTTGGGGGGAGTGTTTTTTTTTTTTTTTAATATTGTTCCTTCTACTCTGCTAACAGAGACCGGGGAGATTTTGCAATGCTTTAGAATCCAGAAAAAAAATCTTCCCCGGAGCTATAGGGACACAGGATACAAACTGCTTCACTCACCCGGGACTGGCACAAGCAAAGGTGGCTGCAATGATCACAGCACCCTCCAAATGCAGCCGGTAATGGAAAACTGAACTTTTCCACTCCCAGACTTGCATGACCAAGTGAGGTGCCTGACAGAGATAAATACACATAAATCCAACAAACACATGCCCTCCTCTGTGGAGAGTTTCAGTGCCGAAGGCAATGCCATGGGATACTGTTCTTCTCCCCTGTTCTCCCTCGCATTGTGGCCTGACCTTAATGGGATGGAGAAAGTCAAGGGACCTTAAAATTCAGGATTACCTGCAGCACGTGTGGTCTGTAACTGGAGGATGATGGATACCCATGAGAGACTTTTTAGCATTAACTACCCACACCCTTGCTTTGCCGAAGGACGTTGCTTCTTACATGGGTTTCTCATAAATTGAGCCCTAAATAAGTAAAGCCCCAAGTTACAGGTGTGCTGCTGATGTAGGACTCTTAAAAAAAAAAAAAAAAAAGAAAACAACTTTTGAGAGAGTTACCTAAAGTTTGCATTTTTTATTTGGAGCTGACTGTACAAAACCTGCTAAGTATCTTCTGACTACTTCAAGGCCTCCTCAGGCAGCAAAGCTAAAAAACACCAACACGACTTTCAGGCGTGTAATAGTTTGCTGTCGGACTCTTCCAAATTCCCAGGCACTGAATTGCCTACTAGAAGGCAAAATATATGAGTGGCACTAACGAGTTGGCTTAGCAACGAGCAGGCAGGCTGCCTCAAGTGTCTTTTTAAAGGTCAAGAGAGTACATGATGCCTGGGAGCCCTTCTGTTTTGTTTTTACTACGAGTTAAAGATACTACCAGCAAGTCTGATTATTAAATTGCAGCCGCACAATCTTTTAAAACCAGTCTTTAAAACCAAGGCTTTCCCCCTCCTCAAAGATCATTATCCCTCTTTTAACCCACTCCTACCCTTCCCCATCTTCGCAAAAATGGTAGCATTTCAGGGGAAAACCCACGTCAAGATGAAACGCAGTGAAAGGACCCACCGCTACAGGGATTTTCGGGTAACACCGCCAAGAAGCATCATTGAAATTCAGTGGAAGAAGCCGGTTTTCCTCCGCTCCGCGGGGGCTGCCATGTTAAATCACATTTGGATTCACAGTACAAGGCTGCTAAAATACCACCGCGGCGGCTATTGGCACATTTCAATGAAAACGCCGTGGCCTCATTAGTATAGTGGAAATTATGAGCTTGTCTTTGTATATATTTAAAAGCTTGCCTCTGAAAGTATATTGGGTCAGGGCCAGAAATTCCTGGCTTGGAGCTCCTACCACTCGACAGTTAGGGATTGCCTTGCTCACACAGGTCAATCAACCATGCAGCCATCGGCCCGGGAGAAAAGGCATTTTAAAAATACCTTGCAGGGAAAGGCACGGGGCAGCGTTGCAAGAGGAGGCAGAGAAACAGAGTTTGAGCTAAATCCTCCTCCACATTAGCTCCACGCATGGTTTTCCTTGCAAACTTGTTAGTGATCATATCCTAACAAAAGCGCAGATTATAATTAAGAGGATGCAGGAACGTGGGGTGCATGGAGTTTCATCCTGCTCCCATCGCTCCCAACAGCTGGGACAAGAGCATCCCATTGACTCAGAAGCACCATTCCTCTTTGGGGATGGACCACAAAAGAACGAGTCCTTTGCAATAATGGGGAACCTCATAAAATAACATAGTTTTCAGGATCTGCTCATCTCAGTATGTGATTTTGCAAGTCTCTATCAAGGAAAGCTTTTGGGGCAGCTCCCTACTTACCCGCACGGGTGCCGCAAACGCAGCCAAGCCACACAAACCCAACGTATCTGCTGAACGGCTACTGCGGTTTGGTGCCAGGGATGCTGGAAAAAAAAGAAAAAAAACACCCCTAATATTGCACAAAAAGCCAGAGTGAGTGAGGGAGAGGATGAAGATACTGTTTTTAAATGCTTTGATTTGCAAAGGCTCTTATAAATTGGTTCAGCTCTTAGTAACAGCACAGAGATCCCCTTTTTAAATGCAGTGGTGACGTTACACAGCACAGAAAGAAAATGAAAAAAAAAAAACAAAAAAAAGGCTCGGTTAATCCTTGCAATTTTATAAGCATCTGAGACACTAATCCGTTGATCTCATTGAAAAGGATTAGAATTACTCCCTCACCAGTAAATTTAAGAAGTTTTTGGCCAGATGTAAACAAAAGCGCAGAGCAGCCCACGGAGATAGCTGCCACACAGCGAGTCCTTGCTGAGAAATCCTCATTGGGCCTGGGTTTGGGGTGGAAAAGGAGAATTTCTATCCCAGTGCTGCTGAGGGTTGTCTGGAGTTATGCTGGTGTCTGAGGATACCCTGCCTATCTTGCCTGGCTGCAACTGAAAAGTGGGATCCCATCCCAGGCAAGCATCCCAACGGGATACCGCAACCCATTTTTGGGGTCGCATTCTAACAGGAATGAAACTCCAGCTAAAAAAAATAATAATCCCCAGCCCCCCAACTTGTTCTTCACTGGCTAAGGAAAACATTATTTTAATAGTAAGAAAAAAAGAGGGCAAAATTTTAAGTGAAAATTGGATAATTCACACAAACCCCAAGTTTTGCCCTGCTTCACAGCAACTTTCGTCTGCACAGCTTTGTGGTGAGGACCTGTGTTATTAAGGTGGAAAAATATAACACGGCATCCCCATGTCACCTGCTGCTATGCTTGCCATGAATAATTTCTAATATTAAAGAAAAAGTTATTTGGTTCAGAAGATGAAGCAGTCAACACACAACCTGTTTTTTGATACCAAGCACAGTTTACTCCAAAGTTTTATGTTCTGTCTCCTTAGAGAAATGTTAATAGCTGAAATAAAACCCAAAGGAGGCTTCAGGCTAAAAGGATTCAGGTGATCTTTTACCGAGGAAAAGCCACTCTTCTTAGAAAACAAAAGTTTTCCAACAAAGAAAGCAAACTTTTGTTAGTGCTTACTTCTTTCCTCTTCTAAATTCCATTCAGAAAAGAAACCTAAAGAGATTTAATATTCAACCTCAGTTTAAACCAGGACTCAGTCTCATCAGGACTTGTCTTAAACCCACTACTTTCAGAGATGCTTGATGGCATGGCAGCAAAGTCGCTTTTCTCCAGCCCATTTTAATGGGGTACCATGTTTGGTTTTTTCTCCGCAGGCACAGAACAATATTCTCTTGGCTTCCCCATGAAGCCCAACTCCTAACTCCCTGCAATCAACCCGCTCCCAGCTTTAGCATCCAAAGTTCCTCTAGACTGGAATAAACCACTTGACACCAAGCTCGTCTTCAGCCTCATCCCTCTCACCCAGCTGCAACACATCCCAGCCCTTCACCAACACCTCCCTGACCTCTTCCTCCTGCCATATCAACCGCAGATGCATGGGGAAGATGCGACGGGGGAGGAGATGCTGCAGGAGATGCAACGGGGGGGGGGGGGGGGGGGGGGTGGGAAGACCCTGCAGGAGATGCCCCCCCCCCCCCCCCCCCCCCCCCCCCAAGACCCTGCAGGAGATGCAACAGGGAAGGAGGTATGACAGGGGAAGCTTCGAGGGTGGTTGGGAACACACAACAACTCAGCATCCCCCAGGCAAAGCCGCAGCACAAAGCGCTGCCTCCAGACAACACCCAGTGCAACGTGAGGATTTTTTTTTGGTGTGGATGCAAAGGGAGACGGTGGTGGAGGGCTCAGCTGACAGACAGCCACCTACGCAAGCAACAGCGGAGGGGCCCCAGCCAACTATTGGGCGAGATTATCCCTATTTACTCAGCCACAAAACCACCCAACGCTGCACAATCCTGTCCCACTCTGGATGGCCACCACGTTCACAGAGTCTCCACATGCCTCATCTTTTATTTCGGACACCAAGAGAGTGAGACGCTGGGTCTTAATCCGGCGCTTCTCAGCTAAAAAGGAAAAGAAAAAAACAACCTCGCAGCTGCATTAATAACCAACGAGCCAGGAAATCGCTCTGGGGGAAGCCCAGCTTGGCAACGGGTTTTTATATAGAACAATAGAAAAAGGAGAGTCTTTAAAGCACCGCAAAATATTTGCCTGCTTGTGAGAAAGTTCTGTATGGAGAGAAGTTTAATTCGATCCTTACGTACGCCACCAACTTAATTTTGTGCAGGCTGCGAGCACGAAGAGCCTAGTGGGGGGGGAGGGGGGAGGGGGGGAGGCATGATGCTCGGATGAATTTCTTTTAGTTGGAAGCTATCAGATGGGAGGCTGTGCTCCCTGCCACCCAATTCTGATGGACAATTTGGCTTCACCTGTCATCTTACCTCCCGAACTGCTCCTCTGGGCTTCAAATGGACCGACTGAAGAACCGAAACCTCCTGCTTCCACGCCTGCGGGCTCCCAAGATGGGAATCTGCATGGTCCTGGACCTCTTACGTTTTCCTCTAAATACTCCTCCAAGCCAAGGAGTCGGGAAACCCTGCGCTATTTCCAGGCAGGAAGGGCAGTGACAGCCCCGATGGCTGAAATCGGGAGGGTGGCTGCTCTCCCTGCTCAGCGCTTTCAGTTTCTCTCTTGCAAACGCACTCCTGGTGTGGTTTCCTCTAAGGCGCTTTGTGAGTTAAAAGCTGTATTAGCAGCAAGATTAATCCTCCTTGGGGATAAAAAAATAAACCAGGAGAAGTTATTCCTGCTTGCTTCTCACATTCACAGTCCTGGAGCTGGAGCAGAAAAAAAGCTACTGGCTGAAGGACTTCCCTGTCTGGGCTTCCTGCGGCCAGCCCTCGCTCCTCCTCCCGCTTCTCGGCATCTCCCCTGCTTTTTCCGAAGGCTGATCCAGTTTTAGCTTCAGTGTCGGAGCAACCTGAGACCTTGCAGCTTTCGGCTAGGCCAAGGCAGCTGCTCACAGCTAATTTGGTCTGTGGGCTCTGGCACCCAGCTCCTGCCGCCCATCCATGCATCGGCACTGAGGCTTTTTGCTTCTCTCAGAGCAGCAAGATTGGGTGCTGGGTTGTCCATACTCCCCAGGCATGTCTTCTCCGCTCCCGTCACCGTGCGTCCCCATCTTGGAGACTTCACAGCAGCTTCATCCTGACTGCCTATGCTATTGCTGGCATCCTTTCGAGGTGCTTTGGATGGCTGCTCTTTCCTCCTGTCAACATCCCTCTGGCACCTTAATCAGCTCATTAACAGGACACAGGAGCCCTTGGCACATGGTTGGAACTCCTTTTTTTTTTTTTCTTTGATGGAAATTAAATGTGCCATACAGGTAGAAAAATGACATGGATGGCCTGTGTCATTGTTCCAGGAAGGGAAAAGCATACAAAACCAATGTAGCTCCATCCCCAGCAAGCACTCAGGTACAGCTGCATCCTGGGACAGGGAGGCTCCAGCCACTGTGCCCTGCAGAGAAGATGCCAAGGTTTTCCCGTTCCTCAGGTCAGGAAGCAAATTACCTCTGCCCCCAATTTCAGGGGTTTTGCACACTCTCCTCGAGCACATTTTCAATGGGATCACCTGTGTTTCTCAACCAAGCAAGAGGCACCGCCAGGGTCAGACGACAGCTGAGCTCTCTTGCAGATAAGCCCCACATCACATCATCGCTGATGTCATTTTATAACACTGTCAATGAGTCAGGGCAGGAACACAGGCAGGACAGCTCCTCCCGATGCAAAGTCTGAATGGCTTCGGGGCAACGTTGCTATGAAGTGACAGGGGAGGGAAGTCCACACAAGGTAGACGTTATCTTATGTCAACAAGACTCAGCTTTATGATGACTGATTGCAGGAAACAAAAATAAACAGAAACCCAGCTCTGTGACACCAACCACAGCTGAGACTGAGACACCCAAAGACCAGAGGTAGCTTTAAACCCAAAAAAACACCCTCTGGGCTTTGACACCAATGGTTTCAAGGTGGTTGAAGACCACCAGAAACATCTGCACCTCCTACCCTGGCCTGAGGGATGAGATTGCCTGGGTTTACGGAGCAGCTGGGTGAGACACCAGGAGTTTGATCTGGTGAGACAGGACCTTGTCTCACCCGTGCCAAGACCTGCAATCCCATGGCAGAGGCATTTCAGGTCAGTGGTGGGAGCAGGAGGAGATGAGTGTGCCCAGCTGTGCCTCTCCCCACCTCTTCAACATCCAGATGGTGTTTTATGGCTACAAGCTAATCACTTGCAACATGTCTTCTGCCATACAACCAATGTGGAGGTGACAGACGGATCATTGGGAATGATGACCCAAGAGGCAACATGTAGAGAGGTAGTCCATGAAGGTAAGCACGAGAGCCCTCCTAGCAAAGCCAGGTGTCCTTGTATCATGCCACACATCATTTAGTCCAGGAGATCAGCTCAAAACATCAGTCCTTCTTAGGTAAAACCTCCAGGCTAAGTTCAATCTCACAGTGTAGAGACATCCCATGAGCAGTTCTGCATAATCCTCAACCTCCTCCTCCCCATCACCTGCCTCTCCCTCAGGACATGGCCAGGACCACCTCCTGGCCAAGAATGGTGGTAGTAACCAGCGGTCATCATCTTACTTCCCATTTGGCACATACGGTCTTCTGTATTTGAAGGTCAGACAGATGCCACTAAAATCCAGAGCATGTTGACAAGGTGTCCTTCACAACTGATCCATCACAGGTATCTCTAGTCACACTTGGGGACAACTGAACTGAAGCCTGGTCTGTAAGCAAGAAGTCCCACCACAGCTTACTCACCTCCACATTTTCTCTCCCCAAATCTGAGACAGCCTTTGACCAAATGACAACGCTCAACTAGCAGACCCAGTGTCCAAACCCAGCCGGAGATGAGAAGGAATGTCCTAGCCTTGGTATAAACTTTTACCAGCCTGAGCTGGAATAAAGTAAGCAAACCTGAGCCAAGCAGGTGGTCAAGTCGAACTTCAGGAGGTTGTGGAGTGGATTTCTTTCCACAGCAAGACTGGGAGACCCAGGAGGTCACCACCACACTCACCTCCAGCAGCTTCACCACCCACTAAGGACAAGGACCTTAACCTGCAGGCATCAACGCCATGACATGGTAATTGGATCACACCATCTCTTCTGACTGCTTTCAGCACACATGGGCTGGAAGGACTTACTTTCCTTTTTTTTTGGTGTGTTTCAAATACCTCAATTAGTGCATTTTGGGTTCCTTCCATGTTGCCTCCAAGCATTTCTTCTGTAAGGGGCTATATTCTTCCACTGCCACTTATTGGAGGCAAAGGCTTGTTATGTTTCCAGGCTGAGGGCCAAATTTGTATTTAATTTTTGCTCCAGATGGCACAGCACTCTAGATGCATCAGCTGGAGCATCTAACCTGTATGAATAAAGTAATAGAGCAAATAACCTGATTTACTCAGGGGCTGTTTGACACGCTTAAAGTAGCTCTGTTTACACCTATCATAAAAAAAGAAGCATTAATATGAATTCAGGCTACGGTCTCGCTATCAAACCAAACACCCACAGGAATGGAAAGAACAACAGGAATCTAAAAAATAGTAATAATATAAAAACTTGTATTTTGCTTTCTCACAAGTCAAGCATAAAAAAGGAGCTTATTTCAGCCATCAAGGTCAGAGTCTGGACCTAGGTTTCATTCACCTTCCTCTGTTCTCACTAGCCCCAAAGCTGCTGTCAGCAGTGGGTCGTGCAAACTGGGTTTGAACTTCTCCTACCAGAAGGAAGAAGGGTTGGTCAAATCAGATTTTAGTGTGTGGTGCTGAGAGCTTATGGCCCTGTTCACCGGAAGAGACGCGAGGAGGACACAAGAGGACAACCACAAGATGCTCCAGTTACGCTTCTGGCTAATTCACCCCATTTCTAGGAAGCTGCTGCATCCCTCCGGCACAGCCTGCAGCTGGAATATGTTCCCTCCAAACCAAATCACCCAAAATAACCCAGGAAAAAAAAAAAAAAGGAAAAAAAAAAAGAAGAGATGTAAGCAGTTGGTTTATCTGCCTGGGCACATGAAACTCCACATAAAATCAGCTGAGCCCACAAATGGCTGAAAACAAAGGAACAGGGGATTTTTTTGTGCTTGTCTTTGCTCCGTTCAGAGCATCCTTGAGCTGCAAGAGCCTGTCCTGGAGGCAGCTGAGACAAAGGAAAGCCAGGAGCTGTCAGCAGGAGCCAGCCAGGGAAAAGCGGGGAGAGGAGGCACCCACATTGCCCTCCCCGGCAGCCGCGGAGCTGGGTTCGCGTGTTGCCGAACACGTTATACATGGCAGGAAACTTGAGATCAAAGGAGAGAAGCGTGCCAGAGCAAGATGTCATCCAAACCTCCTGCCAAAGGTGCACAAGGGAGGGGGGAAATAAACCCCCCCAACACACACACTGCCACATCCACTGCTCGTAGGTGCACGGAGTGGCAGAACCCACCAAGATGCTCTCCTCTGTGCACCCAGGCCAAAACAAAGACAGGCTAAACTAAACAAAAAAAAACACCAAACCAAAACCACAGGAGGTACATATTTACCCGTCGGTTTTCAGTCCCGTGGGACTCTCACATGTCCCCTGCCAAAACGGGTGAAGAGGCGGATGCTGGGAGGGCTCCGTACGTGCCTGTACGGCAGGAACAGCCGCCCCATTTAACTCCAAAAAGCAGTTTGCCCTATTTCTGTGGTTTTTGGTTGGGTTTTTTTTTTTTTTTAAGCCCAAGAAGCTGTACCATCCTATCTTGGTCCCAGGAAACTGAGGCAACACGCCTGATTCCAAGCCAGCAGCTACTGGGGGTGACCCAGGGACCCCAAGCCAAGCCTTGGGTGGGACCCCCAGGAGCTCCCCCTCACAAAGGGGGTCTGGACAGGATTGGCGCCGGGTGGCGACACGTCCCCCATCCCTTTGCACTGCACCCTGTCCCTTTTGCACCTCTTTCACTCCTGGGCAATGTGGTCCCAGGCCACGGTTCCAGCCTCTGCTGACCCCTCCTCTGGGCCGTCCCCCTCAGCCCCACAAGTGGAGACATTATGGCACTGCCACAGTGCTGCCAGCCACCTGGAAAGCACATCCCAGTCACCCTGAGTAGGGCCTGCCCTATAGGGGTCTGTGTGGGGAGCAGCAGAGACAGGCCTTGTCTTTCAGGGCACAGTGTCTCTATGGAGGTCCTTGCCCCAGAGGGGACTGTGGAGCTGTGAAGGAGGGCAGCCTGTCCCCGATGGGGGCTGCTGAGAAGGGCTCTGTGCCCCACAGAGAGGTGCACAGGGAGAGAGCCTTGCCCCACAACGTTGCTGAAAGAGGATTCCTGCCCCACAGAAGAGTGCACAAAGAGGGTCCCTGCCCCATAGGGGTGCTGGAGGAGGGGCCCTGCCCCACAGAGAGGTGCACAAGTAGGGTCCCTGCCCCACAGAGCGATGCATAGGGAGAGGGCCCTGCCCCACAGCGTTGCTGAAGGAGGGTGCCTGTCCCACAGAGCAGTGCACAAGGAGGGTCCCTGCCCCACAGGGGTGCTGGAGGAAGGGCCCTGCCCCACAGAACAACGCACAGGGAAGGGGCCCTGCCCCACCGGGCGGCCGGAGAGGGGGTCCCTGCCCTACAGAGCACTGCGCGAGGAGGGGGTACCCGGTCCTCCGGCCCCCCAGGGGGCTCCCGCCCCGCCGCCGCCGCCCCGCACTCACCCGCCGCTGTCCCGCCGAGGCGCGCGCCGCCCGCACTGCCCGGCGGCGGGGAGGGACCCGGATGGAGGCGGCCCCGCCCCGCCCCGCCCCGCCCCGCCCGCGCCCAGCGCCGGGCCCCGCCCCCTCGCTTCGCCCCACCCCTTCCCGCTCTGCGCCTGCGCCAGGGGGCGGGGCGTGCCGTGACGTCAGGGCGGGGGCGGGAGAGGGGGGGCGGAGGTGTTATTGCGGGTGGGAGCGGTGACAGTGGGGCGGTAGTGGGGAGATGTGGTGGGGGTGTGAGGTGGCTGTAGGGACAGGGGCTGTGGGGACATGAGGTGCCATGGGGCTGGGGTGGCACTGGGGAGGTGGCGGGGGAGAGGGGCTGTGGGGACAGAGGGTGACAGTGGGGCCGGGGTGGCACTGAGGGCCAAGGGGATGATGATGTAGCGGGGACAGGGGGTGGCTGTGGGGATGGGAAGATGTGTGGGGACAGGCAGTGACACTGGGGACAGGGGGATAGTGTGGAGACACGAGATGACTGGGGACGGGCCCGTGAGGTGGCACTGGGGACGGGCCCGTGAGGTGGCACTGGGGACAGCAGGTGGTGGTGGGGACAGGGACTGAGGTGGCAGTGGGTGAAAATGGGGACAGGGCATGGCAGCTGGGGTGGGGTGATGGGTAGTGGCACGGCAGGTGATGTGAGGTGGCAGTGGTAGTGGGAACAGGGTGGCAGTAGGACCGAGAGTGGTGGTGCAAAGGGGACAGGAGGTGGCACTGGGGGCAGGAGGTGTGCGAGTGGAGTCTGGCCTGCTCTGGTCGTCTCCACCGGCAACCACACCCAGCTGGCTTGGGGGCGGGAGGAGAAGAGAGAAGGACCTGTCCCTATCCCTGTCCCCATCCCCAGGGATTTGACATCATTTGGGAGAGAAATGACGTCACCCCCCAGTGCCAGGGTGTCAGCCGGCCAGCATCACCTCCTTGGGACGACCTCTCCTTCTCCCAAGGATATATTTTCCCTCTCCCTGCTTTGAAGATGAACCGAGCGGGCGGAAGGAGAGGGACCAGTGGGGGCTCTGTGTCCCAGCCCAATGGGGACGGCGTGACGCCCGGTGTGACGATGGCCTGCGCCCTGCCTGTCTGCCCCTGCGTCACCAGTGGCAGTGACCTACTGAGCGCAGGACCTCGGGTACATCGGTGATTCATCTCAGCCTTATCAGAGCTCCTCGCAAGGTCTAAGGCGCTCGGGCTCGTCTGGAGGGTGTCTGCAAGGAAAGTCTCATCTCCCTCCTCCTGCTTCCTTGCGAAGCCCAGCAAGGCCAGATCCGGTGGTGGGCAAGCCCAGGAGGGGAGGCAGGGCTGTAATTAGCTGCGAGGCTGTAATGAGAAACCTGTGAATTCGGTTCGTCTGTGGGGTTTCAGCCCTCAGCCTCATACGCCGGGCTGTGTCCTGGCAGCAGCCGCAACCCAGGGAAATGGGGTGGCCTTGGCCAGGATGTGGCGGTGGGAAGCTCCTCATGCAGCAGGGAGCGATGCTACTTTCTTGTCTCATCTTGATCCAGGGTCTGCTCAGGGCTGAGACACGAGGGTCCCCGGGCACCGTGGGAGCATGAACTTAATCCCAGCTGTGACCCCGTCCCCCTCACCAGCAGAAGAAGGCAGCAGTGTGAGTGCGGGGTGCTCTAACGAGCTGTCGTGGGAGGACTTGCAGCATCTTTGGAGACGACGCTGGCCCTGACCTCGGGATGCCTGAGCGATGAGACAGTTTGCTGGGTGTTTTCACTGAGTGAAGCCTTATTCCCACTGTGGGAATCCCCACTTCGCGTTGGGAGGGATTTGCCTGAACATGCTGGAGCTGCCTTTAGCTGGGAGTCCTGGTGTCAACGAAGAGACTGCAGGGGGGACCTATTGCCAGCAGCTGACAGGATGAATTTGGGAAGCAAATGCACTTGGAGATCAGGTTCTGCTGTTCCTCCCACACCGGCCAGCCCTTGGCACCCCAGGGCAAAGCCTAGGGCCATGGCTGGTGGAGAGGAGCAGTGCTGGTTGTGCACATAGCCTTTGTCCTTGGCATGTGTAGAGTCATAGAATGGTTTGGGTTGGAAGCGACCTTAAAGATCATCTCATTCCAAACCCCCCACCATGGGCAGGGACACCTTCCACTAGACCAGGACGCTCAAAGTCCCATCCAGCCTGGCCTTGAACACCTCCAGGGATGGGGCATCCACAGCTTCTCTGGGCAACCTGTTCCAGTGTCTCACCATCCTCAGAATAAAGAATTCCTTCCTAATATCTAATCTAAATCCACACTCTTTCAGTTTAAAACTATTACCCCTCTTCCTATAATTGCACTCCCTGACGGAGAATCCCTCACCATCTTTCCTTTAAGTGCTGGAATGTTCTATAAGGTTTCCCTGGAGCCTTCTCCAGGCTGAACAATCCCAACTCTCTCAGCCTGTCCTCATAGGAGAGGTGTTCCAGCCCCTCTGATCATCTTCGTGGTCCTCCTCTGGATCTGGTCCAACAAGTCCATGTCTCTCCTGTGCTGAGGGCTCCAGAACTGGACACAGTACTCCAGGTGGGGTCTCACCAGCACAGAGTAGAGGGGCAGAGTCACCTCTCTCAATCTGCTTCTTTTGATGCACCCCAGGAGGCAGTTGGCTTTCTGGGCTGCAAGCACACGTTGCTGGCTCCTGTCCAGCTTTTCATCCACCAACACCCCCAAGTCCTCCTCAGGGGTGCTCTCAATGCTCTCATCGCAGTGGGCTGTGATAACGTGAAGGCAGGTGACAGGACACAGTTAGCTGTGGTAACGCACAGAGGCAGCGATGTGCCGCATCTGGTCGCATTTCCCCCTCTTACCCATTTTCTAGGAGGAAAGAGTTTGGCCCTTTATTAATAAATCATTATTCCTGAGCTGGTCAGTGGAGCCAGTGCAGAGCTGCTGGGACATACACTGGCTGCGGTGCCTCGCTGGGATTTGCCTGAGGGGCTGGAGAGGGAAAAAGAGTCCAGCCCAAATTTGCCAGTGGGGTTTGGACAGAGGATGCTGTCAGCTGGTTAGAGTGTGAGCACAGGCTTTCCACCGATCCAGACCAGCCCCATAGCATGGCCCCGCTCACTGCCACCACAGTCCAAGGATGCACAGGGCAGGGTGTCCCCGCAGGCTGCTCCTCTGGGAGGTCTGCAGGGACTGGGGAGTCGGGCGCTGTGCTGGGGCATGTGGTCTGCATGTGGGAGAGTAGGACTTCAGCTCCATCTGAACGACCAGATCAGGGACCAGAGGTAGCTGAGGACTGGCATGCTTAGTACATGGCTCTTTAAATGCCATCTCCTCCTCCAGCTGTCCTGAGCTGCTGGGACCTGAGATGAGAGTCCATCCACCCTGAGGAGTTAACCCAGATGTGAAGGAGTTTGAGGTGCTGGGGCAAACCATGCTGTGATATTTCACCAGTGGAAATTCCCTGGAAAGCAGGAAAACCCCCAAATTAGCCCTGCAGCCAGGAATCTTCTGCCTCTGTACATCAGCTCCCTGCCAGGCAGGGTGGCCAGGATGGCGGGGTGGCTGTTGGGACTCCCAGTGCTGGCACAGGGCTCCCAGTCACAGCCGTATCCCCAGGCTCTGCTTGATGATTATAGCAAATGGCTCCCTGTCACGTACCATCCTCCTTGCCTCTCTTCCCCTTTGGGAAACGCTGCTTCCTCCGTGGAGACGTGGCCAAGAAAGTCCTGTTGGCAAAAGGGGGAGGATCAGCTGAGCCATATTCTGCCTGCCGGCTGGTGGTGTGAGGCTTGCGGGACAGGGGCACCCAAAACCAGCTCATCTGGGGGTGCGGGGACAGGTCTCTGAGCTCTGATTCACCACCCTGACTGCGGTGGAAACCATGCCATTCACTTTCTCCCTGCTCTGTGCACTCCTGCTAATAACATCCCACTTTATGTATGAGAAGATCCAGTTTTTCCTACTGGATGAGTGAAGGCAGCTGCGAATCCAGCATGGCTGCATGCCCGGACCTTATGGCAGAGAGATGAGGTGATAAGGGAGGGTGGGTCTGTCTCATTGGGAAGGTGAAAGATGGCTCCTTTCTCCTCTTGTTCTTCTCCAGGATGTTTTTGCTTTGTGATAATCACCTATCCTCAGTCATAGGAGGGCTCACAGGCCAGCTGGTGGACCTCAACCACCTCCTTCCACCATTGCAAAGCTGCTTCTGTGCTGCACAAGCATAGCCCCAGCTAGCAAAATGTATGAAGCAGATGGAGCAGAGGCTGCCTGTTGCTGGGCAAGGGATCTCCTGCTCCTCTTAGGATGCACATGGTGTTCCTCTGCACTGATCCAGCCTGCAGAGATACAACAAAGTCTTTAGTCTGATTTTGGGGAGGAAGCAGGGGGAGTTAAGGCACGTGTGTGTGTGTGCTATAGGAGCATCTCATCTTTGGGAAACTTTTCTCATGGCATGTGAACCAAGCTAGTTGCAAAACTCTCCTCCTAGTCCAATCTTGAGTTCAGGTGGTGCTGGACCACGAATGCCATAGCAGATCTGTTGTCATCCCAAGACAAATAGGGTGACAAGCCCAGGATGTGTGTCTCTGTGAAGTGAGCGGAGGCTGGACTAGTGGCAGCAGCCAGGTAGCCTCCCTGACTTACCACCTCCTGCATCCTGCCAGGATCCAGCTCCTCTGAGGATGGATCACGACTGGGCAGTGGGACAGATACAAACTCTTTTCTGGTGGCATTTCAGCCTTGCTTGCAGGTGGTGTGAGACTTTTGGCTTCCCTGTGGTGAGTTAGTCCTACATCCACACATGCAGCCCAAGGAAAGTCATGGTCCACTCCATGGGCCTGGTGGACCCAGTGTGGTCCCAATAGAGAAGTCAGCTGGGTGAATCCAGTGAGTACCTGCTCTTTTTGTGCTCTCAAGCCCTCTGAAAGCAAAGGCTGATACACAACTTGTTGCTTCCCAGGGATCTCATTGGAGCAGAAAATCCAATGTTTGTCTGGTAGGCAGGGGAACACCTACCTCAGTAGGACTTGGGTGTAATTTTCTCTTTTGGGATGAAAACTAATGAGGTGGCTGTGGGGAGAGGCACCCCCTGATCACCAGCACAGAGGAGGTGATGGGAGGTGTAGATCCATAGTGTTATCATTGCCGGTGACATGTTGCCCCCTGAAGCTCTCCCTGGCTGCAGCAGGGATTTCACAGGGCTCATCAAGGACTGATCCTTGGCTGAGGTCTCAGTGAAATGAGACAGAAGGTGTTAGTGGGTCTCACAGATGAACTCTTGTTTGATGTTCCGTTATTGTCACTGAGATTCACCCTCTGGCTTCTTCCCTTGGGCTTTTTCCTGAGCTGTGTTACTGGGTAAGGTCACACTGCTGAAATCTTAGCTCTCAGCCCACCCATCAGTGGCGGAAGGTGTGGTGTGGGCTCAAGTCTGCTGGTAGAAATGGGCTTTGGTCATCTTAGCACGCGTCAGCATTAGAGAGGACATAAAAACAGCTTACCTTTATCTTACATCCCTTTATTTTGTTTCTACCCAGTCAAGGGGCATTTCAGCCTTGCTGACCTGGCCAAACTAATCATACAGGTATTGAGGATGGGAGACCTGGTGGGCAGAGGAAGAGATGGGCTCTTGCACACCATCCACTTCTCTGGTCCCAGCACTCACGGCATATTGCTGTCAGGTCCTGGACACCTTCTTGGTCAAAGTGTCCTCCTCCAGCTCCTTTGCTGGAAACAAACCTCCCTCACTCTGCCCCCTTTTTCCTTCTTCATCCACCATAACCATTTGATCTCTCCACCCCTTGCCTAGCCTTCTCCCTCCTTTCACTCGATGCCTATGGGTTGGCCTTGCTCGCTGATCCAAGAGGGAATGTGGCCAGCAAAGGACACTTGTTGGTAAACATCAGATGTGCAGAGTGTGCTCATCCTGTCTCTGTCTCCAAAGTGGGATTCAGGGAACCTCCCTCCCTCTGTCCTTGCTGAGGTGGTGTTGTTCAGCCGGTAGCACAGGCGTTGCTCTACGCTTGGAGTACAGGATTGCTTTCTCAGACCTCTTCTCCACGCCTTCCATGGCGTCAGCAGGACTTTGATTTTGTCCCTTGCCAGACTGATGTGGGGTGGAGCAGGGCAGACTCTTCCTCTTCCTTGTATCAGGGCACAATTACCCGGGAGCTTTGACTCATGAATGACTTTGTGAGTCAAGGAACAACGCCGTTTGTGCAGGGCTTGCCCAAGGGTGACCCACTGCCTCGTTACCCACCTCCTCAGTCCTTGCACCCACCCAGGGCAATCTTGCTCTGAGCATCACGTCCAGCTTAACGAGCGGAACAGGTATTGCTCCTGGGTGGCAACCCAAACCCTGCGGCTCTTCCACTCTGTCAACGTGCTGTGGGGCTCAGCTGCAGTGCAGGATCCTGCTTGTTCAAATAGGAGAGGGGAATTTGGGTAATCACCATTTCCATGCAAGCTGGGAAGTAAATGGGGTCGGGTCCCGTTTTCAGGTGCTTGGAGGTGACATGGCACAGCCAGTGTCTGCATGGGTCCATCCTCATCCTCCTCCTCTGCCCCAGACCATGCCAAAAACATGCCAGGGAAAAATAAACAACCTGGACATTTCTCAGCAGTGCTGAAAGCTTAAGCCAGGTGAGTTGTGGCTGTAGGGCTTGGAGATACAGGCAGTGACTGACCCTGGCGGGAGTGCCCAGTCCCTCGCATTTTGGGATGTCCATCACAACCCGGAGCTGGTCAGGATGGGGAACCGATTGCCACAGGTGTTTTCCTGCCACTGAGATTACGAAAACTTTTCAAGTGCCTTCTTCTGCTGCAGGGACCACTTGCTGGTGCATGCAGGCAGTTTCCTGAGCAGCGAGGAAGGGTTTGCAAATTCCTGTCAGGCAGCCACATCCTCCCTTACCCCATTAACACCACTAGGCTCTGCCTGCACCCTCCCCTCCTGACCCAGGAAAAAGATCCTCAGCCAGTCTGACCATCCTTGTCTACAGGGCTGGGTGTCCAGGGCAGCTCTACCCTCTTGGTGATGTAAGGATTTATGGTTGGACTAGATGATCTTCAAGGTCCCTTCCAAACTAGACAATTCTATGATTCTATGATTCTGTCTACAGACCATGGAGGGATGAGGATAGGGAAGGATAGGAGGGAGGGATGTCTTTGGAAAGAAAAAAAAAAAAAAAGAATCTATAAATAGTAAATGAGAAAGTTCCCTAAATGGAGGTTGAACCGGTTTGTCTGAGACAGTGTGTGCATGGGCTGCATGGTGACTAATACACGGGAAATGTGATGCCCTGCTGCATCGATGCTGCTTGGGCCACCACAGCCTCGTCCCATGGCTGAGGACCTGCCCCTGTTGGGGATGGGGCATTTACCAACAGGACCAGCCTGAGAACTGCCACACTTATTGCCTACAGGGACCAAACCAGAGCTGAGAGATGAAGGAGGGGAACCAAATTCCCCCTTATCCCTTAGGAGTGCACAAAGCACATCATCCCACCCTTAGAAGATACAGGCAGAGAATGAAACCGGCTGGGTCTTTGGTTGCAACCTCCACTCATTTAACAGAATCCACCAAAACAGAACAACACAGGCAAGGGACACACATGCAAGGTGGGATGAGAGCCCCTCCTGGCTCACAGCCACATTCTGTCTCTGCTAGTATCAGTCCGCTGGCTGGGACCAAGGGGAGCTGCTCGGGAGGAATGCAAGGCGAGGGCCAAGCCAGGGTAATGCTTTCCACATTATATTCTCTCAGTTTCCGGCAATTTGCTGCTTCGGGACTTCCTGAGCCAGAGGTTGTATCTGTATCTTTCTGTTTAGCAGCACTTGATGGGCTTGTGGGGGGGGTGGGGGTGATCACAAGTGCAGCGTTTCCTTGGGAAAAAGAGTTCAAAAGTAAGAGTGAGCACCGGAGTAGGCAGTTGTGTGCAGCTGTGGTTCAGCCCCAGGGTTGCTTTAAATATGCTTTCAATATAATAAATGCCATGCATACAGCGATGCAAAATCCCCCTCCCCCTCTCTGCCGGGTGTGACATGGAGGACTGAGCAGGATTCAGCTCTGGGGCCAGTGGGTTTCCACATGAGGCTGCAATACAAAACATCTGGAGAACATCAGCCATAAAGAGACAGGAATGCTCCAGACTAGGAATGGGTCCAAACTGCCCTTCGCAGACCCAGACAGTCACATACACGTACACACACACACACACACACACACTGTCTTACCCTGAAGCTCTGACAGGGCTTCAGCTGGGATTTTGCAATAGGTGCATCCCATCCAGGAGTGTTTGGGTTTGCAGATGGGATCCATCTCAGGCATGTTTTTGGGGCACTCTCGGTTGCGACTCTATGTGGGTCCTGGAGTTCTCGTCTCCTGTGATCTGCCGCCTGCTGTCTCACTGGTAGCTCCCTGAGACTCAGCAGTTTTGGGGATTTACACCCCTCCAACCAGCTTTGTTGGAAAGAGAGGGTGATTCCCACCTTAACAGGAGCAGCTGCTTTCCTCTAACATGTTAATTTCACTGTAAGTTGGAATGATGGGCAAAAATTCATCACCACCCTGGGGGTTTTGAGGGCGATTTGCTTTTTGGATTATTATTATTTTTTTTGTGGAAAAAGGGATCTTGCAATCAAAGCAGGAGGCAAAGAGCTGAGAACTCAGAGCATCTCTATTAAATAGTGTTCCTTCCTCAGATTCTTGCAGTGATGCTTCAGTTTGGGACAACACTTGATCAGCTAGGATTGATTGAAAATTAAGCTGGGAAAAGCCTTGCAGCGGCATCTGCAGGGAGAGGCACTCCTGAGTGAAGCCAGGGATGACTTTGCATGGAAGAGGAATTGGAGGAGATCCACTTGTGTGTGGAGGTGATGGGATGCTACTTGGCTCATGGCATCGGAAATAAGTCAGGACACAGGCGGGCAGGGGTGTGGGATGTCTGCTGTCCCATGGCAGGTCAACAGGAGATGGGGATGGCAGCATTTGGGAGGAATCAGAGGGGAGCTCATATGATGGACAGTGTCAAAGGCCTCTGGGTGTGGAGGGCCACCTCTGCCACATCCCGCAGATGCGATGAGCAGAGCTCTTCTGATTGCTTAACATTTTTGGAGCTGAGGATACTGAATTTGGGACCCAGCATGCTTTTTGGTGACCCTCCTGCCCCATATGAAGAGCGGGTCCTGCATGGAGTGAGCTTTAGGTGGCAAATGTGTGTGCAGAGCAAATTAGCATTTCTATCCTGAACTGAATTGAGAAGAAAAAAAAAGAAAAAAAAAAGAGGAAAATAAATCCTCTGGAGCCTCTGCAAGAAATGTCAACTCCAGCCCCATTCTCATGGCTACCACTGACCCCAAGCCAGAGGGGGCAATTAACTTGCCTCTTCCCTGTCTGCGGAAAGCTGGTGAAGTGGCCATCAAATACCCGTTCCTGTTGTGCACTGATGAGAGGTAGATGCTGCTCCTCTGAAGTTGCCTTTAGGTTGGGAGCGAGGAAAGTCCCCACCCTTTGTACCAAATGCAGATTTGCCTCCTGCAAGTACGGGCAGAGCTGTGACTCCTGATAGCATCGCACGCCAGGAAACACAGGGAGCTGGCACAGCCTTCCCGTGGAGCCGGCCCAGCCTGGTCAGGGAGTGAGGAGAAGGAAGCATCATCATCAGAAGCCACCCAAAATGGCTCTTCTCTAATCCTTCCTCCAACACTTGCCGCTCTAAGGGGTTTTTCTGGGAACTTGTGGAACTTGGTCTTTCTCAGAACTCTTTGCCTGGTGGTTATGGGAAATTTTACCCCCGTTTATAGGAAAACACAGTTCCTGCCCTGAGGACCTCCTGGTGTGCAAGGAGGGAGATGAGGACTTGCTGGGTCAGTGAATCCTGTTCACAGGTCGTTTCTAACTGGTTTTTCTCCTGCTGAACCTCATTGTTGGACATAGACACCTAAGCAGCCGGCAAACACGACATTACACTGGCAGCAGCATGATGAGATGGTCACTCTGACCACCTGAGCTGAGCTTCTGGGTCTGCCTTTATGCCCCGAGGGGAGTTTGGAGGTCACCAAAGCAGGGTGACAAGGGACTTCCTGTGCCACCTGTGGACAACAGGTATGATACTCCTGCAAAGCCTCCCTGGCACTGGCCAGCCATGGAGAACGGATGATTTTTGGGGAGGTTGGCATCAGTATCACCTAAGGACTTGGAAATTTTGGGGATTGAGTGTGGGATGCCAGTGGGAAGCAGCAGAGCAGGGTTTGCAACGTGAGCCCAGGGAGAGAAGCACAGACGTCTCATTACCCCATGCTGTGGGAAGATCCCAAGCGATCTCCCCCGAGCCACCCCAGCCCTGTAAGGGGAGAAGGTTAACTCCTTGCTGGGGATTAAAGCTGCTCATGCAGCAGTAAATCAGCATGCAATGACCCAGGTAGAAAGTAGAAATGGTGGTAGGTGAGGAGGGAGAGGTGAGATCCTCTGCTGGAGCCATAGTTAAGGCAGTTGCGCAAGGGGGGAGTGGATGGGGAGGTCAGCATCCTCCGCTCTGCACTGTCTGGGCCAAGAAAGCAAGAAAAAATACAAGATCCTGGCTGCACCCTGAAATCCTCCAATGCTCGCAGAGAAACAACCTCTGGGAGCTCTCTGGCTAAGCTGCATCCCTGTGCCTCAGTTTCCCCAGGTGTAAAATGTGGATGAAGACCCTTGAGGGGAATTTCCTTGCTCCTGAGTGGGCTTGGGGCTTCACCAATAGAGTGATACGGTGTGGATGCTTAACACGTTTTTCTCCACCCTGCTATGAAATCGTCCTGCAAACACCTCTCCAGCAGAAGAAATCCCAGCCCAGAAGCACCTTTGCAAAGTGGAAGTCATGCCAGGAAAGGGCTTCATTTCTCCTCCCACTTTGACACTGCAGGTGGCAGGTCTTGTAGGGCAGGTATGGCACCAGGACTCTCCCTATAAACCCTGTCTGCATTTACCCTCCAGATAAATAGAGAGACTGGAAGAACCAGGGCTCAGCAATTGGAGCAATTTCTGGGCGTAGGAAAACCCAGCATGCCATGTGTCCACCCGTGTGATGTCCCTGCTTGTCACCAGGCTAATTGGGGAGAAAAGGCTTCACCAGATCTCCTCTTCCTGAGCAGTGCTGGGAGCAGCCCAGATAAGCTGTACCTGTGTGATGCTTGGGTCTGCCCCAGCGATGTTTATTTCTGAGCCTCACAACATCCTGGAAATGAACTAATCCTCTTTTGATAGTTGGGCAAACTGAAGCACAGCCCACTGGGGTGATCTGTTCTCCTTAGAGACATCCGGCTTTGTAATGTTGTCTTTCTCAGGTCACTGAGTGATGGTTTTTCACATTATCCTTGGGAATAGAGGGAATAGAGGATCAGCAGGTCCCATGGGAAATGTGTGGGGAACCATCACATGGAGAACAGAAAGCAAGAGGCCCTGGAAACCCAATTGCAGCTCCCCAAAAATTGGAGAATACAATGTGAGAACTTTGGCTTGAACTGGAGAACAATATTATCTCTGCAGATCTGGACTAGGAGACCTGCAACTCAATGCAAAGTTGTCCCAAGGCCTTGGGAGAGGCCCATCTCGCTGGGTTGACCCAGAAAATTTGGGACGTGTCCTCAGATGTTTGAGGCCAGCGTTGAGCAGTCGCATTGGGTAACCTTGCTCAGCACTTGGCCAACGTCCATCTTGAATGTGGGTGCTGCAGCAGAGCCACCCTCCTTATGGGGCTCCAGAAGGTGCTCGTCACTGGCTGTCCCACCAGCCACAGAGAGAGCAGGAGAGCTTATAGTGCCCTTCCAGCCAAAGGCTTTGCCAAGGGATAGCAGGAGTTTTTAAGCTGAACATCTCTGGCATTATTTATGATTGATGGAGAGGACTGGTTTGACGGAAGAGGCACCTGCCTCCATTCACGTAGCCAATGCTGCATCTTATGCATGGGCGAGGATCACTTGACCTGGGCAATGCTTCATAAGCCTCTTGGCTGGATGCCTTTCTCATAAAACTGGAATGTATCACATGGCCAGCTGGCAAGGAGCTTTGACTCAGCTGGATTTGGCTCCGCGTCTGAAGCTTCAGACTGTCCCTTGTGAAAATCTACTCTTCTCATTGGAAGGAATTTTCTGGATGAACCTGAGGTCTTTCTATACCTTTTTGTGTCCTTGTTGGGGCGGAGAAATCTGAGACACCATGTGAAAATCCCCACTGGAGTTAAATGAGGTCCAGGTGCTTGGTTAGACAGTCTGTATGAGGGTGGGAGGGGCCATTGAGCTGAGGTCCACCTCCGAAGGCAGCACAGGGTGGGAGGTCAGCAGCGCTGATCCATACTGCTTATGCTACCACCTGCCCTTTTTTTTGGAGGAGGACAATCTTTTCCCCGGTACCAGCAGCTCCCTCTGTCCTCCTGTGCCTGTGCCGGGCTGGAGGCCATGGGTATCGCCGTGAGGAGGGAGGAGGGGAGCAGGGAGTTGGGATTTGGGGGATCTATTTCCATCCCTGCCCTTGGCACAGCGTGGAGCCCTGGACATCCCCAGGTTTTATGCAACCACTTGATATCAAAACACTGACATCAGAGGCTTTTATTAACAGCAGGAAAGTGTTTCAGGGATGCTGGGGGCGGATGCTGTGCTGCCAGGTCCTCCTCTCCAGGGCTGGGATATGACCTGAGAAGGGTGAGGTATCACTGTGCCCCTCCAGCCCCTGAAAGCACCCAATGGCTGGTGCAGAACACCAAAGCAATGTGTCCTCCATGTGTGGGGTGCCCTTGGGTACTCGAGGAGCTTTATTCCTTGTTTTTATTTATTTTTTCCCAGCCTCCTGAGGTTTGTCTCAGGAGTTTTCAGAGCCAATGGTGGGTCTTTGTATTTCATGGCTAATACCATATTCAGGATGGAGAAAGGGGCCAACAGCACTTGCCTGAAGTTCAGAAAAGTCAAATGCCACATCCTGGGACAGGTTTGATGCCTGCAGAGCAGGATCTTGGACCACTGCAGGACCACATCTGGAGACCATGTTCCGTTTCGGGCTCTACAGCCCAAGAGAGATCTTGGTGTACTGTGGCTAGTCCAGCAGATCCAGCAGGCTGGCCAGGACACGCTCAGGGTAGCCGGGTCTGTCTTCTTGGTGGGAGGGAAGGGGAAACCACAGTTGTGCCCCAGCTGGGTGAAGAGGTCATCATCACTGCTAATATTCACTTTAAGGCAGACATGGACAAATTTTATCTATTTGCATACTGAGATCTGTTTGCATATTGAGATAATTAATTCTTCCCAATGTCTTAGCTATCCTGGTTGCTTTGCTCAAACCTGCCAGGAACTGACCATTTTCTTCTCTGCGGAAAGCAAAACACTTGCAACACTGGACAGAATTCAGCCCCAGGGGAGAGGAGAGGTTGGTTCCCAGTAAATCGTTTGGGATGACCTGCTCCATGGCCATGGCAGGGTGGTGCTCACCCATGAATAAGGTGCACACAGCCTCAAGCTCGATCACACTGATAACTATGATCTTATTTTGAAACAGCTGATGATGTTTTATTCCCCAACGAGTCTTTGTTCAAAGGTAATATAGCTCATCTCATTCTGCGACTCAGCTTGGTTTTTATGCTTCCTTGTGAGGAGGAATATTTCTTCAAGCTGTGGCTCAGACAGGACATTTTTGGCACAGTTGGTCTTTTACTTTGGTATTTATCATTCCCAGGCATTTGTTTGCCTTGAAACTCCCCTGCAAAGCTGGGGTTGAGGTGCCAGGCTGCCTCCATCTCCTTGGCTCATCAAGCTCCTCGCTTTCTGGTGGAAATCACAGTCCCATGGAGAGCCCAGCGGGTAGTTTCTCTGGTCAAATCATCTGATGGTGGATGCAAGAAAACTGTGGAGGTGGCAGGGACTCTTTAATGACAGGACTCTGATCATCCTGTGATCACAAAAAATTGGGCAGTTGGGGGAGGGGGGGAGCACAGTAGCATCTGGAAATGCACCAAGTACCTCAGCAAAACACGCGCCTACCCGTGTCCCAAGGGCACCAATGAGCACATGTGGGCTGATACCCTGTGAAATATCAGTTACCAGTCTTTGAAGGATTTGCCTTAGCTTGGGGTGTGAAGTGGAGCTGAGGGCTGGGGATTTTCAGCTTGTGATTTGGACTTGAGTCATGTGGGATAGGTGCTTCGGTGGCAGTGGTGCTGGTGGGATCCCTGTACAGCCAGTTTCCAAATCTGTATCTCGGTGATTTCCAGTGTGTGGCGGGTGGCCTAGGACATTGCCATCCTCTAGTGGTTATATCCAGAAGCACAGCAGTGCTGGTTGGAGCAAGGATGTCTCCAGAACTGCAAGTGCCATGCAGGGCGTGTGGGCTCTTTTCTGGATAAGTGGGAATGTGGGATTGGGAGGACTTTCCCCTTCCTCCATCAACAGTGAAGGTCAGGGGGCCTGAAAAAGGCTCTGTAGCCCTTTCTACCACTACCATTAGGCTTTGGAAAACTGTTTAAAATTCTGCTTTTCTGGAAATGCTTTGTTCAGGGACTGATGCTTTTCCCCAGTCCATGTCAATAGCATAAAAGGAACCGTTGCATTGTCTGCTAAGGGAGAAGACAACAGAGCTGCCCTGATGAGCTTTTCAATATATTTACCCCACCATCATCTGCACAGTCTCTGGAGAGAGACAGCCAAACCCAGGCTTTCCTGCAGGCTGGTCCTTGGCAGGGTCCTTATGTCCAGACTGGTGTCTCCAAGCTCCTCAATGGGCTACATGTCTTGGGTCTGGTTCTCCAAGGAGAGGTGGATTTGGGGGCCAGTTACTAACTTTATTCATCCGGGTAAATTCCTGTGGACTCTCTGGAATGAGGAGCTGTGTTAGATATGAATGTGAGATCCCTGTCTTCTGGAAAGCCAGGGTTTTATCAGGTCTCTCAGATCCATCGGAGTGCTGAGTCTTTCCCCCTTCGCATGCCTTGTGCCAGGCTGGAGGCACTGCTTTGTCGTGGAGGGAACAAGCCGTGGGAAGCATCTCTGGAGGGTCGTATCTGGGGTGAGTGGAGCCAGTTGTTGTTGGGGTTCAGTAGTTGGAACCATGTTCTGCAGAGGAGACTGGGCAACTCAGTGCAGCAATGGGAGGGAGACTGGCAGGAACAAGTGGACAGAAGAGAGATTTCCACAGATGGGAGCTTTAAAGGAAATTTTTTTTTTTTTTTTAAAGGACCAACATGGGGCTAGGCCCTGAGCCAATTCTCATCAAACCCTGGTGGGGACACGAGCGTCACAGGGTCTGCAACGTGGCTGGCACAGGATATTTGCTTTGAATCTTGACAGCTCCGTTTCCCCTGCCTTCCTTCCTCTCCCACACACTGTCCCTTCTCACAGCAGGATTTCCTGCAACGATGGACACACCTGTCCCAGCTACAACAGATCTCCCCTCTGCTCAGGCACCGATGGAGAGGGATTCGGGAGCCAGGGGCAGAAGGGACAGGGGATTGACCATGCCTCCCTGCATGGGCATGATCACGCCCAGAGCTGTCGTTCCATCTTCTGGCTCCTTGGTGGGAGATGCATGTTGCTGGATATACTTCAAATGTACCTTTTGAGATGCTGACCCTACTTCTCTGTCAATCCCCTGTCCAAGAGTACACAGGTTTGAAATCTCACCTTATTATTGAATTTTGGTGCAAAATTAAAATATAGCTTGAAAATGTAGTAGAAATCTTACCTCTTGCCACTATAAACTGTTTGCACAAAGTGTTCTTGGTCTGTGAAAGGATAACTTAGAAACCAAAGCAATAAAAGCAATTATTACAAAAATCATAATTGAAATTAATTAAGAACAATACACCAGGGATACAGACGACATTGGTTCTTGACTGGGATCTCTGGTGCTTCTTTGCGCGCTGACTTGTCTGAGTGTTCACAAGAACGCTGTGTGAATACATCTTCATGCAAAAAAAATGTCTAGTCCATTCAGCTGCACAGAGAAAGCTGAAAAGATAGAACCCAGTGGTTCTAAAGCAAGAAGATGGACCAAAAAAATCCCAATGAGATACTTGTAACAATCCAAGAATTCCTGAGTCAATGTCCCTGAGGTCTGAATGTGTTGGTCTGTCCATCCTGCTGATCCCAAATGGGATGTAAATATTCTTCTCCAAAGCAGATTTTCAGATTGTTCACAGCTTTTGCTGTATCTGCAATTCTGACATTTTGTGGTTAGGATGGAAATCTGCTACCCTCCAGCTGTCTGTCGCTGGATTACAGTCTTAAGCTGCCTTTCTCACCAGAGCACCAGCTCTAGTTTGAGCAAGCCCAGAGATCTGCAAGGATGTTTCCACATGTTTCTGATGTCTGAACTGGCTGGAAAACCCAGATCAGTCTGTGCAATTTGAAACTGCATCCTGGTGAGTCTTTTGGTGGTCTTAACACGTACTGGGGGCTTGTGAGTCACGAGCCTGCTTTTCGCTGGGCAAAGAGGACTGCTTTGTGCCGTTGGAGAAAGCTACCCATGCAGATCTATGTGCGGTGTTGAATTAATTTGGCAGTACTGTCCCCTTACTAGATCCCAAAGCATCCCTCTTATTTCAGGAAGAGACTTGTCTTCTGCTGAAGATGCCATCTTCCATGGTCCAAGCATTGAAAGGCTGTGTGCGATTTCCCTGTGATTCTGTATGCAGCTCAGAGAAAGCATCATCTCTGGGCGGACTGGTCCTCTGGGAGCTGCTCATGGTGTGGAGAGGGACAAGGGCTCCTGCAGATATCGGTGGAAAACTCTGAAGCAGATTAGTTTGCATCCCCAACATTTCTCCCAACCGATAACAACCGATAACACCAGTACCACAGTCTGCGAGGCAACTGTTAAGGGCAGCCTGAATCACGCTTGATGCCCATGGAGAAGGGGCTGAGAGGACCTCCTCTGACCGTGCTTGTGCTCATAGGGCTTTATCTGGAGGACGTGAATAGTCCCCTGCCATTTGTACCCACTGAGAAATAGGCTTCTCTGCTGTTTTACCACTTTGCTCCATCATTCCACAACTCACTCCCCCTCAGTGCCCCAGGGCAGCTCTGTTTCAGTGGCTGGTAAGGTGCTGTCTGTCTAAGGGAGAGCTGATATCTATCATTAGCATGCTCCTTGTTTCCTATTATTATAAAACTTTGCCTTTAGTTATTGATAACTCTGCCAGACTCTACTTTTTCTCTCCAGTCTGGCTGGCTGCCTCCAGGCTGAAATGTTTTTGGAAAGTTTCAGTTAAAATAGTTCAGCATTTTGCAAGAATGAGATTAGGAGTAAAAAAATGTTTTGACCCTGTTGGGTGGGGAGAGAAGCTTCCAGCTGTTTTCTGCAGCCGGTTTGCTCCTCATGCATTGAAGGGGGCCCTGAAAGTTGGAGAGGGGGAAGGTCCTTGCATTCGCTGTACCAGCAGTACTTCCCAAGGATGAGGTTCTGTCCTTGAGCAGAGCTGATCCTTGGCTGGCAGCAAACTTGCCTCTGTTAGCCACGTGCCCGTTGCAGCCTCCTCCCGGCATAAGAAGGATGGTCCTTCCTGCAGATCAGGGAAGAGGGAGCAAGGGCTGTATGTAGCTACCCTGGTGCTCTTTACATTTCCTGAAAATTCTTTTTAGTCCCAGAGAAGTTTGTAATATGTACATTTTATGGATTCAGTGCTTCCTCCCTCCCAATCCAGTAGAGGTAACATTGCTCTCTGGGGCAATGCCCTGGGACAACTGGGACATCCCCTGGGGCTGGTAGATTTAGCAGAGAACCTCCAAGAGATGGGGGCTGGGACAGCTGGAGGCAGATCGTATATCCTAGGTGGATATATAGGTGGATATATAGGTCGCATATCCTAGGTGTCCTGATCTATATCCTGTAGTGATAGGATGGGACTGTAATGGTATGCCAGGATGGGTACCAGGCCTGTGACTCTCACTAGAGCATCTGATTCTTCATTTTATCTTCTCTTTTACTCTATGAAAACATTTTGCTTGTCATGTGAGGACTACTCAACTATGTGATTGCACCTCTGGTGCTTATGCAAAGTCTCAATTGCAGTTCCCCATCTTGACTCAGCCTGTACATTCTAAAAGATTAATGAGGCGTGGTCTTCCTTTTCTGGAACTAACCCCAAAATACAAACCCTCAAAATCCAGCCCTCCACTACCTTTGGGGAAATGGGGCAAAGGATCCCCACCAGAGATGTCACCGAGAAAACCTCCATACTCTTTCTTCACCCTAAACTGAGAGGCAGGTGGGGCTCCTAAAGAGTCAGGGACTGCGTTAAACTTGACCTTGACCTTGGCATTGCTTCGCCATAGGACAGCGTCTCGTCCTTACCATACTCTCTCTCACAGGATGGGACTGCATTTGTATGGAGAATTGGAAGAGGAAAAGCTGGACTTGTTCCAGCCTCTTCTCTCTCCGATGTGAGATTTGGGGCTGTCCATTCTAATTCTCTGCCAATGTGTCTAGATGGGGTTTGTGCCTTCCCAGACCTTGGCCAAAGGGAACCAGGATCCTGCTGCTACACTGTTCACAAAACTCTTAATTAAATTTTCTCCACAATTATTTCTGCAGAGGTGAACCTTGCCTTTTCTTTTAGCTGAACAGCTGTTTCTGGTGGCTTTCGTGACACACAGGAGAGGGTGCGGAGAACATTGGAACAGGCTACCCAGAGAGGTGGTAGATGTCCCATCCATGGAAACATTCAAGGTCAGGTTGGAGGGGGCTTTGAGCAACTTGATCTGGTTGAAGATGTCCCTGCTCATTGCAGGGGGGTTGGACTAGATGACCTTTAAAGGTCCATTCCAACCCAAACCATGCCGTGATTCTATGATGCTATGAATTCACCACACTCTTGTCTTTGCAGGGTGCCATGAGTTGCACAGCGACACTGGAGGACAAGGGAAAGGCTGAGATGTGTTGTGGCAATCCCTCCTACTCCTCTGTCACAGCACTTCTTGTGTGGCACTTTTGGGTTGACCCTAAGTGGCTGTCCCTACGCTCTCCATCATGAGGGGCTCGTGCTCTGCTGCAGGGCATGTAGGCAGCTGTGCAAATAACTGAGCTTTGCCTTCAGCTTACACTGTAAAATCAAAGGAAATTTTGGGCTGAGTCAAACAAAATAAATAAACAGAAGAACCCCTTCCACTGAAAACAGAGACTGGAAAAGAAAAAAAAAAGAGGGAAAACCTGATCCTAAACCAAAAGAGTTGTTTTGCTTTTGTTTCTAGCTTTAACTCTGTTTTGATTTAGTATTGTTGGTGTGAATAAGCTGTGGCAGATGTTGACTTTTCTGAACACCCCCCTACTTCTGTGTATTTTTTTTTCCTTTTTTTCATCTGGCTGGAATGATTTGCCAAATTCCTGAGTTCTTCTGGCCACTTGAATCCACAATTTTCAGTGGAAATAGGGTACAGTGACTCACATAGGACACTGGTCCAGGCATAGACTCACAGTGCTAGCTTAGCTCTTGTTCTCCAGATGCTGCTCTGAAAGGGCATGCATGCCCCTTTAGTCCTCTGCCATATCAGCCAGCCCCTTGCAGATGGCGGCTTGAGCTTCATGGCCCAGGGGTCCCCAGTGTGCAGGCACATCCCACCCAGCACCTGCTGGGACTGCCAGGCTTTGCAATTCATGTTTGTGATTCCACCTATTTTGGTACCCCATGAGGGGACACTTATCATAAAGCCTGCAGAGTGCCCCCCCCCCACCTCCTTGATGAAAGAGGGCTTGAGAGAAGGTTGAAATAGCAGGCCATGGTGTTTTACAATGACATTTCTGTGTTGCAGGATAGTAAATACACTTGGGTAGCCTTGCTAATCTATAATAAGGTCTGGAAAAAAAACCATAGTAATTTCAGTTTTGCAGTTGACATGAAGGAAGGAAGGAAGGAAGGAAGGAAGGAAGGAAGGAAGGAAGGAAGGGGATTTGGGAACAAGAGTGATCTTCTGAAGTCTTGGCCATGGCATTTGGCCTAATATTAATTAGGACTGGGTCTTCCTTTGAGAAGAGGAACAAAATCTTTAGAACAGACTTGACTTGACTCAGATTTGGCTGAGATGTGGGTCTCTTTTTTTTTTTGGAAATCAATGATTTCTGGGGTCCTTCAGGTTCTCCTTGTTCTTTCCCTGTCTGTCTTTTGCTGTCTCTTCTCAGAGCACCTTGTGAGAGCTGAGTCATTAAGCTTCATGATATCTAGATGCCAATGCAAAGGTGATTATTGCACCCTGGCTGCTGAAAGGCAGCCCATGTAAGAGGTGACGTCTGACCATGCAGCTGTGCTCCACAGCACTGTGCCATATTTCAGGTGTTGCACAACCCTTGGAAATTGTAGCAGGATCTGAAGGAGGCTGGAGGTAACTGTATTTTGGAAAGGTAAGTGGGGGCTCACAGTATGACATACCCCTCAGCAAAAATGCTGGAGGGTCATTAATAAAAAAGAGGTGACAGGACCTTGGCTTGATTTGCCATGGAAGACAGGAGCTCCATCAGTCCAGCAACTTTGTTTTGCTACTACAAGACGGTTAGGGTCCAGAGCACATCACCTGTAAGGAAAGGCTGAAAGCGTTAAAGGGTATCTGCAAAGACCATTGCCCTCCCCGGGGGCTGTCACTGGGCTGAGCCCAACCCCAGACTGTGCTGAACCCTCTGGATCTTTGAGTAAATTCCAGTCCAGAGATGGATCTCTATCTCTTTCTCTCTTGGCTTCTTCAATACGTCAGTTGGACTAGATTATCACTGTAGGTCCCTTCCAACTGAAAAATTCTATTCTATTCATTTCTGATAGTCAGGTAGAGACATGCTGGCAACTTCTGACATCTGCAGGCAGGTCTGAGCACTTGAACCACATCCAGGTGCCAAATTCCTTGCCTAGAGGCAGCTCTAGCCCTAGCTCAGGAATTTGTGCCTTTCAGCTCTTTCTCTCACACCACCAGCTCTGTTGGCCAGGAGAGGGTAGGTGAAGATGTTTTCTCCTGATGTTTTCTGAGCCAGTAGAAGGGACAGAATAAATGGACACTTTCTGGTCCTCGATGGTTTATCCAGGTTTGTACAAATTATTTGAGTTCTCTCTCGCCAAAGGAAGGGCAATCAGTCTGCTGCCAGCAAGTGCTCACCACGGGACTGATATCCTGGGAGCTTGATACAGTTTTGTATATATTGTATCTATTTCATTATTTTCTTCTTTTTATTTTAATATTAATTCTTCATTAAAGTAGTTTAGTTTATTCTAAACTGCTCTCTCTCTCTTCAAAGTTCTTTTCAACTTTCCCTTATGGTACTTGTTGGCTATCGGTCTCGTGCCCATATTTAGCCTTAGATGGAGTTTACCACCCGCTTTGGGCTGCATTCCCAAGCATCCCGGGCTGGGGTTTGCTTCAGGGCTTAGCAGGAACCCACAGGGATTTAAATAAAGCCCATGCACTCCAACAGGAGCAGGGTAAGCAATTTCCCAGCTCCATGAGCTGTTGTCAGTGGAAACTCAGCAACGTAGACATTGCATGATTTGCTTTCCAGGATCTCTCTTTGAGCAAACCAACAAACGTTTGGGGAAGTGGGAGCAGATAGCGCTTCACCTGCAGAAGAAAATGACCCAGACACATGGCTGAAATTTTTCTTTCATGCAACCGGATCAGAGTATGCCCTCATAGCTCAAGTATATCTGGGCTCTTGTTCTATGCTGATGGGTAAACAGGATGTTGATATAATTAGCTTTCCTGTCATAAACCCTATAGTAGCTGTACAGTGGAAAAATCCCTCTTGGCAGTGTTAGGCCATTTCGTTATGGAAAGATCCAGTGTCTGATTTCAGCCCCCTCATTCTTTCTCCTTCCAAGCTGCAGGTGGGAGGTCCCAGAGGTCTCCTGCTTCACCTCTTTAACACTTTGCTTTCCTCCCCATCTCCCTTTGAACCCATGAGGTGGGGGAAAAGACAATTAGAACTTGGCACAGGGAAAAAAAACAGGCTTGAGATGTGATGGGTGGCTTTGGGCTGTAGTGGGCTTCCTATGGAGAGCATCTCTGCCATGTGATGAGCTGCCTCCAGCCTCTGCTGTTGCTGGAGAGAAGGTGAATGCTTGTGGGACACAGAAGGAGACCTACCTGTCCATTGCCAAGGATTTATATGGGGATGCAAGGTTGATGGGAACAAGCGGCCCTGCAAATACCCCTGATCTGGGAAGGAAACGGTATGTGTGTCCTAAAGAAAAGGCTGAGCATTGAATCCTTCTGCCAGGTAGGTAAAACACCTCAAACTGTTGGTACAATGACTACTGCAAATGCAACAAGAATCATTCAATCTGAAATAAAACAGCAAAACTGAACCAAAAACCATCCTCCCACCTCAATGTTGCATTTTAGGAGGATGCAAAGTGGGATGTTTGCAGAACATCAACTGTTCTCCAACTCCCCTGAGCTGGGAAAGGCAATGTATCCTGCTGAGATACATATCTATACATTCTGTCATTTTTCAGGGGAAGGAAGACAGGTCTGTCCAAATATTCCTGACTGGCTGAAGCCTGGAGGCAGTGGGCAAAGCCCCATGCTGGGAAAGGTTGCAGAGGTGTGGGTATGTGCACACGGTTTCATAGTTGTGTCCTTGGCTTGTGACTAGACGAGGGTGGGGAAGACACAAAACCATGCAGTATGAAAGCTCCTGGGTGGCCCAAAGACTCCCTTTGGGCCAGTAAGAAGTGTCCCAACCCTTGACACGAGACCAAGTGGAAGCTGCTTGGTTTTGAGCTTTACTCACATGTCAAGCACAGCATGGTGGGGAAGGGGCTGATGAGAGCCAAGATCTCACCTGGATGTGGAGTGAGGAGGCTGGGACCTTGGGTGGGCTCTGAGGTTCCCCAGTTTCTGTACAGAGGTTGGGATTCAAAGGATTTACTGCCCTCAGACCTGTTACTTTCATGACTTCTCCCTGTGGGAGCGCCACTTTGTTACAAGCATGATGTTGTGTCTTCCCTGGGTAGGGATGCACTGAACTGGCATAAGCACTTTTCTTCCTGGGCAGTCACATCATCGTGAGGGGAACCACAGCACCAAATTGACACAACTCTCAGCCCACCCACATTGGTAGATTGCTGCTCAAGGCCATGTTCTGCCACTTTCCCCATTGCTGGCATGTAAATGTGCTTTTGGGACAAACTTCAGCCAAGCTCTGTGTCCTCCAGACCATGGTGCATTAATGGTGTGTAAGGTCTTGCTCATCCAGGGTGTAGGGCAGAGGTTGAAGCTAGGGTGAACGACTGATGCAGCTGGTACAGAGGGGCAGTCCTGGACTCAGTTCACCCACAGCATCATGGAAATAGCGTGGGTTGTGCTTTCTGTCCATGGGAGTCCGCCTCAGGCTTGCTTTCGTCTTGCAGCTTGGGCAGAGCCTTGTCTGTGGCTCAGCCCTGCCACAAGTCCTGCCCTTTCTTGAAACACAAGGAGCTGGTTGACCTTGACAACTCAGTGCTCTCTCTCTTTATTTTCCTCGCAGAGACATCCCTCAGGGTTTTCCCAAGCTAGATCAAAACCAGAAAGCCCTTGGATTACAAAACAGAGCCACAGTCACATCTTTTTCCTATGCTATTTTCCACTCTTATAAACTGTCCTCAGCACAGGCAGACCAGCTGGAGCCACTGGCACTTAAAAGGCATCCAGGACCCAGCAGTCACCAGCTGGATCCCAGCCAGCCAGCCAAGAAACTTGAGCTGGGCTCAGAAGATTGGGGGGAAGAAGCAGCAGCCAAATTTTTGGAAGTTCAGGCTGGGTTGATCAGGAGATCTCTGAAGGAGGGTGAGCAGAGAGGCTTTGAAACACTGTGGTGGGTGATCCAGCTGCACATAGTTATGGGGAAACCTGATCTTCCCACTCCTGCATTGCCAGCAGAAGTTTGTGTCCCAGTAGATCTTCCATCCCTCTCAGAGGTGAAAATCTCCTGGGGCACTTCCCTCGCTACAACCATGACCTGAGCTGCTTCAGGTAAAATCTGATGTCTCACCATCATTGTGTGCTTCTGAAAACAAGAGAGTTGTTACTGGGTGCAGTGCACTTTGGGTAGTTATCTCCTGATGGCCAAATTCCATATGTATTTGCTGGCCAAGCATCTTGCAGCATTGCCATATGCAGGTAAATTATGCTAAGGCCCACACCACCGGTGGCAGCAACTGAAGAAGTGGGTGAACCACCTCAGCTCAATATGATACCTATGAAAAAGGTGAGGGAGGTGGAAGGAAACTTGTGACAGTAATGAAGTGCAAAAGTCTGGGCCAAATCAGTAGGTCTCAGAGGGGAGGTGACAGTAATCTGAGATAGGGGCTTTCACACTGGATTTGCAACTTGAGCAAGAAGAGCAGAGGAGTCTATGGAATCTCCTGTCAGCAGGAGACCAAGTCTGGAGTTTGTCTGATACGGAGGCCCCTACTGAAAAGCCAGGACTTTGCTGCTGGCCAAGATGCAGTCATTAGCAGGACCAGGAGCAGTTCATACTGCAAGCTACTCAACATTATGTCATTTACTTCGTTTTTGCTTTGTCTTCTTTCAAATAATGTCCTTTTCTTTCAGCTAGGTCCAAGAGCAGCCAAGAGCTCCCAGCACCTGGGCAGGGCTGAGCCCAGATATCACTGTCATTTGAACCCATTCCTTCTGCTTTCCTAAAGCAAAGGGGCCACACAAGTGTTTGCTGCTTGCAGCTACCCCAAAGCCAGCAGGACGCCATGGCAGGCCATCAGTGGGCTGAAAGGCAGATGGATGGAGCCTTCCTTTCCAATGGCCATAGTCCTCTCTCAGGGTGGGAAATGAGAGACACAATGTGGAGAAAGCGAGAGCTTTCCACAAGCAGGCTGGTGTGGATCACATTATAGGACATTGCAAGCTGTATGGGTACTGATGGGTTACAGGAGTTACCTTGAAGAGCCCTGCAAGCATCGTCTCCAGAACATTCTTATCCCAAGGGGCCATTTTTTTGCTGGGGCCATTGAAGATGAACCCCCTCTCAGCAGTCACCACCTCTCCATAGCTGCCTCTTACCTGAGGGGGATAGAGAAGACTTGTTCCTGGTTCTTGGCCCCTTCAGAGCAAAGACTAGTAAAGCCCTAAATCACTCTGTGATTCTGTTTAGGCTTTGTTAGTTTGGAGGAGCAAGAGGCAGTCCCTAGGAGAAGGTCTGGAGATCCTCATGGAGAAAAGAGGACTCTGGGACAGTTTCCAAATACCTTTTTGGTTTTGCTGATCTCTGGCTGAGGCAAAATAGAGATTTGGGGTTCTGGAGGATGATGGATAGCCATGTCAGCCCCAAGTCCACACCACAAATAAGGCCCTTCAAGTAGAGCCCCTGCAGCTCCACTTGCCCCCTCTTCTTCAGTAGATCCCACATGAGACAGGGCTTACTGTTACAGTCTCATCTGCAGAGCCTGCACTTGCCAAGGGTAACCTTGACTGATGGGTCCTTGGTGCTGGTGTTTCTGTTTGTTTTGGCTCCTGGCAGATGTTCCACAACCCACAATGAGCCATCTTAGCCCAGGGCTTGTAACGGTGGGCAGGGAATCTGAAAGGAGAGGGAATCCCCATCTGGATTACTGTTAGCAACAGCCAAGGGGAAGCGGGGGTTCATTCGTGTTGCTGCCAGTCTGATGGGTGCAGTCTGCAGGATGGCAGGAGATGCCTAAAGGCTGGCTCAGATGGGCTGTTTACATCCATGGGCAGTGGGCACTGCTCCCACCCTTCCCATGTGCTGGCAGACAAGACCTGGAGTACCATCTCCTTCACCATCTCCAGAAGGGATCTTATCCCTCCTTCCTTCTGTATTTCATTCATTGTCTGTGGGAACCAGAGGCACCATGTACTTCAGTGGGCTTCAGACCAGGTCTGTGTATCTGGGGATGACTCTATGTGGGTCTGCAAGAGTGAGGAGTAGGTATTGCTCCATATGAGGAAGTACCCTACTACTGGTGTCATGTTGATTCTCGAATTACCTCATCTTATCAGTGAGGGGCAAGGAAGGGTGGGAGAAGTCATCCTGGCCAGAAGTGAGCTGGGACCAGAGGTGAGCTACGACCAGAGGTCACATGTTGTTTTTCACCTTGCAAAGTATTTCACTGGGTTTCAAAGCCTCATGGGATTACTAAGCTATTTGTTTGCTACCTTATGGGTCAAAAGAGGGCTTGGATTAGATGATGGTGAGCTGGGGCTTGGTTCTGCCCCTTCCCAGTGCTTGCATCCTTTGCGTGTGAAGTCACAACTCATCTCAATGCCACGAAGATTTCTGGGACAGCTCACACTGCCACGACATTTGCTTTGAGAATCATGAAGAGATTTTTGTTCACTGTAAGAGCTCCATTGCTGTCTTGTACGACCAAGACCTTCTGAAGGACTGACCAGCCCCTTGGCGGTAATGTCACAACCCATGAACCTTCCTGCGGACATGGATGCTTCACGTTGATGTTTGCATGAGAACTGACCTTTCCTGAAGCTGAATTTAGAATCAGCTTTTTAGTGTAAATGCATAAAAAGAAGACTGCCTTCCTTCCTTGGGTGGGACTCTTTCCCCTTCAGCCACAGACCTTTGTTTACTCATGGGTATTGATATTCAGAAGAGATAATATCCCCAAAGCCATCGGTCGGTGTCAGAGCAGAATAGTTTCCGGGCTGGGCTGCAGTAAAAGCAGGCACTTTTGAACCTAAACTAGTGGGATTTCTAAGCTTAACTTACAGTTGCATTACCCATTTATTAGATTATTTCCATACCTCAAAGGGTGATAGATGACACAGGCTTGCGGTCTGCAGATGTCTCCTGGGCTAATGTGGCACTACTTGCTTTAGGGTCTCAAACGCTTCACTGAGCAGACACTATGCAATCCCTGGAGTTGGAAGGTGGTGATACTGAAGCAAACTACTCCTAAAATAAATGAGGATAGCATGAGAAATGAAGGAGGATATTTACAGCATGTGAAAACAAGATACTTGGCCATTGCTGAGGTGACATGCAGCTGCATGAATAGTTGCAACCCCCCAGGAATGAGGCTCCATTCACCTGTCCATCTGCGATGTCTTCACTAATAAACCTTAATGGCCATGGCCAGCCTCACATGGGGCCTTCATCCCCACCCTTGGCCCTGGAACTCTATTAAAGCTCAACCTTCACTTGCTCTTTGAGGTGTGTACTGATTTCCAGCTTGTCTGTTATCTTCTTGTTAGCTGTGTTGAGATTTGGTTTTTATGTTTCTTGAATGCAGAACCAGAAACAAAGTGTGGGATTTGCCTCATGGATTGAGATGCCTATGGGTAGGTGTATCAACAGGATGGCTTGGGATGCCCCAGGGTACGTGTGTTGCTGCTTGAGATGCCTGAGAGTATCCCAGTGTTCCATGGGGTGCTGTCTGGGACAAAGCAGAACTTTCTTGAGCAGTGGAGTATGGCAGCAGGCCTGAAGCATCTCCAAAGGGCATTAGATGTCTGAGCAATGGAATGATGTTGTTCCAGCCCGCCAAGACTGCTTCCAGCTGGAATTTCAAACTGGTCACAGTGGGATGGGAGGGATGTCCTTTCCTCCACTTCCTTCCTGATTGCAGAAGTTTGGCTGATACTGATGTGGGCTGGCTGCTACAAGGTGAGGACACAGTGGAAGAGACAGATCCATTGTGTCTTGGTGTCTCATGGCTGAGAGTCTACCAGCCTTCTGGCCTGGTCATGCTTAGATCTTGCTTCTTCTCAAGATCCTACTATGGACTTGTTTCTGCTCAAGCATCTGAAGTGGTAAAATCCAGCTGCTTGGTCTACTCTATAACCAGCCAACAGCTGTGTGGCCCACAGGATCCTGAAATGGGAGAGGAGCCAAAGGAGGCTGGCCAAAAGACTGGCTCCTTGCTCTGCAAGAGTGGGATCAGAAGCACTGAGACTTGGCAGGTTGCCACCCAAAGCTGAACCAGAGCCATGCTCCTGTCACCAGCTGTCCCTGGCACAGCTTGCAGGTCCCCCTGGGGTTTCCTGGGATGATGGTTTCAGTTCAGGGTTTGTTTCAGGGCACTGTTCCTCAAGCCCCTTGGAGACATACAGACTCTGATTTCCTATTCCATGGTTCAGATTCAGCCCCAGAGCTGCTTTGTCCCAGCAACGTCTTGCAGTGATAAGCGTGTGAGCTGTTGCATGCTCTAGCATGCAGGGTGAGGAGGGGAAGTTCACTTAACCAAGGCATCTCCTATCACTTTAAGGTTTGAAATCAGCATCTTCATTGTCTCATAGATTTTCCTGGGTGTGAATAACATAATGAAGCTGAAATATAAGCCTGAATGAGGTACCCCAGCAGGAGAAATGTTTTGGCTCATGTGAGACTGAAGTTAGTTTATGAGGGAGGCATTTCATGGGGAAATCAGTTAAAATAATGTCATTTAATACCTTAAAATCTTCAGAAATGCCTTCAGCAGTGAGTTCCACAGACTAATGCCAGGTTGTAAGTAAACCTACTTTTTTCCAATTTGCAGGTTTTTTCCTATTTGCCTACCAGGAAAAATCTGGAGAGACATCTGATGTTTCCATCTTCAGACCTTGCTGGTCTTTACTGGTCTGGAGAAGCTGGCTGCTCTCAAATCATGGGAGGTTTTTGTTTTGGGGACTCTCATTTTGCTGGGAAAATACACAGGGAATTATTTTAAAATATAGATTTTTAAAGTATTTTTAAATTTCTCTAAGAAATAGCTAGCGCTCATCAATATCTTGAATAAGAATGTCTCACTTTAATCCAGAACACTTTTTAAATGAAAAGTGCCATAAATTGCTGAGAAACAGCAGTCTTGGGAAAAGGTCATGTGTTTGCTTTTGTTTCTATTTTCCGTGGATGCTTTTGCCTCAGGACAGCTTTTAATTGCCTCTTAAAAATGCCACCATGGTCCTTGCTGCCACTTGGCTTGCAAAGTGTCACTGACACCGGAGACCTCTGTGGGAGGGGCAGCAGACTCCCTAACACAGAGATCTGGAGAGCTGTGGGAGAAATGATACATGAAGTGTCATCCAGGTCACCTTGGGTGGATTTTTTTCTCAGGCTTACCTGAGTTTGTCCTTGCTTTTCTCTAAGGATTTCATTGGGTTTGGGTGAGCATGAATACAGAATGATTGGGTGGGGAGAGCAAGCGATGCTCCCACTTCTTGGAGAATTAAACCCTTGGCATGCGGGGACAGGGAGAGGTTTGGGGAGGGAATTGCTCGTTATTTAATTTCTTCCCATCAATATCGCAAAAAATGGCCAAGGTCAGTTGAGAGGCAAGGCTGAGCTTCCTGCCCCAGAAGCTTATGGTTTCTCACTCCTTATGGCCCCAGGTCAGTAAGGAGAGACTTGGGTATGGCCTCACGGATGTGACTGTCTTTTGCCACCATGCTGAATATCATGGCTTCCACCAAGGAGCTCAGCAGTATTGCTTGGGGAGGGGTGGGAACAATCCCACCCAAACACAAAGTCGTGGCCAAGCTGTGCCTGAGATGTTGCTCAGGGAGTTGGTCACCAGGGTTGAGAAAGCTCTGACCTACGCGTGGTGGAGTCTGGATGGTGTGGAGGAGTGATTTGGGGCAAGATGGATGTCCACCCTGGTGCCCTGTGCCAGGGGATGGCTGGGCTCCCTCTGTCTCTGTCCCATGGATTTGCAGGCAGCAGCTGTGCTGAAAGTCTCCAAAGAGGAGGACACTGGGGGCGTTCCTTGCAAATGCAGGAGGAGGTGGCTGTGCTAAAGCATGTCAGCAAGCTGGGCACTTGCAGTGCCCCTGCAAAGGTCTGTGGTTGGGAACAATGCTCCCTTGCCCCAGTGATGAGCCCTGATGGGCTGGGACTTCAGCCCTTCTGGCTCCCAGTCCTGCAGAGTGATGGAAAGCTGTGGTCATCTATCCTCCTCCTATCACCTTCCTCCTCCCTTGCCAAACCTGCACCTCCCAAGACAGCTGCAACCACTCCTCCTTGCAATGGAAAATAACACAGCTTCTTCCCTTGAGTGCATGCTGGGCAGCATCCTGCATCACCCTCAGCATCCCCCAGACAGTGGGGATGGGTTCAGCTTGAACATTTACCCTTTGGCTCTAAAACAAGGGGTGTCCTGGGGTAATGGAGAGCCGTGCTGGTCTTGCAGGTTGGACCTCCAGAGGGCAAAACCCATTGCACACATGTGCAGCCTGTGGGGAGCAGGGAGAGTGCTGCAGTGGGGATTTGCAAGGTCCAGGAGCTGCAAAGGATGGGGTGCAAATTCTCTTTGCAATAGCTGCATGTGGTGTTTGCTGCAGGAGAAAATGTCTTCCTAATTGCAGCCACTGATCAACTTTCTCTGCCCTGAAGCATTGGGGCTGTGAGGTGCTGCAGCTGCCTCCAAGCTGGAATGACAACAGATGCTAATTGTGGAGACATCAAAATATTTAATCCTTTGTTGGAAATTATTATCCACGGTGTCATTGTGAAGGTGGAGATCAAAAGAGCACAGTAAATGTGTCAAAATAAAACCGGAGCTGAAGGGAAGTTGCTAGCAGAAGATAATTATCAACCAAAGCGTAGAGATCTTTTCATCTCTGGAAATTCCCTGTACTGTAAAAAGAAAGGCACCAGGTGGAAGTCAGGGGCCACCATATTTCTCACAGGAGCTCTGCTGCCTCCAGCCTCTGCCTTTGGCTCCAGCAGAGATGTGCTCATTCCCATTGGGAGAGAAACTAGCTCTTTGCTCCTGCAGGCCGTGAAAAGCAATGTTGGATTTTGGAATTTGACTTACTCACAAATTCTTCTGTTGGGATTTTTACTTTAGGGCTCCTAAATTGATTTATTTTTTTTTCCTTATTGATTCCCTTTGTGTGAACTTTGTATTTCCTTGCTAGGCTGGAGGAGTCTGCAGGGCTCTCCTTGCTGGTGGTGGTTTTTCCCATGGTTCCTTAATCATGTCTCATGTATTGGGTGTGGAGCAAGACTGCGCTGAATGGTGCTGACACCTGCACCTGTGTCTTTAATTCGAGAACATCCTTCTGGCTTGAGCAGACACTGCAAAAACTACCTTTCTCAGGGATACAGACTTGGATTTAACTGCTGCCCTCCTGGATGGGCTCCTAAGCTGCACTAGAAGCAGGGTAGAAAGCCAGGAGATTCCACACCAGCATCTTTTCTATCTTTATGTAACCCCTCCTTTTTTTGGTAAGTGGAGGCATTTGGAAGTTTTAATTTTTCTCTCCTGGCTGTGGGTTTTTTCTTAGCCATGATAGAGAGGAACTAGAAAATCATTATAGGCCACAGTAGTTTTTGATGCTGAGTGCTGAGTCTGCATCTGAGCCAAGGATCCTAGGTGCTTTTCTGTGCACTTTTCCTACCCTCTATTTTTCCTATTGAAATTATTTTTTTGTCCCCTTTTCCAAGGGACGTGGTAATTTTCTCAGGTACCAATGACAGCATTGTAGCCAGGGACTGAAATGGGCTGTTGGTGTAAGGTGCATGTGAGTTTAAAAAAACATGTCATGGGATAGACAGCCCCCATCTGCCTCGACAGGTGTGTCTGGGATGGAAACTGCTCTTTGCAGAGGAAACATGGATCATGCCATAGTAAAGACTAAAGGGAGCAGAGATGGGAATGGTTTCCTCATGGAAGTCTCTCCATTGATTTTCTGAGCCCTGGCATGATCTGAGAGATCTGCACAAAGCATCTGAGACCTGTCCTATACCAGAAACTCATTGCCTATCCCCACCAGTCTGCAAACTCCTTTTTAAACCGGGAGCATTTGCTGCCTCTGCAAAGCCAACAGAGGGAAGTCACCTGGATGTGATTGGAGGTGTTCCTGCACGTGGTGCAGGGGCTGTTTGAGTGTTGATCTTGGATAAGTGGTTATCCAGATAGTTTGGGTAAAGAGAAAATGTGGCTCGTACCCACTGCTGGCACAAGACCTGTGCTGGAACAGCAGATCAGATGGAGAACCCACTGGGTGTGACTGGTGAGACTCCTCCAAAAGTTGGCACCCAGGTTTACTTTGGCAGCCTGAAAGCAGGCATCTGATGGTATTTGAGACCCCTCCAATGCCCAGCAACAAGACACATGTGTTTAGGTGTCTTAATCTGCCAGCTGAATCCCATCTCTGATATGGAGATTGCAGGACGGCAAATGCAGAGGCTGAGAGGAGAGAAAGGCTTTCCCAGCCCACATGAGGGCAGAGGAGGTCTGTGCAGGGAAGAAGGGTCCTGGATACTTTATGGGAAGCTCTGCCCTAAAGCCAAAAGGCACTCAATGTGTGCTGAGCCGGAGAAATGCACAATGGTGTTGCATTTTCATCTTGATTTGTGCATGTGCTGGATAAAGAGTGATGATTTTTGGAATCCCCTTTAGGGCTGGCATTCCTGGAGATGCTTGGGTGAACTAGTGATTGTCCCAGGGCTTTGGGCAGCTACAGGAGGACCCCACAGGACCTGGAGTGGGTCTTACAGGTAGGGGAGACCTTGGTGGGTTCGGACCATTTGGGACCAACAGCAGGGAAGCTGGTGGAGGTGCACCATGGGGATGTAGTTAGAGGGGACTGTTGGGGAAGTTGGTCCTGGGGGAAAAGCATGCTTAGTAGATCTGGGGGTGCAGCAGGGAAGTAAAGGATTGGCAGGGTGGGAGGAAGGCTTTCACAGTGAGGAAGCAACGTGTCTGGAAATGCTGTGTCTGGGAGGGAAGTGGGGCAGGATTTAGCTAATGTTGGTCAAAAAACCACCAGAAACTTGAGATAAGTAAACTGCTTTGAGGCTGGGGATTTTGTCCCTTCAGGGTTCTGTTTTTAGTGGATTTAGCTTTGATATTTAATCTTTCATTTTCTTTTCTTTCAAACTTGTGCCTGCGTTTGAGGTTAATTCCTTCACAACACCAGACGTCACCCCGAGCCACGTACAACACGTGCTCAGGCAGGTCCCAGCGGAAGCAGTGCTCAGGCAGCTGGTCAGGAGCTGAGGTTTGGGGATGAGGTGGGATGCGGAGCCGGGTAGACAGGCAGCTCGTGACCTGGAGATGCACCTGGTGGTGAGGGAGAAGCTCTGGCTCCAGTGGGTGATGTTGGGGCAGACAGGGCAGATCCAGCCTTTACCACAGGACCTCCAAGAGGAGATCTGCAAGGGAATGTCATATCACAAAATCATAGCCATGAGATCTCGATTTGAAGGGAGGTGCCACCTGAGGGTTTTCCAAAGACAGCTCCTTCTGTCTCTTTCCTTTTCTTGGTGTAGATACACACTTCTACAGGTCAGAGGGGCGAGAAATCACAGGAGCCCAGCAGACACCCAAGAGATGACCCAGCTGATGAGCCAAGCAGGTATGCAATTACCTGGGTGCTTTCACAGTGGGTCGCACCACCCTGACCCCACTGTGGGAACAGAGCACCCTGCAGGAGGATGGGCTCCAGGGCCCCTTGCAGCTGCCTGCTTGTGCACCTGGGTGCTTTCATCTCCCCGCTCTTCAGGGAGAGGGCTGCCAGGTGCTTTCCTGTGGAGCTGAGGCTTCGTTGCTGCCTGTCCTCATGACAAGCCCTTTGGGATGAGCTCTTCAGCAGCTCTTCTCCTGTGTGGTTTACCCCATGCTGCTGAGAGTCCCCTGACATACGGCAGTGACCAATGCCTGGACCCAGGCTGTAGGTCCCATTCAACCAGGTTGACACCACCATGTAGCCAGGAGGGTCCAGGAATTAGGTTAGAAATGAGATTTATTTTTTTTTCTGGAATTAGAAAAACAAGAAAAGCTCTTCAGAAACACAATGCAGCCTGCTTGCACAAGAGGGATGTTCAAGAGGATGAAACCTGGGGTCATGTCCTTCAGGAAAAAGTGGCAATCCAGGTGTTCAACAGGTGTTGCATTAGCATGAGATGGAATTATGCTGGGGTCTCTGGCAATGTGGCTGAAAGCTTCAGCATTTGAGCTCCCTGTGAAGGGAAACACTTTCTGTGATAAGCCATAACATCACATGCCCTTCTGCAACATCCTCCCACATCCCTGAGAGATGGGAATCGTAATGACATGGATGAGAACTGGCTTGTCTTTGAGCTTGGTGCTGTGTCAGAACCTGAATGGGTGCTGGGAAGGGGTAAGACCACACAGCTGGAGATAAGTAGGGAGGGAGGAATAGCTGAGGCACTTCCCCTCTGCACCTACATTGGGTCACTTGCATGAGGATCTTGGCCATGGAGTTTATGTTGCTCATACGATTTCTTTTATGCCATGGAAGTAGGTATCAGGCTGCAAGCAGGTGGATTTGGTGGCCCGGGTCTCTGTTAAAGGAGGCGTCTCTTCCTAGAGCTCTGTTATGCAGTGACATAGAGGCAGGACTGCTCATAAGTGTTCTAAAAGCTATACATGGGTTAACACTCCAGGGAATGTGAGAGCTAGGTCATGGCAAGGTTCATTTTCTAACAGCGAGTGGAAGTGACAGCGCTCACTACAACATCCTTTTCATGACAATAAAGGTCTGACTTCGAGCAATGAAACCAAGAACATTCATAGCTGAAGACTGTCCTTAAATTGCCTCCCAAGGGCTTCACTAGGTGCAGGTGTCAGGGAAATGCAGGATGTTTTGTGTAAGCTCAGCACACTTGATCTCATCCCGAGGAAAGGGGCGTGCTTGGTATGGAGCAAAGTCAAGAGCCATTTGCCCTGTTTACCTGGGTCAACTCTTGTAGGTGTGAAGAGATGTGAAGGTTGAAGTGGTAAAGTGATATGCTCGGCGTGACTGCCTAATGTGACAAGGGAGGCAGGAAGGCAAGCTTGAATACCTTCAGTAGGTAGGGATGGGTCTGGGGGGTGGTTGTCCTTGGTCCTCACCCTTAACATGAAGGGAATCCCTGGTGAGGGAGATGCTAGAGTGACAGGAGAACAAGCAGTGAGAGTCATACAGAATGCTACATTGCTTTTGGATTAAATTAGCGTACCCTCTGAGAGGAACCTGTCCATGATTCTAGGCATAGTTTGCACTACAAACTGCTTTTCTCTCATCCGCCTCAGGCTGCATGGATGAAATAGGCCTAGACCTTGCCCCTTGCACCTTGTGCAGTCTTCTCAAACTCCAAATCCCAGGTCACATACTTAGATTCCCCACACAGGGACCATGCCCCTTTGCAACAAGCTACTGTACTGCAAACACCTTTATGGGCTGTGACACCACAAGGATGTTACTCCAGGAACTGTGAATGGGACAGAAACGAAAGACATGACTGTGGCCTCAGGAAAACCATAGGAGGTGCAGAGGAGGACCAGCAAAATAGGTATGTCCAATAGGAAGGGGAAAAAAACAGAGGGGAGAAAGAGGCAAAAGGAAAGAAATGGGGTGCCAAGAAGATTAGAGGGGGTAGAGGAAAGCAGACCACCCTTTATCCCACATATGAGAAGACAGGGGGAGAAAACAACACAAGTGGAAGGAGCAGGTGATGCTAGTGGGTCACCCACCTCTGTGAGACCCGTGCAAAAAGATACGGGGAAGGGAAAGGGAAGAGTTAAAAGAGCAAAAGTTGTGCCTTCACACCAAAAGAGGGGAAGCATGAGTATTGAGCCAGATGGGGGCCAGAACACAATGTGCTTGATTTCCCATCACCTACGGTGGATGTAATGTGGCCACGTTTGTTGGCACTGAGTTGAACCATCTCTGCGAGTGGTGTGAAATAGCACTTCCTTCTGTTTGCTTTAGGTCTGCTGCCAGGCTATCTCAGGACCTTCCACTTCCTGCAGACTGGGAAGCCTGTCGGCTGTCCCCTGGCCCAATGTCATGCCGTCCAGAAGCACAAAGGCTTGATCTGAGTTGGCCCTATCTGCAGGAAGTTGTTGTGTTTTGGCTGACCAAAGGCTGGCCATCCTGATGCCTCAAGCTGCTGCAGATCTGGCTTCTCATGCCCTGGCTGTAGGTATTTGCTTTGATCTGCTTCGCTGGGAAAATTTCCCTAAAGTGCTGATGATAACCTGGGTTCTTGATTTTATCTGCAGTACTGAGAAGGTTTCAGAGATGGAGATGGTGGTGAGGCTGACCCTGTGGAAAACTTATGTGCATCTGTGATCCCTGCCAGACGCTAGTGGAGGCTGAGTTCAGTCTATCCTGAGCCCTCCCACCAACCCTGCCCCTGACTATCTCCTCTTCTTCCCCTGATTATGGATATTAAGAGGCCAGCTTTGAGAAGCTAAGTTCCTGCTGGAAGTACAGCCTGGTGACAAAGGGGAGCCAATACAAACTCCTGGCAGGTTTCCATGGCCAAGTTTCACACCTAGAATAAGTCAAAACATCGTCCTTCCTGCTCATGCAACCCCCAAGGAACTGCTTGCTCCTGCCACACACACTTTCTGTTCTTTCCAGGAGAAAACTTGCTTCCTCTGGAAGGTTCACACGATGAAACCTTTCATTTTAGACTAGCCCCCTTGACCATGGTTTCTGCTGAGGGCTGGGAACAGGGAATGATGGTCCCTCTCCTGTACTGACTTCAGGCATGTTTAGCCCAGGAGGTCTGTGCATCTGTCGTTAATTAGGGCTCCACAGTGAAAAAAAAAACATGGAAAAAACCCTCACAAACAGCTCAGGGTGAGAAGAAATGTCCTCCCACCCCTCCTGGTGATGGGGTTTCTTTGGCTTTCTGCAACGTGGTGTCTGGTCATTGTCCAAACAGCTATGGAGTCAGGTGGGAGTAACAAGGTCCTCTCAGTCTGATCTACTTCTGATATCCTATTCAGAAGCTTGCTGGCTTCAGAGAGGTACGATTGCCCTGACATTGCTTTGAAGGAATGATTATTTGCAGGAGATAATGAGAACTATGGTGAGGAATTGATCTAGATTTTAGAAAAAATCCATAAGGAAATAATCCACTGCTCCATGAAAATCACATTGCGTGCAAGACAACCAGGTGCCCTACTAATGCTCCTACCATCTGCCCGTTCTCTCTTTGTCCTCTGGTTTCTCTTGATGATCCCCATCATGCCCAGCTCATTTTAGTTGCTGAAGTGTAAGTGCCAAGTTATGTTTGATGTGACTTGGGATATGCTGTAGGTCTTCCGGTTGCTGGCCCAGAAGGACACAGGCCTCTTGCAGGCATGTCAGATCCCTGTGGCTCTGTGAAGATGGCAAAGGTCTGGCAGGACTTCTGTAAGAGATATGGTTAGGCAGGCCAGGACTTCTCAGCTTGGGAAAGAATAGGTTCATCAAATCCAGCATGACATGGAGAGGTGGGAAGGAATGACTTGTTCATTGAGGAACAATTTCTCAGAAGAATTTCTGGCCAAAAGTTATGGGGAGATTCTCGGATACCTACACCAGAGATATGGCCATGCATTTTGCATTGCTGGAGAGGATTACATGAGCAGGTGCAATAGGAGAGCAATCCTCTGGTTCAGTTTTCTATCATGAAAAATGGTGACTTTGAAAACAACCCTGAAAAACATTTCCAGGCAGTAAGCTCTTTGTCAGCCCAGACAAAGTTCAAAGGAGAAGAAGGAAGGAGCAGCTAATTCAATGATTCTTTTTTTTTTCTGTGCAAGTATGTACTTGGAGAAGAATCCTATTGTATTCCTTCGGAAGAGGAGTAGCTCCACGCTCCTTCAGGAGAGAAGGGGCAGCGGGAGGTTCAGGATCCTGCTGCATTTACGATATTTTCACATCCTTAGGTGAAAGCTGACACAAGGCTGTCAAGTGATGTGGTAAAGGAGATAGACTTTTTTTTCCCCCCCTTCTTTTACAAAGTCTCCCTCGTGAATGAACTGGTGACACAAAATCTTAGATTTGGAATTGCCTTAAGAGATGTTTTAGTCTTCCCTCTGCCTGATCGGGAGGGAACCAGTGATCTGGTTTTAGGATTGCTCTCCTGGAGACAGCAACAGCAGAAAGCAATGAGAAGGAATATGTTTGTGGGTTTTTTTGGTTTTGTTTTTTTTTTGTCACTGGCAAATTTTGCTTCATTTTAGAACAATGTATTCCTTGTCTTAGCTATTAGCTCAAGTGGTTAACTTATTGTCAATGATTTATGACCCCTCTTAAGCTATTGCCAGGCTTATTGGACTGACATCATCAAATTGTTCCACTTACAGGCAGGCAGAGCCAGCAGATAAGCAATCTGGACAAGTTGCTACCATTCCAGGCAGCCTTTGCCCAGAGATGTCAATGGTGTGAAATGCAGAGGCTGAGTTTTCTCACCCATGCCTTCCCCTTCTTGCATTGATGGTCCAAGCTCTGGTGTTGGAGTGTGAACTTGAGCTTCACAATCATGAAGCTCCATCAGTGGTTTCCAGTGGAAGCAAAGGTAAAGACAAAAAGCCAGTAGCTACATGCTGCCAATAAGATTAGAAGCATCCAGCAGCTGACAGCCCTCTGGCCATGAGCGAAAAGTGGAACACCTCAAAACTGGCTCCTCCTTGCACCCCTGAAAACGGGCCTCTGCAGTTGCTGTGCAGAGCAGATCTTGTTACCTGAGGCAGAGATGGATTCTTGTTGGCAGCTCTCAGTGTGCCCTGGGAGGGTTTATGCTATTTCAACGTCCCTTCAAACACAACTTGATGGAATAGCTGATAGACCTGTGCTAGGTTAAATTTTTGCACAATTAATCTTAATTCACATTAGACACCACACCCCTTACAAGGAAATTCTATGATCTGAGCAGGATCTTGGCATGAATTTTCCTGGCTGCAGCTGTGGGTGAATGAGGAACTGGAATTGCTTTCCAAAGCAGACACCTTTGTCAAAATAAACCTTCTGAGATACACCTTGCTGCCATTCACCCCTGGGTCACCACTTCAAACAGTGGTGATAACCTGGCCAGGTTATCAGGTCCAACCTGGCCAGGGTTGGTAGAAGAGATGAATGTGGTCACATCCGGCATCTGTTGGGTGATTGTGGGTCAAGCAAATTGGTGGTTTTTCCATGTGCCTGCTGGATGGACACTCTCTTGCTTCTTTACCCCATTGGCAGGACTGTCAGGAGGTTAGTATCATTGCTCTCAGCCCCAGCAGAAGATTTAAGGACTGACTTGGTAGCAGCTTGTATGACCCCCCTGCCTTCCCTCCAGGCTGTCTCTGCCACAGCTGGAACTTCCTGGCATCACTTCACTCACTTCAAAACATATATTGAACCCGGTCACTCTCCCACCCATCTGTGGCATCTTCATCATCATGGCAGAGCATGGAGGACATATTCCACTGTGCCACTAACTTTCTGTGAAACCACAAGCATATCGCAGCCACTGTGTGGCTCAGTTTCCCCAAGTGTTAATTGGAGGTTAATTTCACCTCTATGCTCTTCAGCCCAAGATGGGCTGCCTCCTGCTGTGTCATGCACACTGCCAAGCATGTTGAGGGGCTTGGGTCTCCTGGAGACAAGTGAAGACTGCCAGATTGTCATCGCTATGGCAGATAGTAGCTCCTCCTGCAATAGGCATGGGTGATGTTCCACAAGCCAGCAGATCATTTTTCTCACCTTTCTGCTGTCAGTCCCCATCTTTGCCAGCTCAGAAGGTGTCTGGCATCTTCACAGCTCCAAGGGTCAGTGAAGCAAATGCAAGGCTGATAAAATGCCTTGGTTCAAGAGAAGCCATTGAGATTTATACTTCAGTTGAGAATGAAGGCACGGCATGCAGTGTTTAGAGTAACATCTAAAGTAAATCTGGTTTATTTTAACCAGGAAAACTTGCTGTGATAACCCCTCCCCAGAATTTCTGCTCATCAGATCTGGGTATGGTCCCACTGAGGGATGTGAACAGAGAAACAGCAAGGGAGCATCAGTGAGGGAGATGCCACATGATCTTCCTGCACTTGGTGTGCAATAAAGACATTTGTTTGGTTTTGGTACAACCCTTGCTGTTTTTATAAAAAAAACCCAACAAAACACAAAAACCCCACAAAGGATGGAAAATAAACCAAGAACCTTGAAGTCAGGGTGAAGTCTATTCACATGGATAGTGGGAGTCAGTCCAGTTAGCAGCCGTAGGCTGTTGGAGGTGCCCTAGGATCTGCTGGCCTCCAGCTGAGATGGGTCTTCTACAGGACCTGGGATGTGTGCAGATGTTTAAGGTATCATAGAGCATTTTGTATGCCACTAGGCATCTTGCAGGGAGCCAGCTGATCCCTCTACCAAAGACTGTGCTCTGCCAGCCAACTGCTGTGCTAAATTCATCACTTGCTTCTGGTGGCTTCTCATCTCTGAAAATGCAGTTTGGGTCAAGTTGAAAGAAGCAGCAGCAGAGGGAGCTGGTCGGCCAGTGGATGGCTGAAAATTATTGTTTAAAAGGTGGTGTTTCACTCAGCAGCACTTCAGGGACTGAGCAGAAGTTGGCCTGGAAATATTGCACCCTGCTGCTGTCACTGGGATGGATTCTATGTAGTGACCAGGAAAATGACCTTCTGTCCTTGCATATAAATCTGGGAGGAGGCGGCAGGACTGAAGTGTCAAACTCAGGAGCTGCCTGAAGGGCACATGGGCTGTATTCTGTGAGTACAAGAAGTTGGTCAGCACAGCCTGTACTTGGTAAATAAACCCCATTCTGCTTCAGTCCCACTGAAGGGCAACCTTGGGGCAGCCCAAAGCTACCAGCATTAGGGCCAAATCTCACTGCGGCCTGTTAGAGGCACAGGAACGTCAGACATGGGAGGCGATTTTATTTCTGCCTGATTTGGGCTTTGCAGGTCTGTGTGAAGTAACATTTTGGATCCCCCTGGGAGGGGGGAGATCCTGCAGCAAAGGCATCTTCTGGGTATACAGGTCCAAATTTGCTGAGTTTCCCAGAAAGTGGCATTTTGTCTCCACTGAAGGAGAGGGTTGCCTAAGCACCTCTAGACTGTCTTTTTCTCCCTGCCTTTTTTGAAAAAGCATTCAAGCTAAAGATGCCTCTCTCCTTTGTAAGCAAAAACTTTTTGAGATTATCTCTCTCTTTTTCAGAAAGCAGGTGTTTGCAGTAATCTTAATTTCACACCATTGAAATGTGCTTTGATTTTATTTTTATTCTGTTTTTATAATCACTTATAAACCTCCAAGTGGAAGGATTGTTCCACAATTTAGGAAGATGCTTGTGGCTCAGGAAAAAAACAAAAAATTCAATCCCCTGATTCTGCTGTAAATCTTTGATCAATTAATGTTTCATGCATCAACCATTGATAGTCTATTAATATTGTGTCCTTTGAACGAATAGCCATTCGGTCAAGAGACTTTAGATACTTTAGGATTTGGGTCTAAATCTGTCCTTGCCTTGCCTTTGCTTGTAATAATTCCCTGTTGCTGTGAAAGGAGGATAACTACTTGTCTCCCAGCAAGCTCTTGGGAGGATTTGTCCACGTCTGCTGGAGATGCTCATGGGTCACTGGAGGTCCCACTTGAACCCCAGCTGCCCTGTCTCCCAAGAGAGGAGATGTGTGGTTTGGCAAAGAGGTTCCCAGGATGGATTTTGTTTTGCTGTGAAGGCTTATGGAAATCTCTGGCCAGCTCCTGCCCTTGCTGTATTTCCTGCACATCTTCCTTCATAATTTCTGCACTTTCAGAGAGGGCTTTTCATTTACTTAAACCTGATTCCCTTTTGGAGCTTTAAACAGTGAAAGTTGATCAATATCCATGAACCTCCTTTGTAAAGATCAGTGGGATTTGCTGCTCTACTGCAGCTTTCTGTGCCCCTTCCCTCTCTCCTCTCCTTATTCCTACCATGAGCACATTAAGTCATGCCACAGGCAGAGATCCATCAAAGGTTATAACTGGTGTGGATGTTTCCTTAAGTGTCTTATTCAGAAGATGATGAAGCTTGAGTGCTTCTCCTAATGCAGTCACAATTCAAAGTTACTGGTGTGCTCTTAACTAATAAACTTGCAACTGCAGACCAGAATAGAAAGTGCTGTAATCATGTAAAATTGCTTTCTGACGGGTGAAAATGCATGAGCCTAGGGTTGAGATTTGCTTCCCTTCCCCCTTCTCCTTGTTTCTTAAGGCAGCAAATAGGAAGCCAGAGATTTTGCCAGATGGGGGGCTTCATGGAGGAAAGAGGGAGACAGAAGCATCCTCCCTGTGCTGTAGTGATTGCTCTTTTTGAAGCTCAGCGTTCAAAGGAGATATCGTGGCAAATTGTGGTTACAGGGCAGATGGGAAAGGGTCCTCTCCAAAGTACTGGGAAAGCTTCACTGCTCCGGGCTTCATCCATCAGGTTGCTAAGCTTTCCCTGTGGTGCCATGTTCCTACTTCCCTGCAAAGTACCATGCTCAGCATTCCAAGGAGGGGTGCACTGCACTGCGAGGGGAGGAGTGGGCTGGGAAACAGGGCTCCTCGCAATAAGCCTGGTGGCTCCCATCCTTTCATCCATGTCATCTGAAGCATCTGTGCTTCACTGGGGGGGTATGTGAGCTCCAGAGAGAGCTCAGAGAGCCTAAGCCCAGTCAGAAACATCCCTTTGGGTAAAGCCAGACCTTGGCTTCAGAACAGGTGAAGAGCTCTCCTGATGAGTGGGAAATATTCCTGTGCCTCCAGCTGGAGAAATCCCGAGTGGTCTGAAAGCCACAGCAAGGGAAGGGGCTTTTTATGCTGCAGAGAAGTGACTTGGTGGGACACCTGGGCTTAAAGGTGTGGGCTGAAGTGCTGTGTTGAATGGGGCTCGGCAGGCGATGAAATGCAAAGTGTTAACTGGTCTACGTCCAGAAAAGGCCACCTCTCGCTGCCAAGGCAGGATCATCTCCTGTCACGTCTTTCTGGGGAGTGCATGGCTCAGTAAGACAAGCCGACGTGAGGCATTGCAGGGAGCACATTGTCAGCACGCTGCTGCGAGACACCAAGCCCTCTCTGAGGGGACTTCCAGGGCCAGGAGCATGGCGGGGTCATCTCCCTCCTGGTTATACACGTGCAGAGCAGGAGGCACTCCCTGACCACTAATAGGGTCATCCTGATGTCAACCCGGGTGACTGTGGAGTGAGGGCCAGGACAGGAAGAATAATGTCCCCAGAGACATCTGATGCACTGTGTGTACAGTGACGGCGGCCAACAGACGGATGGCTTCATTCTGACATGGCTGAATCAACGCTTCTCTGTCTATAAAACACAGCCCTTAGATGTAGCACATACAATAAAGGGACAAGGCAGGGAGGGAGGATGCCCAGCAGCTAGAATTCACATGACTGCAGCTCCAAAGTTGAACTCCAAATTCAGTAAAAAAAAGCAACTTACATTTCCCTCTGTGAAGTTTGGCCTTAATTGGGACTTCTGTGTTTGTTCTGAATTATTCATAAATAATTTTTTTTTTTCATACTGACTGGTTTTGGTTATCCTGCTTCATCTCAAGTATCTTGCATCTCAGGCTGGCTCATCTAATTAATTGACACCTATGAGAATATAAGGCACAAAAGTCCCTCCAGGCCCTTCCAGGAGCTTCATATCTAAATTCACAGACTAACCCAGGACAGGTTCTGGCTATTAAATATTAATACTCATTAAATAATATTTATCCTTATCCTCTTCCATTCCACTGTCTTTCTTCCTTTATGCTGCTCCTCCATCAGTAACTCAAGATGAGTTCTGAGACTATGAAGTCTCATCAGCATCACCCAAAACCTTCCTGAAGCTCCATGCTTTGCAGCTTACCTGGTATAAATCGATATCTATATTTCAAAGCACCTGATATAATATACTTTAATAGCAGAAATCGAGGTGCTCTCCCAGTTGGTTTCAGGCTGGGGAAGGAATTAATTGTCTGGAGCATGTGTACCAAGAATGGGTGCAGAGGTGGCTCAGCAAAAATCACACGCTCTCTACTGGGGCCATGATAACTGCAGTCTCCAAGCCAGGATTCAGCAGGTTCAGCTTGTGGCTGGTACATTAAGACTGTTGAAGACTCTACATCGCTGAGGGTAGTCACTTTTTCATGTGTGCCTCATGCCATTGAGTGGTGGCCGTAGAGGTACTGACCTTCACTGAGAAGGCACCAAGGGACGTCTGAGAGAGCCAGCACCAAACCACCGTAGCTGTGGCTTCCCATAGTGCTGGTCTCCCGAGGACATGAAATTTGATGGCAGGAGAGTGTTTCTAAGCAATGTGTTGTGTCTTCCTTCCAAGGCAGAGTGAGTTACAACCACCAAGCCTGGAGATCTCTGGGAAAATGAAGCCAGGTCCAAGGATGAGATGATGAGGTGCCAGATTAAGGTCAGGGCTAGCTGGGAGGGAGCATATCTTTCCCATCATGGCTGCTGGGATGCTTGGGGGAATTGAAGAGGACACAAAAGCTGTGGGATGACGTGGTGGTCTGAGGGCAGAGGTCTTGGACAAGGGGAAGATATCCAGCGGCTACAGCACTGTCACACTCTTGTCTCTTCCTCTCTTCCTCTCCCTGTGTTTGGACTGGAAAAAATCCTTGAGTGCAAGAGGACCCTCTAAGCATCCTGCCAAGTGGAGGGTCTGAGCCAGGACAAAAGCTATGTCACAGGGCCATTCCTATAGCAACGATGTCCTGTGTGGGAAGGTGTTTGAGTCTCGGAGAGGGCTCCCTGAGTGTCTGAGCCAAATGACAAACCCCAGCCTGACTGGCTAGGACCAATTTGAGTCCTCTTTGCAAGAGCTCTGATCTGCTTCTGCCCTGATAGCAGTTAAAGAGTAAATAATGAAATTAAATAGGCACAAACAAGCACAGAGATCAGAATTCAAGACTCCCTGGCGCTTCTGGCCTTACAGAGAGTCACAACAAAACCTTTTCTCAGCTGTCTCTGAAAGGGAAACCCACACAAGCTCCTTTTGCTATTCAGCCCAAACACAGGGCTGCTACTCATTCGAGTCTTCTGAATGTTTTCTTAGCTCCCGGGTTCATCGGGCTCTGCCAAGAGCACAAACACTAAGGCCACTGGTTGTAGGTGGGCAGGAAACTACAGCAGCACAGCAAAGTGTTTTCCAGAGCAGGGTAATCAGGGCACGTCCCAACACCCTCATCCCGTTTTTTTTGCTGCAGCAAATGGGGAGAAGTGGACGAGAGGACATCCTGCAGTCTGCTCAGCTTCCTCCTGTAATTTCTATTAGGGCTTTGGCTCAGTTTGCAAGTTGAAGCCAAGCTGTTCATCCTCATTCAGTTCCAGCAAGAGCAGGGCCAGCACAGAAACTTTTCATCCGAGCCATCAGACAAGTTGGTTTGTAAACTACCCTACTGCCGGATGCTGTCTTCATCTGCCAGGGATCATGGCTGCATTGAAGGAAGGCATGGAACTGAGATCCTCTCTTTGGGATGCATAGCTTAGCAGTGCTTCAGTTTCCTTTCAGCCTTATTGCCACCTCACTGGGATGCTGCATATTTCATGAACTGATCTCATGGAGGAAGTCCCCACATTAGGTCCTTTCCCTCGCTGTGATGCAGCTGATGCCCTGATCCAGATCCTGGTCTGGAGAGGTGCTGAGTGCCAGGGAGATCAGCACACCCAGGAGACCCTGTGCAATCAGTCCTTCCTTAAATGCGTCCAGCAAACCTACCCCTTATCTATGCCAGACTATCAGGTAAGCAAACCATTAGGACCAGGAGGTAGATGTCAGCTGGTGTAGCTTGGATGCAGGGCACAGCAACCCCAAGGGGCTGGAAGGATGGCAAAGGCTCACCAGCCCTGTGCTGATGTGCTTCTAAACCACATGAGGTTTTAAGCTGACGTCCATGCTCTGGGGAGGTTGTCTTGTCTGGGTCTACCACAGGGATGAAGCCATTGGGACAATGGCTTCATTGTCCCTACCCTGCGACATCTGGGTCCACATAAGACACATGAAAGGGATTTCAGGCATTGCCTGCATTTTCTTTTCTGCTTAGAAGGAGAAGATTTTTGGCCCTTCTCCATGTTTTGTTGCCACTTTCAGGAAGTCCTGGATGCACCTCCAGAAATCTTCCCTGAATACTTTGCTTTTTAGCCCAAAGAACATCATCAAGAGAAACAGCATATGCTCATGACCAAGTCAAGAAGAAAGCATCAGGTTGTAATCTGTGCTTCTCCTCTTGTTTGTCTTTGAAGTCTCTGTGCTTTCCCTTCTGTGACGAAATGGAGGTTAAACACTCATTTTACCTTCTTGAAAGCCTGTGATGTTCTCAGAAGTGTGTTGACATGTAGAAATGCTATCATCCAAAGCAGAGTTTCTCCCAGCACTGTGGCTTTTGCTCTGTTATCTACTACAGAGCAAGGCCCTTGTAGCCCACAGTCCTCACTTCAATATCTTCCCGTCTTGATTAACCCTGCTCATCCGCAGGAAATTCCCTCAGAAAACTGCTCTTGCACTCCGAATGCATTTCGGTTTGATCTGCTGCCTCTTCCAGGCATCACCACTTTATACCATTGCTTACTGTGATGGCTAATCAATGCCAGTCCTGCTTATATATGATTTTAAATCCCATCTTAGCTAACGACGCATAGATTCTAATTTCTAGCTTGTGAGCATGGATCATACTAGGAGAGCTAGCTATGCCAGGAAATTCCTTGCATTTTCTTGAGCAATTTGTTACTCTGTGCCTCCTTGCTGGAATGGGCTCTGACACAGCTTTTGTTTGTTGCAGCTGCTGGAGCACAGAGCTATCATCATTCCTTTCCTTTGTGGGTGAAGCTTGTTATTTTGGAAGGGAAGCTGGCATTTTCAGAAATCTGCTGAGTTGGCAACCTGGATGCCAATGGTCTCTTGGACCAGAGCTAGCACAGCCCAAGCTTCTTACTGTCCAGTTGATTTGTGCTGTGGGATGAATGCACCTCAGGGCTGGGAAGGTTCAATTGTGCAATGATTTAGTTGCCTAAACACAGGTTTCCAGTGGTGCTGTTTTAGACACCAAGGGTCTCCTGCCTGGCATATCCCTCCTTCCATCTGCTGGTTCAATGGCCATATCTCCATTCTTGTAGACCTGTGCCACATCCCCAAGAGGATGTCCCAGACATCACAGCAGGTCTCAGATAACACATCTATGTTTTGGCAACCACATCAACCGTCTTGCCAGTACATGCAATAATGTCTTACCACACAGACATTCTGTATAGGTGGGTAGCTTTCTAGGGTCCCTGCATTAAATCTCTGTGAACCATAAAAAACCCTTGGATACCTCTGGCTAAACTCAGTTGCCTCATTGTAGATCACAGAATCATAGAATGGCTTGGGTTGGAAGTGGCCTTAAAGATCATCAAGTTCCAACCTTCCTCTTGCCATGGGTGGGGACACCTCCCACTAGACCAGGTTGTTCTCAGCCCCATCCAGCCTGGTCTTGAACACTTCCAGGGAGAGGGCATCCATAACTTCTCAGTGCAACAAGTTCCAGTGTCTCATCACCCACAGTAAAAAATTTCTTCCTAATATATAATCTAAATCTCCCCTCTTTCAGTTTAAAACATTTACTCCTCATCCTATGGCTACACTCCCTCATAAAGAGTCCCTACCCAGAACTTCCTCAGATGCTTCAGCCCTTTTGAGATATGCCATATCATGCCCAGGACATCTTCAAGGATAGGCAGTATGGCAGAGGATGCACAGAAGACCTGTGCATTTCCAGAGAGGCAGGTGGGATACCCAAGGATCTCTCCAGTGGAAATGGATGCCTATATTTAGGCAGCTGACTCCTACCCCTAGATTTCAGGTAGATACCTAATGTAGGCAACTAATGCTAGTGGGCTTTTCATCTGTGAAATGAACCCCATTCCTACTGACTCAAAAGGACATTGACCACTCCAAGCCCTTAAAGAGAGGAAGCATTTCACAGGGCATGCTGACACATCAGCAAGAAGTTCTTTCCTCCCTATCATGGTGTGGCTGACACATCCATACTGTCATTGCCTTGCAGAGGATGTTCCAGCTCATTCACAAGCTGTATCCCTTTGGTAACCTGTGTTGTGCCCTTCATAGGATTCTATGATTCTATGATCTCTGGCCTGTGAACCACCACGAATGTGACACTGGGTTGGGGAGAGAGACAGAGAGACAGTCTGCAAAAGCCAGAGGCACAACATCAGTGCAGAGCTAGCTGATGTCCAAAAGGGTTTTCTTGAGGAAGAATAACACAGGAATTCATCTCTCTTGCTTTTCTCTTCCTCTGGCATAAGTAAGCCACCTGTACATGTTGCTGTAAGCTCACGCTTGTGCAGCAGGGAGAGCACCAGCAGGTCACGCATCTGTCCCTGAGCACCTCTGTGTGAGCCCAAGCACTTTCCTGCCCTCCTCTGCACCCCAAGCTCCTGACTTATGTTCTTAAGATCTTGCTTTAGGCCTGTCTCATTGCAATAGAGGTGTAAACATGGTCATTGACTCTTTCCTATGCAGGATATGGGGGCAGGAGGGAGGATAGTTCAAGCCTCTCCATCCCCATACTCATCACAGGCATGTTCCCTGCTGCTGATTCCCTTTCTCCATGTCTTTCCTGTTAACACTTGAGAGAAGTTGTCTCCAGCATGGGTGAGGTGCCAAGAACTCTCATGTAAGAATTAAGAACACAGGGAAACATCACATAGCTCCACGCTGCACTGTGGATACAGTGTCCACTGTACCAGAGGAGCTGGAGATGGGAAAAGTCCAGAGAAGGACAGTAACAGGGCGGAGGCATGGAGTGATATTCCTATGAGGAATAGTCAGGTAGGTACTTCTCAGCTTTGAAGAGATGGCTGTAGAAGGACACAAGGGCATTGGAAACTCACAAGTGGTCCAGGGAGTGTGAACAAGGACTAGCTAGTCTCTGTCTCATACATCTCAAGAACTACGGGTCATCAGATGAAGCTGGCAGGACAAATGGTTTTAATCTCAGGAAATCCTAGGGATGATTCCTTCACCTTGCTTGCTTTGTTGTGTTTCAATTACTTGTTAGCTATTAGAGTAAGTGAGATGGTTGACAGGCACCCCCGACAACATCCACTTGGTGTAGAAGTGCACTTCCCAGTGGCAAATATAGCTTTAATGATGGAGAGGACTCAGTTGTCAGTGGGTACACTGTCGAAAGTCACTCCTCACTTGTGTCCCCCAGCACAAGGTTGAGGTGGGGCTCAGTGAGTCCAGAGTCTCTTCTCACCCTCCGAAATGAGTCACAACTGATGAGACTGCTGGTGAGGGAAGGATTAAACTGGGTTTTGCAACAGGACTGGGTCCTGCCTGACGCAAGAAATCTGAGTTACTTGTCAGCTGTCGGGATGCTGACTTCCTTTTTGCCTCCCAGTTTCATTCCAGTTCTCCTTTGCCTGCTTACACAGAAGCAGCATGTGTTTGTTTTTTAGCATCACCACAGGATATTTTGTTTAAAAACATTTACACTGCTTTTCCTGCTTGATTTTGTACTGCTTTAGTTTTGGTCCCAACCCAGCAGTCCTCAAACTGCATCCCGCTGGGCAACCTTCACAGTGTCCTGGAGAACAACACGCATCATATTGGGAAGCTTTTAAGTGGAGACACCAACCATGGGTATGGTTTCATGGGCTGCCCAAGACACCCTCACAGAGCCTAGGGGGAGAAATGTTGTCAGCAGTGTCATGTTACATGTGGTCATTATCTTGAGGAACTGAAGGACATGAGCTCTTGTTCCTTAGTAGCTGCATTGTGCCTTCTACAATGGAACTCTCCCCTGAGTGTTCACGCCCACCTAATTTGACACACCACCATATAGAAATAGAGACAGAGATGGGTTGATCTATGTAGAGTACAGGAAAAAAATGTTGGAGGATCAGAATATTCCATTTAAAGTAATCCAAACAAATGGAAAGAAAATGCACCCCAAAACCCCTTGTATTTTTCTCCCCTGCTAACTGCATTCGATTTCTACTTGGTCTCCCATTTATGCTGGTGCTACACGGGCTGACTAGGGTAAATATTCTTCTGGACTGCAATCAGGAGGAATTGATGTGATGGTTGTGGGCACCTTAATTTCTATGTTTTCCTCTACATTTTGAATGCACAGTTGGTGAATTCTTGCCCTGTGAGCCTACGCAGTGCTGCTGCAAAGGGCTGGCAGGGGGGAGCAAGATTTTCCACAATGGTTTCTTTGTGTGCCTGAGTTAACCTCTTACCAAGGAGGAGTAAGCAATGTGGAGTAAGTTCATGTGGAAGATGGGGAGTCCCTGTGAGAGAAGTGGTGGCCACTAGAGGGTGGCCATGTCATACCTGGTGCTGGCTGTGGGGACAGTGCTTTCCTGGAACAGCTCTCTGCACTGGGACCCACATCAGAGTAAAAAGACTTCTGGTTTTGGGTATGTGATCTGTCCAGGTACAACAACATTTCTGGTCTGAATGAGGTTTTGTACGCTCTGATGGCTGATGGACAAGCAAGTAGTTTTCACATCATGTGTCAGAGAAGGAGAAGAGATGTTTGGACATCTGTGAAGGAAGAAAAGGAAAGGTATGAGAGTTGGGTAGTTGTTCAGGAAGGGCCATGAGTAACATCATGGCTACTTGCCATGAATCTCCTGATCCTCTCAAGTTAGGGATACCATTGCAACTTTTGCATCAGCTCAGAAATGCAATGCCAGTTTTCTAAGTTCCAGTTTTTATCTGCTTGCATCATTACCTGACTTCACATCCAAGCCAATGCTAACACTGCTTTCTGGGTTGTTGCTTGAAAGCCACAATACTGTCAGAGGAAATAATGAGTCCTCCGCCCCTCACATTACTGCAGGTACCGGTGGTAGGACTTGTACTGCTGCTTCCTGCAAATATATTGCATAACCTGAAAGACAGAACTCCTTGGCTGGAAGTGGCCCTAGGCTAAGGCATGTTATGGACTATCACTGAAAAGGGACAAAATAAATTTTCTCCTCAGTGCCTGGCTCTCTGCAGCTCATTTCAAGTCCCCTGGGCCATCCCACCAGTCCTGGCTGCCTTCCAGCATCCGCTTCCCCTCCTCTGCTCTCCTGCTGTGGGATATCTCATGATAAAGCCGATTTCCTCATTCATCCTCCCCCCTGTTTTGGCTCTGAACAGGAGCTCTCTGTTCCCTTCCAGGAGACTTTGGCAAAAGATCACATTTCTTCCTTTCCCTTTAGCAGCCTCTTTCCTGCCCCAGACCTGTCCCCGCCATATTCCTCACTCCGTCACCTGATGCTCCCTTCTGCTTTGGCTCTCTTTTTGCTTACCCTTCCACTGGCTTCTGGTTCTCCTCCTCACAGCCCAAACACATTTTAATCTTTCCCATCTGAAACAACTCTCCCTCGACTCCGATTTCTTCTCCAGCTTGATCTGATTGCCACTTCTGTGCATACACTATGCCAAGACTCAGCTTGTGTATTCACTAAAACCTTGGCCTGTGTCTGACAAGACCTCATGGATTTTGGGTTGTGCCCAGCATGGCTAATTCACTCCGCCTGTGGTGTCTTGGTGTCTTTTCTTGCAGCCTGAGGACACCACTGTGTCTGCTGATACAGTGAATTTGTCCCCTCTTGCTGACACACATCTTATCCCAGCCCCTGAAAACTGTGCTGTGTCAAAATTTGGCTGATGCTTCCTTTGCTGTGTCCTTCCTACCCCTCTGCAGAGCTATGGGTCTCATCCGTGGCCCTTGGCATCTGGTACCATCATCACTGCATGGATGCTCAGTGGCTGATGACTGCCTTTCTGTACTGAATGTCCGACCCCTGCTTCTGTTCAGTCCATGGTGTCTGCAGCCTTCTTGCTCTGTTTTCATACATGTGCCTCTATGCTCTCTCCTGCACTGCTCCTGCAAACACAGACGGGCAGATTTTTTTTCTTAAATATCCTTGATGTTCTTTAAGTATCTTAAAACACCACAGTGCTGTGATGGCTACAAAATGGGAGGTTTTGGAAGACCCAGCATTGTCTCTTTTTCTTTTTTATACTTGCTTTTGGTTATGTTGGTGTCTACTGATGGTCTCTAACTATACGTACTCGCGTCCTGGGCTTTTGAATTACCAGGAATTTGAATGAACCTGGAATGATGAAGCGTCTCTAATTTAAGCATCTCTTTTGCTGGAGTTGTGATATCAACAGAAATGAGTCTGGTTCCCTGGGGTGTCCCAGACAGTCAAAGCTGTGGGGCGCTGCCTAGAGAGGACACATAGGTGCTAGGAAGACAGATGGGTGTTTGCATGGCAGGCAGGCTGTTATTGCCAGCCAACACCAGCTGGTTTCAAACAGGATCTGCTGGTGATTTCGTAGTTCAGTTTGAGCCTCTTAAAGGCTTAGCTGTGTTCATAGGAAGGGCTGTCTGTGTTTGTACGCCCCTGAACACATTGTAGTCCTGTGCTCTGACCAGCTCTTTAGGTGCTCTGACAGTAACAAAGCAGCAGAGAGAGAGAGGTGAAAGTGTTTCACACCAGCTCTGCAAGTTGTGATTTCTGTGATCAAGGGCAGAAGATACTTGACAGAGTCCTCTTATACTTCTCATCTTCCCAGGCTGTGGATTGGGATCAACACACTCAGCAGTACTTCCCAGGGGCCTCCTACCTTGGCTGTTAGAGGTTCCTCATGTGTCAGTGTTTGTAAAATGAGCCTGGCCCTCTGGGGCTTGTTCCTATCTCTGCTGACTTTGCAAACATCAGGCAGACATGAATGTTTGCCCAGCAAACGTGTGGGATCTGCTCTGCCCTGCTCTGAGCTGGGAAGACATTGCTTCCTCAGCAGTGTGGGTGCTGGAGACGGTTCGCTCAGGACTTCTGCTAACACAGGCAAAAAGGGAACTGGGAGAGGTTCACGGGGGATACCACAGCTCAGAGATCTCTGCATTGTCATGTCAGCCATCCTCAAGGCTTTCATTCAGGGAAGTCACCCTGGAGAAACTCAAATCTCCTCTGTTGTTTTTCTCCCCTCCATTACCCTTGGAGTATAATACAAAAATATTGTCATCTTTGTGCCCTTTTGAAAAATGCAGCCCTCCAAGAACATTTGCAAACACTGACCTCTGACTCCTGTCTCCTCAGTGAAGTGAAAAAGAATGCTTTACTAGAGTTAGAGATACTTTGGCCTGATGGACTTCCATGTTCACATCTTTGCCAGCCCCTTTGTTTTAAGCCCATGCGGGATACGTACACCCTCATGGGAAGGGGCCTCAGCTGCTCATGATCTCTTTTAGGGAGCATCTGAAAGATGGTTCCCTGGCCACAAAAAGCAAGTGAACACAAAGTGAATTTGGAAAAGACTCAGGACACCAAGATGCTCAAAACTCTGTGGTGGCTGCCCTGTCACTAAGTACCTGAGGATTCATCAGTCTGGGAGACATACGAGAAAGGTTATGACAGAGAACTGTAAATGGTGGTATGGGAAGGGTGGACAGGGAGAGTATGTTCAAAATTATATATCTCTATCCATACAAGAATTACAGGACATCAGATGAAACCAGAAATTGCAAGTCCAAAACAAACAAGAGGAGGTGGTTCTTCACCCAGTGTATAATTAAGCTGCAGAACTCCTTGCAACAGGTTGTTGTGGATGTTAAAAATTGATGGGGGTTCATAAAGCAACTAGATAAAATGATGAAAGAAGAATTAACTACAAGTAATTAAATCTGAATCTGGAAATACTCTCTATGACACAGGAAGCCACAAATTGTTGGAAGTTGACTGGATATTTTGGGGAAATATCTCAAACTCTTTGCTGTATTCTGACACTCCTCTCTAGACATCTGCTCTTGGCCATGGCCAAAGACAAGTCACTAGGGTGAATAGACCTTGACAATGGTTCTGATGGTCCCACATTTTTCTACCTGAATACCTGATAGTAGGTTAGGACCCCCATTACTTTTCAAGTTTCAGGGTTTGTGAAGATGCTGTTTGAGTTTTAGTGGTATGTTGTAGGAGTTTCTCCTGTCTTCTGGTGGATATGGTGCTATGATGAATTACTAGCCAGAGGCTTTGTGCAGTTAGTGGGTAAGGCACCTCCACAAAGACCATGCATTAAATGGCTTAGAAACTGTTTGTGGCATCCCTGTGTGCTTAATGTTTCATGCTCACCATGCTCTCCAAAGCTTCTAGCACCAAGTTAAGGTGCTTCTTTAACCTGCACCTGCAGATCAGCTGTGGATACTTTACAGTGAGACACTCTGGATTCAGTGGGAACCAGCTCTTGTAGATAGGTCTAACTGCATCTATACTAGACACCTGCAAGAAGTCTGGTTGTGGTGGACATCTTGTTGTTTTCTTGATCCTAATCCAGAAGAGTAATCTCAGGAAGGCTTAGACAAAGCTTTATTATTTCTTCATTTGAAGTTAATACCAAGTACTTGTTTTACAGCTGAGGTACATAAGACAAAATGCTGTTGCCTTCTTCCCCAGACTTGTGTGACCAGAAGCATTGGGAAAACCATGCAGGGCCTTTGGGATCTGAAGGCACTTGCCTGCACTTATGTCTGCTTAGCCTGAGTGCCATAGTACCAGTAAAACATAAATATGCACCCCCTTCCCAGTGCCTATCCCTACTTGTATCCATGCCATCTCCTCTCTGTCTGTTGATGGTAAAGTCAGGCAGAGATGCAATTACAGGAGCTGAAAAATAGGGAGACAACAACAACAGCAAACGTGGCTGTTTCAAAAGCTGTGCTGTTTGCAACTGAGAGGACAAGGCAGTTTCAGTGTGTGATGATGGGTGGGGAAGGATGAAGCAGGCAGAAATACCTTCAGCAGGTTTTTCTGCAGACTTAGTGCTGTGAAGCCACAGACTCAAAGCACGTTGGCATTTGCACAATGCCATTAGCAAGCGTGCTGATTTTTAAGGGAGATTGTTGTGATCTCTGGCCTCAAGTATCTGTAATAGGATTTGTGTTTTGGTCAAGAAGAATGGGGGCTTGAGGTAGGTTTTCATTTACTTGTAAAACTGGCTTCCCAGTGGGGAATACAGGGGAATCAGCAGAATTTAAGGACATGACCCAAACAAGCTGGGCTATGAACTGTGCTGTGTTCTGTCTGTGGTCCATGCTAGCCCAGTTCAACTTGGTGACCTTTAAAGGCTTAGTACGTTCCCTTCAGCTGTCAGTGGGTGACCTATGGAGGCAAAAAAAGAGGTGCCTGTGCCTGGGAAACTCCAGGCTGTTGAGTCTCTCCATGTGGAGCGTGGCTCTCCTCCCCTTTCCCACAGATGACAAGGGAAGAGGAACGTCACGGTGCCAGCAGTCACTGTTTTGACGGCTACGAGTGTCTGCTTTGCTGAAGCTGCAAATTAACACCAGCTTCCCCTTCTGGCTTCCCTCCACAGGGCCAAGGAGGACATTTCATGCCAGAGGTAGCCTGGGACAAGCCGAGGTGTGCACCTGGCTGCTCTGTTAAGAGCCAAAAGTGAGCGGTAACTTTGTCCACAAGTAAGACATGTGGTTGTCCTAGCGACAGCTCTTGCAGAGTTGCAGCTGGGGGGTCTGAAGTCTGGAGCTGAGGGTACGAAAGACAGGCTGAAGTTTGGAAGGGAAAAAGAATTTTTCACAGTCCTTGTCCACACACCAAGTGCGGTGTCCAAGAGTCTGTGCTGCCTTTGAGCACCACCGGGGAAGTCACAGTTGGGCAGCCCTGAAGGTGCTGTTTCTTCCCTCTCAATGCCAGTCCCAAGTATTCTACTGGGGCTCACCAGCTTCAGACGAGTTGAGACCTCCTGTCCCTTGGGGTGACAATGAAACACTTTGATTCAGTGCTTACCTTTATGTTTACCTTCTTAAGGGCTAAAAGGAAACGTTTCTACCCCAAAATCTGAGGTCTCTTTCTGCTGCTCAGATCAGAAGCCCTGCAAGTTCCCAACTCGTTAGCCTTTGATGCAGGGCTAGCATGGGGGCTGCTCACTGCAAACGCGGCGTCAATTAGCCTGTTAAAAGTGGAAGGACATTACTGGGATTCAGAGGCATGAAGTTCATAGGCCACATACCGAGCCATCTAATAACAGATGGAAATTTGGAATAGCTGCAGACTGCAACAAACAGTGCTGCATGTAATGCATTTAAAGTTGAGATACCAGGAGCCTTTGTAGGAAGAAGGCTGACCCAGTGTGCAGAGCTCTGGGTTTCAGTGTGCCTAACTGCAATTTCACCAGGTAGCATAAAATACTCTTAGACTGGAGGTTCTTCTGCTTTATCAGGAGATGGACATCATGAATGGAGGACATGTGAGTCCAGGATCCAGCACTCTGAATCTTTGCTTCTCTTCTCTTTAGCATGTATAACCGTGTCCTGACAAGTTGCACTAAGGAGGTGTCTGAGGCTGGTTTAATGCATTTGCTTACAATGAGTTAAATGATCCCTTGATTTCACTCTGGTTTTGATGTGCTGCTTGGTCAATGCCCAGGCAGGACATCTTGAGCAGAAAGATTACACTGTGGTAGGCACTATTTCATACTTTCATGAAAGAACTTTCCATTGTGATTGATTTCCCTTAGTTTTAGTTATATGAAAATCAGGTATTGCATCTAAATGTTGCACAGGCTCAGAGGATGGGCTGAGGCTTTACCCCTGGGCTTGAGCCAGTGCTGGGCCACTTTACTGCTTCAGCTGTGGACTGCACAGAGAAGATCTTCCTTGGAGTGTCCAAGCCATGTGTTTCACCCACAGCTGGCTGCTTGCTTTGTTATGAGTGTGTCCATAAGGAGATAGAGGAGGAGGGAAAGGGCTTTTCTCTTTCAACCCACTCACCCCTGGGATTGCTGCCTGTGCTGCTGAACCCAAACAGCAGCCAAAGGTCACAGTCTCAGTCCTCAAATGTCTCAGAAGAGGAAGTTCTGTACATGCTGAAACTGTCTCCTTGACAGAAAAGCAAGACAAACGCCGCAGCTGGTGTTTTAATAGTCTGACCTTGAGTAACACGGGCTTGGCAACTTTAAGAGAAAGGTAAATACCACGTTGGGAGTAGGAAGGCAATTGCATGAGGGAATAGTATGTCTTGCAGAAGAGGTGAGGAGCAGATGCCCAGCTGCCTAAAAGGCCAGGCGTATCTCCATTCCACACGGTGACAGGACAAGTAATGGCATATAGGTGCCCTGTAGAGCATGTATGTGCCCCATGTGCACATTGTGTGAACTTCTGGGACATCCAGGCTGGGGGCTGATCTCCCAGCAGTAGATGTAGCTGCAGAGGCTGTCATTGGGGTAGGGAACTGGTCCCTGGAGTGAGACCAGCAACCAACTGAGCATGGTGATGACTGTGAGCTGCAGCTTATAGTGGGCACTGACAGAATAACCTGATCACAGGGAAGTACTGTCCTGGCCCATGTTTGTCAGCACTGGGTTCCTGCTGGGGCTGAGGAACCTGTGGCTGGAGGCTGCATGCAGCCTGTGAATTCATTCCATATGCCTTGTTGCCTCGTTAGAGCAGCATGGCTAAAATCATTAAAGTTGGCTCTGGATAACCAATTGTGTGTCCTCCAGCACTATCCCAGTATGTCTTGCACCATCTGCCATACCCATATGCCCACAGTTTTGTCCAAGGGCAGTCAACACATACCCTGGACACCACTCTGGTGGGTTGTCACACAGCCCTCACAAGGTCTTTGAACCGGGAAAAAAAAAGCAAAAGAGAATAATTTAATTTTGTACACAAAAGGACCAGGGGACCCAAAAGAGACCTGCAGCGAGCACAGTTCAGAGTGGACATGGTTAGTCTATTCTAGGCAAATAGTAGAGCCAACAGCCCACAGCATTTAGCCTGGAGACCAGAAACTGCTTCCTGGAGAGGGTGACTTTGGCAGTACAGAGATAGTCCAAGTTAATTAGATCATTTGTAGCTTGTTCAAGGGGCATGAAAGGTTTATTTGACCTTTTGTAATGAAAAAGTCCACAGCCTCATTTTACAGAGTAAAATGGATAGGTCTAACCCTTGAGAAAGTACTTAAGCTCAACAAATGTGACTGGCCATATGGACAGTTGACCTGCATGTCCCTTGTTTGCAAAGAAAGGTTGAAACAAGGTAATTAGCTATCCTGGCCTGGCTTTATTTGGGGGTTTCTGTGTGTCTTGCAATTGGAGCAGTGAGAGCAGAAACAGTGGGAAGGGCATTCTTCCAGCAGAAGAATGGGAAGGGTTCCTGAGTCCCTCTCCAGAGGACAACCACAACCATACCTTTTTTTTTGGTTTAGAGGTGGGTGTAGGCAGTGTATGTGGATATAAATGCACAGCTGGTCATGAATGCCCTGGATAAAAAAAAGAACAACCCTAAACCTTGCATAAAAGGTCCTGGGGCTTTTGATGGACAACAAGTTAGACATTAGCCAACAGTGTGCTCTTACAGCAATGAGCCACAAATAACACTGCAATAGCAAGAGTGCAGGCTGAGGGAAGTAATTATTTCCCTCTGTTCATCACTTGTGAGACACTTCCAGCTACTGTATCCCACTTTGGTCTTCCTGGTAAAAGGCAGACATTGACATACTTGAGCAAGCCCAGTAGAGGCTCTTGAGACAGTCAGGGGGCTAGAGTACACGAGATACAAGGAGAGGCTGAGACAGCAGGGTTTATTCAGCCAGCAGAAAGGTAGGGCAAGATGGTACCTTATTTCTGTTTAGGGCTACCTAATGGGAGAGTGTAGAGAAGATAGAGAAAACTCATCTTGGAGATGACAGTGGAAAGACAACATGCTGTGGGCACAAGCTGCAACATGGGAATTTCCAATCAAATATGAAGGCAGAATTACTCCTCACGAGGATGGTCAAATTCTGGACCAGGGCACCAAGAGGTGGGGGAATTCACATCCTTGGAGATATGGAAAATTCAGCTGGAGAAGGTCCTGAGCAACCTGAGCTAACTAACCCTGCTTTGAGCAGGGGGTTGGACCAGACACCTCCAGAGGTACCTTCCAAGCTAAATGTTCAATGATTCTAAGACATGGGAATATATGTGTCTATTGATGGTATGTGTAGATATGCACCTCAGAAGTAATTACTGTATGATCTGAGATGCCTCCTGGAGTTATCCCTAGCACCATCACTGTGCAGTGTTCCCTGATCTGTTAGCAAATGCAGAGTATGATGGACTGAGTAACCCACTGTATTTACATCTTCTGGGACGGCATCCCAAAATGAACAGTGAATTTAACTTCTCGTCTCGTTGCTCCCTTAATATTCATTTACAGTTTTTCATTATTCTCTTGTTCTGACTAGACTAAAATCTGAAATGTTTTTGTGTCCCTTCTGGGCCCCTTTAAATGGGTCACCAGCCTAGTCAAGCATGAGTTCTTATCTGGCACTGTGGCTAAGGGATTTGGAGGGGGGTGACTGCCATCTCTCTTGGCAATTCTGTCCCCTCCATCAATAGCAACAGGAGGAGAAAGCCTGGCTGTCCTGGACTCACGCTTCACTCCTTTGTCTCATCTCCATCCATTTCATCTCCTCTCCTGAGAGAAGGCACCCTATGGGACAAGCTATGAGCCTGCTCTGGCTGCAAGACAACATTCAAATGAATCCACTGCATTTTAATCTGCAGATTGAAAAATCTCCTCCAATTGGCAACAAACACTCTTCCAAGCCCATGAAAATCCTCTGCCGCTCTATACATCAGGGTAGAGACTGCTGTTTCTTTGGTTCAGGGAGCTTGGCCCTTTCCTCCCTAGGGAATGTCTGGTTTCTGGAGAGTCAAGTGGAGTTATTGTCATAACTGAGGTTATAATTGTTTTGCTGTTTGTTTTTTTTTAATATGCCTGGCTAAGCTTCCTTGTGGGGTCTGCAGTCAAAACGCTGCAGGACAGTACTACTGGACACATTACCCAGTGCAAAAGAAATTATAAGCTTAAGAAAAATGGCAAGCTGAGATTGCATATTTCTCAGGAATGTCACTATTATTATACCACTGATGTCATTAGTGACTTCTAACTGAGAATAACCTGGGTTTTTTCTTCCTTGGTCACTGTATCTGTCAATACCTGCAACAAGTGAGAAGAGGATCTAGAGTAAAAAAAAAATCCATTCCACACATCAGAGCTATTAAGGTTAATAAATGGTTCAGGATTTCTGCTGAGGAGAAAGAGTCTGTTCATGGACCACCTTGAATGTGTTACTCCCCAAGCTTCACACAGTTAATGGTTGTGGTTCACTGTCCCCTCACCTGTGCTTCACCTGCAGGCATGAAATTGTTGATTAATCCTTAGCCCTGAGATAAGGAAAAAGTGGACTTCTCTTACAAAGTTAGAAATATAACTTGGTGGGACCATATATCTCATAGAAAGACATGGCTAGCAGCTGAGTTTGAAGGTTCTGGGCTGTCAAAGTGTGAGTGTAGTCAGCACTAGAAATTTCTTGGAAGATTAAATTTCATTTATGTCCTCACTGGCTACAGAAATGTGTCTTTTCCCTTCCAAATGGAAATCTCATAACATTTTTTCTGAGGCCATGTCAAATCCAAGTGCTTTCAAACTCAAATGTAGACCCCAGGACCCAGCACTGTGAACCGGAGCTGGTGTGATTCATACCTGTCTTAAACCTGCCATTTTGAGTAGACAAGAACTGTGCTGGTTTCAAATTATGTCTGTAGGGATTTCCAGGATTAAAAGAAGGACGACCTCAGGCAGTCCAATGAGCTGTTGGTCTACCTAGGCCATTTAATTGGATGGTTCCTTGAGCTGCATGGCTGATGGAGCAGTGAAGCTTACTGAAGAACAGTCCAACAGCCTAGAGATAATGTGAATTGGGATTGCACCTGTAATGAGCTGCCTCAGAGACACAAACTGCCAAGCTTATCCCAGTATTTGACTAGGAGCTATCAGAGAGACTTTTGTAGAAGACTTGAGTTTATCAAGTCCTCTGCCTCGATAACCTGGGGTTCTCGTTCAAATCTAGAAGTCTGGCTCACTGGAAGTATGGACAAGTCAATTTGTAAGGAGTTTCTCACACTATCACATGAACTAGCAGTCAAGCTCCCAATGGAAATTTGTCTTGTGCAGCGGAAACATCTCCCTGCCTGCGCTCCATCAGAGGTTCACCAAATGCAAAGTGTTTTCTGTGAAATGTTCAGTGTTCCAAAAATCTGCACATTCTTATGGGAAAAAATGTTTGTCTGGAAAATTACCAAGCAGCTTGACTGGGTCGGCGTGGTGTGAAGCATGCCTGAGAGTGGAGTGGTGTTGAGAAACATGACTGCGTCATGCTGTCCATCCTGTCTCTTGGGTGTAACCTCGTCCCAGACTTGAATAACCTGTCACTCTTGGCCAAAGGCTCTGGCTTTCTGTCCCTGCTCCAACCTCCCCTGTTTCTACTGAGCTTGTTTCCATGGATGCCTGCCATGGTGATAGCTTTGTCTTGCTCTCCTAAGGAAACACAACTTACATGATCACACTTTGCATTTGTATGGAAGAGATGACTGGCTTCATCTGTGTCCTTCTCTACTTCAACCTCTCTTGAAGTGTTTGACCAACTTCCACCAGATTTCATGGCAGAAGAGTCCTAGATATAAAGCTTTTACAAGTTTGCAGTCAACTTGTACCAGAGTCTGACCACAAGGCACAAATCCATGTGGAGTCATTGGGCACTATCAGCTCTGTTGCATATTGAACTACTCATTCTTGCTCCCTTTATCTTTCTGTCCCTGTAGAGTAGGTCTGAGGGGGCTAGGGAAGTCTTTATCCCTGGCTAGAAGAAGGAAGTTGCAGGGTTCTCCCTTTTTTGCCTCCTTTGTGGGGTCCATAATAGATCTGCCCACTGTGAATCAGGCTGGATCCCTTCTCTTTCCCCTATGGATGTTCCTCAGAAGAGAAGAAACCTGGTGATAACTGCATAGGAAGCTGCCTTCCAGATCCTGCATTAGCCTCCCAAACCCTTTGAGGGTGCAGCTTTACAAAAGGAGGAGATGTTAATGTTTCATGTTAATGAAGGACTCCTGGCTTAGCTAGCCAGAAGCTTATGCTGTGGAAACAACAAACATTCCTGTTTGAAAATTCACGTGCTCCTCGAGGGAGTGCGGGGAGGCTCCAGGAGTAACCAGCTCACACATTTCAAAGTCATGTTAGTCCTGCCTTTTTTCCCCATGAGCATGGGATTTAACTGAAGTTTTAGGCCTGCTTCTTTTGATAAAGCACCAAAACGGAGGCTAGAAGATTCAAGGGATTCTGGCGTGTATGTGACATCATAAAACATGGCTTTCTCCTCTAACTGAACAACTGCAAGGCTATGCACCAGGAAAGGTCAGGACACTCCTGATGACAAAGTGAGCTGGTCAAGTCCCTTGTCCTAGAACCATCTCAGGTGGATAAAGGGCATCAATACAGAAATTGTATGTTTTCTGGCATCTGATAAAAACCTTTGATTTCTGCCATCCAGACCCTGCCTTCATTGTAAATTGGCCACGGTTACCACCACAAGTAAGAGCCACGTGTTGTCTGCACCTGCACAGGAGGTCTGGCACAAGCTCCTGGATTCAACTCCCACAGGGATGCCAAAGTCCTTTGAGGATGGAGTCCATACAGTGGCTCTCCTTCTACGCTGCTGGTGTATGTAGGCTGAATGGTGACTCTGCTCCCAGTTGCACTCCTGGAGCTCTGCAGGAAAGAAGGATTTTGTGATGGAGTAGCAAGCCCCTGTGTTGACAGCTAGGGATACCTTTGGAGAGCATCCTGGTGCTGCTAAGCCAGCTCTGCACCTGCTCCTTGTTGCTGCTGAAGGCAGCAGATCCCAGCCTTGTGGGACCATGGGCTTTAGTTTGCTTGTTTGTTTTGCTTTGCAGCTCCACGTTCGATGCTCTGCTAGGCAGATCATACTGCCCTCTGACCCTGCTCTTCTGGAGACACAACACATCTGCTCCTCACGCTCCTGGTTTTGAATAGGAGTTCCCTCCACAGCATCAAAATATTCAGCTGCCTGATGGTGCCAAAAAGGCTTTCACAACCTCTTACATGACAGTGGTAGATATGGGGAAAGGTGATGATGTCAAACATGGCTGCTGCAGCAACCCAACATCAGGGTACATGCAGCCTTTCCAAGAAGGCAGTTGTGGTGCAGAGACCTGACATGGAGTCAGAGCTGTAATCCTTAGATGAGCTGGGTGAGATCCAGATGGTGCTGAGGCTCTTTGGAGACAGACGTGAGTGTGCCTGCCATCTGGGGTGACTTCCTCCAATGCACTGCTGAAGACACAGAGAAAGGATTTCCAGAGAAGAGCTGAGAATGCTGGGTAGTGACTGGATCTCTGCAATGGCCCAGCCTTGTCCTGGAGAACAAAACATGGGAATCAGCACAAACCTGACAAAGCAGGGGGAGAAGAAGTGTAGGAAAGAGCCACAAAGGAATTTGTGGGGGAAAATGAGAATCCACAAAGGACAGTATGATTAAAGGCCTGATCCTGCTGATACATGCCACCTCTGGGAGTGGCCACCAACTAACCCAGGTGCCAATGGCATTTGACCATCAAGCATTCAGTTTCTTGCTGAGTTGGTTTGACTGGACAGGGAGACCCAATGGTGGAGGGAAGACAACAGGCTGCTCTTGTGTCCCTGACTCATGTCTAAAGCAGAATGGACACCTCTATCTGATTAGATGAGCTTTAATTTAAAAAAAGAGTTGAAGGAGAAGCAGGGTTGCCCAGCACGGTGTCACTGAGCTGGTGAGTGGGGTTGCAGCAGCTCACCACAGGATGGACCCTAGGTGCTGGACAGGTGAGGGATGCTGGCTTGGGTCTAACGGAGATGATCCCAGCGGGAAGGGAAGAAAAAGGTCATGGAGCAGTGGCAGCCAGAGCTCACAAGGACTGTTCAGCTTGGGTCTTCTAAGTGCTGCTAGCTAGGACCTGTAGGGACCTGGTTGCAAGGCTCAGTTGGTCACACAGGACAAAACCCAGCTCACTCTTGGCTCTGTGTTGGCTCAGGCTAGAGGTAAGAGGGTGATCACTGCCCTTCCTCATCAGGGCAGGAGGCTGGGGAGCCCAGGAGACTAACCGTTATGCTTCAGGACCCCACCTCACCCTCCTTTCCTCTGGGAAAAGCATCCTGCTTTTGAGTTGAGCTCCTGCTCTCCTTCTATATGCCAGACACAGGAGGTTGCGTCGATCACAAGACCCAAAGCGGGAGGGAGGCAGTGGTGCAGTGTCCCTATTATTATCAGAGGTCTGTGCTCATGAGATCCCTTCTGGGCAGCAGATCTCTTTTCTGTCACATGGTTTGATGTGCTTGGGTGCTCCTATGTGTCCCAACATGCACCCCTCACCCACCTCACCGTGTGACACAGCGTGGGGCTCTCAGATGCCCACACTATAAAAAATGGCCATTGCTTAGGCTGCATTGACCTTACATGGAAACCATCTCAGCCGTGTTTCTCACCTTCACCCTTCCTCATAGCAATGTGGATCTCCTCCCTCCACTGCATCAGACCCTTCTGAGAGCAGATTTAACTCCTTATTCCATCAAGGAGAAAGGACACAGGGAAATAAGGAATCCCCTTCTAATGGAGGGAGCTGTTAATTTAACTCACCACATCTTTTAAACTTGGCCCTTAATCTGAAAAGGTACCAAAATGCTCTCTTGCATATGAAGAAGAACCAGGCATGCCACTTACACCCTTGCATAATTCACACACATCTCCAGGCTCCCCACTGGATAGCAGCCCAGAGGTACTTTGTCCTGACTTAGTAATGCTCTCTGATGTGTGGGATTTACTAAAAAACAAGCATATTACCTGTGTACAGCAAGGAGAGTGTTCAGCACTTTACTGCTTCCCGAACTCGCAGGTCGATTCTGTGAAGCAAGGGTGTATATTGAACACAAGAGGTGTGCCAAAAGATTGGTCAACAGACTCGTCAAGCGGTCTTGATTTCGAGTCCCCCATTCCATTAGGATCCCAGAGGAAAACTCTACAAAGAAGTCCTCTGTCTTCCAGACACACAAAGGCAACAGACTAAAAGGGCTTTCTCTCTCCAAGTTCCTCCAGACCAATAACTATTAGCCAGATATAAATTTTTTTAATGGAAAAAAAATATTATTCAGGCAATTGATCCGATGTTTCTTGGTGAGCAAGGATAATTAGATCGTTGTAACTATATGCTGTGAAGGGCTCTTGCTACTATAAATAAAGGTCAAACGCAAGACATTTCCTGCTACTTTTGCTGACACGTGGCTGCCATTTAGTGATTCATAATCTCTACACACGGCTTGGCAAACAGAGAGGATTTTTTTTTATAGGAGCTGTTTTCCACTTGTGCAAGCACAACAAAGGATTTAAAGGAACCTGCTTTGATCCACTTTCAGGACCAGGGAGTTTCGGCAGAAGGTAACTAAGACAAGTAAGGCTGTAGTCTGTAGGTTGGACTATGCACAAAAAGGGGGTGATCTTCCACTAGCTTTTAGGGGGTCTTCAAGCTGAAAAAAGTTTAAAGTTATGCCTATTTTTGTGTCTACATAGCATTTTTCTTCTGCATATCACATTGCCTTGTGCAACTGCATAAACACTGATATGAATGAGTGGCAGAGGGGGAAAACAGACACAGGGAGATAAGAAAACTTCACAGTGTTTGGATAGGATTGCAGTGGGCTGTGGTCTTCTGGTCCACAGGCTGAGATTTAGTTGTGACATGGACTATCATGAGATTAATTTCATTACCTGGAGAGAAATTTTAAAAAATTGTGCATGAATTAAGTGTCTTTCCATGTTCTGTGGTTTGTGCAATGTCTTGGCAGCAGCCTTAAAGTACAGCACAGTCCTAAAAGGTTAAAAAGACCCTTTGCATTTAGGAAGACAACTGGGCTTAATGTGCTTGTTTCATCAAACAGTCATTCTTATTTTTGAAGACTTATATTTAAGTTGCATAAGATCACAGTTATTTTATTTGAGACAACTTTTCTCTATTTGTGTGGAAATTATCTGCAGGAGTCAGACAAACCTGAAACATCAGGACTTCAAGAGCTTCTGGATGTTCAGATATTTGGCCTGAATGCCAAAAAGAGAAATGACTTTTTTTAAAGCACTCTCACGGTTCTTCAGACTGCATTAGAAATCTGCCTCATCTCCTATTTTGATTTGTTTTAATGACCTGATAAGAAGTTTCCAACTGGAGCTGGACTGGGACGTATGACCCGGGATGTGTGTCTGTGAGCAAGTAATTCCATAAAGGATCATCTTTTACCTTTGATGTTTGTCCCATTTCATTTCCTTTCTGCAACCTTTTTTTTTGGTGTATATTCATGGAAAGTTCAGGGAAATGGTTTGAGTTTTGTCATTTGAATCAATTCACTGTGCAGTCACTGTGGTGTTTGCGTTGTAGCCCATCTTAGAGTTTCCATCGTTCTGGGCACCATTTAGATGGGCAGCAAGAGCCAGTGCTGAAGGAATCGGCAGAGAAAAAGCTGGCTGGGGAAGGGAAAACAGGAGCGAGCACCCGAGTGGGAGACTTGCAGTCCATGGTCCTACCGACTGAATCACGCTGCTGATGTCATTTATTAAGGCTGTTTCCTGGTGAGGAAAGAGACTCGGCACCACACAGGTCACCAGCCGCTGCTGGCACACTCAGGAGTAATGAATCACCAATGTTGTTTGTTGAGCTGAGTCACTTGCATGGACAGAGACCTTTCCACAGAAAATGTTCCTTGGTGAATGAAAAAAACCCCTCCAACTCATTAAAAAACTCCAGGTCCCTTTTTGGTATCTTTTGTCAGATGAAAGGAGCATTTTGCTCAGTTGGGTATTGCCTCCTCCTAAGGGTCTGGCCCGTGGTGGTGTCCGGGTGCAGAGTGACCTGCAGTTTCCAGGTGGCAGAACAAAGGCAGGGGATTGTGTTTGCAGGCTGTTTGTTCAGTGTCTTGGTAACAGGACATTGGGCACCTGGAAACTTTGGCATCCAAAACGTGTCGTTGATTACCTTTTCTCTTTTCTTCTGAATCCTAAAGCAACTGAGAAAAAAGAAAAGTTTAAATATCTTTTTTTCTTTTTAACAAAAAAGCAAATTGTATGAGGGGGCAGGGGGAAATTGTCCTGAGGCCAAATAATCACCTACTCACTTAAAAACCAGTTGAATATCGACTCAGAGGAGGTAAATGAAAGCAGAATTTGGCTCTAGATGCTGAAGAAGGGAGGTCTGGAAAGTCCTGTGTGAAAGGGATGGGGTTGTGAGAGTACAGCTGGCCAGTGTCTCATCCAGAACAAGAACTAGGGGCTAGCAGATGAAGTTAAGAGGCTATGGGCTCCAAGCAACCCAATAGAGATGGGTCCTCATGCGATGGGTAGCTGAGCTGTAAACTTCTTGCTGTAGGGTATTGTGGACACAGAAAGGTTCAAGAGATGAATGAGCAAGTACATGGTTGAGGAATCTGCTGGGATTTACTAAGCATACAAATCCCATCAGGCTCAAGAGATCCCCTGAGCTGAATATAAAGGAGTCAGGGAGAGTTTTGGGGAGAAATATCACACATGTTAGACCCATCTTTGAGTGTCTGCTTGGGGCCACTGGTTTTATCTGTTTTTTCATCTTGTTAACTAGAAATAGCAGGAAGCAAAATGGGCTTTGCCACCAAAGTCACCACACCTCACTGTGTGTGATCAGAGTTGGGAACAGCACCTTTGGTCGCATGCAGCAGGATTGTGCTCTCCACTGGTCTCTATGTAGGTAATCTCAGGTTTTAAAATGCCCCGAATGTTACTAGAGAGCACATTATGAGGATGCTCAGCTTTGTCTTCCATTTTCTTTTCCAAGTTCCTTCCCACCTTTATCTGCACCAAAGCAGCTTCCCAAGTTGGATAAACCCTGGGCTAAATCCGTGTGGCTGTTCTTATGCTCTTAATGTGTCCCAACAGCACCAGGCAGCCAGCCTAGCATTTTGACTGAGATTTTGATGGCTTGCTATTGCCAACTCCCTTCTTTCATTTCTCTCCCAGCAACAGTGGAGTAATTTTACCGGTTTTTGTTAAAATCTTATTTTGCCCTTCCTTTGGGGATTAGGACAAGTGACTTGTTTCCACAAAATGATTTGGGTGCCAGATCCTTGCTAGTCCCTGTCACCAGTTGTAGCGTGCTGCTACTTTTCTCCTTCCCCACCTCAGAGCCAGGCAAACACATTCTGTCCTTTCGGGATTATATGTTAGAGATCTGAATGTCACAGCAAGCTGCACAGTGTAACACAGGAAACGTTTGTGCCTGCTATTTAAGAGAAATAAGTTGCTCATGTTTCCTTGGGAACCAGCCTTGCTTGTCTCCCTTGTTATTAAAATAAAATGTGAAAGAGTAAATGGGTATGTTGCAAGTTGTAGAAGGGTAAAATGCTATCTGGACATATTTCGTATCCAAAATATGTACTCTTATGTAAAGAAGGAGCTAAATTTTGAGTGCTTTTCAGATAATTTAGATGGATCGCTATTCTTTTGGATTACTTTTTCTAGCAGTGCTTATCTTCATGCCCAGAACTTAGAGGCTGGCTGTAAAAAAACCTTGTGGCTCAGCAGTTGTCTGTGTGCAGGTTATACATAATACTTGCTCCCTGGGCCCTTTGGCACTAGTTTCCTCTACTGCTTGTGGGTGTACCGAGGCTGTGTTCTCGATTATACTTAGACTATTTCTTCAGAGCTTTTCACCCCAGGAATGCCTTTGTTCCTCATTTTGTGCAGGTTATGTGAGGGCTTATCTTCGAGACCTGCGACTTTTAAAGACTGTAGGTTATCTGTGGGGCAAGCTATTTTTAGGAAACGTGGTACCAGGATGGCTCATGGCACTTGGCAGCGTACACGTGTAGAACACAAAGGCAGCCTCTGTCCCGGACGGCTTGCGAACTCGGCATCGTCAGGAGCTGAGAGACAGGCACGGACAGAGAGCAGGGCACAGCGAAACAACAGGGCTGCTTTGGTCAGCGAGAACGGCTGCAGGCTGCGAGCAGGCATCTGCGGGCACCACACTGCCCAGGGGGAAGGCACAGGAGGAGAGGCAGGGGCTGCTGAGGCCAGGGTGGAAACAATGGCAGGGGCAGGAGGACTCTCGGGATCATTCAGTGGCCTTTGCAGGTATCAGCCATTGGCCTTTAAGGGGGAACATCCAAAAGAGTGAGATATTGGCTGGAAGGAAGAGGTATTGGCTGGAAGTACTGCTGTCACCTGGCCAGTGTTAGAGATTGAAATCATAGGACAAGTTTGCATTTTTCCACTGTTCTCACTGCAGTTGCCATTGCTTGTGCTTTCATCTGTTACCTGCTATGAGATAAGGGCTGCTATCATCAGCAAAGCCTCCTCCCAGATTTCCACACTCAATCCTGTTCCTTTGTACCTGCCAAAGCTTTATTTCTTGGATTCTTTGTGTTCAGAACAGTTTAAGTGATTGTGGTTTCATGCAACCTATGCTGAATTGGCAACAAAGTACAGTAAAGGTCCATAACTGCTTTCGTAAGAAGGCACACTCGGTGAGCTAGGTCTCTCCTGGCGGTAGCTTAAGAAGGGTATGCTAGAGGTGTACAAAATAGTGACAGACTTCCAGAGAAGTCATCTGTTCTCTGTCTCTTCCGATACAAGAACATGGGGGAGTCAAATGAAGATACCAAGCTCCTAGCAAATCAAAGGATGTGTCATTGATAGTTTCTTGGTGGAACTCTGTGCTACAAAAGTGTTGGGGTTGTCAGTATTTTCACAAGGAGAGCAAGTAAGATCATGAAAACAAAATCCAATAAATACAGAGAAACCATGCCTATTTCATGAACCCGAGCAGAAAATAAGTGGGAGCTGAAAGGGGTGAGTCTCAGCAATACACTTTCCAATTTTTCTAATCCAGATGAAACCAAAGGGGCCCTTTAGCTATGAGAAGAAATGGAAGCTTGCAGAAATGAAAACACAAAGGATTTTTAAATTTAGCAGAGAGAAGGTTTCAGTAAGAATACATATTTGGGACTTGAAGCTTGACAGAGACAAGCTAGAAATAGCGACACATTTCAAACATTCAGGGTGCATGCTCACTACAACAATTCATTGAAGATTGCAATGGATCTTCCCCATGTAGATCTTTTTTTAGTGTTGTTGAGATTGGATACTTTCCTCATCAGCTATGTCCTTCCACGAATCCATGTAGGAAAGTGTTAAAGCCTGTAGTGCTCAGGAAATTAAAAGAAATTATTGTTTGAGCTGTATCATTTTGGAAATCACCTTCTTAGAAGGCAATAAAGAAGAAAAAACTCGTGAGGAGAATTTCAGGAATTGTCTTCCTCACCTGGGCTTGCTTTGTTTGTAACCATAAAGGTGAGCTGCATGGCTGTTCTGTGTCTAGGTTGTTTATCATCACAGAGAAATATTTATGATCAATCTCCTTGTCACTTAGACAGCTTGTCAAATGATGACTGAGTAGCAGACGTCATTATTACTCATTCCTATGAATTACTGCAGCTACGCTGGAATGACTGAAAGGTCACAAGGCTTTTTAACAAAGGGCAGACTCTCTGAAGTGACTTTTGAAACTGCCTGTAGCCTGAATATACTTTCAAAGGGAGGCTGCTGGGTTTTCAGATTCCCTTTCTAGTCTTGGTAAAACCTTTTATTGACTTATTGTCAGGAGATTGTGAGGAAAAGGGGAAAAACATTCACAAGAAGCAACATTGTTTGATCTTTGCCCTTCCCCGTTGTGTTTATGATCAGTGGTCTTGCTTCAGATAAAACTTCTAGTGAGATTTTGTATTTATGTTAGAATGTTTCCCTCTCCTGCACCGGATGTGGTTTTGCTTTTTCTCCTGGGAATGTATGTTTTTGTTTTACTTTTGAAGTGTTCCTCAAGTGGGTGAATGAATCATGGAAATTCCGTATTATGTACGGATGGAAAGATAATAAAGCATTATATCTGAGCCCTCACGGTAAGTTTGTTTTTTCTACTTTGCAGGTAGAATGAATTAGTCTCTCTTGTGTAAACAAAGAGCATAGATGGAAAAGTCAACTGGGCTGTTTGGAGTTGTTGTAATGCAGTTATTTAGCACTGGCATTTCCAAACTTTTCTTAGCACAGTGCTTGGAGGAATATGGGTGTCTCTGCCATCGTGTGCTACCCAGCCTAGAGCAGGAGACAAATGCAGCACTCAGAAGCCCTTAAAATCATGAATCCTGGTTTAAAGAGTTGGAAAACCTCTGTTCTAAGCTACATATTTTGTGTTTGTTTCTGAATTATATTTTAACTTGACAAGGGTCCTGTTAGATGTTGGTGTTTGAGTAGATCCCCCAAAGATGTGAGCATGAGCTGAATTTCTGACACGCAATAAGGCCTCTTGACAGCAGATATGGTCTTACTGCCAACTCTGAATCCTAGCAAGAATGGGCAATCTGTAAAGCACAGCAAGCCCCGTGGCTTGTATCAGATGGCTTTGCATTGAAGGATTGCTGACTTCTAGTGGATAACGGCACTTTTACCAATATTTTGGGTGAAAAATACTGTGTGAGAACAGTAAGAGGCAAAGCCTTTTTATACCGAGTGTAAGGAACGTGGTGTTTTGGAGCATAGAGGGATTCTGAATGCTGCCTTTTTTTCATCTCTACTCCTGCTCTCTTTTCCAGGCAGATGGATTTTTATTATCCTAAAAAAGGCTTCATGCAAGGCTTGATCCTCATCTTGCCTGACAGTTCTAGGAATAGGGCAATAGGCTGGTCAATAGGCATCTGGAAGAATATTGCTTAATGGCTTTAAATCATTATTTTGCTTGGCAGAAAAAAAAAAAAAAAGGATCAATCCATCCAATAGATCCCCTTGCCAAGATTTCAAACACCCCCAAACCCAGAAGTACAGGCCAATATAGCGTCCAGGTACCCCCCACCCCCCTCGTGGACACTATGAGCTCTCCTGATTAGTTTGCTAGAGTCCCTTCCCCATTTGAATGTGTGTACGTTGAAGGACATGAGACCTGAGCTATTTTTGTCCCTCCCTGGGAGATCTTACTGCGGTACAAAAAACTCAACAACACTCCCAGAAAGAGACCTTCTAAGCAATAATACCCTTTCTTCCTTTATGCTGATTATGTCTCTGGCTTGCAGCTCTTGGCATCTTCTCAGGTGTGTTGCACAAGGAGGTCTTTCTCCCTGGCTTTTAGGTTACACTCTCTAGACTTTTATCATTCACTTTGCATTTCATTCATAAAGCTGTGGTTCATGGATTCTTCCCAGGAAAGCTGTTCTATTTACCTTGAAGGCCAGCTGTTCATAGACCACAAGCTAAGAAAACAAACGTCAGAGGCACAAAAAGTGCTTATTTTAGGATTTAATCAAATTTCTTTGGAACTACTGTCTGAGTATGGCACCAACATCAGCTGTATCTGTCAATTCCTCTTTCTTAAAGGATTGAACACTGTATTAAACATGTGCTTGCAATGCATTTTAGCTTTATTTTCCCACAAGTAATTGCATTTCTATATACCCTCAAAACGTCTTGCAAGTATGCCTAGGGCTTTTGAGCTGTCTAGGCTCTGTTGCCAAATTTAAACTGGAGAAAGAGGGTAGAGCTCAGGGGACCTCAGCTACTCAGAGCTTTCTAGATTTAGTTCAAATCCTTCAAATTGCAGCCAAGCAAGCTGAGAGCTAGTGCAGTCCTGGAGCATGGTTGTTTATTTGCTATGGAGGAAATAGAAGTGCCATTCAGTAGGAATTGGCTCACCAGCTTTCCCAGCTGCTGGATGACTAGCATCTCTCATGGGTCAGCTTCTCTGTGGGAACAGGGAGCACCAGGCTGCTCTTCACCACGGCTCCTCTTTGGCTGTGAACACATGCAGCCTCAATTAGAGGCAGCCTTGGGGGCAGGTATTGCTCTGGGAGGACCATAGGCAGGAAATCCTGCCTTCCTCTCCATCTCATCCAAATAGGTAGCTCCGAGCTGGACCATCAAACTGACCCTATTTCCTCATCATTTTGGGCTCTGTCCGGTCTGGTGGGAAAGGCTGCTCTTCCCAGCCAACATAACCAAACTCGTTGCCAATTCCTCCTTCCAGATATAGCTGGGCACAACAAGGATATGGCTCATTTCCCTGAAGTCCTTTAATTTGCAAAGCTCTGCTTCCACCTGTAGGCTTGGTGGAGCCCCTGAGGCTGCGGGGCACATGTGTGAGAGCAGAGCTGCTGCCTCTTCTCCCTTAGCACCGTACCATGCCCACCCTGGCCCAACGGCGCTGGCTGACTCTTGCAGTGTGCTGGACGAGGACAGCCATCCTCATAGCTTGCAGGCTCAGAACCCGTGTTTCAAACACAGTGTGTGGCCTTGAGATGCCTGTCTTATACTGGTTGTCAAATACCACCATGGCTTCATGATCTGGGTACTTTGAGGTGCTTCACAGGTGTTGATCCCAGCAGTGACAGCAGCAGTAAAGGGCAGTCAGAAGAGCACAAGCTCTGTGAGAAAATGGTCTGCAAGCACTGTATATGTAAAATGGAAAGATTTGCACAGTTATTATTTAATATCTGGTTGAAGCTGAGAAACCTGAGCCCCATGTTATTCTTGCTGCTTTCTCCAGATGTTCCGGCTGGCTAAACAACCTCACCCCAGTTACGCAGGTGCAAACCTCCGGCAGGCAGCTAAACATGCTTTATAAAACCCTAAAACGCTTGAAGGCAATTCTCAGACATGACTATTTTCATCCAAGGCACAGTCTTTTCTCCAGATGTCCAAAAACAATTTCTGGGGGCGTTTAAATGGAAAGGCTGGGGGTCCTCATCCTATGCCTTATATTTTGTTTGTTCCTGGTTGCAAACTTTCTTTTTGAAGAAGAAGACTATAATTTAATAAAACGTGCTGTTTAGAGGGCTGCTGCTTGGAGACAAGTCTTTCACCCTGCAGCTGCATGAAAGGCATCGCACTCAGAGGCCAGGAGCGCCCTGTCCCCTCTTGCTTTAGGGCTCTGAATGCTGTCTCCCGGCTTGTTACACCACAATAAGATTTTTTTGCTTTCCCTTATCCTTCGGGAGAGGTCCGAATGGTGGAGGCTTTATGCCCAGAGGTATTTAAGAGTCCATATCCCGTATCGCCCTGCCCAGGGCCTCTGAGGGGCACCATGGGTTAACGCTGGCATCCCCGGCGCCGTCCCCTCCCAGACCTGTCCTGAGGGAGGCGCTGAGGGTTTATTATCCCCAGGGCTTTGCCGTTGGGGTGGGTTGGGTGTGAGGTTCTCCATCTCCCTGGGAGGCCACCTGCGGCCCGCGGGGGAAGGCGCCCAGTCCGCCTCGCAGGCCGCGCCGGGCCGGTGCTTGCCGAGGGGAAGCGGGCGGGGGAGGAGGAGGAGTAGGAGGCGGGCGGATCCTTGGGGCGGAGCCGGGGCGGGCCGAAGGGGGAGGCGGCTGGAAAACAGGCCGGCGCTGGTTCTCGGCTCGCAGTGCCAGCAGCCGCCGCAGCCGCGCCGCGAGCCGCCAGACGCGGGGAGGGGAGCGAGGCGCTGAGGCGAGCCGGGCGGGCGGCAAGACCCCGTCCCATCCGGCCACCGCAGAGAGAGGTACGGGGCGGTGGGGCAGGGCGGGGAGCGAGGCGGCGGCTCCCTCCCCGCCTGCCGGGGGATCTGTCCCCCTCAGAGGGCACGGCGGGCGAGGGGCCCCCTCAGCTCCCCGGTCCCCTCCTCCTCCCCTCGGCCGGCACCTGCCGCGCCCCGGCCCGGCCTTCGGCCACCTGCGGCTGTCACGGCGCCGGCCGGCGTCGAGGGGCTGGCGGGAAGGGCCAGCGCCCACCCCGGTGATGGCCGGCCCGGCTCTCCTCCTTCTCATACGGTGGCCACAGGGGATTTGCAGCCCGGCGTGGGGAGAGGGTGGCCGGCATGGGGCAGGGTGGGGGGGTGTTTGCCCGAAGGGCCTGTCCCGGCACCCCACGCACCCCAGCATCACAAATTCACCCCGTAAACACTCGTGACCCTTGTTCCTCAGTCCCAAGAAACCCCGGCCGGTGCCACACCAAGCCCCGGTGGACAGGTGTTTGGACCCCACCCGTGTTTTTGGGGAGGGGTGGATGGAGAAAAGGCTCCTCTGCCTCACTGCGGGTGTGCAGGGCTCGGCCGAGGGCACATGTGTGGGTTGCTGCATTGGGATTTTGGGGTCTTTTGGGTTTGTTTTTAATTTTTTCCTCCCCCTCCTCTGTGTGTTTATGTCAGCGTATCTCTTACACGCGACGTGCTGGCACTGCTGCTTTCTCTGCCTCGGCGTTTGGGGCGATGACATGAAGAATAAAGGTTAAGTAGGAAAGTCACCATAATCCGATGCGTGAGGCGAGGTGTAAATTACAAGCTGTGAAGACTTGCAGTTCATTTGCGTTTTGGTGTTTCTTGTTTACACAGCGCTGTTACAATACTGGGGGCTTGGCAGTTCCTACCGATCTCGTGTTTTCAGTCAAATCCATTGACTTCTGCAGAATTGCTCTGTCTCTTAAATTGCTGCCATGGATGAGGGCTTAGTCCTGGATGTGCAGCAGCAAAATGTACAAAGCTAATTGTCAGTTACTGAACCTGACCTCAAAACAAAGCTCTTTAGCAATTTACATCCTCGGCCCCAGAAATACAGCTGCTCCACTGAATCCGTGCTCTCTAATCACCCCTAAAAATCTTTTGTGTGGTGCATAGGCACGCTGTCTCAAATCCAGTGCTGGGGCCAGCTGTAATTGCCCTGATATATTAGATGTAAACACGAGTTTTACGTAAAAGTGAAACCATATGTATCAGCTAACGTGTATCCACTCAGTGATCCCGCAGACTTGACTCCAGAGCTCTGTCCTTAGCTCACCCTGTTGATCCACTTTTCCCTTAGCCTGTTCCTGGAGTTACAAGAGAGGTTTAGTGGAGGACAAGAAATCAGCCTAGGAGTGTTTCTACCCATTGTGCAAGAATGCTGTATGTCTTTAGTCTTTTACAAATGTTGTTTTATTGACTTAGTGATAACATTTTGCTCTCCTAGGTCCTTTTCCCTTTCCAGGTTGTTAGCCCAGCACTTACTAATCTTTTATGGCACTGCTGTGGAACAGATGTACGATGTTTTTCAGTGAGTAGCAAGGTCTGTAGTTTCAGCTGGCTTTGTCTCTAAAAAAGACAGTACGCTCTTTCCTTCGTTCTCCTGTTCAGCCTGCTCTGGAGTCGGGAGCCGAGCTGGGAAATGGGTTCAGATGACTACTGAGCTGGCAGAAACCTCATGGTCTCAGCTCTGACTCAGTGCCTGGATCCAAATCATCACATAGCTGCTCAAGTGTTTCCTTGGGTATCTTTAGGTTTAGAGGAACAACTAGCTGGTGTTTTGGCTAAACTGTATGTAGAAACAGGTGCAGAGGTCGGGGCCTTTAAGTCCTGAAAACACCAGCTGATGTTGGGCTCCACAGTTGTTTATCCTTCTCAGCCCTTTGGCTTGATGGAGAAGCTGCTCTTGAGCTGTACCATTTTGTGCCACGCTTTCTTGAAATGGCAGAGTGTGTCGCTGGAACACCACAAACACTCTATGTGTGTCCTGGGAGCCCTTGCCCTTAACTGTGGTGACTCTGAAACACAATCTCTTCCTGGGGTGGAGCAATCTCAGTTGACTTGTTTGGGATGGAGAGGTTGACGTAGAGTTTGAAAGGCTGTGTGAAATCACTAGCATTCTTCACAAACAGGAGATGTAATGGTTTATGGGGTCCCTACAGGACCTTTTAGTCTAAATGGTACAATGTTGCTCTTTGATTGGTCTCTACCTTAGCCAAGTAGTACACTTTGAGTTTTTCACAATCTTCCTTCTGCAAAAGGTAGTGGACTCCTGCCCATCTCAGCCTCAGACAGTTAGAGGGATATTCCTGCATGTGGTATATTCCTGCTGCCTCCTATAGAAGTGTAGCTGCCTGAGCTCTGAACGCCAGTTATCTCACTTCATATTTTCTTTGACTGTCATCCCACAGAAAAATAATCCCTTCTAATGAAATCTAAAATTCTCAATCTAATTTTCTGCTGGCCCAAATTAGAGTCTAGATAGAATAACAATGCTGACTTCTGAAGTATGTGGATTTACTTACTTTGTATGATTGGGTTATATAAAAAAGAAATAGAAATTATTTTCTCTGTGCCTTTGAAAAATATTAAAATACAGCCTGTTGTATTTCACAAATCTGAAATCTAACTGATGTATCCTTCTTTCAGTAACTATAACTGATAGACCAGAAAATGGAAAAATGTAGAAATATCCTTTCCCAGTGGCCACGAGCATTAGTCCTCTCCAGAACTTAATGAAGTCAAGTCTATGGAAAGTAAACAACTGAGGTTTCTAGCTCTGTTGGAGAGCTAAAACTTTGTGTCAGAGTGGTAAATAATAAATTAAAGAGGTATAAAGATCACCTCCTGGAGAAGAATGAATTTGAACTTGTCCTTCTCAAGAGAGTGTCTAAACTGTCTGTGTTCAGGATCTGTCCTGCTCTGTTTGGATGAAAAAATTAAGCTGTAGCACAGCAGTAATGCGGGAGAGTGATAGTGACCCACCATGGCTGGTGAGCCCTCTCCTGGCTAGTGGGTGCTGGGGTTCAAATCCTCTTGCACCCCACGTTTGCTAGCAGGTCTGTCTTGAGGGTATAGAAGCATAACCATGAAACAATGAATGCAAATGATTCCTTGTATTATGGCCTTCTAAAAAGTAAACAGTTTAACAAATGGCATCACAGAACATTGTGCTGTTTCCAGAGCATGTTATCATCCTTGTCGTGTTCTTGTTGAGAGAACATGAAAATTTTCAGCCACCTTGATGGTGTGTCACATTTGCGTCAGCTCTTGTTGATGTGTTGGCTTTGATGTGTCCAGGTTATTTCATGCTCCCTGTGGAGGGTGTGTGGGTGCACAGTAATATCACTTGAGTTTATAGTAGTCACCATGGAAATTGGTTACAAATCTTTGCTCTTTTAAAAAATCTAACGTTTCTGTGGTTTCTTTTTATTTTAAGAAGAGATTCCAGAAATACTGTGGGTTGGAATATGAACTACTTGGAAAATAAAAGTTTGTGGCTACTCTGGTTGGCACCATGTGCGGTGGCACCTGCAGAGCATGTTGATGTGGTGCAGATGTTTCACATGATGTGTGGCTGTGTAAGAACCTGAGTTTGAGGTCCTCTGTTTGAGTCTGTGTACAGTTGTGAATATACTTTAGGCAGCTTGTGGGATTCAGCTCTCTGTACCTTCTGAGAGCCCACTGCAACCTGTCGTAAAGCCTCTTGAGGTTAAACTTGACACATCTTTTCTTACGTAGGATATCACCAATTGGTATTGCAGAAGAATTGCTCTTCGGCTATGCTGGACGTAGGCTCTTTATGGAGTTCATGGTACTGTCCTTTACTTTCACCTAAGGTAATGTCCATCACATCACCAAAATATACAGCATGTTCTTTACTTGTATGGGAAGAAAAGGCTTTGAGTACCGGAGCCAGCACCCTTGAGGGACACTGGGGCAGGGACTGGACTGCAGGCTGGAGGAATGCTGCTGGTGGTGGGGATTCAGCTGGCAGCCCTACACTACCCACTCTGGCTGTGGATAACACAGCATGCAGGGCTTTTATAACAACCTTTTTGCAGGTGGAACCTGACAGCAGCGTGACACAGACCTTCGCTTTGGGAGATATTCTGTGTATATATTGGTGACCTTTTCCTCTCGAGATCTTTAAATGCAGTAGATTTTTAAAAAGTGGTGTTGCTTTGGTGAATTTTAATCATATCCTTGGTTTTAAAAGTGCAATTTTGGTATTTTGGTTTAGTGGTGGGTTTTTTTTTTGGTTTTTTTTTTGTGTGGCCATGGGAGTTCTTGTTTTGTGGCATCTTGGGGCTGGGGACATGAGGTTGTAAGGATGGATGCATCAGGGAGTATTTTGGCACAGAGGAAGGCCAGGGTTGCTCTGAAGTCAGTGAGATAAGCCCATTGGTAGGAATGTAATGCAAGAGTGGTCAAAAAGCCCCTCTCTGCTGCTCACACTGGAGTTTGATCCCTGAGCTGCCTCAGGGTAGTTCTCTGCTACCAGGCCATCCTTTAAGGTTTTCTGCAAGTCTTGGTAAAACAAGGCAGCTATTGTTAATGCTCTCAGATAACTCAAAATGATGGCGGCTGGGAACTTGCTAGGTCTGAGCAAAACAGATTTTGCAGCCCTGGAGTAGTGATTTACACAGAGCTTTGTTTGTTGCATTCCTTCTTTAGAGCCCTTTTCCACATCGTCCTCTGAGACCACGTTTATCTCACTTCTGAGAAAAGGAAGATGGAGGGAGAGAGCTGGAGGCCATGGAGCAGATCAGTGGCAGAATGGAGGTCACAGTAAGGGAGGTAGAGTCTCAGCTGTGGTGAGCCCAGAGAGCTGAACTGATGTAAATAAAGTCGATTTCAGCTTGTGTGGAATCTTTGGGCTTGGTTCCTTGCATTTCTTTTATCCAATAGCTCTTTAAAGGGCTGCAAAGTCTTTATAAAGGCTTGAAAATGTCGTTTAAATCCACATTATTTATTATTTTTTTTGTACCTACAGAGTTCAAAGGCAGGAACTACATTTTAAAAATAAGAAAATATTTGTTTTCCTGGCTGACAAAGTAGAGAACTAAATGGAGGTAGATAATTTCCGAAGAATGGATAGTTATTTACTCATTTCTTCACCGTTCATTATTCTGCATAATGCCAGGGTGTTTTTTTTTTTTTTAAGCATATCAGCTAGATTTAACTTAGTGGCATTTAACAGTGTAGGTTGCTGGCATGTTTGGAATGATTGAAGTATTGGACAGGATATGATGATATTTGCACACTTTGATGAGGAAAAAAAAAAAAAGAAAAGCACTTTGATTTGGATCATTTCCATCATGAAGTACCTACTCAGGCTACCTTTTAGCTAATGTATCCAGAAAATGCCTTGTGCTAAGCTAAGCAGGTAGCTCTGGCCTATCCCTAAGCTGGGAATTGGAAAGAAATGATTTCTTTTCCTTTCTAAATGCTCTGTTCAGTTTGCAGGGCAGGTGGGGAATAGTTTGTTCTCCTGAAGAGACTACAGGTGTAACATTCAAGTATGTTAACCTAATGTTTTTACTGGACAGATAGACATTTAGCCTGAAACTAAATTTAAAATTCTTTTGTCCCATGGATATGCACGTTCCAGGATGTAGGTGTAACCTCCTGCTTTGATCTCCAATCTTCTTCTAACAGGATTTTCTTTTTGGGAATCGGTCACAGTTGTGATCCCAGAGGACTCTGCCAGGAAGGTGTGCATCCTTAGTGTGTCTGGTAATCCTTTGGTTGAACTCCTAAAAATCATAGACCCTTTCAGAAAGCCTGGGTTGCTGGAAGGAGCGTTGTTTTGCAAGACCCTGGCTTCACCAGTGAAACTGCATTAAGGTACTTTCGCTGTGCGGTCCTATCTCTGACTGCTTGTTTCCTCTCTTGCATAACTGTTCTCCACCCCCGTCAGGGCACAGTCTTATGGGTGACATATGCAAATTTAAGGCGCTACTTCTAGTGAAAGGGTTGATCCTATTTTGCGTATGATATGCTGTGACTGTGGCTGAGAGATCTTGATCAAGGAGCCCACGCACCTGGCAACAGATTATTACTTATTTTTATAGGGGTATTTTTCATTTGGATCCAATTCCTGACCTGTCCCATGACTGCTGCTGTCAGCGCTACAGACAGGCAGGACTGTCCTTTTTTAAGGACAGTACAAACTAGGATCTAAGTTTCCTGGGATTGCAAAACTGTGCCTTCAGATGTGCTGGGGTGTAAGCACAAACACACACACACAAGTGGGTATTTCTTCCTTGGACCGCTCCTGTCATCTCCCTCACCGCCTGCTTCCATGACTGAGAGCTTCGAGGCTGGCTTTGCATGTACTAGAATGAGCCAGGAGGAGTTGTGGGGGCATGCAAAGAAGTAAAAGCTTCGAAAACCCCCTTCAATGCTGAAGTTGATAGCTCAAGCTCTAGCCCTGAGATAAAGGTTAGCACTTTGGGGTTTGCAGTTTACACTCTGCTGCTTGGATGGTCTGATCTTGCAGAACACTATGTGCTGTTAATTAATGCTTGCAGAAGCACAGTGCTTCCAGTAATGTAACAGACTAAATTAAATGCCCCTTTATAGTCACGGGGAGCTCACACCGTTGCTCCAGTTATACAATAGCATCTGGTGCCTCTATTTGGACGTTGAAGAAGAGAACTTGACAAAGGGCTGAATGTGACCACAGGCCTTAGGGTTAAGCACTGGGTCATTACCCTTTTTGCCGCCTGATTCCTCTGGGGTGCGATCCAGGATTCTGTGGTGGGCTCCCTGTGGCACAGCCGAGCATTAGGAGAGGGTCCAAAGTTTTGATGAGAGCACTATGTAGTCAGCTTCGCTCTCAATAGCTGGCTGCCCCAGGCAAGCCTGTAGGAAGCATTGAAGGTTGCAGATCTTGGGGATGGCTGAAAGGTCAGTACTAACTAGGGGTTTCTGCATGAGGAGTTTATGCACGTGGGATTTCTCATGCCAGTTTCCCAGGTAAGCAGAGGGACAGGCAAGTGCTGGAGGGGAATGAGAGTCTGTAATGCTAAACAGATGATCTGCAACCTTTATTGTTGTTAGAAGCACAGACATTTTGCTCAGGGCTTCCCCAAAACATGAAAGGGATCCAGTCTTGAAGACCTTACACATGAAAATATTCTAGCGAGGAGCAGAAGAATGGCCTAAGGAGGAAAAAAAAAACCCAAACTCCTCTGACTGCAGATTGAGATGTGAAGGAGGCAAAAAGGAAGGAAAAAGTGCAAATGGGCTTCTGTTAACAACTGTTCCTGTGCCGTGGGATGTGAGGAGGACTGTCTCATTGGGAAGTCTGTGCTGGGGAGCTCCTGTTCATGTGCCTGTTCTATAAGACTGACTGGTTTATGTTATCTCCATAGTGCTCCTCCAGGAATGGAGGGAGAACTTACTATGTGGGAATGGGCAACTGCTGCATACATGATCTCACAGCATTTCTCCAACATATTATGGAGGTTCTTGTGCTCTGAGGCTGCTGCTGATATGTTCTGTTGTCATATTTCTGTTATAAGCAAAGAACAGCAGGGCTGGAAGGGACCTTAATAAGTTGTCTAATCTGACCTCCTTCATGAAGACTGGGTCAGATCTATCTAAACTTTCCCAGCAGATGTTTGTCCAGCACAGTTGTTAAGTCTCCAGTGATGGACTTGCTCCATCCTCCCTGGGTGATCCTTTAAAGTCTTTCATTGTTCTTACCATTACTAAGACTTTCCTAGTTTCTGACTTCGATTTTTTTTTTTTTTGTTGAAAATTTCTGACCTTTTGCCCTTTTGTTACTGTACAGAGTATGCTGTTGAGTCCTTTCTTTGCAGTAGACTTTGGGAATGTCTTGGCCATGTCTTTCTTGAGCTGCAGGGCCCAAAACTTGCCTGCAGTGCTCCATCTGACATCTGCCTGTACTGAGCCAACAGACACAACTTTGACTCTCATGTGTAGACTTTGCAGTATGATGGATGAATTACTTTTTTTCTTTTTCCTGACACAGCATAATGTTTTGTCATGGAAAGTTTCATTGAGGCTTTATCTCTTTACCCACTATAAAAACAGAGAACATGCTCTTGCTCAAGTGCCGTCTTTTTCCACAGGAATGTATAGTATGGATCTTCACTGACTGTTCCAGAATAGCGCCCTTCTGTTGTCAAGTGAAGGTACTTGCCAGCTGCTCTCACTAAGGCTCTCACCATGACAAGCTGGATTGCAATTTGGGCAATTGTGCTCTCCTGATCTGACCTCCCGGCTGTAGTTCATGAGTGACCTTCTACTCTACTCTCCCTCCCCAGTGTAACTTCACAGAGTTAAACTCTGTGCATCTGATTTTGTAGGAATTGTCTCTTCATTTCTGTGAAGATTCATAGCTGTGAAGATTGAGAGGAGAGGTAGCACTCAAACATAAAACAAGAGAGAAAATGCAGCAGATAGTTTACCCTAAGCACTACAAGCATTAGTTACTGGGTAACCATGGCAGTCAGCATTAAAGGCTGCTTCAAGGTGTACAGATGTCCACATTGCACAAAATACTGTAGCTTGCATTCACTGACTTTCTTGTACACCATAATTGTCTCTGTTTGTTAGATTTTAGGGGGTTCATTTTACAGGATACTCAGAGGCAGTTTCATTTGACCTGTCCCTAAGTGCTTCACTTGTGGACTGTTTCACTTTATTTTTTTGGGAAAAAAAAAAGTGAAAAAAATTGTCTGTGTATAAATGTAGGCATTTTCTCTAGATCTATTAACACCTTTTACACCTTTCAGTAGGAGAGAGTAGGGAGTATGTATCAAAAGTATGTCTACATACAGAGAGCTTTTGTCCTGAGACAACTGAAGGAGCTCACACCAAAATGAAGGCTGGTCTGGACAGGTTTGAAACACTTCTTGGCATTGACTCGTGTTTCTTGCAGTGGGAAGAGCAGGTAGAGAGGAGCAGTCTTGATTTTTATTTGTTTGAACTATCAATGCATATCTTCTTTGAATTCTTCACAGTTTTCTTGCAGAGCTTTTGTATGACAACTTGTATAATGTGAGTCTCCAGTTTCTCTTGTTCTAACAGCAGTGAAAGCTCTAGTGTTTTCCTCCTTACTCTTTTTCTCCCTTAATTACAATTACAGGGATCTTTAGTCATGTGGAAGGTATTTTATTGACAGCTTTTGAGTCTGAAGTACTTGTTATCACTGAACAGATGTAGAGTGCTGTAGGCTACTGGGCAAAATCCCTTGTTCAGTGTTTCTTCATAATTATTTCTTAGAACTGAAGAGTAATTTAGGTTGTATAGGATATCTGCAGCTCTCTTGTGTGACCTCCTGCTCCAGGCAGAGCTAGAATCACAGGTAGATTTCTTGTGAACTTTTCTGATCAAATTTCAGACCTTTTCCAGGCAAGTGTGGCAGGCTGATGCCATGCTTAGTGCTCTCAGGGTGAAGAGTATTTTCTTCTTGTCTAATCAGAATTTCCCTTGCTGCAAGTTATGCCCATTGTTTCTTGTCCTTTTGCTGATGCTCAGTGAGAAGAATATGGCTCCATCTTCTCCACAGATAGCTAGAGATAAAAATTAGATCTCCCATTAACCACCTTTTCTTCAAGTTAAACAAACCCCATTCCCTCATTGTCTGCTCTTACATCATGTATTCCAATGACCAGTGGTGCTCCACTGAACTCTTGAGTTTGTCAGTGTCTTTTTCTAGGGAGTGCAGCTAAATTATGTGGTGCTCCAGATGTAGCCTACTTGGTGCCAAAAGGAGAAGAAGAGCCATTTCCTTGAGTTTTTGCTATTGTCCTTCTCAGTACAAACCAGTATGTATTTCTTAGCTTCATGAGGTTTTCTTCAGCCTGTTCCTCCAGCTTGCTGTGCAGGACTGCCCTGCAGTGCATCAGCTGCTCAACCCAGCATGGTGGTGTCTCTGAACTTGCTGAGGGAGCTCTCTATCCTCTCATCCAGGCCATTAATTAAGATACTGAACAGTGTCAGTACTGGCTGTTCGTTGAGGAACACCATTCATAAGGGGCTGCCAGTTAAGACTTGAATCTGTTGGATGCTACTGTTTGAGCTCAGCGGTCCAACCAAATTTTAACCAACTTGTGTTCCACCTATTTGACCTGTATGTCCCTGTTTGTGGAGACAGGTTAAGTGTTTCTAGGATGATCACTCTTTTAAAGACCTGCTAATGAGGGAGTTGCTTTGAAAAAGTTGTTAAGGCTGAGCTATGGGGTAAGTGTGTTGGAAGAAGAGGGGTGTGAAATAAATACACATGGGATACCAAAAAGCAGTTTCTAGTCTCTTTCTCTAGGTTGATAAGCCCACAGTCTCTTGTTCTTGCTGTCCACGTTCATGGCCATTAGCTTGTTATTAAACAGTGAATAAAGCCAGAGTGTTAAACTCAGAAAAGCTGAACCCTGACTTTTTTTCCTGCTGGATGTAGGAAGAAGGAGGCTTCCTTCGGGCTGTGGCTTGCCTGCTTGCCTGGGCTGGTCTGTTCTTAGGAACATGTCTGGCTTAAATAGATCCAGTTTAATCACACACCTGGTGTTTTCTTATTTTGTTTTTCTCCACATGATTCTCTCCAGTCCACTTGTATAAAAAGCATATTAGCTGCAGAGCAGTAAGCAGCTAAGGGCAAAACTTTGCAAGTGAGGTGTTTTCCATGGTTCATCACTGCAGGCTGAGGTTTGGCTTTATGAAGCTGTGGGACACTGTTAAACCTTGCAATTGTACTATGACCTTCTAAAAGGCTAGAGCCTTTTCTGGAGTCTTGCTGTATAGGAAGTTGCTCCCCATTTTACATTTATACCTGTGACTTCTCTTAGGTGTTTCTTCTAGTTGATGTTGGACCAGTGTGTCAAGATCACTTAGAAATCTAAACCTGCACACCATAGGGCTTGCAAATCTTCCCAGATGAATCATCTATTGGTTTTATGGCCATACATTCCAGTCTGTCATCCAAATTGGTAATGAAAATGTTGCACAGCTCTAGTGCCTGGCTGGACCCGCTTTCCAGTGCCCTCCCAATTAGATAGCAAGCCCTTGATAATTATACTCTGAGAACTATGTTGTCAAGCAACCATTTTTTAGTGATTACATCTAGTTCATGTTTTCTTAGCTGGATCTTATGGGAATGTCATGTGGAATGGTGTCAGAGCTAATAAAGATTGCGTTTCTTAATATCCTTATCACTTCCGTACAGGCATGCATTTTTTTTCCTGCTGATGCATAGAGCTTTTATTGTTCCATAGATTTTTGGAAGCTAGAAGGGACCTTAAAAGTGATGAGATCTGTCTTTGTCCATGGTGAAAGTTTAAATGCGCAAGTCATGCCAGATTTATCAGGACTTTTGTAACGGGACAGTTGCCATATGACAGCTCCAGGAGATCAAGAGGAAACAAATGTGGTGTGTTTATGGGTCCCAAACAAAATTAAACAATTACCTGAATCCAGTCTTTAGAGTTGCCTTTGAATGAATCCCAAGCCCTGTTCTGCAAGGGAGAACGTGTCTAATCTGTACCAGATATCAGTCAACGGTTATCTGTGCCTACGTGCTGTTACTCAGATCTCATTAGCTATCTAATTGGATAATAGGCAGTACACTTCACAACTACATAAGTATATTAAGCTTAATCTGCTTTGGAGCAGGGAGGGGAAGATGCACTTGGTGACAAATGGAAAAAAGAAGCTGCACAGTGGAGCAGCGGTGTAAATAGGATCCTTTCTCCCCATCACTTCCAGGAATTTTCTGTGGCAGAGACTCTGTATGTCCATAGCCTTTACAATAATATTTGAGTCCCATAACAGAGTAGCAACACTTTCAGACTTTGCCCATGTTAGCTGGACGGTTTCACTTTTAAAAGCACGGTTCTAGTGGTTAAATACCTTTGAGGTGTCCTTTAATAAAAGAAGCAGGATAACTTCATCCCTCATTTTAAATCCAATGTGATATAGCAGAGAGATGCATCCTGTGTGTGTGGGACAACTGGATTTTTGCAGTAGGTTCCTGGTCTTGTTTCCAGCATGTGAAGAAGGTGCAGAGAGGACAGGACCAGAAAGCTTGCACGGGGGTTGACATGACCAGTTCTTTATATGGAAGGCAGAAGCTACTAGGTTATGGTAATAGTCTTCCCATTTTCTTTCCTGAGAAGGTGCAGTTACTTGGTTTACCCATCTTAAAACTTTTGGAGTAGATTGGCGCTTTTCAATGGCTAATGAAAATAAAGTCAGACTGCTGTAGAAGATGTGTCTTTATGTTTTCCCAGCAGCTGGTTTAATTATTGAAAGACATGGATGTGAGTATATTTCACTAGTTGTCACCACCTATTATATCTCAGGAGAAAGTATGTGCAGGGGATGTTTCTGGGTACAAAAGATCTATCTGCCAAGGGGACCTCTAGCTCAAGGTAATAGGAGAGTGATTCTAAAATGTGTCCTGTCCAAATGTTTTGTGGATTCCTTTGGGATTGATGGAAGGCTTTGAGCTTGGCCCTTTATCTTGAGGGAGGTGCCCAGGGTGTTTCATTTATAGCCTACTTACCTCATCTAAAAAGTACTTTCAGCTTGTCATGCTGTCCAATATTTGTCTGTAGTAGGCAGAAAAGACAGTAGTAGACCTCTTAATCTTTAAGTGTCTATAGCAAATGTAAACTCTGTTTAAGTGTGTTTATCACCAAGCAGCTCATTTACCAGCTGTGCAAAGTACCTTGTGGTTCATTTATGTGGGAAGTTTGGAGGATTCTCTGATGCTTTCTGTCTTGACATCTGTGTTTTTGTGGCCAGCAAGGGTTAAGAGTTAGGCACTTGTCCATGTGAGGAGACTATTCTACTGTAAAGGGGGGTGTGAATTTAAAGCATGCTGACTTTCCCATGGAAAATCTTATTTAATAACAAACCCCTTAAATTACTTTTATTTTGAGTGAAGGGAGAAGGCTGCAGAGTAACTGTTTAGGTTCATTTCAGTGTAGACAAACTCCCAAACCACCAATTTATTTTGCATGAACTAGCAAATAACTGTTGAATGCGGAAGCATTTTTATAGCTATCCACACCTGGTTTAGTGTCTGGGCTAAAAGCGTGGTCGGCAGGGAAAATCTTATTGTTTCCAAAGAGTAGTTCACATCTCGGTGTCTAAATTACTGGAACAGGCTCTGGAGAGCATCTGTGTCCTTGCTTTGGCTATGTAGAAAGCCTCCCTTCCTAGCTGAGTCACCGATGGCAGGTAGCTGTTCCTTTCTATTGCTGCGTGCCTGGGTCAGCTTGCAGTTTGAAGCATCCAGAAGAAGTGAATGAGAGTGGTCTGTTACAGAGGATCTCTCCAAAGTGTTAAATGAGGTGAAGGTTGCATGCTTTCTGTAACAACATGCACTAACAATGTGTACCATCTTTACCTACCATCCCTGTTGGCTGCGTACTGAAGTTAACTCCCATACTCAGTCCATCATCAGCTTTGAGTCAGGCTAGGCTTCGACCTATACTGATTAAAGGGTGAAGAATGCTCTGTCATAAGCTGTTGATAAGGGAATTCAGGAATAAAAGTGGATATTAAATTGTCAGTGGCCTTTTTTTCCTTTTTGAGGTTCTTTTCCTTTTCCTGTGTGGGCAATATCTAGACATGCCCAGCACTTTCAGCATTATGGCCTGCCTGGCCACTGCTTTCTGCAGATCAAACCCACACCCAGTAACTTATGAATCAAAAGCAGAACACCTGCTTGGTTGGTCATTAGTATCTTCTTTACAAAATGTCTTAAAACCAAACCAGTCGTGCAGTGCTCCATCTTGTCAAGAAGACAAGGTGCTGAGATGTGTGATGCTGCTTAGCTCTTGGGGAGGATTCATCTTGTGGTTGTGGCAGAGTGTGGATGAGCTATCCTTGTAGAGGGATCCAGAGTTCTGACAAAGTGATGTGTCACTGTAGGTCTTCATTAGGGTCTTTAAGCACTATTTTAAGTTTCCTGAGCCTAAGTCATAGAACATCTTATGTCTGGAGTCAAGGCCTTGACTGTTGCAAGCAGCCCTTTGGAAAGCTGTGCAAAGATCCTCGTGTCTCTCAAAAACAGTGGCCTGTATTTCAGAAAGGGACATTGTGAGTGAGAAGAACAAGTTTCAAATCACATGTCCCCCAGCAAGTACTGTTCTTTCGATAGGAAGACTTGTTGGAGAATGTTAATTGAGTCCCTTTTTAAATGAAGGAGGCTTTGCTTCCTTCCCAAGTTTTCAAAACAAATTTTCCAAATACAGAGCCTATGTTTCATTCAAGTGTAAATCCTTTCTCTTTAACCTGGAAGTTATCCCAGAAAAAAAGCCTATCCATTCACTGCAGGACAGACCCTTGTGGTTGTGGTGGAAAAAAAAGAAGTGGATCAAATTGTCCAAACAGGAAGGGAATTAAGAAAAGACTGCTCAGTGAGCGGAGTACTCAGTTAAGTTTAAATGGTTGTCCTACAAACTCCACTTTATATCTCTGTTGCTTTTGAAGCATTGCACAATAATTGAAGTGTCTGCTAAATTTAGAAATGACAAATTTTTCTTGCCAACATGCCAGCCTATCTGTAGGCTGTATGGATTTCAGCATGTAGTTATCGGATGGATGCAAACAGTGATTTGAAATTTACTGGCTTGTTATCTCTTCTGACTTACCCACCAGGACTGAGCTATGTGCATCTGATACTTTACACTGATGCCTTTTCATGTGAGGGTATTAATTGAAATGCTTATTGGCACAGCTAGGTGCTTACGCTGTTTTACGTACAGTGGAGCTGAAGTATTGAAAGAATGAAGTGTGATGTGCTGAATAAAATGAGCTCCTATTTAAACACATTGAAATTGTGCTATATTTTTAGCACCTTATGGATAGGATTGTCATTCTTTTACCCCCAGTCACATGGGAAGGCTGTGGAAGAATAGATAAATCACAAGTGTCCCAGTTCCTGGTTTTTGCTGTTTACCACATGACAAGTCTTCCTTCTCTGTAAAAAATATCTTAGATCTAAAATCTCTCTCTTTTTTTTTTTTTCTCAGCCTGTGCTATTTAATTTTTCTCTTTCTGAGCAATGTTTTATCTTAATTCTGTGGAGCTATTTGAGACACACTTTCCTGAAGAGGAGCATTGCAAAGCAAACTTCCCTTTGTTTCAGTGAAATGTCGTGATTGTCACAGAGAAGAAATGCTTTTGAGACCAGGTGTTTCAGCAGGACTGAAAGGCACCTTGCAGAAGTAATGCTCGATCATTAGTGTGCATCCCAAGGCACTCCAGGCTGCAGTTGCCTGCAGGGCACTTAGTAACCTCAAAGCACAAGAAGCTGACTGGGGGAGCTTTTCTGTCAGAATCTCCAGGCAAAATTTCATCCTTGGGCTTTATTTTGAATTTCAAAACAAGGTGGAAACAAAGCCGAAGGTGTCACTGTTCTGTTTTCATCTTTTTGCTCACACCCTTCTTTTGCTTGTCTTTCATGAGCTGTTTCTGCTCTCTGCTCTGTTTTGGTGTGCCTAGCACTCAGGATGAAAATCCCTCAGCAGGGTGAATTACTTCTCTTGCTTTATAGCAGGGATGCATTCCTGTATATGACAGGGTTTTTTAGCAGTCACCATTTTTCCCTGGATATCTTTAAATGACCTGGATATAGACAGTGTTTAGTTAGGAGAAGGTCTGTGCTTTTTGTATTGAAACATTTATTGTCATATTTAAAACCCCACACCTCAAGCACCATGGGTAAAACACCTATTTTCAAGGGAAGCTTCTGGTGGGTGAAAATCTCAGAAAATTAGTTTACCAGCCATGACCTAGACTTCATCAAGATCTAAGGACATGATTCCCAAGCTGAATTCCTCTGCCTTGGCCTCTTGTTTGATACGTGAGCGTGTTTATGCAGACAGCAGGATGGAGAAACCTGTATGTATTGCAGTGTGCTAAAGCCAGCCCTGGTTATGTGTCTCTGCTGTCTTAGAGCTGGAGCATATGGTTTGCATTTAATGTTCCAGCAAAGCACGAGCCCAGGAGAAGTCCCCTCAATACAGCTCCACCTGCAGAGATATAGTTTTCCTGGAGTCATGACTAGTCTCTTCCAGGCTGAAGTCAATCCAGTTACTGTGGGAGTAACTCTGTGCGGTGTTCAGGTCTTCTAATTTTGGTTCTCATCTCCTAGTGTTTCTGTTGCATTTAATGATTTTCCCTCTGGCTTGAATGGTAAAGATGTGGTAACTGCTCGGGGATGGCTTAAAATCAAAGATTCAGTGTGGGTGTTGCTTTCAAATAGACAAGAAATGATGCTATTTAGAGAGTTGTGCTGCTATTTCAGGCAGTTTGTTAGGTCTGGGTTCTGAGAAGTGGTGAGAAAAAATAATTGCTTTTGGGCTAGCATGTCTCATATGGTGTGTCCTGAAATGATCCTCATGTGCACATTGAGTTGGAACCAGTACTGAGCCTCTCTGCATGCAGATTCATTCCCTGTCTCACTCCCCTATTACACACTATGGGAGGAGAAGAAAAGATGCCTGGTGAAACTTTGCTCCCAAGCTTGCTGCAATGAATTTAAAACCCCAAAACCACAGAGAATTCCCAAATGTATTATGGACACCAGTGTTTATTTGACTGAGACCCCATTGTGTTCCGAGTTGTGCAAACACAGGCAAGTTTCCTATTTAATTAAGGCTAGTTTTATTGATACGGTTTCCCAAACAATTGGAGAGAGAAGGAAGGTAGTGAAGATAAGAACGCATGATTATGCAGATGGGATAGGGTACAGCTTTTTTTGGCAGTCAGAATACAAGTTCTTCAGGAAACTTGTTTGCAGCATTGTTCTGTTCTATCACACCAGTGTTTTTAGTTTGTAACCTTTTTTTTTCCCCCTGCAGTTTACTGTCTGTCTCTCCTTCCTTTTACAGTCCTGAAACACCAAGCTTTGATTTCATGAGAAGCTTAACAGTGGTGGATACCTCCCAGTACTGAAAGTGTTCAAGGAGCTGGAAATAAGAGGAATATGCCCACCACGGGGTCGACCAGGGCTTGGCAAGCTTGTAGAGACATGGTAGAAGGCAGGCCAGTTTGACTCTGGTTGTTGCTTGCCCTGGTTAGCTCAGCAGCTCTGCTCCTGAGCTATTTACCTTCCGCGTTGTCTGAGGCTAACACAGCCAAGCTGTGTCTTGCTCTGCTGGTTTAGGTTCTGGCCAGCTCAGTGTTGATCAGTCCCCAGTGGTCTATAACATGTGCAAACAGTGGTTTCAACCGCAGGTTTTAGTTGCAACATCACTATTTCTATCACCAGGGTTAAGACAGGAATATCCTATTCACTGCAGCAGGTTGAATTGCCACTCTGGTGTCCCTATTTTCTCCTGTTGCTCCTGATGCAGTAGAAGACTGTTGTGACAGTGTAAGCTGTTCCTGGTGATTGAGTAGATGTCGTTAGGTGCCTTCTAGGTAGGAGGGCCCTGGTACCTATCTCTGCAACCTCTCAAAATAAAGCTGATAACGCCAACTACAGCATATATTTGTTCTGTCTTCAGGGGGTTTGTTCACCAGAGGATTTACTCTGTTGTGCAAGGAACATGCTGAAGCTGTGCTTTTTGTTGCTGCTGTGAAACTCTTTTAAACTGTGTCCTGTGTAATACTGTAGCCTCTGGCACATGAACCACAGCATGACAGTGTTCTGATCTTATTAGTTGCGTGGGCAGGAGAAGCTCTGTAGCCCAGACTGCATGGCGCAGGGAAGTCATTGTTTGAGCTGTAGACGAGCTAACCAGCTTTGTGTGGTGAGAAAAGCTGCAATGAAAAGGGGAAGGAAGAGATTTATGCCTCCAAAACTGTCCCAAAAGCTCAGCCAGGCTGACCATAGTTGACCCATCTTACCATCACAGGGTGTCTCTGTTGTGTGTTCCTGAAAGTCCTTTGACTTCATTCTCAGCCCGTTTATCTGGGAACCACTTAGGAATGGTGACCACCTCTTAGTACTTCCACAGGAGCTTCTGATGGTGGAGGAAATAATCTAGTTCTTAGTTTTATCCCCATACTGGAAATCAAGATGCCAGCCGGCTGGCCTGAGTGCATTCCAGCAGGCTGTCAGAGGGGGCTTTTGAAAAGTAGTTCAAGATAGCTTGCTTCCTTCCCAGCATAGCAGAGCTGGCTGAACCCGCTTTATTCTGACAGTGCCCTTCAGCCAGAGGAACGTGCTTGAGAATCAGCCATAGGCCAGCCAATTATTTTGATTTATTTTCTTTTCCCTCAGATTAGAAGGGCTTGAAAAACACATAATGGTAAGTTTTATTAGTGAGTTTTAAATGGTGTGATTCATCCCCTATGTTCTTGGCATGATGTTCTTTGGTTTATTTTTTGGATATCCTTGCAGTTCTGTTAGTGCCAAGCACTGTATGGAAGTACCCTGTGGCAGACAACCTGCTCTGCCCATATGTTAGCTTTAAAAAAAAAAAAAAAACAAAAAAAAAACAACAAAACCAGCTCATAATAGGAAGTCTTTATACTGCATGCCAAGAAGCTTGGGGCTTGTTAAATATATTGTACTTGTCAACAACTACCCAATTTAAAAAGTATCCTTGGTGTGAATCAGCTTTGAACAAGTTCATTTGACTTGAGGGATGTTTGCAGGCATTAAAACAAGTTGGATCACAGTGGTAAAAACGTGCAGTGGTTTTCTGATCAAAAGCACCATCCAGTGACACCCCCCCTATTTTTTTTTTTATTTCTTTCTTTTTTTAAATCTCCTCTAAACGTTAAAAGTAAGAGATTTTTCCCAGTTAGCAAATTTTTGGTGAGTGTGGGTGTGTGTTCCTCAACAGGTTAGTTTTTAATCAGAACTGTGGCACCCGTTTATAAAGTGAGCTCTGCTCCCTGCCTGCTCCATCCTTGCTGGCTTGTTGTCTGCCCAGCCCGCTCCCCTGCCGCCTCTGCAAATGATCTATCAGCGGGGAGGCTAGTCCATATCTGATGGGTATAGGGGCCAGTGGCTTGTTGCAATGTTTCCCATCCCTCCTTGTCTTGAAGACTGAATTATCATAGATACCTTTTGTCTGCATTTCCTACTCTCTGCAGGCTGCTGGTCTGATCCCTTAGAGATTTGGACACTTGCTAATTATGTCTTTTCTTGCAGTGCAGCTTCAGATAAACTGCTCAGAAAATCAGGTGGCACAGGAGGTGCCCAGGGTCTTTAAGCTGGCAGGAGATCTTCTCATGGAGACTTTTCTGTCATCTTTGCTGGTTCAGAGAAAATTATAAAATGTCAGATTTGACAGTTTATTCTCTTTATCTCCCCCACATTTTTTCCTGGATGATGGAGCTGTGGGAAGATGCAAAGGAGACAGCTCTCTTGGATCACACTTACGAAAAATATTGTTTCTCAGAACCGTGTTTTGTTGTTGTTGAAGAACTGAAACGTTTCTGCTTCCTTTTCTAGGCCAGCAGTGTAGGACCACAGAGTGGTGCCATTGCTGGAGCCTGTAGCCTGCATAAGGTCTGATGGTCTCAAGTCTAAGATCTAGCAACTTTGGGCTGCTTCTTATTCATGACTAGTGGAATAGTTTTACAGAGGTGGCTCTGGGTGGTCATCCATATATGCCACAGGTGAAATGGCTTGTCCAAGGTCCCACAGACCATCACTAGTGCTAGGAGTGGGAGTCCATTTTTTGTTGTGTGTGTATTGAAGAAGTGCGGCTTCTTCCTGGCTTGGGAAGAGGAAACAATTTAGTATGGCCCCATCTCTGTCTCTCCTGAGAGCTGATATTTCTGGAAGAGAGGGGGTAAATGAAGATAAGGCTTGTGGGGGTTTGTTACAAGAACAAAGGCTAAGCAGCCCAGCTAAGGTCATCTCCTCAGGCTGGAGGAGACCTGACTTCGGATAGGCAAAGGTTATTGCTGTAATTTCTCTGTCTCTTTTGGGATGTGTCTAGAGGAAGAAGAGCACAGAGTCAGCCTGAAGGTCTCTGCTGCCTTCAGAAAAACTGATGCTGAGGAGGTTTAGGGTGCAAGGCTACAGGTTTGGTATATGGGTAAAACAGGAAGTGTTTTGTTTATGCTGCTGTCTAAGAGTACACGTGGTGTGTTATTAATGTGTTTCCTTCCTTGATGTCTGATCCAGCTCTGCATTCACTGTGTGTCAGTCATTGGAGTGGGTCAGTAATTTGTAAATGAAGCTTGTAGATGCTAAGATCAATGCTACTGAACTGCAGCCTTTTCAGTGCCTCAAGCCACATATGATGGCTTGTGCTTTTACATGGGGAAATTTTAATGATGGCAGCATTTGTCTTCAGTTCCAACTTGCTTGTCTCTCACAGCTACCCCTGTGAAATCTAGCAACTCTCTGGAAATTGAACCACTCTGTTCCAGCCTCTGCCTGTGGAGATGTGAGGCAGAACATGAGCTGCTTATCTGCAGTAGGAGTGCTGGCTTGTTTTTGTGAAAAGCTCACTGGCTTCCTTGTATCACTGTGAGACAGAGATGAGCATGGTCATCTCTTCATGACCAAGGCTGGTGGGCAAAGGTGAGACACACAGGATAAATGGGTGGCATTGATGGTATGGGATGCAGTAGGGTTGGTATGGGATGCCACAGGTTTGATGGAGATGCTTCACTCAAAACCTGCTTGGGGCAAGGAAGAATTGCTCGCTCAGGCTCACGTGGTCCCATGTAGTGTCTGCAAGTCTCCTGTCTCTGGACAGGTGTGAAGTGGTGATGAGGAGCAAGGGGCTGAAGTTGCACTGGTGACAAGCAGGGGATTTTGGATCTGTCTTGCTTGTTTCAAGCACTGGAAAACACTGCATTCGAGCAGACCATGATGGTGATGGTCCTGCTTGGAGATGGAGTTTGGACTAGGGCCTTTCAGGGGCTGCTTCTGACCGACACTTCCAATTTCTGTGAGCTGTCAGAACATGTCTCTTCTGCCAAGATCTGCTGCCTGCCCATGTCTGGCAGCTACCTGCAACAGAGGGCAGCAGGACTGGTCAGGGGCTGAGTGACTTGTTCCAGCTGCCCACATCCGGACAGCACACTTGTTTAGACTAAAATACCAAATTGGATGAAGCTTTGAACATGAGGATGACAATGAAATGCCACTCTCCAGGTGGTTTCAGCCCAGCTGGAGGTGGCTTTCCAGCACATGCAGGCGTTAACACAAGTTAACCTTGATCTCACTGGTGCGTATGCTGTTGGTCACACAGGCTTATGAGCTTGGGAAGGGCCCTGGTATGTACGTAGGTGGCCAAGGACCATAATTTTCCTCCTGCAGCTCTCCAGGTAGCTGAGTAAACGAGGTGTGCAGTAAACCTCCTGTTGTGCTGCATACGCAACCTTGCTGGGTTGGCGTTTGCACAACTCCTGTACTAAGGCAGTTCATAACAGCAGGCTTGTTTCGCTCACGTAGCTGACTGATGTGGAGTACTTAAGTTCAATTAATAGTGCTCCTGCCTTCTGTTGAAAGGGTGCCCATACTTAACGTGTGCTGGTATAAATGGTGATTCTGAAAAGGATTGTAAGTAAGTTTGGCGTGTAACCTGCTGGACTAAAAAGAAGGGAAAGAGAAAAAAGAGACATATCTTCCAGTTTGACATGTTTACAGTCTGGAGAGCTTGGAAAGAGTGTCTTGAAATAACAGGCAATAAGGATTAATGTGTTTGCTATTGAGAAAGCTGATGAAAGGGAAAAAGAGGGAGAAGTTACAAAATACTTGTTTATTGTGCCAGGAGCTGTGGAGAGCCACAGCTAACAGCAACCAGTGGCTCTGGTGACAGGCGGTGCTGGGGCCAGAGCAGAGATGTCTTTTCACTTCATATTTCTGAGTAGACACAAAACTGATCTGCTCTATCCTGACCTATGCTCAGTGGACAGCCTGAGTCTGAAGCCTGGAAAGGTGTTAAAGGAGATAACATTGCTCTAACTAGAATAATCCTTCCAAGCACTTCTCACTCAGCTTATTAAAAAAAAAAAAAGGTGCATTAGAGATGATAATTGAAAATTTTGTTATTGCAGTTGCTCAGTACAAGTAGCGCTAGACTGCATAATGAGTTAATGGCCTAAATGCTGGAGTGTGTTTATATCTGCTAAATAAGTGGTCATTCTGTTTCTGTTGTGGAGCTTTTGTATATGGGCTCTGCCTTCAAGTAACAGAAATTATTTCATCTATTGCAAAAAGGCTTTTGAATCTCTGTATCAAAAATTTTTCTCTTTGGGTTATTTTAAAATTGTTTTCTGAGATGCAGGAGAGATCCTGCACTGGATGTCCTGTGTGACTGATTTTCATTCCTTAGGGATCACTGGAAACCACCTGCATGCGTGCTAGGTCTCTACAACACCATGCAATGATGCACGTGGTCACAGACATACAGTTGTGCATGACAGTAGATTCCTGAGGAGCAAAGGCCAGAAAGTTTTGTCTTGAACATGTGTCCTGGCTATCTCCATCATATAGGCAGGAGCACTCCCAGCAACACAACCCTGTGTTCCGGTAGGACAAGAGTGTAAATGTCTGTGAGAGATTGGGTCCTGTTTTAAAAGCTTCAAACAATATACTCTCTGTCTTTAGTGAAAAGTATTTCAACAGCTGATTAGTGTCACTGTTAAAAATAGACATCTTATTTCTGTTCTGACTTTTTTTCTAGCTTCTGGTCTTGGTTACTCAATCTTGCTTTGTCTCTGCTTAGATTGAATTAGTCCTTTGGTGTCAAGTATTCTCTATTTGTAAACACTTTCAGACTGTGATGACAGACCTGCATTATAAACAGATATGTATGTAGTGACCCTTCATGTATTGATAGTATCTTGAATAGTTGCACTTAAAATAATAAAATAGTGTGTTTATTTCTTGTGTTTCCATTTAGTTTTTCAACTGAAACAAAGTTTTGTTTTTGTCTGAGTTCCTTTCAGACACACAATATTGTTGTTTAGGTTTGTGATGATGCTTAATTCCCATCAGTTAAAAACCTAGATGGAATAAAGTGATTCTGGTTGGTTTATGCTGGAGCTGCTTGGTCTGTGTGGTCAGCAGGTGATTTGTTTGTTTGTGTTGATGTTGCATTTCTCACCTCCAGACGGGTTGTTACAGTTGTTAGACTGTCAATTCAACACTCTACAGAACGACTGAAAAATTCGGGTGAATAGTTTGGTTAGGAAAGAAAAATCTGTCCTTGTACAGGAGTCTCAGAATAGCATGTGGAAGTGTCGCCATTGGCTGCCTCTTCTGGAGGTACAGTTCCTCTCAACCTCATTTTACCTTTAGAAAGTTATTTCTAGATCGGTAAGTATGCCATGGTAATACGAGGTGATATGTTGAGTGAAAGAGTCAGTACTGAGGTCCCTGTGTCTGTGAGTGTGTGTTCCTGGAGGTTTCACGTTGGACTTGCTGTACTCTGTCCCGATGAATGCCTCTTGATGGCTGGGATGCATTTTGGTTCTCCTGCAGTACATCTTCTTGTTTAGTTTCATCTGCAAGGAGTGAAGCTGTTTGGCTTGGGAAGTGGAGGTGTTGAGGTCACTCCAAAGCAAACTCTTGATCCTAGCTAAAGTGCTAATGTGAGAGGACTCGGAAAGGTTAGATGGCTGTTTTACAGTGGTCTGTAAGCTTCCTTTCAGCCTGTCCTTCCTAAGATAGGTATGCCAAAGATCAGCAGGAGGGGTTACCCTTCCTTTCCATCACCTGAAAGGCTGCAGAAGGAAATGCAAGTTGGACACCCGGATGATGAAAATGGGGTGAGATGAGTCGCACCTGGGATGACCGTGATTGTGGTCTATGGTATGCTGGGAACTCATAGTTGTGGCTCCTGAGTACAAGACAATCTGCTGTGTGATATGAAGTTGAAAGGGAGAGGAAGGACACTTTTTTTCCTAAACTAACCAATCCTGATGGAAAAAAACCAAGCACAGCAAAAAACCCCCAACCAACCAGCAGACAAGCCTTTAGACACGGAAGCCATGTTTTCAGTACGTTGCCTTGCCTAAGTCTTTGTGTCATCGCAGCTAAGACAGTGCTGCCACGGGTGTATTTGTGCAAGCTAAAAATAGCAGATTTCCTTGAGAAATGTTTTTGTTTATTTTGGTTCTGTATTTTTAAATTGTTGGAGCCTTGGTGACCTTTTTCTTAAGGGTCCTAGAAGAATAGCCTGATCAGAGAGTATTGTTGTAATAAGGAGAGCGGTTGTGAACTGCCTTAATTCTATGGCTTCTTCCTTGTGACCGGCAAGGTTTCACTGGCAAAATGAGGGGAAACAAAAATTATGGATGTACCTCTGAACTTCATTGCTATTGATGCTTGATTAAAGGTAGAGAAGGCTAGAGTGACATTTGTGTTCATGCTATTTCTAGGTTGCCATTATCTGTGGGATCACTGTAACTTAAATAAATAGAAGGCACTCTGTGTTAAAGAGATTATATCCAGAATATATCCCTTTTAAAAGGATGAAACTCAAGAATATTTTCAAAATTATTTCTAAGTTATTGCTAGGGTAGCTCTTGTGTGAAGTCCTGCTGAAAGCTAACAAGGCTCCTCTGTGCAGATGAAAAGAATCATTTCCCTGGAAGCAGTCAGTGGGCTGGGTACGTAACTAAGATCAGCAGTGATAAAGGGATGGGGAGCTCATAGGATTGAATGGTACAAATACCAGGAATAGAAACCCATGATTCTGGGCTAGTAGAATGATGCCCATCTGAGAAAAAAATTTTGTTAGATTTGTTTGCTGGGAAACAGCAATTGAGCTCAGGAATTTTTTTTGGTGGGGTTGTTTTTAGGGACTTTTTTTAGCTGTTTTTTTTTTCTTTTGCATGAAGAAAATGGACAGTAATGAGAAGAGATGAATGAAAGGTGGGGCACTTAAGGAGGCAAGGTCAGAATAGTGGTAGAGACTGAGCAAAGGGAGCTGGTCTGCAAGAAGTGATTAAAATACCATAAGTGAGATATTTAAAATGCAAGAGGATTAAAGCTGTATTTTCAAAAGAGAAGGAAGATGTGTATTTCTTTTTTTTTTTGTTTTATTTTATTGTGGCGTGTGCCTGTTAGCTGTCTCAGGGGAAAGCTATAAGCAAGACAAATCAAAGGGAATTTTACTATTAGTCAAGCTATGGTTTAGTACTACTGATGCTCTTAAATGAACACACAGTAAAATTACAGCCTCAGAGAGATTCACAGTAGAACAGCTAACACTTCTTACCCTGTGATTTAAAAAAACAACCAACAAAAAAAAAACCAAAAAAAAACCAACCAAAAAATCCACCCCTAACAACAACAAAAAACCTGACCCTTTTTGGCAATGAAGAAAAAGTAAAAAGCCAAACTATCTTTGTGTCACAGGACCTAGTAATATTCTCTGGCTTAATTCCTGGCTGGTGGCTTGGCAAGTAGGTAGAACATTGCACATAATAGACTGTGTCTTATGTGCTTGTCTTACTTATGAGCCTAACAGAGTGTATTGATACTGAATACTGAAATAAAGTGTAGTAGGGATTCGTATATTCACATCGTCTGTACATTTTAGTGGAGCATTTCCTTGGTTGGAAAGCCTAAGCTCTTGCGAAATTTTAATTTCCTTCCTCTGATGGATCATACGGTAAAGGTTGTTGGCTAATTAAGGGTGGTTTCTAAATCAGGATTCTGTACACACAAAATACCCTGTTATTTTCTCATCTGTCTAGACAGGTCACCTAATCCAGTATTAAAATGCTGAAACAGGAAGGGAAAACATTTTCTTGAAGCTTTCATATGAAGAATTCACATGAGTTGCTGAAGCCGGGATTAGGAATGCTGTACTAAAAACTCAGCTAAACCAGTTCAATTTCTGTAGGATGTAGATGGTAGGAAAGATGTATGTTTACTGTAGCAATTAACATACATACAATGAAGTGTCATCTGGAGAGTGGATGGGAAGTGGAGAGTGTTATAGAATGCTTATAGGTTGCAATATATCCTGAAGGCATTTCTAGTAAGAGTTATTTCAGCTGTGGATTTATAGTAGCTCACAAATGAGGAAGGACTAGCCAGATTATGACTTATTTCTTCTTACACAAAAATGATTAGAATCATATATGAAGATCCTTAGCAACAAGGAGCATATGAACAGGGAGTGACTTCAGTGCTTCTTATAACATGGTTTTGGGGGATGTCCTCAGTGTTCATTGGGCAGTGGTTTTGAAACACCAAAAGAACATTAATGCTTACATAAGGTTAATAGACTGTGGAGATCTTCAGCACAAAATTTTTGTGAAGGCCGCAAGTATGTGGATTCAAAAAGGAGTTGGCAAATGCAAAGGGGAGAAGTCCCCCTTGTTGTTATGTTCAGAGGTGTGGACATTAGCTCTGCCTTACAATGTTCTTATTGGACTCACTGCTAGAAGCTGGTTCTGCCAGAAGAGGGTCATTCCTCTTTGTACCAACCTCAGACTCTTCATTACAACTTGATGTGGCATTTCTTATGTACCCTTTAATAACAGTACTGCTTTGCCCTTTATATCCCAGTGGTGGACTTCCCTGAAGCTCTGAATACAGAGATCCCACTGTTCATGGCGCATCACAAAAGAAACCAGAGAAATCTCATGTTGTACCTTGTCAGATTAAAAGCCAATAATTTGCCATACTTGTGAGGGGAGGGAAAGGACCAGTGACAGGGCCCAAGAAATATAATGTTTTCAGTCAACCTCAAGAGAAGATGGTGGAAAAAACATTTCGTTGTAGAAAGCCCAGCTCCTTCCCATTGTCCTGTACTGGTAAACAGAGAAAAGTGATGCTTCCTTTCTTTCAGTTGGGTTTTTAACTAGAATGTTGTCCCTCATCTCTGTTTGTGGTGTGTGTTTGTGTGAGTCTGTTGAGGAATGGTCTCATCTTTCCTATCAGCTTCTGAGTGGTGAGGATTTAGCCTACACGTCATGAAGCAGTTCCTGACTAACTTCTGATGGAGGCCCTCCTTACCTGGAGTGCCATATTCCTTCTTATCTTAAGCCATTCTGAAAATCTGCTTTCAGAGTGGATTAAGATAAAAAGGTAAAAGAAAACCCACTGCTCTCCCAGGTGAGCAAAGTCTACAGGAGAAATGAATCGGCATCAAAGCCGGGTAGAGACAAGTCCTAAAGTGTCTATAGCTGGAAACAGCCCACCTCACCATTGGGTGTAGGAAGGAACTTTGCATCTTCCTCTTCCCTGCCTGCTCCAGGTCTTTACTGTTTCTTGTGGAACCAGGGAAGAAATCATTCACTGCTACTTCAAACTGTTGTGTACTGGTTTTGAATCCAGCTTGTTCAGAAGTAACTCCAGTGCCTGGTTTTGGCTGCTCACAGTTTTTCCACTCTTTCACCGTGGACTAGAAAGCATTGGATGCTTGACATGTTTGACTTCAGCATGGAAATAACTCTCCCAACAGTGTTCTTTGGCTCCCTATGACAAATATCTGCTAGCTGAGACCTGTTGGTCAGGAGATGAAAACAGTGATACGATTGATGTGATCGCAGGTAGAAATTTTTGAGCCAGCTTTGACTGCAGCCATGCTAATGTCCCCTGTTCTGTTGTTCAGTTGGAACCAAGCTGTATTGGCAAAAGCAGAGTTTGTTGTAGGCATTCTGCTAATCTCTCTTGCAGGTGAGCCCAGATAGGGTGGATTGAGCCGAAATTGTTCTGGTTGAAACTAAACATTTTCAAAATAGTTGTCAAGAGCTCTAGTAGGACCACTTTACTATTTTTACCATTGCTTAAATTGCTACTGACTACAGTCTGGTGACTCCAGACTGTACAGAGAGCAGCAGATGCTTGGTTAACATACATAAATGCTTTAAGAATCTGTCCAAATGAAACCACTATTGTTTTGTATTTCATTAGTACACATGATTGTGTACTGCAATAGTCCAGCAGCTTCTTAAGCCCAAAGGTTTGATTCTTCTTCTGGTGATGCGAGAGAGAAACAGGAGTCTCTGCCACTAGCAGAGTGTTGGGAGAACTAGTGTTTATCCTTTGCAAGTCAGGACTGATGCCATCTGGGCCTGGAGGGAGTATGGGTCTCTGTACCCTGTTCTTCGTGATCATGAAGGCAGTTGCGAACCTACCCAGAACCAGATGACTAGACTTTGATATTCATCTATAAAGACATCCTACATTGGTGATCCCTGATTAAGACTTAACCTTAACCATGAACTTAGGCTGTGTATTTAAATAAGGTGATGGGATCCAAGAACTAGGAGTATACGCACTTAAAAAAGATGGCTTCTAGGAGTTTGCAAAGAAAAATAGGATACTGCTTGGAGGAGCAGTTGGATGCCTTGGGTAGAGGTGGAGGTAGAATTGGGCTAGTCAAAACTGGTATGGATTTGAACCACTTTTCATCAAAGACTGAGGCTGATTCTCATGTGGCATGACAGTGTTGGCTCCAGGGCCTGCATCATGTGGCTGTGAATTTTTCAACTGGCCCTTGTTGGCTTTCATCAGTTGAAACATTTTTCTGTCTGCACCAGTTCTGCAATGATTGGTTTGATATCTGATCTCCATGCTTTGAACTAAATCCTTTTTACCTAGTCCCATAGTTATATGATCTGAAGCTTATGCTTTGTGGTTGCCACAGAAGCAAAGTGAAGCTTCATTGTTGTGTTGTGGAGCTTGTTGGCACTGGGCATGAGGTTTTCTTTTTTCTTTTTTTTTTCTTTTAAGTCTTTACCACAAAATTGCCACTTCTAGAGGTTATATAAAGAGATGGGAGTTTGAAAATCCTTTGACTTCTCAGGAAATAGTCTACATGGTACAAGAGGGTGGAGATTTCTGGAGTTTCCAGTACTGGTGCTCCAGGCTAAAAGTTGTTGCATCCCAATTTGACCTCAGTTGTCCTTCCTATGTATCCCATTTTGAATGCTGGGTTTAGTTCACCAGTTATTTATCTTCCCTGCTGGATTTTTTTTTTTAAATAGATTTCCTGAGGATTTTTAACTGCAGAGGATAAGTTTGAGCTGAGTTCCCTGAACACACTTGTTTGCTTTTTCCATAGGTTCCTTAGAAAGAGAGCTTGGACGGCATGCAAAGTTGTGAAATATCTGCAGACAGCACGGATGATCCTCTTAGTAGTGGCCTACGGAGAAAGCGACAGCCTCGAATAGTAGTTATTGGTGCTGGGCTTGCAGGGCTCTCAGCAGCCAAAGCGCTCTTGGAAAGCGGTTTTACGGATGTAACTGTCCTCGAGGCAACTGACCGAATTGGAGGCCGCGTGCAGAGTGTGAAACTTGGTAAGAGCAGCATTTTGGGACTAATGCATTGGGCTTTCTTTATTCTGCTAGCCTGACTTTGTGCTCTCGTTAGGTTAATTTGACCTTGTAAATGTGCTTTTTTTCAGTTAATGTGCACATGCAAGAGGTTATTTGAAGTGACTTTTTCAGGAACGTAAATCCTTGGGCTCCTTTCAGTGTGGGTGGGTGAATCTGAACTCTTTTGTGCATATCTTCTGAGGGACAGCTGCTCCAAAACCATGTTTCCATAAAATAAAGACCTCGTGATTGGTTTCAATTCTACAGGGAGAACTCTGTGTAACAGATCTGTGAGAAGTGATCTGTGGGTAAATAACTGTCAGGACAGTTTCCACCAAAGTTTTCAAGCTTCGACTCTAGACTAGGAGCAGTCAGTAAATCTCCTGGCTAGTGAAGGGCTGTGTCTTAGTGACTTACATGACTTGCAAAGGGGTAAGCTCCAAGCTATTCTGTTTTCACAAATAGCCCCATTCATTTTGTTATAACTAATTTACTGTGTAGGGCACTACCCTCTGTGAATCAGGCTACTGGAAAAACCTCTTCAATGTGTCCTTTCATCCTGATTTGCAGCTTTTCTACCTCTGTGGCTTCCTTTCTTGGTGTTAAAAATAAGAAATAAAATAAAAAAAAAACCTCCTGTGTCAATTGAAAGGGCTTGTAAAATCTCTAAATACAAAACATTGGAACAAATGTTGTCTTTTGCAGCACAGTAGTCAACAATACTTTCCCTGGAATCTAGAACGGCATTGCCTGTCTCTTCTCTGTAGGAGATAAAAAGCTCTTCATTTTTACTGAATTGCCTTCCTGAGTTCAATTAACTACTTCTGTTTCTGATCCCAGTTTATTAACTATGGCCTCTTGCTGCCCTCCTTTCTTTTTAATTATCAGGTGCTTACATCACTTACTACATTTTACTTGATAAACTTGCCATGGTAAATAAGCAGCAGTGTCCTATGAACTTTCAGAAGGGAAATGAATGAAAAGGCAGTCGGACAAATCTAATCTCCAGGGTTTGAGTAGGGCACTTTACATTTTGCTGAGACTTGGCATAGAGGTTAGAATGGGAAGTGTGTCCTTTACTCACAATACACTGTATTAAAAATATCCTGGATCATGTCTGTGAAAGGAGGGAAGTGTTAAAGACCTGAAATCTTCAGGAAGCAGTATATAATTTTGTCAGTGCACCTGGGAAATAGTTTTGTTGTACTAGTATTGAGACCAATTCTGTCACCTTTGGACACCTTCACTGGTTACTCATATCTTTGCCTCTGCTGGGAATCTACCTCCTGTTCGTTAATTCTTCTTAATTAACGCGAGACAAGAGCAGGCTTTTCAGTCCAGTGGAGATCTTGCAGTTTGTAGATGTAACTGTTATTTGCAGAGCAGAGAACTGGAATCCAGAGTCTTGATCTTTTAATACTTTTCTTAAAACTACACACTCTTTGTCTTTTCTTATCTTTTGCGAACTATCAGTGTTACACTGTGTGGGTATGGACTTCAGGTTTTTCCCAGGTCTGGTCCCTTGTGTGCTTTGCAGATTCACATGCCCTTAGCTCCAAACGATTTTGGAGCTCTGTTGGGTGGTGAGATCTTCAGAAGCGGCACATACTCAGAATCTTCATATTCTTGGTACAGAGGCGAAAGGGCAGCATGATCTTGGGCAGTACTGCCTGAAGCAGTGAGATTAAGCCTGAGGCATTCAAGACTGGCTCATTGCTCAGAACTGGCTAAAGCTTACAAAAATAAAATTGCAGAAGTGGCTCTTCAGGGTCTCTAACATATGACCGCTTTGATCTGCTTGTCTAAATATTAAATCTGCTTGTTAAATGTTAGGCTTCTCTGGCTGTTCCCTGTCTGCAGGGGATCTTTGACTAAAGATCCTGCTATGTCTTACAGGGGATAGTATTTTCCTTCAGCTGCATGGACCGTGTTGCTACTCAGCACAAGGGAATAATTTGGATTTTCAGAGGTTTGGTTTATCATCCCTAGCACAGATGAGGCAGAGAGTTTGTGTGTTTGTGGATCATAAGTGTGTTCATTGTACATGATCTCCAACTGCAGATACATCACGACAGGATGCCCAAGAAATAGTCAGGGCTGCAAAGGGAAATGGGAAAGTTCCCATGTGTATTCAGAAGGCTTGATACACAATCTGTGCATTCCTTTTGAAAATTTCTGCCTATGGTATCTTGTTGTGTATAGGCCTGTTTTAACTGCTGCTTGTGTCTCTAACTATATTCACAGAATAGAAAGCAGATTTTTTTATATTTTTGATGTATTGGATGATTTGTTCAAAGTAGAATACTACTGAAACTAAAATCTTGTAAGGTCCTGAAAGTAAACTAGCTATCTCTGTTTAAAAAAAGATGTTGTTTAATTTTACACTTTAAATAATGTATGATTCTATATAACTTAACTCTAGCTAACAACTGGCTTATATGCTTGGGAGTGATGATAGTAAGTTTAAGTATTATAGGCAAGAATTACTATTTCTTTTTTATTGTTGGTATTTGGTTATATTCCATGCAGCTACTGAAAACAGGAGAGTTTGGAACACATCCTAATAGTTACTGAGCACCAATACAGTGGGACCTACTGGCATTTTTTTTTTATTTATTTCAAAGATGAGGTGCCCTATAAATAAGAGCTATATACAGGAGGATTGTTAGCAGCAGAGAGCAAGCTCCTGACATAAAGCAGCAGGGAATATTCCTGCTGCTGATCTGGCATGTGATGACTCGCAGGAGGATTGCATTAACAAGGTGACTGCCACATGCAATATTTATGAGCTTTGTACCTTTGGCTGCCAATGTACAGCAGTCATTTCCGCTAGGCTGGGTGCTCTGGGAGCGTGTTGCAGTTTGTGGCACCTTAAATATTCACACGTTTGTGACTTGATGCTGCACACTCTGAAGCATATGCTTTGTTTTAGGTACCCGTAGAAATCTTGTGCTCCCAAGTCCTGTAGTGCGTATTTTGAAGGGCAATCAGCACGCTTCTTAGCGGTGAGGTGATTGTCTGCTTGAAAAACAAGATATGTGGAGCTTGACTCAGAGGCAATGTTTCAGCCGGAGAGCAGCATTTCTTGGAGCTTTCACATGTTAAGCTTGACTGCATTATAGCATAGTGCTGCAGTGCCTTTCTGTCTGAGCATATATTTACATGTTAAACAGTATATGATGACTGGTAACTGCACAATCCTGTCTTCATCAAGCAGGATCCTATTAACCATCCCACTTAATCAGGCATTCACACACCTCTGCAGAGTGAGCTGCAGAGTGTGGTGTCAGCTGGGGCGCTGGGAGAACACAGCTTTGCCAGGCTTTAAAATGGTTAGGTTTGGACTTCTGAGAATCTGTAAAAATGTGGGTGGAGGACATGACCCAAGCTTATTTTTAGCACCTTCTTTTAGCTGCTGAACATCTCCCTGTGGTATCAGCCCAGTTGTGGCAGCGCTGGCATAGGAGAAGGTCACAGCCCTGGTGCACACCCTGTTAGTTATAAGGGAGAGAGTGGAGCTGACCAAACTCTTTGTGTTTTATCTGACAGTGCAACTTTTTTTTAAAAAAAATTTATTTAAATTTTCAAAGGCCTAAATAGTAAAATATAACCCATTTCCTCATTTAGGGAATGGAAATTTTTGTATTGCAGTTAATCTGAGGTATATTTGTAAATAACATGCATTTTTAATCACAGGACAAAGTTAAGTTTGCAGGCCAATGTTGCTATCCCAGGGCAATCCAAATTTTCCCGCATCTCCCTGCTGTAGATGCTTTTTTTCCTGTGTCTGGGTATCCACCTCCTTCTCTCGACTACGATAGATATTGGAAGTCTTTAGGTATTCTGTTCTTTCCCTACAACTATAATATTTATGTAAATATCTTTGTGTCCATTTTGCAATAGTGGCTTCTTACAGCGCTTTTCTCTTCCACACCCCCTTCACTAGCACACGGCTTCTGCTGCAGCATGAGCAGAGCATTCTCTGCTTTCTGGTCATGTTCTGAAGTGCAGGTTTAGAGAAGATGATTTAGAAAGGCCAAGTAGCAAGGACAGAGCAGCTAGCAATAACTGTGATAAGAACTGGAAACTTCGAAGATTCTGAAATTCGCCTTAAGTATCAGAAGTGTGCCACTGTGAGGTGTCTTTTATGGAAACATCCCCTCCTTCTAGCACTATCTAAAGCTTGTATCCTGAAGGATGGCTTTGAAGAACACTGGCATTGCCCTTGTCTAACAGACAAAGTTTAAGTGATGTTCAAACATGTGTTGTCCTTGGGCAATTGTTCTGCTTTTGCATGTGTGCCTTTTATTTAGGGTTGAGTATGAAAAGCTTTCAGGAAAATGGGCTTCAATAACTAGTTTGCTTGGTTTACTCTCCTGCAGGGCACGCCACCTTTGAACTGGGAGCTACGTGGATTCATGGTTCACATGGAAACCCAGTCTATCATCTAGCAGAAGACAATGGTTTACTTGAAGAGACTACTGATAGTGAGAGAAGTGTTGGACGGATCAGTCTTTACTCCAAGAATGGGGTGGCTTATCATCTTACCAACAATGGGCAAAGGATCCCGAAAGATGTGGTTGAAGAATTCAGCGATTTATACAACGAGGTTGGTATTCAGCTCCTTTGACAGGTTGTATATTTGCCTGAAACAGTGATATCCCCATAACAGTTACAATGTTCCGGGTACTGGACAAAGGTAGAAAACCAGTAATTTCTTTGCAAAAAGTCAGCACTTAGTTTGCTGTCATGTGCTTAACTGTATGCCGTTTGTCCCTGATGTGGGATTAACTTACTGTTATTAGTAAGAACAATCTTTCCACATTTGTCATCAATTTAATCACTTCCAGCAGCTATTGCTGGAGAGATCTAGCCATTTGCTTGAGAAAGTTGTTACTTAATTAAAAGAGTGGAGGAGGGATCAAATTGCTAAACAAAGTAGAATGCAAAACCTTAGCAACAACCAGCTAAATATTGTAGCCCTCTGACGTTTTATTGATGTTATAAATACCGTAGTGTGCTGCGTAGTATGCCAGTCAGCGCAGTATCGTAGGAATTGGAAGTTTTCTTGTATCAGAAGGAAAGGAACAACTTTTCTGGTAGATTCAGACCAGTGTGAACTTCAGTTTAAGGTTATTTTAATTTATTTTTATCAGTGTTTGGTGACATCTTCTTCAACTCAGTGTAGATGAGGGCCTCAGTATGTGACACAAGAACCAAAAAGAGAGAAAAAAAAAAACCAACCCAAAAACCAACAGAGGCAGAACCTAAAAATACTAACAAGAAACCTGCAAGATGGAAATGAAAACACATGTTTAGTGGAAAGATTAACATCTGCTAAACAAAAAACAATAAACCAATGTTAGACAAAAAGGGCCAAATTTACTTTCATGTAGCTTGGCACTGCTGCTGTCATCCTAGTGTTTCTTTCAGAGGGAAAATGGTGTTTCTTATTAATTTGTGTGTTGAACACATACGAAAGATTGGCATTAGTTCTGTTTGCTTCCAGTGGGACGACTTGGCCTTAGGCAGAGTAAAGGGAAAGAAGTAGGATTGCCAAAGTTAATTAGAGTTATTTCCCACATTATCCTTAATGTCACTTATGAAGTGCATTTTGGGAGCTCAGGTCCTCCAGGTAACATGATCTCTTAGTGGGTTATATAAAGTGAAGCAAAAACTTGTAAGTTTTACCAGGCTGTAGCCATGCCTAAAACCTACAGATTTTCATCTGACAGTGAGCTTCACCAGTATTTTACGCTTGGCTAAGCACACAGATTCAGGTTACTCTTGCATACTTTATGTTCATGAGCATTAAGAAAGCCACCAAGAGAAAAGTTACTGTACCCTGTAAAAAATTATCAAGAATTGAATGAGGAGCAGAAATGGGGTTCTGAACTGGAATCTGTGGTGAGATGGCATAAGATCAGTTTTAGAGAGGAGTAGTAGAAATTCCAAAGAAACCTCCTTATGGAAGGAGTTTAGCAACCCGTGGAAGGGAGGGAATTCTTGCACAAATGCAGGTGGACATAATTCATCTGGACAACTTTTTCATATTTCTTGATTGAAAATGGAACCAGAGCCAGCCAGGAAAAAAAAGGTGAGATCTGTGTAGAGCAAATTAACAGCAACTAAGACTAGGAAAGAGAGAGGGAGTAAGAGAAAATACTGCAGTGAGCAGCATTATTTATGTAACCATTTACACTGCCAAACTGCATGCAGTGCTCAATGATCATCCTGTCTCAAAGATGATAGGAAAATCTCCAGCAAAGGGAGAGTGTCAGGAGCAGGCAGACTCTGACACGAGAAGAGTATGCAAAGATGAGAGCTGCTTAGCTCTAAGATACAGCCGATAAGATAAAGGCTATAACAAGGTGCCAGTGTTTTAGAAATTATTAATTTGGTAAATCTACCCTTCCTTTTAAAGCAAGAGAAAGGGGCAGACAGTGACATGAGAGAACAACACATTAAAAGTTAATCTTTATGCAACACGTAATTAGCTTATCGTTGCCACAGGATATCTTTAACACTAGGAGACAGAAAAGGCTTTCACATTTATGGATTGTAAAAATGTCTACAGCTACTCTTTGTGATTAAAAAAATATGTAAGAGACAGCTTAAGCCAAGAAGAGGACATCAGCTGACATCTCAATTGCTGTTGCTGGGGAGGTTCTTTCTCTGTCTTCCTTCAAAGTGTTCTTAGAATTTTTGGGGGGCAGTTCACAGTTCTGTTGAGCTTTTGTTCCATCCTCTTCAGGATGTAAGATTGGATACTCTTTAGTGATTTAAGACAGCTGACTCTTCTTCCTTGCACTGCTTAAGAAAAATGGGAATTAAGGTGAGCTACACGATCTCCTGAAATCTCCACTTAAAAAGAGTGTAGGAAGTATAAGTGCCTGGTGCATTTGCATTCAGGAGTGTATGGCATGTGGAGTTGGGGACCTTTTCCTTTGGCATAAGGTGCAGAGAATGTTTCTGTTTACACATGCTGAGTCGGCCTGCTGCATTTCTGGTTGTTTGGGTTTTTTTTTTACTATTATTGTTTATTTTTTTCCTCCCTTACCATAATTTTTTTTCCTCCTGGCTTGCCAATCTTCTCTTGCTTTAACTGGTGATGAAATGGGTGCTGAGGAGGAACAGTAGGAATTTGATCTTCAGTTCTGCATTTCTGGGGTTTTTTTTGAGGATGCAAGTTTTTTGAGAGTTTTTTTTAAAAATCTCTTGAAGTTGTTCAGGTTAAAAAGCCATCTTACAGGTCACCAGATCCTGAGATCAGGCTCTTTCCTTGCCTTGTAGCGGCTCCCAGACCCTTCTTAGAGTCTTGGGGCAGTCTGCTGTTAGAAATCCCACCATCATGTTGTCTCATCTCTCAGGCTGCATCTCCCCCTTTAGAAGAGGCTGAGGTAGCAAAGGCTGTGACACATGCTGTCCTGACTTGAAAAGAAAAAAAAACAAAACAAAACAACCCAAAACAACCAGAAACCACATGATGGATGCAAAGCCTAATCAGGGACGGAGCACTGGCATTACCAGTGGAAAAAGTAGTCCTGAATGAACAGGGCTAAATTTGTCAGTTTCAAATGCCTGCCCTCCCCTGCACAGCTGGCTCGCTTCCCATGGGCTCACACACTGCCCTTCTTTCCCTGCAGCTGCTGCCATGTGCTTGGGCTCGAGCATATGCCTTCAGCTCGGCTACTCCATCTGTATCTCTTCAGCCCCAGTTATCTTGTCATCTGGACACCAAATTCTAGTGAATCCAAAGTGTGGAGGGGCTGCCTTGAGTGTTTCACTTGGGTACGTGGAGTCATTTGAAGCTGGAGCCTTAGCAAGGCAAGCTTTCTCCTCTGTGCTGAATTTTCCTGGTGGTAAAGGCAAGGCACCCCAGTACCTCCAGAGCTTTGCCTCACTAGTTCACTTGGAAAGTCTTTATGCTTTTTCCAGGCATTTATCCAATCTTTTTTGGCTGGCTTCTTCTACGTCAATACAAGTTTTCCTTCTTTTTGTTTGCAGTAGCCTGAATTTTTAATAGCTGTAGGGATGCCTCACAGAAGCCTGTATTTGGTTACGAGGAAGCCAAGCAGTAAGACTGCTCAGCTCTTCATTTCTGTAGCAGAAAGTTAGGTATGAGAAACTGTCTTAACTGAGAGGCTGTTTCACTGCACTGAAGTCAGTGAAGTCCGATTGGGAGCTTGTGATTGAGGTGACCCGAGTCATCATCCATGAGAGCACTGGAAAACTGAGCAACACCTGTGATGAAGGTCCTCAGTCCTGCAGAGCCACTACCTGGATTTCCAACCACACATTGTCAAGCAATGCACTGTGAGAAAGTGGCATTGAGCCTGCTATTGGCAGGACAGCCCTCCAGCCACTGCTGTTTTTAAGACTGTCCTTCTCCTCAGGTTCATCATCAGTCCATTTGATCAGTCTCTTAAAGGAAAAGGGTACCAGCACTGGAAGGTTCCCCAGGATGTGATGTCCGTGCCACATATTCATCATCTTCCTGCCTTCCTCTCCACTCCTGCTAGGATGATTGAGGGAATTAGGGCTGGGGGACATCTGCATGACCCTCCAAGAAAAGGGTCGGGAGTGTGACCTTTGAGGGTCAAGTCTGCAGCTTCAGTGTCTCTGTATAACTGCTGGGAAAATGTGAATAGAGACAACCCATCTAAGAGTTGCTCTTCCATTCCTGCTAAATCCTCATTTCCCTGTACATAAAGGTTCTTAAGGCCAACTCCCAGGTATTTGTGAAGGGAGGGAGAACATGAACTTGACAAGTTAAATGCAGGTAAAAAAAATCACACTGCTTTGCCTGCCCAGATATTTCACAGTCCATCAGAGAGCCTGATTTAGAAAGAATGCCTATTTTTACTTAGGCTTTTCAGTAAGGATGTGGTCCCTAAAGACCTGCTTCACGGGAAGCCTCCCTTTAACAATCAGCTAATTAATGGCCTTGTTATCTGTCAGCTTTCTCCTGTGTGCTGCACAGCTTCTAGGGGAAGGATGCAGCCAAAGAATGACAAAGTTTTCCACGCTTCTCACCCCCACCCTGTGCTGGGCTTGGTGCCATCCCCAATTAAGCTCCAGTGCCTTGCCTTGTGTTATCGTAGAAAGCAGGACCAAAGGGCCACGGAGAGTCACCGTTCCCTCCCTGCCCCTCTATTGCACTGACAGATGTCTGGCCTGGTAACAGTGTGGACCTATCTCCATCGAGGTTTTTTTACTGACCGGGGATTAAGTCACTGCAGTTTTTCAGCCAAGTAAGAAAAAGACAATGCTATGGATTGTCACCGGCACTGACAGGAAGGAGCATGGATTGGGATGTGCTTTCCTGACCTCCTTCTGTGCTGAGAAACTTCTTTATTTAGATTTGTTCTTCCTAAGAGACTGTCCCTTCCTGTGGTGGAGGAGCACGTATGTTGTAAACACGTGTAGGTGGAAGCCTGTAGGTAACAGAGCACATCTCTGGTGGAAGCCATGTTCCCGGCGGACACTCCAATTGTGAGATGCCCCAAAGCTGGTCAGAAAGAAGACATAATATGTAGTCTGAGGTGAAGCCTTTTTAGAATTACAGCCATTATATTAACTCATTTTAATTTCTGACCTTCGGACCTATTTCCCTGCAGGATTGTATGTAAACTTCTCAGAATTAGGGATGGAAATCTGCTTAGAAGGGTCACTTGAGATGTTCTGCATCTTTTGCTTCTGCTGATGGTTCTTTCAAGACAGTCTTCTAGAGCCAGGTGTTCTGCTCAAATTCAGAGGAGCTTTTGAATCATAAAAGCATAGAATAGTTTGGGTTGGAAGGGACCATTTAAAGGTTGTCTAGTCTAACATCCCTGCAGTGAGTGAGGACATCTTCCACTAGATCAGGTTGCTCAGAGCCCTGTCCAAACTGACCTTGAATGTTTCCAGGGACTGGAGCATCTACCCTCTCTGGGCAACCTGTTCCAGTGTTTTGCCACCCTCACAGTAAAGAATTTCTTCCCAGTAACTGCAGAGGAGGTCCCATAGACATGATGATGCTTTCTGTTATTAAGAGTAGTTTCCCACTTAAGAAAGCAAAGATGAATTAACTCCAACTCCAGACACTACAATTCTGCTTCTACTTTGTTAGAAATCTACTTTAAACAAGACTTCTAGTGAACCTCTTCCATAGTTTATTATACAGAATATATGCTGCATGTGAATGTTAAAGAATACATTTTGAGCAATGTCTTGATTCTTTTATTAAGACAATGTATATGTTAACGTGGGACTTGCTGTTGTTTCTCTTCTTGCTTTTTTTCCTACAGCAGCTTTGCTTTCTGTCCTTTATCGGATAATTCAGCACCCCCAAGAAGAGAAAAGCAAGGAGATGACAGGGATTCTGAGAAAAATAATAAATCCTGATGATGATGATTATATTTGCCTGCTGTCTCATTGATCGGGTGACATATAGGAAGGACTTCATGTTTACAGCACAGAGCACTGTGCATCTCTTCTCTTTTCTCTGTTGGGCAATGACGAATATAATGGTTAATAAAAACATACCCATAGTTTGCTTATCCTTTTGGCCAAATGGTAGCTGGGTTTTAGCACAGCTTTGCTTGTCTTGTGAATGTGTTATCTGCTTATGGTGTGGAATCGGCTTATGAAAGCTGAGCTGCATTATGCTGACACAAGGTCTATGCAGCTTGCACTTGCAGGAAGTGGTTTGGGCCTCAGAAATCTGCGGACCTGAGAACTGTGGGATGCTGCTAAAGAGCTTTTGGCATTGGGGGACAGATAAGACACTATCTGTTTTCCTTTGCAGGGAGCTTTCATTTCATATAGGTCACTGGTCTCCACCTTTCTTGTCTGGAAATTTCCTTGGAGAGGCAGTGTCCCAGTCAGTGTCTACAGTTCTCATCTACATTCAGCAGTTTCACTCATTTTTCTTGTGATTTTTCCCTGTTTTTCATTCTTTCACTTTTTTCTTCAGCTTCCTCCTCATCCCTTAGTTGTCCTCATCTACTCTCCTTCCTCCATTTACTCACAGACCTGCTTTGTCTTGCTCCTACTGCTACCATGCATATTCCATCACTACCTTCCCTTCCTCATCATCCCTCTATTTTGCCTTCTAAAATTCACTTTACTCCTAAACCCCAGGAGAAAACTAAGCTTCTAGGGATCATTGGGATGGGAAGAAGCTAAAACATAATGAATTAGCAATGTCAGCAGTGAATGAGAAGCTGTAGGAGCCTTTGAAGGAGTGGCTGTCACAGTTCTGCCAGCTTCCTACCAGGCATTTACTTTTAAGTTGAATTCCTCAGCATGTCTGAATAATCTGTCTCCAAAGAAGGAACATAAGATATCATCAGACCATCTTTGACAGGAAAAACTGACCAAGTAGGCATCTTGCCCCTCTATTTGTAAGACTCCTGGGCACCCCTGTGGCATGCTATAAATGAGAAGGTGAATCATTCTGCACAAGCAAGTCATTAATGAGATGATTTGAACATCTAGGAGGCATCTTTTAAAAGCTTTCCTGTTAAAGCTTTTCCTGTTAAAAGATTCCTGAGTTTTTCCATGGAAATGAAGGGCCATGGTTCAGCTGCAGGCTATTTGTGCTCCCAGACAGAAGCACTGATTACTCCAGATAACCATCCACCTTGACCATCTGCTTGTGGCTGTTTTCTTGGTTTTAAGTACCTTGTGTGGTAGAAAACTGAAGTTAAAAAAAATGTTAGGAAGATCTCCTTCAAAGAAGAATATTTTTCTTAGAAGGGTTTTTTCCTTGTGGCTTGTACTCAGGCTGGCTCCTGGTGGAAGACTACTGATGATGTCTTTGTTTTCCATGGGTCTGTACCTGTCTTGTGCTCAACAAGTAAAACGTGTGACTGTAAAAAATTCCTTTGGTAAGCCTGTGTTGATTGCTTCCTATTTTTCAGGGGACAACAGAAAACTAAATATGAAACTGAACCTCCCCCTCCTGCTGGATTCCTGGGTATTATTGATAAATAATTACACTAATGGAGAGACTGGAAGGACTGGTTCTAGGTCAGAGCAGTCAAAGGTCTGAGTCCTGCAACCTTAGAAAGGTTTTAGATAGAGAGATTACACCTGGGATTGCACCGGAGACACTGAGGTGGGAGAAAAGCTGGTGCCTTACTGTCAGATGTGAGGGCACACATGGGTCCTGCTGCTTGAGTTCACTCCCTGTAGACTTTGGATGGGGACTGGGGCCAGGTCAGACTGTGACACTGCTCAGCAGAGTGAGAAATTACATGCAGCAAACCCAAGCTTGCTCTCTAGCGGTGCTCTGCAGTCAGCATTTGCCTGGCTTACTGATCCAGCTGCAGTATCTAAACAACTGGGTGAACACCATGCTTTAGCAATGGAAAATGGCAGGACTGTCTCACTTGGTCTTCTGCAGGTGACAGAATGTATGTGCTCAAATTAAAACAGTAACTTACTATTAAGTTAATAGTAACCTAATGACTTAATAGTAACTAAACTGTTGCAGGTAAGTAAGGTGGCTATCTGCCTGGAAGGAGGTGTTACTTCCTGCCTTCTAACCAGATCAGCTGTGGGTGCAATTTGACAGGGCTTGGAACTGAGTGCACAATGAACTGCCCAAGTTGATCTCTAAGGTTGGCAAGAGAAGGTGATCTGAACGTGCTGGACTTGGATGGAGGAAAAAGCATCCTGCTTGGGGCTGGGATTCTGCTGTGAATCACATTGTCCATCTTTCTCTTGTGTCTCTTGCAGGTCTATAACCTGACTCAGGAGTTCTTCCAACGAGGTAAACCAGTCAATGCTGAGAGCCAGAATAGTGTGGGCGTCTTTACACGGGACGTAGTGCGCAAACGTGTCAAGGCTGATCCAGATGACACAGAGGCCGTCAAGAGGCTGAAATTAGCCATGATCCAGCAGTACCTTAAGGTGTGTGCACACGTTCTTGTTATTTTGTCTTAGCTAAGGGCAGACTAATCTTGAACCTCAGACGCCTGGCTAAAACTGCCTGTTGCTGGGGGGGTTGCTTTCTGTGGTCCTTTGCAGCTGGGGAAGTTTGTGTTTATATTGACAACTTGTCTTCATAAGACATATCCAAAGACAGTGGGCTGCAAGAGATAATGCCTTTACTGATTTTTATGTTTTTTCTGTTTCCTTCTTAGCTTAAACTTCCAGCTTTCTAATTAGAAGGGGCTTTCTTAGGCCCTGTTAAATTTTCTGCTGTGATTTAATGTTTTCTTACCATCTGCAGCTGCTCTATTGTCAGGTTCTTTTAGTAAAGTCTTGTCTTATGCCTAACACCTGGGACCATGTGATCCTGCTTGAGTTTCCTTTGCCCCCTTCTGCCTCTGTCTATATCTCAGAGAGTAGAAACGTAACTTTGATACTAGTAATTTGCTGAAGAAATCCCTAGAAAGCATTTTGAAGGTAAAGCAGTAAAATCAAAGGTAGGTTGTATAAACCCATGTCGTAATCCTCTTTCATCACGGCTTCCCTAGTTCTTTTTATCTCCTTGATGCCTTGGCCTAAATGAGATCTCTGTGGGATCAGGACTTAATGCTGCATCAAGCACTCCATAAGCAAAGTGTAACAGTCATTCCTGTTTCAATTATAATGACTTAAAGGCTTATGAAATGAGGCAGGGGAGGCAAGTAACACTCTGTGACGTGGGTAGGTATATGGTATTAATTTTTTACAGGTGGGAAAGCTCAACCAAAGAGAAATAAAGACCTAAAGAGTCTCACAGGAGATCTGGGATAAAGCTGAGCTTTGAACCCAGCTGTCTTGAGCGCTGTTTTGATATCTCAGTGTCCTAACCCAAGAGCTTGTATCACAGGATGTCTCCACAGCTGCCACATACAGACTGGTTATTTATTGTGTTATCCATGTAACATCACCCATGCAGACAATGTTAGTCATCTGATATAGCTCTGTATTTTCCTGGTGGTTACTTCTGTGGTTGCTACAGATTGCCAGAGACTTTTCTGCATGTCTTGCGAATCCCTTCTCATGTGTAATTACCTGACAACAACAAAGCTTCTGATACTTAAGACTATCACATCAGAGCAGTTGCTGAGAGAAAGGGGGATTAACTGGTGTCTCAGGCAGAGTATAGTCTTGGTAATTGCCTGTTTTTCTCCCTGGCATTTTTCCTTCATGGCTGAAAGAACAAAATTTGACCGCTATTTTATTATCTTCATAATGTGGAGTGTCCTGTTAGAGCATCCAGGCAGGATGAGCGACCTGTTGCATGACCCAAGGTGCAGACTTTGTGTTGTGGGCCATCAGAACTGACCCTGGGTGAGTCATGGAGAGTGCTCGCTCGGCCATTAGATGGAGTGGAATCATAGCAGTCTCAGAGGATAGGTCTTCTTCACGACCCAGCTGCAGGTGACCTGGCCCAGCAGTGGTGCCTGCTCAGTCTTCATTGGGCAATGACCAGGAAGGGGCAACTATCTGTTTGTCAATACAGTCACAGGAGCAGCCTGTGAACTACTTAGTACTTTTGACTTGTTTGCTTGACATCTTAGCACAGCACAGAGATTCTTGCCCTATACCAGGATGGAACACAGTGGGAGGGCCTAGGCTTACTAGGCTTCCATTAAAGTGCACAAAGGCCTGGAAAATTGGACAAAGGGTGAGGCAAGGAGTTATAATGTTCCTTTTGCCTAAAATGCTTAAAGAATTACAGTATGTGAATCAATCTGACTGCAGTGATTTGAAGATTTTAAGATCCCTGTGTCCCATGCCTTGATTTTATCATTAGAAACTTATCACAAGACAGGATGAACATCCTGCCTTTGTTCCAGGGATTGTTGGAAGCTGCGGCTCTGCCTAATACTCCTGCAAACATTAACCAACAGGTCTCAAATCTAAAGCTTTAATAATCGCATCAAGTGAATCAAATGCAAGTGTCTCACATCTTGGTATTTCCCTTTTCTGTCTCCTTCAGGGACCCCTTCTGTGTTGGGTCCTCTCATCTCTTGCAGATTGTTAGCTTGCTGATTGCTGACTGTTTGACAGCATGTTGAAAGCCGCAGGCAGCAGAAACAGCTGCCAAAAGTTTTTCATGGCTCCTTGTAGGAACGTTTATTAACATTGGAAAGAGCATCTGATTTACATAGCTCCAGCTTCTGTTGTAGGAACACCAAGCAGCTAGTCCCTGGCCAGTGAAGTGGGTTTTAAATTATAGAAAACAGTCAGAACTGTAACCCAGAATCAGGCAGAAGCAAAGACATCCTCTCTGAACTCTGGCTGATGCAACTGTGGCTGATGCAACCAAAGCTGTTACAGCTTGTTACCATGACAAAATAATTTTACTGGTTGAAAGGAAGGCTAAGGACTGATTGATTTATTTTTTTTCTCAGATCCTATGGCCAAACATGTATTTAGTAGCAAAAATAGTGTGGTTTAAGAGTGGGATTCCCATCTTGTGCAGCTTCCCTGTGTCCTTGTAATGTTGTGTTGTGGCAAAATAAATTGCTCTGTGGCAATGTTGCTTTTGTGTTGCTGTTTCTTAGGTAGAGAGTTGTGAGAGCAGCTCCCACAGCATGGATGAAGTCTCGCTCAGTGAATTTGGGGAGTGGACCGAAATCCCTGGGGCTCACCACATCATTCCTTGTGGTTTCATTAAAATCGTGGAGATTTTGGCCCGCTCCGTTCCTGAGTCTGTCATTCAGCTCCGTAAGCCAGTCAAGTGCATCCACTGGAACCAGTCGGTCAGCAAGGAGATTGAGAGGGTGGCTGACCACAACAGTGACCTCCCTGAGGAGGACAAGGGCTCTAATGTCTTCGTAGAGTGTGAGGACTGCGAGTTCATTCCAGCTGACCATGTCATCGTGACTGTGTCCCTGGGAGTCTTGAAGAAACGCCATGAGAGCCTGTTTCATCCCCGCTTACCCGAGGAGAAGGTGATGGCCATTGAGAAACTAGGAATTAATACAACTGACAAGATTTTCCTGGAGTTCGAAGAGCCTTTCTGGAGCTCTGAATGTAACAGCATCCAGTTTGTCTGGGAAGATGAGGCAGAGAGTGAGAGCTTGACTTATCCTGAAGAGCTGTGGTACAAGAAGATCTGTAGCTTTGATGTACTCTACCCACCAGAGAGGTATGGCCATGTCCTGAGTGGGTGGATCTGTGGAGAAGAGGCTTTGATTATGGAGAAGTGTGATGATGAAACTGTGGCAGAAACCTGCACTGAAATGCTACGTAAATTTACAGGTCAGTTTCGTTTTGACTCCTTTGAGAAGAGAGGGAAAAGTGGGTCTGAGGTGTTGAATAACTCTAGGAAGGAAATGCACTAAAGTAATTTTTAGTTCTTTGGCATTTCACGTCCCTTTGTATGGGCTGTGTATGTGCTTCCAGTGTACCTCCTGCTTGGGTGTGCCTGAAAGCTATTTATGCACAGAGGCTAATAACCAGCTCGGGAAGTGGTGGGCAGATTGAGGATGCTACATCCTCTGCTTTATTTAATTACAAGTAACTCTTGAGCAGCTGGAGCTGTTGGACTCAGTACTACTGAGGACTGATCTCATCTGTGAAAAGCAGTGAAGCTCTTTAGAGCTTTTGGAGTTGGACCTGTTTAGATTAGCTGAGATGTGGCGATTGAATCGCATCCCTGACTTCCATTCAACATGAGGCTATATGGAAATCTCATTGGCCTAAATTTCGAAGAATCAATTGATCTTGAGAGTTTCCATTTTCTGGGTACCTCATTTAAACCTTCCTGGACATCACAGTTTTCATGTTTAATGAGCACACGTGATGTTAAAGGCAGCAGTTGGAGCAAGACAGATCTAAGTGTATTATATTAAAAAAATCCACATGAAATCACTAGAAGTGGTAATACTTGAACATGCTGGGCCTTAGTTTGTCTGCAGTCACTTCTCTAGAGGTTGCACACCTTCTCAAGAAAAGAGCTTTTTATGTCTGGAGGTCTTTGAGATCATCTTGGTGGAAGACACTGTACAAACAGAAGTATAAGGTATAAGCACTGAAAGAAATAGAGGTTGATTTATTGGCAGTCTTGAAATAAGGATTTTGAACTCATACATAATTATGAGCAGCGTCTTCCAAGATTAGATGTATTTTATGCTATTCTAGAGATAGGTCCTGTGATTAAACTATTTATATCTGCCTGCTAGCTTGGGTTAGCCAAATCTCGACGCCCAGTGGGCTTCCAGCCTTACTGCTTGGCCATGGACCTCCAATTATCTGAAGAAATAATTTGCCTTCAGAAGTGTAGCTTTCCCCTGTGCTTACGGACCAGTTGCTAACAACAGCATTGACATCTAAAGAAAGAGTCCTGCAAGCTGAGGACTACCTGCGTCAGTGGCTACTGCTGAAAGAGGTTTTACTCCTCCCTTCAGAAATCGTAGGGTAGACAGTGGATTCAGAAATCCTAATGCAGAGACCAAAACTGAATCCTTGTTTCGGCTTGTTCAGCGTTGCATTTATACTGGCTGATGAACCTGTGGCTCCCCTGCAGCCTGCAGAGAAGTGGGATGAATCGGTGAATGCTCGACTCTGGGCAGCTTCTGCCTCCTGAGCGGTTTGTTTTCAGTGGTGTTGGGTATCCCCGTGGTATGTTGCAGGGTCAGTACACACATGCCTTCTTTCCTCCTGACCTCAGCAGGCCAACTGCTGCTTTATGCAGGCAGAGCAGGGGGCTCTTCTCTTAAGGCCAAGTTGTTCCAGTGCTGATGTTGCCCAGAGCATATGAAAATCCTTGTTTTTTGCAGCTCTCCTTGCGCAAGACCTCTTTTTAAAAACAAACAAACAAAAAAACCCACACTTCAATTCATCAGTGGGAGTTTTGCTCTTTGGGTCTTTCTTAGTTTGGCAGGTGCTCCTTCTTGTGCTCCTTCACTGTTGTTATTATTTGCATGTGTTGGCTGTTCCTCTCTTCCTCCCAGGATGGAAATATGTTGGCACTGGGTCATGGGTACGTGCTGCAGTTGCTCTTCCAGCTGATACTGCACCTGGTCAGTGTCCATCAGACTCCTCAGCAGTGTGATCTCTAGCTCAGCCTTATGATAATCCTGGGTTATCTTACCCTGGAGAACTTCAGACAGAATTTACCATGGCCCTTCCCCTGCAATGAACGTTTTGTGCATGAGCTGAGAGGTGGCCTCTCAGCCGCTTGAAACTGTGAGAAGAAAATCCTTTTCTGGAGCATCCCGTACACACTGTGACCTGTTCCACTTTCTGCCCCAAAAAGCTTATTAGTTTGTAGAAAACCTTTTCACAGATTTTCAAGTGTGCCCTTGCTAAGGTAGCTGGGTTTGTCCTGTTAACCTTGCTCCTGTTTTCTCTAGTAGGTTCGCAGAGGCAGCAATACGTCAAGGCTAATCTGGGCCAGGTTCCAGGCAGGCTGAAATAACAGAAGTGTGCTCAGCTCTCCCTGCACCTATCGTCTTCTCCACTAATCTGTTTCACTGGGAGTGTGGGAGTAGGTTAGATCAGCTAGAGGGGGTTTGTGGAGGGACAAAGAAGCCTTGTGTCTGTGATCTAACTATAGTAATTTCTGAAAGACTGGACTCCTCTGGTCCAATTAGCACCTCAAAACCCAGCTTTAAAAGTGTTTCCCACCATCCAGCTTCATGTAAGTCAGCTAACTGAGTTGGGAAAGTAGTTCTCTTAGGATCCGAAGCTCAGCGGAAAGACAGGCTCTTTGATAAGACAGTTCAGATCTTTCACACTTCACTTGGTGCTCTGCAACATCTTCTGAAGAAGTTTTTCTCTAATGATTGTAGAGAAAACCTTATATTCAGTAATGAAAGTAAGTATTATGAGCCTTTTAACGTTCACTTTGCCTTTTGTAGCTTTCATGTTATAGGTATGAAATCCCCCATGTTCTTATTTCTTATTCTTCTATTAAACAACTAATGTATTACCTGGTGGGTTCCCATCTTTAGCTGTGTTTTCCTGGTCTGTTGCTCATGGAGGCCTCTGGTTTGGCTTCGGAGGGTGTTAGACCAGTCCTGTGTTAAATCCGTTCTTTTAGACTCATGGTGAGAATTTATCTCTGAGAGGTGACTGTAAATTTCACATGCAGGTTAGTAGTGTTGTGGCTTATCTGGCTTTGCTTTGAAAATCACTGAGGATTGTTCTAACCTAAGAAGCCTTGACAATTACTGCTTTTCACAACTGGATGGTTGAAAAGTAGTGTCCTCTAAATGTGATTAAGTGAGATGCCTTTGAACAATTAGAAGTCTTGCTCTGCTTTCTTTGTTGGCTGAGCTCTGAGAAGGCAGTAATTGCAGGCCTGTTCCCTTCTGAAGGACTCACTGATTTGTCAAGCTGTGGCTGGAGATGCCCGGAGTTGTCCTGCCTGTCCTCCAGCTATATCTCTAGAGGGGAACAGATCTCTCTTAGATTCTGTGACACATCTACTAGCCCCATGTGGATGCCTGGGATACCCTAAGGTCTCTCTGGTGGCTGTACAAAAAAAATGTGTGGGTACTACCATAAATCTCTGTTGGCTTTGACAGGATCTTAGATACTCTGCTCTCAGGTAGGCAACTAAATTTGTGTATCAGTTTAGATCCATGAGTTGATTTTATGATAATCCTGTGTCTCATACTCAGCCCTGTACCCAATAAATCTGTGTAGCCACGATTGCCAGTAGCTGAATAAAGATGGAATTGTTTGAGGCACGTGTAGTTACCTTGCATAGCTTCACAAATGGAAATCTGTAGCATAAAGATATGTGCCCTCCTATTTTAGTGAAGGCTAAGATCCCTTTTTAGCCATTTTATCTCTCTTTGGACAATGGAAACTTAAGTTTCCATATCTGTATTAATTGTTACTTTTATCTGTGGGCACAGGCACATGTTTGCCCATCTATTTAAAAGCAGATTGAGAAAGTACAATTAAATATGTTCCTTAAATGAGTGTGGCCCTCACAATCTTTGTAGTTTCTGTCTTGCAATCAGCAGTTCAGGATCAGAGCTTGTGTTATGTGTTACCGTCTGACCTTCAACCAAGCTCCTCCTCTCTGTGTGCAGCAGAAATGAAGGTCTACTGATTTGTCTCTTAGAAACAGCTCCTCACATTAAAAGGTACATAAATGCAGAAGTGCGGGGGAGCAGTAGTTGCACAGTGGACACTTAAATCATGCTCACATGGTCTGATTTGCTGAAGAACCTTAAAGGAGCTCATGAGAGTTGGTACATCTGCACCACACAGCATGGTGCTAGGGAAGGAGTCTGGCTTTGGTTCTGGAAGCTGCACAGCTGTGTTTTAATGTACCCGGGCTCCGTAGCCCTGCTCCACGCTGGCAGCCAGCTCAGGCATCTCCGTGTGAAACTCTGCCATCTGCCCAGTGCCACATGCTTCATGTTGCTGTGCTGCATCACATTTCGCGTGTGGTGGAGTTGCTATGTGAAGAATAATTCCCTGGTGGGAAGGCTGCTGTTTACCTGCTTGTATACACAGTGCAAAGCCATCCCTGGGAAGCACTAGAGAGGAACAAAGCTGTTGCTTTTACCAGTCTGAACAGTTGCCCTATTAAATATTGCTGGATTTATATCATTGTTGATTGAGCTGATAAATCCACAAACCCTTTCAAGAACAAATTTCAGTCTTTTAGCAGACCTGTGAGCTTATCTGCAGGCTGACAAGCCCTCATCTCATTGCTTGTAATACTCTGTGTTCCTAATGTTAATCATCTTTTTATCAGCATTTTGTTGACTCCTGTATTGAAAATCTTCTGCGTACCTTCACAGTGGAACAAGGGAACATGCACCAGCTACCTAAGAGACACCACCAGCTCACTGCAGAGACTCCCCCTTTATTTGAAAATACATTGTGTGACTGTTTTTGTGTACTGCAATGTGATGGATGACTCTTGGCCCTGTTTGGTGTTGTGTTGTCTAACAGCTTTCATGGTGTGTTCTCCTGGGCTTTCCCACAACCCTTAGAAATAAAACATGATAACTTATTTCCTTGACGTGTCTCAGTGCTCCCTGTTCTCAGACTCCCTTGGGCTTTTCACTTCCATCCTAGGCATTCCTGCTTTGAAGATTCTTGGAGGAGAGTATTTTAGAGGCTTTGTTATCCTGAGTTGTTACTCCTGAAACAACATTCAGTTGTAGGAATTATTTTGTTTGTAGGATATATTTATTTGCTAGTCAGTGCCATATTTTGAAGTGGGGGTTAGTGGCTAGAAAGTGTTCACAGTGTACTCTGGCAAACCATCCAGGTGCCTTTGCTCTGTTTCAGCCTTGTATTTCATAGCTCTGGTTGACACACAGTACTCCTAAAAGTGGTAGCTGAACCAGGGAAGTAACATTCTCCTGATTTTAAGGAATTGAAGGCATGACTAAATAATTGTTTAGTAGAACTCAAAAATGTAGCGCCTAAGTAGTCTTTAGAGTTGGATGTCTTCCTCTATAAGCCATGATGAAAAAAGTGGGGGAATTTGGGTCATCTTCATAGCAGGCTAAGCATGCTGAAGTGTTATAGAGTCAGAGTCTGAAGCAGGCACTGGAACCATGCAAGATGCAAACATGTCTCGATACTCTTACTACTTGTGCTGACAGTCTCTTAGAATCTCAGAACCATAGAATCATTTAGGCTAAAATCAATTAGGTTAAGAAAGACCTTTAAGATTGAGTCCAACCATAAGCCTAACACTGCCAAGTTCACCACTAAATGTCCCAAAGTGCCACATCTGCACATCTTTTAAATACCTCCAGGGATGAATATTCAACCACTTCCCTGGGCAGCCTCTTCCCATGCTTGGTAGGAAGACAGACTCAACCCAAGTAGCTGAACCTTTTCTGGAGGGTACCTCAAGGGTGGATCTTGACTCTCCTGCAGAATTAATTTCTCTTCCTTGCAGTTCTCCATGTCCCATCTCCCCATTCCTCTCCTGCCAAGCCAGATATGATCACAGGACACTGACAAAATCTCAGTCATTGACACTGAAATGCTTGCAAACCAGGCTAGTAAGACAGAGTCTAAAGTATGACCCTTCCAATTTCAGTTCTACATAAAGTTCTTGTTCCAGCAGTGGGTGGGTTTCCTTGGTTACAGTTTTGGATCCCGTGTGCTCCTGTACTGTTTGGGATGCAGACAGTGGCTGGTGATGGCCTTATCATTGGTGCACTCAAGTGCCCCTCACCTCTAGGTCCTACGTCCTCTTAGCAGTGGAAATCCTACTTCCATCTAGAAATCCTACTTCCAGCCTCAAAAGCCTTCTTTCCATGCCATATGCATCCCACAAAAGGGGTCTGCTGAATTTTAAGTTCATTTTGGGGGCAACTGGGTAGCAGCTCGAGTGAGTAATACAGGTTTTGAGAACTTTGTGACAGATTTTCCTGTGCTACCACATAATAAGGATTTGCCTTCTAACATCCTCATCTCCATTCCTCTTCAGAGGCACACCTCTCTCACAAGACTAGCTAGAAATCCAATTTAGACTACTCATCCAATTAAATACCTAAAATTAGGTGGGATCAATCGTATGCTTGATCACCAGCAGGTACTTCATGGCAAATGAGACCAGGAGATGCTCAGTATTTTCAATCAGACCATGTCCAGGGTTCACAGAAGCTCCCCCGTCTTTTTTTTTTTTTTTTTTTTTTTTTTGGTTTTACAAAATGGAAGACTGCAGCTAAGATTAAAAGGGATGCTATTTCTGCTTATTTAACATTACTTAGAACTCAGTAATAGAAAAGAGGTTTGGCTTAGGACCTTTCCCTTGTAGCCTATAGGCTCTGCTAGGAAGTATTTTCGGTAAATTGGACTGAATACATGCCACTCCACACCTCTCACAGGCATTGATTGCCATGTTTTTTCTTGAGCACGGTCTTACTTTTTGTCTTCTGCTTTCCACCCAGGAAATCCAAACATTCCGAAACCTCGCCGGATCCTGCGGTCCTCCTGGGGCAGCAATCCCAACTTCCGTGGATCCTACTCTTACACCCAAGTTGGGTCTAGTGGGGCTGATGTAGAGAAACTCGCTAAACCACTGCCTTATGCTGAAAGCTCCAAAACTACTGTAAGTATGTCCCAAATCAGTTCTCTGGCAATAAGACTAACATGACACTGGGTAGCAGGTTTTCTGGGAGGGAGGTTGACTGAGACAATCTTTGGTTGGGCCTCCAGTAGTTGGTTTTCTCTGGACAAATGATGTATGTAGGATTTTACCTTTTTAATCTTTGGAATGCCAACATCTTAGGGATCTCCACATCTCTCTGAAATTATCAAGAACTGCTCATGGATGTGCCTTTTAGGAATTGTGTTCTCTGCGTTTAATGACCATTAGCCTTATTGGCCTGTTCCAAATGTCTTAGGAAATCATGTGGTATTCTGTTTTAAAGCATAGCCTGAATATGCGGCATTAGATACATGACCCTGCTAATGTCTAGGTCTGAATGTGTCAGAGGAGCATACTGGCAAACCTTTCTGCATTGGCAGTAGAGGGTGAGGGAAGCCCAGTTCTTGGCTGGGGGACTCATGCATTGGCAGGGGGCAATGAATTTGCTCCTCAGACACTTCCTTTGCTTTCTGAATATAGCAAGGAGAACAAGGGCGCAGATGGAGATAGTTACCACAGCTCAGCTGATGAGCAGTAACAGATTAAGCCAAACTTGCCCCATCATTCAGGGGCAAATCCAGAGACAACGGGTGATGAATATGCAGCCTCCAAGCAGCTGCCCAGTCCATTTCTTCTGCCCAGAGCCTCACTCCACCATGTAATTTTGTTCAGCACAGAAATCTATTAAAAAAGATAGCAGGAGCTTGAAGAATCCTTCTCTGTAGTTCCCAGGGAAGAGAGGTACTTGAAATTCCTGCCTTAGAGGTGAGTTGGCAGCAATTTTAGCAAGCACCTAACTATTGATGTAAGAGATAAGACACTGTGTCTCACCCTGTGGGTTTTGAGACATGACTATTTTTCCTTCTGAAATTGCTGTCCAGGAAAAAAAAATGCCTAAAAGGCTAAAGTATAATTCAGGGGAGCAAAGGAAGGAGTTAGTAGAGATGTGAGGTGCTCTGTGACTTGTGCAGATTTCTTTGAGGTTCTTGGAGCCAGTATCTGCCTCTCTGCCTGCAAACAGCTCTGTGCAGGCATACAGCATTGAGGACAAGCGTGACATTGGCAGAAGTGTGCTGTGCCGGTCCCAGTGGGGCATCAAACTGGGATTTTGAGAACCAACACTCTAAAAACACTGGCTCATGGGGATGTGGGAGAGCACAGAAAGTTTTGTCTCCTTTTAGCCTCGCGTCTGCTGAGCTTTTCTGCTTTTCTTGTCCTCTCCAGCCGATGCAGGTGATGTTTTCAGGGGAGGCCACTCACAGGAAGTATTATTCCACTACCCACGGTGCTGTGCTTTCTGGGCAGAGAGAGGCTGCTCACCTCATTGAGATGTACCAGGACCTCCTGCAGTGCCGGAGCTGAAAGGCCCCAATGTTTGTGAATGCCACTAATTCCCACATCCTTGTACAGGTGTGTGGAGGGGTTCTTTTTTAATTTCAGTTCATAGTAGAACAGCCTTTATCTTTTCTATTAAAAAATAAGCCCTAACTGTTTAAAAAGTTAGTCACCAATAGCTTCATTTCTGTGTGCTGTATTGTTAACAGGGAAGGGTGCTCCTTTTGTCTGGTAAACTATTTCTTTGTCATTTTAATTCTAACTTCACTTTTGGTGCCTAACATTTTTTTTTTTTCTTTCTGTATTGTAAGTGCCTTCAATACTAAAATAAATGTTGTAATAAAAAGACTGTGTGCTTTTGTATTTCCTGGACACTTCAATCAATAACTTGCAACTCTTTTATTCAATATTATAAAAATAGAGTTTTTCTCTCTCCTACAGTAAGTAAGAAGTAAGTGGAGTAAGAAGATCTTGAGATACATCTGGATACTCAGGGTACCAGTTGATCTTAACTGTTTGTTCAAAGAATTATACCTTAGAGGCACAATCATCACCTTGCACAGATTAGCACACAATCACTCTTTATCACTGTATTCAACTCTGTGCCACCTGTCTATCAGCTTGTGAGGGCCTTTGTGCTTCAGAAAACCTGCCATTAATTTTGTGGAAGAATTTGTCTTCCCTCTGAGTTCACTCAGTGAGTCTATGGGAAGTTATTAAGGGGTTTGCAGCGCTGCAGTGTTGGAGATCGTATCCACATTTGGTCTGGAATAGCCTCTTGGTTTTGCAGAGAGTGCCCCAGTCATTTATGCTTTTCAAAAATTAGTTTGGTTCACAAAATGGTTTGGAAGTGCACAAGTTAGGTTTCTCTCTAAGGAAACTAAATCAGAAGCATTTCTCCAAGACCTCCCCAGGTATGGTGCAGCCTATAAAGAGAACATTAAAGTCTAAACCATCGCTTGTCATTAAAATTCTTGAACCACATTGTGGAAGCAGTGTTCATACCTGTGTGCCAGACAGGAGGGCAAAGTGAAACCCCCAAACTACCTCGGTAATGCAGTTACAGCTGGAGTGCAGTCTACAGCTGTAATTGGGGCAACTAATCCAAGTAGAAAACACTATGCAAACATTTGTGGAAGTGTGGGCCAGAAGGAGAATGATGAGAAGCAGCATTCTTGAACTACTACTATGATAAAACTCTGCAGTAGCGAAAACAGGTGAGTTTTCACCCCCCCCATCCCCAGAAAAGATGGTACAAAACTCTGAATAACAACATTGATGTTGAAGAGTTTTCTCAGGGAGGTCAAGGCCATTCCCACCAGTAAGCAGTTTTGGAGGAATGTAAAAGCTTGTTATGTTACAGCTGGATTAAAACCACATTTTTCATGGAGCCTACATGTAGTACCTGTCACGGGTTTCAGTTAAAACTTCTTAAATGCAATTATCCCAGCTTTATGCTTAGTCCAAATACAAGCTGGGCAGCCCTGGGTTATCTCTGAAGAGCTGAGACTTCAGGTTACAGCTTAGAAAGCTTAATTTTCCCTGTGGGTTGCTGCATCTCACGCTTCAGTACGGAGGTGGCACCTGCAAGCCTCTGATATATAGTGAGTGTCCCTGTGTCCCTCCATTATGTTCAGGATGGGCCCAGTTGTGTATAAATGTGCTTGGTTTATCAACAAGATTCATTCTTATGTTAAACTATTTCTGCAATGAAGCAAAAGGCTGGGAGACACTGTTTTAAGGGACTGCCAGACCAGCCAGGGATTGAAGGCTGATTGAATATAGATGTCCTTTCTTCCTTTGCTTGCGTGGAAGCGGTTTCTCCTCCATGTTTTGGCCAGGGAGGCCAATGCTGCTGAACCACGAGAAGAATAAGCGCCAGTGCCAAGGATAAGGAATGCCTGGCAAGGTTGGTTTGTGAGCCTGCCAGCTCCTCCTTGTGTGATCTGGAGAACATATCTTCATCTGAAGAGCACCGCTGGCACCAACACCTGCAGTGACAGAGTAGAGCTGCTTGAAAAAATGGCTACAAATGAAATTGAAGGAGAAGTTAACAAGCATAATCTTTCAAAATTACCTTGGGATGAAGGAATAAAGGTAAGGCAACAAGCCTGTCCTAATGTGCACCATTTAAACCTTTTGGAAGGCATCCAGGATAAAACTTTCCCTCTGGCTGGAGAGACAGACTGGTTCTCAGCAGAGTCTTAAGGTAACCACCGATAGCGGTCTGTACGGAAATAAATCTGATTACACTGTGTTACAAATATGTCACATAAATGGTGTTTTTATGGAAGAATCTCTCAGAACTGGGGTTTTCCTCCTCCTGCGATGTGATCTGGACAAAGAGGCCCGGTTAGTGCAAGGCCAACAGGACTGTGGTGAGTGGGAAACCTTCTGTGCTGTATTCAAGCTGCCCCTCAGTTTAGTGAGAATTCTCTGTTGATCCAAATAGACTTCCTGAGAAGAAACTTGTTTATTTTTAAAATGGGCTCTAGTTTGTCACTGAAGCATATGTGTGTGAGTGTGTGTTTGTGTGCATGGTTTGTTTCTCCCAGAGAGTTCTCTGATTGTGTGGGCAAGTATTAGCTAGGACGTATGTTTCTTGATAAACTATAAACCTGATGGCAGCCACCCCAACTTCCAGTGTGTCCTGAAGAGGAGTTGGGAGCAGGGTCAGGAAATGCGTTCCCTTCACAGATCATCAGGGTTTGGGGTTTGAACTGTGTGGGTGTAGAGAGAAGGCTTTGGATAACTCTTTCTGGCTTTGAGGCTCCACCGTGTCCAGCAGCGCTCAGTGCTCCTACAGCAAATGCAGAGCATGTGCCAGTGGCTTCTGCACTGTTGGGCAGGGATGTTGCGAGCCGTGGTCCTTCGAGGCCAACAGCTCGCTTATGAGACTGGCACTTCATGCTTCGGTGTCACCAGGGTTGCCACTTGAGTCCTCTGAGAACACTTTCTGGCTAGGCGGCTTTGTGGCATGAGGGTTTGAAGCTCAGCCTTTTGCTTTTGGAGCCTACCTTCAGGCAAATGGCTGTCCTCACTGCAGGGGGAGGTGTTTAACCTGAGTAATGTTTGGCTCTTCTCTTCCCTTGCGTTAACAGCTTCCATGAGGACTTGTATACAGTGTGCCCCCTTGTTAATTGGTCCATTTGTTGACTTTCGCGTTAATTGCATGTCCTCTAGCTTAACAGGATCACTCTCCCCCAGTCTAAGCCCCTGAACTGTACAGCTGTGTCAGTAGGCACAGATGTTAGTAACTAGCAAAGTTTTGTCTTGACCTTGGGAAAGGTGCCTTCTGGAATTAGAAAAGACTACTTTTTTTTTTTTTTCTTAGATATATGATTCCTGTTCATTTTTTAAAGTCAAGAGAACAAAATGTAGACATCATCATAGTTTTAAAATGTTTAAACAGGGTTTTTTTCAAAAATAAAAAGTTTTCAGGAGGAAGAAGGCACATGTTTAGCTGTTGCCTTATCTCTCTGCATTTCGTTAACCCATCTGGCTGGCTGCTGGCCAAGGGTTCATGCAAGGAGTCAAGAATGTGTCTGTTTTGGCATCTGCTGCCCCGTGCGAAGTGTGTGCACTCTCTTTGTGCTTTTCTATGAAGCGTCTGGGGTGGGAGTCACATTGCTTAACTGTAGCTATCTAGAAATGGGCTGTCCAGTTGATAAATTAGTTACAAAGGGTTATAGAGACAAAAAAAAAAAAAAAAAAAGAGGGAAAGGAGCAGACAGAGGGTGGAAAAAACCCTCTCCAGAGGCTAAGTCAGTGCACCCCAAGATAGATGTCTGGAGAGGAGGCACCCTCTCTGCCTGACCCTCTCCAACCTCAGCTAAGTTGTGCTGATTCCCTGCTGTTGTGTGGAGGTGGGAGGCCTTCCTGGCTGCTGGAAAGCTGGAAAGAACTTGTCTTTATGATACGTAAAGTACTTGTGTACTATGTATCTTTATGATTCATAAAGTACGTTGACTTTATGATGTTTTCCTCCCGTTTTATCATGGGAAGCAACCCCCTTTGCATGATGTTAGTGAGTGGAGAGAACGTTGTGTGGGAAGAGAGAGCAGCGTGCTTGAGCTAAAGAGAACAAAAGAAAAAAGATCTGTCCAGCTTCAGCCGTTCAGCTTTTGCCAGAGCTTAAACTCCAGGAGTTGATTTCCCAGCTGCTGGATCTATTGCAAAGCAGAAGCAGAGGAGAAAACCAAATTCTTTGGGCACATGAGGCCATGACGCAGGAAAAGGGTTGCTTTCTCCTGTGACTTCTTTGTCATGGGTATCCAAGAAAAGCTGCTGTGCTGGTAATCGGGACTTCAAGGATCCTTTCCTGTTTGTGCAGGCAATACGATGGTGGTGTCTGGTTTTGCTAAATAGGGATCTATGTCAGTACTCAATCTATATGGCTCAAGACACATTCAGGATTGAATGTCCCAGGACCCTGGCCTTTAATAAAGGGTCTTATCTCCATGGCTTGTTTCTCTGTGTGCCATTTAGCCTTGGATCCTGGGGTACATCCCCACGAGCAAGGGGTGTTGTCCTGCTTTTATCACCCAGTTCCATGGACCTGCCTTTGCCTGGAGAGGTTGCGCATTTCTCAGAGAAACCCAAAGTGTTCTTCCTGCCAGTGCAACATGCTGTGGTGTTGTCATCCCGTGTGCAACCCAGCACCACCAGCTGCTGGACACAAACAGCTGGACGTGCAAACAGGCAGCTCCTGACGAAGAGGAGTGCGCAGGCAGCGATTTGGGATCCCTCAAGGCGATGGGGAGGGCTGGTCCTGCTGCAAATTGTGGCATGATTCTCCTCTTTGCTGACGTTTTTGTCTGCTTGAGAACTGGAAAGCTGTGTGTGGGAAGGTCGGTGAAGGAGGAGAGGTGAGGGACAGCATTGAAGGCTGGGCTGAAACTTTACACCTCCTCAACTGATAGCGGTTTTCATGCTCCACTCTTATGGGGGCTTCAAATTAATGTCTCCCTTCCCCACCAGAAAAATCTTGCGGGGCAATCCTTTCACCCCCCAACTCCTCTGCTTTTGTCACCAGCCTTTAAAACAAGGCTTATGTTTCCTCTCAGAGGCACTAAATTTAGGAATTGCTTTCTAAGGGGCACTTAAAATTGACCCTTTGAGCATGTGACAAGAGAGGTAGCATCACCGTGGGGCTCCGTGACCCCCCTCACCCTGCCCTCCCTTCTCCAAAATCTGCAGCGTCCTCTCTCCCGTTAGATCCATCACACGCTCATTGGTACAACGAAGGCTGGTTGAAAGCAGGCATGGATGCTGTGATGGTAAGAGGCAGACAATTACCCAGAATTAATTTGAGAGAACTCCTCCTGGCTGACTGGGTTGGGAAAGCAGAGGGTGGGGAATGCAGGGTGAGTCTCTGAAGCCCCCTGGGTGGGTGCATATCTGTCCCGGGCTGGCTGATCCTTGAACTGGGTAGGAAGAAAAGCTTTTAAAAGGGGGTGGCTTGAAAAGTTAAGTCTGTGCTCAAAGCTTCTCTTGCACCAGGAGGGGTTGGTATTATAGGCCAGGTCCTGGCTTTTGGCTTAACATCCCTCCTTGCACATATCCCTACTGACCTGTGGTGAGCAGAGAACACCTTTATTGTCACAGTGTGGTTAAGCCTGAGTTGGTGGCACTAAGTGGTCTGCAGTTGTCCATGCTGCCATGCAGAGAGGGGACTGTCTGGACTCCACCAGCACTTTCCATGTCCCCAGCACGACATTTTGGCACAAGACTGTGAACATTTGCAGTGTTTAGCTCTTTCCCCCTCTCCTTGTGGGAATGGTCCAGGACCCAGGCTGTCTCTGAACTGCAGTGGTGGGCACAAACTAGGCTGTACCCGGCTAATTATACAGTAGTGCAAAGAACAGAGTTTAGTGCCCTGGCAATTTCCCTGGTGCTGATTTATTTGTGGTAGCAAACACAGACCCCAAAGCAGAAACCCCTTTGACCCCTTGGGAGATACCAAGGACACGTAGCCGGAATTAGGAGACAGGACTTGAAGGAGTGGCAGCAGCATGGGACGTGCCTCTGTGTCTGACCCTACCACATCCCTGCCTTGGCTTGTCCCTGTTCCTCCGATTTTGCTGCTTCCCAGAGCTCGCTGCAGCCTTGTCTCCTTTTTCTCAGCCCAAACAGCCCCTCTTACAGAGGCCTTTTCCTGTGTGGAGATACAAAGGTGGAGCAACAAAGGAAAAAAACCTCCAGCTTTCTCCTGGGTGCCCTGAGGACTGATCTGCCCAAAGTTCATTAATGCCTGCACATTAGTGCCTGTGGGCTGTGTTTGCCTCATCTGCAGTGACTAAGCCCCCTGAGCACATCAAACTGGCTTCTCCAGTAACTTGGTGCTGTGAGGTGGGGTTGGATATTTCCTCCTCCTGTTGCCATCCCTGGGGTGAGACCAGAGGCAGGGAGTCCTGGGGACCTTCTGCAAATTGAAAGAAAACCGGGAAAAGATGATTTTATGCTGCCATCTTGTGGCATTAAAATCTTTCCTGGAACTATTAAAAGTTACATGCTGTAAGAAATACATGCAAACTTACAGACATATGTGAGCGAAGTAAAAGAGGTGGGATCCCAAAGAGTGAGCACAGACATGGTCCAGGGAGCAGGTCGTTTACCAGTGTGTTGTTTCCAGTCAATGGGGCTGAAGAGCTCAATAACCTGTTGTGCCCTGGGGCGTCCAAGACATGGCCAGGGGGCTGGCAGGAGCTGTGGGATGGAGGCTGTGGGCTTGGGTAGTTGGGAGAAAAGGAGGCAGAAGGGCAACCTCATGGTTCTTTACAGCTTTCTGAGGAGAGGAAGTGGACAGGGAGGTGCTGAGCTCTTCTCCTTGGTATCTAGTGATGGGACACGTGGGAATGATTCAAAGTTGCACCAGCAGAGGTTTAAGCTGGACATTAGGAAACATTTCTTTACTGAGAGGGTGGTCAAACAGTGGAACGGGCTTCCTAGAGAGGTTGTTGATGCCCCAGGCCTGTCAGTGTTTAAGAGGCATTTGGACAATGCCCTTAAATAACATGCTTGATTTGGTCAGCCCTGGAGTGCTCAGGCAGTTGGTGCCTTTTACTGAAATAGTCTATTCTTACCCTCTTTTAGTTGAGTGTCAAACTACATCGCAAGAAAGTTAAGGCTTGACTTAAGTCAGCTGGCTTTGGTTGTGTCATTCTGATTTGGGGCCACTGAAAATGCTGTCCTCAGTTTCTGGCATCAGAAGGGTCAAGATCCTCCAGCAATTCTGGGGAGATGGGTTCTCTGTGTGAGTGTTAAAGCCCTCAGCTGAGTCAAATTTAAACTCCATGCTCTGCCTGTGACTCAATTTTCTGATTCAAAAGGGGTATGAAGACTGTTGGAATAACTTAAAATCTATCACGTTTTAAGTAAGCGGAAGGGACCTACAGAAAGAACTACTACAAAACATATGTTTTTCTATTTGCCTGGAATTGTTTTTTGAAAACTTATGAAGTTCAATTACCTGAGTTTAAACTCTTTAAATTGCATCTTATTAGAAATTGTAACTACAACATTAGAAAGATGGAAGCTGGGTGATCTCACATCTCTCAGAGCCTATGTGTGTGCATACGTGTGTGAGATACTGGCCATGCTGCCAGCTCCATGGGAGCCCTACTGCCAGTTACTTGGTATCTCAGTCATGAGTCATTATTTCGGGCAATGGCGGTCCACCTGCCCCCTGTCTCCTTGACCCACAGGAGTCTCAAGGTCAGCATCATTGCATGACTGTTGCAGCTGGCATGCAAACCTCCACCTCTCCCAGGTTCTTCAGATGTAACCCTTGTAGAAATAACAGTGATTAATCAGGTCCTGCATGAGGGTCCAACAGGAGTGTGATGAATATTGAGGATTTCCACAAGTTGCAGGGACATCTAACAGCTCAGCTCCTTCTAGGATCTCCATCTGTCCTCCCACCCTCATCACCTGTTGGCCTACAAGGAAAGTTGGTCACAGAGGTCATGGACTGGTGACCATGTGTACTGACCTCCCTTCTCATGGGTGGGTACTGGTGGCATCTCACTAGAGGGACAGGCTACAAGGAATATGCAGCTAGCGCAAAACTGGCCCAAGTGAAGGACTTGGATCCCAGCAATGCCGACTTTGTCCAATGCAACAAAATCCTTTGTGAAGGATTCCAAACTAAACCATTCTATGAAGCACTGTGAGAAATTTCCTAACCCCCCGTTAGCCTGGAGGCTTCGCAGCAGGGTGTTTTGCTTTGAGTATCTGTAAGATAAGTGATGAGTGTGAAAGAGGCAATAGAACAAGTAATTATGTTCAGAAGAGAAGCAACAGGGTGGCTGCCAGTGGGCAATTTACGAGGCATTTGGCAAATGAGCATTGCCTAATGGAAAGGCAACAGCACAGGCAGTGATTCAGGGGCTGGAGAGGTTGATTTATAAAGGGAGAGATTAAAAAGAAAATAAAATTGCCAGAGCTAAGTATGTCATGTTTGGCTGGGCAGCGGGCAGGGGCTTGCAATGCTGGCTGGCAGCGGGCAAGCATTGACAACACTGCTTGTCAATAGCCCCTATTAAAAATTTGTTTTCAGGAGGATTCCCCACTGCCTTAACAAGTCTCTGCCTCATAACGTACAGGGCACGGGGAGGACATAAGGAGCTATTTTTGCAATATTTTTTAAGATGCTCAGGCTTTCCGCAATTATAACAGTCTGCCTTTTGAGCAGCCCCCCCTCGGGAGCTGTGTTGATAACGCATCAGCTAAGAGACTCATTTTAACAGTTTCTGTACCAATATCTTGGCACACTTTTATCATATCAGTGATAGAGAGATTAGCATTCTTAATTGTTTGCAACACTTCATGACAGTCAGCATTAGCATTTTCGAACGCTAATTGTTTCATAAGAATATCACGAGCTGCTCGGTGATCTTGTCTCTCTGTTGCATTTTGGAGCCGATCAAGGAATGTTTCATAGGATTCTCCAGGTGCTTGTGTGATCGCAGAAAAGGAAGCTTCTGGAGCTGCTGCATCAGGTCCCCGTCTGGTCGCACGCAGCACAAGGGCTTTCACTTGCCCTGAACACTCTCTGTCCATCTGGGCTTGTGCGGGAGGAGCAGCCCCAGGCCCCTCACCGACGAGCTCATTCACACCAATATGATTTGAATTGCCCGGTAAGGTATCCAGTGCTTTAGCACTCACGAGATCAGGCACCCAAGTCACAGACACGGAATATTGCACAGCCCACAAAATCACACGCGGCAACAGTTTCCACTCATGAGGAGTCACAGCATATCCCTCACCAAGAGCTGTTAATAAGTTCATGGTATATCCTGACCGGGGACCATCATCTTTTACTGATTTCCTCAGGTCTTTAACATGATCATAACTCAAAGCCTCCCACGCTCCGGGTCGATTTCTGCAATAAATAATAGGAAATGGCTGCAAAATGTCTGTGTCGCCTTTAGCTAAGGCTTCTTTTCAACATTTGTCCCACACGCTAAGGCAGTCAATCAAGGGGGTCAGGTCATTCCCCACTGCCTCCTTCAATCAGCTATCAGAAAGAGAGAGATAAGGTTCTTGGTCTGGGTCAGTTGGCCCAGGATCTAAGAGGTCTCCTGAGAAACTCTCTTTGTCAAGATAGGTATTGTCCGGGGGGGCGGCAGGGCAGAAGGATGTGTTGGGCTCTCCTCAGAGGTTTTTTTTGTCTCTCTGCAGAGCTCTACTAGGGCTTCAAATACCTGCCGCCAAACTAGTAAGTGCTGAGCTGCAGCTTTACCTGTCCCTGCAGCAGTGTCCCAAAGTTTTATGCCAATTTGGTCCCACATGTCTTTGTCCAAGGTGCTGCTCTTTCTTAGGAAAGTCCAGGACATTCTTTCATACCCAGTCTAAGAAACTTATTAAAGACAGGGTAGGTACAGACTGATTTTGAGTTTTTAAAATACACTGTAGTACTTGTAGATTCACTTGCTGCTCTCTCAACAGAGTGTTTCCCACAGCTCCTGATCGCTCACCTCTGTCCTGCAGAAGGTGATGGGCCGGCAGTAAAATCAGTCCTGCAGGCAATCCCTGGTTCCATCATACACACAAACTACACAGACGTGCACACACACACACGTGTGCAAACAAACACACATACATGCACACACACATACAGGCGTGCACACACATGTGCACACATACACACGTGCACACTGGTACACACAGATATACACACACACGGGCGCACACACAGATACAGACACACAAGTGTGCATGCACGTGGACATACACATACACATACACACAAGCGTGAAAACACATGCACACATGTAAACACACACATGTGCAAACATGCACACACACATACACCCACATGCACACAAACACACACACGCCTGTCTGGGGTGCAGTGACCATGAAATGATAGAGTTTCGGATTCTCAGGGAAGCGAGAAAGGAAGCCAGCAGGACTGCCGTCATGGACTTCCGGAGGGCAGACTTTGGTCTTTTCAAGAGTCTGCTTGACAGAGTCCCTTGGGAGGCAGCCTTGAAGGGCAAAGGAGTCCAGGAAGGCTGGACACTTTTTAAGGAGGAAGTCTTAAAAGCACAGGCGCAGGCCATCCCTGAACGCAGGAAAGCGAGCTGTCGAGGGAAGAGACCGGCCTGGCTGAACAAAGAAATAAGGACGCAGCTCAGGGAAAAAAGGAAAGTTTATGCCCTTTGGAAAAAGGGACAGGCTACT
>JAOQGH010000032.1:42811696-42914306 GCA_025769975.1 Gallinago jamesoni
AGGTGGTTGAGGCACCATCCCTGGAGGTATTCAAGAGACGAGTTGACATGGTGCTCAGGGATATGCATTAGTGTTGGTGTTGTTTTGGGTGCGGTGTGGGGTTTGTGGGTTTTTTTTTTGTTCATTTGTGGGGTTTTTTTATTGTTTCGAGGTTTGTTTTTTTTTATTGGTTGGACTAGATGATCTTAAAATGTCCCTTCCAACCTAGGTGATTCTGTGATTCTGTGTGATGAAGGGATGTTGGCCTAGAGCAGATGTCCTTGATATGGTGCAGGTGAGGTTTAAATTGCACGCTGGGGAAGGGGGCCTGGGAGTTGGGAGGAACTTCCCTATCCCTTAATGAATGAAGAGTATTTTGACCACAACCAGGGTTTTTGAAGTGGGTAGAGAGAGTAGGAGAAATGCTGATGTGGTTCAAAACACTCCAGATTAAAATGACATTTGAGCCAGCCACAACTAAGCATTAGGAGGGGGCAGAGCAGGACTTTAATACGGGAACGTTTACAGGCAACCCTCCCAGCAGACCCAAACAAAAGTAAGATTTACATTTATTTCCTTTGGAGTTGATTTTACCACCCTAGATCAGGTTGCTTTGCAGAAAAGTGCTGGGTTTGGGGCCTTTATTGAAATACAACTATTTTAGATCAGTGCAACAGCAACGATTTTCCTCTTCTTAGCCCAGAGTCATTAAGAAGGAGGATAAAGAGAAGCAGAAGGCTATGAGACATGAAGTTTTGCACCTTCAAGTCAGCAGCGAGAGCCAATCAGTGTCACACCAGTCACAGGTGACCAGGAACAAAGAAGGTGGAGGTATCGTACCCATGTGAGCCGACCTCTGTCTTTATACAGCTGAGCAGATATGTCTGCTTGCTTTGCTTGAGAGCAATACTTTCCAAAGAGAAAAGAATAGGGAGAAGTTATGGAGAACAAAAAAGGGAGAGAAAAATAAGTTTTTCTGAATAGCTGTGTATATACATAGAGAATATGAAAGTGCTTTTGTCATAAACTTCAATTACAATAAATAGACCATTTTACCTATTCACTGGGGAGATCTGATGAAGATGTCTTAGCATAAAAGTGACTCAGTCTCTCTATGTCTAGATGCTTCTGAATACACCCCATTTATTTTCCACTTTTAATGACAAATTTCACTTTCAGTCATCAGCAATTTTTTCTAGCTGATGATATTTACACACCTTTTATTTTGGAGTGAGTTGAGTGAAATCTAAGTGAGACCAGCATTTTTGGTTAAATTTCTCTATTATCTGGGCAAATGCTGTTTATACCTCCAGATGGTGGTGCGCCCTGGGTCCTAGACTCTGCTGAGCTCAGAAACATGGGCTGTGGGAGATGTTGGTTGTCACCAGTGTGGGGTGTCCTGGAGAAACCGGTCACAAACAGCCCTTGCCATGCACCACTGATTTATCTTCTCTCTCCTGGTACCCTTCTTGTTGAGACTCAAACAGTAAATACTGAGGTGTCAGGGTGGGAAGGTGTTTCCTTTGGACGTAAATCACTTGACCTCGGTGCCGTTTTTGTCATTGGTCCTTCTGATGACAGGACAGATGTAATGAAGAGATACAACCAGTCAGAACAAAGTTGAGTGATGAAAAGTTAGGTCACTAATGATTTATGAGCAACCTCGGGGTGCAGGGTGTGCCGACCTTCAGAGCACGTCTGAAATGAAACAACAGGGACTGTGTTTTCCCCTTGATATAAGTAAATCAAAACCAGCAGGGAAGAAGAACATTTTTACTTTTTTATTATGTTTTTAATATTCTGGACAGTGACCAAAATTTTTCAATGAAGTGTTTTTTAAAAAATGTGCCCAGTGAACTCTGAGGCTGTTGGAGGGGTGTACGTATGGCTGCTCTGCAGCCTGATAAGAGCTATTTCTTCTAAGGCTGTTCAGAGCCTCTAATCACACCCTCCTGCTGCTTCTCTCCAGAACAAAATGATCGCTGTAAAGCTCTGTGCTCTGCATGTCATGGAAAAAAGGATGGCATTTCTCACTGGAGCCTCAGAGGAATGTAGCCCAACACAAATGGTAGCCTACAAAAAAAGCATCTCCTAAAGGGGAGAGCTGGAAGCCTTACACATATGTGATCTATTTTCCACAGAATCATAGGCTTGAGGAATAGAAAAGATTGGAGGTATTTTTTTCAGTCCCTTGCTTCAACATTGGGCCGACCTCAAGGTTACTCAGGGTTCTATTCAGTCTAGTTTCAAGTATCTCCAAGCATGGAGGCTTCACAGCCTTTCTTGAACCCCTGGTCCAGGGCTGCACTGTACTCAGAGGAAATATTTTTTTCTTTGTATCTGATGGGAATTTTCCTTGTTGAACATTGAGTCCATTGCACCTCAGCAGACCTGGCTCTGTCTGCTCTGTGACCGTATTGGAACAATGTAACCAGATCCCCACCTGAAACTCTAAGCCCCAGTTCAGTCAGTGTCTTCTTGCATACATGCTCCAAACTCCTGATGACCTCCTCTGGACCCACTTGTCTAGGTCCTTTTGCACAGCAGCCTGGCCTTCCAGAAAATTGACAACTCTCTCCAAACTGGTGGATAGCAGGGGCATTGCCTAGAGATCTGCTGACACATCAGGATCAATGCCCACATGTGTTCCCTAGGCAGAGAAGCAGAACACTTATCTAACTTTTCATTTCTTCTTCTTGATTAATTATTTATGGCCTATGCAATTATAAAAGTGTTGGTTTTTTTTTTTTAATTTTTCCTTTTTTCCCCCTTTTCTTTTCAACTGGTGATGGTATTCTGGCTGCTCTGTTTGATCTAAAACTCTCAAAGCAGTCGGTTCATCAAGCTCCTCTTTCAGCCTCTCTCATAGTGAGCTGCAGAGCAGGAAACCTTTCTCTCCTTTGTCCTGCACTCAGCCAAGAAATTCCAATTTCATTTGAAGATATTTCCAAATCCTTTTTCAGTTATTTTTGTACCTGATCCTTCCATTAGATATTATTTGTTGAAGAGACCTAGGGTTGGAATATTTTTAAGCTACACCAGGTATTTGTAACCTAGTGCATTTATGGATTTTGTTTTTTCATATTTACCTAAATTGTTAATGGTAATAAGCTAATTCATGCAAAACCTGAGTTGTATCTGTTCACTGCCATGACAATTTTTCCTGTGCTGCTAACAGTATTTTTAGGAATACATTGGCACAAGCACTATTTTCTTGTTTAAAATAAATACATGAGCCTTTTACTTTGCAGTTGCCTGTCATATTGACTTTTGCTATTAGGCTGTACATTGCTCTCATGGAAAAAAGTATTTGATTTACTGAATTTGGTGTGTGACGCATACTGTACACAATGTCCATAAGCTAATGGCCTTTGCAAGTTCCTTTCCAGTGATATCATCCATTACTCTTCCTCTTCTCTTTCTCATATAGTCAATATTGCCTTCTTTTAGGAAGGTTTCATACTGTTTACTGTCTTGTGTGCAATATTCAGCCTTGTATCCTGAAACACTTCCTAGCTCTCTCTAGGCTGTCATGGGATCAGGTAAAAGGTCTTCTGGTTTAATAACTGGTGGAATAAACAGAGAAGAAGCAAAAAAAAAATGATTAAACAGTCATTTCTCAGAATGGAAGAAGGCTACTAGAATTTCCTTAAGGTACTGCTGGTTCCCATAATAGTCACTGTATTCCAAAAATATCTGGGAAAAGGTGTAAATAGCTGGGTGACAGTTTGCTGAGAATCCTTCATTATTCAGAGTAGTCAAAGCTAATGCTAAATATGAATATTTGTGGAAGAGATGTCATGATATTGGATTAGCAGGTGGCAAATTTAATACTGATGAATGCAAAATAATGTCGATGAAAAATCTATGCATAGGTGGTGATGCGCTCAAAAGTAGTCATTAGCATTCAGGAAAGAGATGCTGAATCTTTGTGAATAACTGAAATGGAAACCTGAGCTCTGTGCTCAGTGGTGGTCAAAAAGGCCAAAAAAGTGTTAGGAATTACTAGCAAAATAATTGAGAATAAAGAAAAATATCATTATGCCATGTGCATGATGATATTATGAACTTAATGATATCCCTGGTGGAACTACAACTGAAGTAGTCAGGTTAACTTTGGCCACATATTTTCAAAAAGGATGTAATGAACCTAGAACAGGTCAAGGGAAAGAGAGTATTAAGAGGTTTGGAGAAACTTCATATTCAGATATGCTAACTAGGGTAAGACTCCTTCATTTGAAAAGAGATGGTGAGGATGGACATGATGGTCTATAAACTGTGTATTACACTCATGTGCAGAGAGCAACCAGGGATCAGTTATTCGTCTCATGATGGAGTTCAAAATGGGGAAGCACTGGGGAGCCCATCTAAAATGGACAGAAGTTATTTCCACAGGGTAAGTTGCACCCTGAACATAGAGGTCAGATAAAAAAGGGATTAGAAAAATTGACCGACCTGAGGCCCATTGGTGACCGATTCTTTACATGCCTTGAGTGTCAAAATTCAATTCCTTGGCTCAAAGAGGGAACAGCAAGAGAGAGAGACAGCTTCTCAGGCTGTCAGTCAGCTTCCTTTCTCTGCTAATAAATCCCTCCAAAATAAATACCTAAATGAAAAGAGTAAAAAAATAACTTTTCTGGCCAATTTCCACCACCTAAAAATAGCTGCAGGGGCCCTTGATAGAAAAATGCAATGCAAAGAAAATGGACTCTAAAAATAAAATAAGAAAAAACCAAACTAGCGAGAGGAGAGGAGAGGAGTAGAGGTTTCCATCCATGTTCCTTTGGGTCAGCAGCAGATGCTTCAGCACAGTGTATTTTCTCCTCTCAGTAAAATAGTTGCAGTCTTTGGGCAATATTTTGAACTCAACAGGACTTGCCAAGTCAGGCAGAAAAACGTTTATTTTTAAGGCCAGACAGTGTGTTTTGATAATTTAGCCCAACCTCCTGTATAAGCGGGCCAGGAGAACAAATTTTTACATCAAGCCCATTACTTCTCTCTGAGCCAGAGCATGCATTATAAAATAATTCTCTTTTCTCCAAAGTTTTGCATTTCAAGAACCTCTCATATTTTTTGAGAAAATACGTTCCAGTTGTTAATTACTCCCTGTGATCACTTTGGTTTTAATTTTGATTTGCCTAACCTCATTTGCCTGAGGTGGATTTACTAGTCCTTTGAATTGGTTTAATTAAAAGTGTCCTGCTTACCCAGATCCCACTTACCCACTGCTGTAGATGTGGTCTGCAGAGAGGAGCTCAGCTGAAACACATATGACACTCAGGAATAACACTGTGCCAGAGGAAGGATGATCATTTAGAGGCTAATAGGAGAAAGTGGAAACTGGAAAAAAAGCTAAACCGTGTCTACTAGTAAATTAATCAGTGGGAGAATGTATATTCTTTTTTACAGGCAGTTTGTTTGCACTGTCATTCATACTTGCTCAGTTTTAAAAGCTGGAGGCAGGGGTAATACCCACAGTGCAATCACCAATAGGTGGCCAATGCACAAAACTTGAAAAAATTTTCTTCTAATTCCTCGGGGGTTGGGTAGGGAGGAGAACATATGGAACAGCAGAGAATACGGAATAATATGGCCCCTAGGAGCCTCAGAAGGCTCAAATTGCCCCACCGTCTGCATGATGAATCCGTCCTATCTAAAATGCTACATAAGACAAATATTTGCCTTACGTAGTGCAGTGATGGAGAATCCACATCCTTTCCGGGCAACTGATTTCAGTAACAAAATAGTAGAAAACTCATCTCTGTGACACTCACGTGGTGATTCAGCAGCTGCACTCAACATGCTGATTTTTGGTTAGTAGCTTCTGGCTCAGGAGGACATTGGACACAGCCTGGGTATGAACTTAGCCACAGACAGAAAAGTGCTTTTGCCAAGAAAGTACAAAAAAGTATTTGAAGGATAAAATTGATTCATATTTATATGTGTATCTCTGTAGATATATCTATTTATACACACAACTATATAAGATCATATTTATACACTGTCAAAAGTCCCATACCCTAAAGCTTTGAGAATTAACATCTAAACTTGCAAGCCTAAAATGTGTTAGAAATGGAAGTGCCACAGCAATTAAAGTTAAATTGGATTTGCACTGTGAATCATCTGTGGGAGACTGTAGTAACAAACTTGCATAAAACAATGGCAATTTACTCACAGATTAACATTCATGTTGTCAAGGTAGCAAAGCTTTAAAATCCATAAAACTACCTTGCTCTGATAAAAACACGATTACTTAAGGGCATACCCTATTTCCAATAATTTGTTGAGAAATTCCAACCTGTGTGGAATTTCCATTCTGTGTGGAACCTCAATATAGCTATAGTTTTGCCTTGCATGTTCAAAGTAGTGTATGATGGGCTTTTTTGGGTCTTTTTCTTGTGTTCCTGCCAGGTTTCTCTGTTTGAAACATCTTCTGTGAAACTTTGGAAATGGAAACTCTCCACTTTGCAAGGAGAAAGGCTCTTGCAACAGTATTCCTCTTCTGACCGTGCCACCTGAAGCCTCCTGTCCATAGACAGGGCTAGACTTTAGGACCTTCTCTTTCCAAAAACACTCTCCTGCCACAACAAAACTCACATTTCTGATCGATGTGTTCTATCAGGCTTTATAGTCATCATAGATCTGCTAGGAGACAGCAGTGGGGTTTGGAGAGGCAATGCTGTGTCTCTAAGCAGTGCTGCTGCTATTCAATTATGGTCAGATTTCAATGAAATTTCAGAATTAACTCGAGCCCTCAGGGAATTTTGTTTTCTATCCAGAAGGTAGCAGCTGTGGAGGAAGGAATAGTAAAATATTTATCATGGGAGCTGGATTGGGCCTTGATTATTTTTTTTTCTGTGAAATACTGAAATGATTTCTTTAACCTTTGGACATCTATCATATATATTTTTAACATTTAGCAGCTGGACCTATCATGGCCAGATTCTGTCTTGCTTCAGCCTTTTTGAAGGTAAAGAAGTGCAGAAAGCCCAGCAATTTTGAAACTTTCTGAAATGTCCTGCTTGGGATTGTGTTGTGAAAATTAAATTGGAGAATTGTGCATAATAAATGGTAGATAATATTTCCAGAAAATGCATAAAAGTTATTTTTGATGCCTACATCCTACCCTCCAAACCCCAAGACATCTATTAACCATGAGCACTGCACACAGGAAGTCTTTAAAGTTGGCTAAATTTGGTTTATTGAACTGAACTTAAATAATTTTGCTCTAAACCCTTTTTTTTTTTTTTTGGCTTCATGAGTCTTCAGAATAGGTTACTTGTCCTTCCCACCCTCTTGGCAGGATTGTGTCTCCCAGGATACCGTGGGGACGGGGTGGTGTGGTCCCACAAGTCAAGCCTTCATCTGACTTTTGATGATACGTTCAACCACAGTAAATATCCTGTGTCCTCTTTCCCCTACGGAAAACTAGGGATCAGACCTTCCCTTTCTGTCTGTTCTTTGCCCAACATTTACTTCTGCTTCCAGATCAAGTCCTTCTGCCATGTGCCTGAGTCAATTTTACACAATAGGTTTTCTGTCCTATTTCCTGGTCGTGCGTATGTCTTGGATAGCCTAGAATGGCTCAAATGGCATGAAACATCTATATTCAGGCAACAATTTTTTTTTTTTTCTCTAATCTCCATAATGGGGTTTAAGCATCTGGCTTGTACATTGGCACATTATTGGAATGGAGATGTCTTAATCTGTGAGCTGGAGGTATCTGGGAAAAGCAAACCGACTTGTCTGTGGCCTTAACGTCCCTACGCACGATGTGTGTCTCCATGGAGGGACATTTAGAGGTCTGAAAGTGGAAAAGAAATTGAAACCTTTGCACAAGATGGCTGAAGCTTCTTGAGAAATCTCTGAGCAACTCCCAGCCCCAGCTACTAGCCTGTCCTCTGTGGAAAGATCTTAAAAGTCAGTCTGTTGAGGAGATGGTTTTCAGTTTCTGAGTGGTGATCAGTAATAGAAATTTCCCTGCAGGAACTGACAGACAGTGATGGCAAAGTGGTACAACCTTATTGATTTAACGTGCATTGGAGACTAATCCTGAGCTTTCTGTATATTTTCTCATTTTAGCCTAAGGGCAGAGAAATAAATAACTGTGGCATGGATGGGCTACCCACCATGCAAATGAAGGGGACATACAAAGGGCTGTACCAGTTCAGAGCCTTGATCCTTCTAGGTGGGTTCCTGCTCTCTGACCATGGAAACCTTGGGAGAGATAGAGGGAAAGAAAAAGCCTACAATGAAATATCCCCTGAAATATTCACCCAGCTGACAATAATTGCTGCCTCAGGGACCTCTCAGCTCAGAGTTTGTTTCCAACAATCCTTGATGGACTTTGCTGTCATGCAGGCATCTAATTGCTGTTCTAACCCCTATAGACTTTTGGCAGATGCAATATCTTGTGGTGATGAGTTCCACCATTTAAATATGCACCACGTGAAGAATTACCTTGCTTTGTTCAGTTTGATAATGGGTTTGATGTCATTTAGTTTTTGTATTATGAGAAAAACAGAGAACAATCATCCACTATTTGTCTTCTCCCTGACAGCCCTGATTTTATGGATCTCCATTGTGTTCTTCCTCAGCCACCTCTGTTTTCCAGGAAAGTGCCCTTTGATTTAATTGTTCTTTGGATGGAAACTATCCCATAACTTTGGTTATTTTGTCAGCCTTTTCTTAACCCTAGGTCCACTCTATTCTTTTTAAGCTGGGCTTATCAGAAAATCAAATAGCAATCAAATTACAGATACATAAAAGATTTATTCAGAGGTGCAAAGATATTTTCAAGGTTATCCTTGGTTATTCTTGATCTATTCCATTCTCCATCACCTTTTTCCAAAACCCCCTAAAATGCAGTTTTTGCCTGTGATTGATCCAATATTTTCATATTATGTCCCCTTTTGATTTTCCCTTTTGCCTCCCTTTCCTAACTCAGATATTTATCTCATATATATATATATTTATGTCTCATCTATACCAACCATGTGATCCTCCACAAAGCCTCACCTGCAATTTTGTTAAGCTCCTGCAAGTGCTGTGCTGTCCCTGTCAGGTTTTCTTGGTGAGGTTTCCTTGTGATGTGCCAGGCTCAGGGTGTGCAGAAAACACCTTAAGTGGGTGCTGGAGTAGGACCACCTGGGCTTGACTAGGTGGCAACCCTGGGGTGAAAGATGGGGTCAGGGGAACAGAGCTATGGGACTTAAATAGGCAAAACAGCTGGGCAGGAAAGAGGAAAGAAAGCACAGACTTTGTAGGGTGAGATGACATGTCAACTATGAGGCCATCCAGATCTGAAGAGAACTACTGGAGGAGGCAAAAGGAGACCAAGATGAGATGAGAAAGCAAAAGCTTCCTAGGAGTGTCCAGACATCCCCCAAAATGGGAATGCAGGAATAGAAGAGTCACATTCATCCAGGTGCTTTCTAAAGGAGTGATTGGCTTTTTGCAATGTCTCTGGGCTGCCTTCTTCACATACCATGCGTCACCAGTAAGGCAATACCCAGGTTATCTGTTAGGCTGCAGAGGGATTTGGAAGAAAGTTTACTTAACTTTTTGTGGAGGCTGGGTGGCCAGACACAGATCACAGGGCCTTGTGTACTCAATTTTTTCTCCAGCCTGGTGCTAAACAAAGAAGCCATCTCTGAAAGTATACTGATGGCCCCATTTCCAAGCCAGTGTCCAGGCTCTGCCCAGGTTTAGCTCCAGCACACTTGGACCCATATACAGCAGTTCAGCAAATACTGAGTCTCAAATGCTGACAAGTCCATCACAGAGTGGAAAGCAATCAAAATATCAAGTTGTATCTTCCCTCAAACCTAAATAAAAATGAAAATAGAAATAAAAATAAAATTAGTAATGGGCTAGGGCTAGGGCTTGAGCAACCTGCTCTAGTGGGAGGTGTCCCTGCCCATGGCAGGGAGGTTGGAACTAGGTGATATTTAAGGTCCCTTCCAACCTAAACCATTCTATGATTCTAATGAGCTTAGTTGGACAGTTATCAACAGGCTTTTAGGAGTGCACCTTAGCTCACTGGCAATCAAAGAGCACATGCTCCTCATAACTGACTGCACTTTGGATCATGGCCAGTAGTAGGAAGGTGTATTGTGTATCACCTGCCCCTCTGGTTGACTGCCAGAGCAGAAAAAAGCCTCTTCTGCAGTTGGATGTTGTATACAAGGGTCATGTCATGAGGAAGGGACACCAAGGCTCAGGTGAGACAAGGGAACCAAACTCCTCCCAGGATCAAGATGCCCCAGAACTCTTGCCCTTTTGACTGGATCCACTCTGCCTGGGCAATGCCCAACCAGCTCATGGAAAGTGTGAGATGTCCTAGTATAGATTTTGGTGGGCAGGAGGAACAGATTTGGGGACGCATAGGGCAAGGTAGAGAAGGAGGCACTGGGAGTTGTGCAGGTTATATATGATCCCTGTGAGGCTGCATTAATAGATGCACAGTCTTTTATGGGCTGCTCTGAGATGAGCCAGATGAGCACCAGCATGGGCTTTGACAGACACCAGGGCTGTGTAGCTGTGGCCCCTGACCCTGTCTGCGTAGCTCAGGGCACACAATGTTCTTAATGGATTAAACTTGGGACAAGGAATGATGCCAAAAGCAACATGCCCAGCCCGGCCTTGTGGCTCTGAAGGCTCATTCAGTCTGTGTGGCCATGGCATGGGTCTTATAATATCCTTGGGGAAGCCAACAGCACCTAATGCTCTCTTCCTGGCATTCAAACAGGGCAGCAGCTTGACTTGCAAGTCATACATAAGGGAAAGGTGTCCCTTTAAAAAGTATAAGCAGCATCAGTCAAGAGCATTCATTTCTGCAAGGTCTCCAGGGGACACACCATCCATCCTCTTCCCCAGCATCAGTCCAACTAGACCACACACAAACATTATCAGAATGCACGGTGAAGTCATAACAATCTTTCCCTGGAGCTGTTGAGTTGCACTTGGTGGCTGCTCACTCTGCCTCTGCTGGGAGCCATCCCTGAAGGACAGACAGCCTTGGGCTGCGTTTTGTGAAATGGAGTATCTGGAGTGAGACAGGAGCATAAGCAGTGCTATTTCCATTTCACCATAGGTACTGGTTTTGTGACTGATGCTGGAATTTTAACTTTAGAAAAAAAAGCAAAAATTTCCAGAGAAATCTTCAATTATCTGAAATTTCAGCTTTCATTAAAAAACACTACCCTTACAGAAGTTCTTTCACCAGAGCTTTTTCTTAACCACTAACTACACAACAGCCTCCCCTCCTCCTGCCCTCCCCACTCCTGTGGATCATGGCTGCATCCGGATTCCTACTGCTCCAGGCAGTATCTCAGAGAAGACACGGCTGGTACACCACCTCCATCTCTGCATGGCACAAAGCTGAGAGTCCTCTTCTGACTTGTTTTTATCATAAATTCTTTCATGTGGGAGCAATTATCCTTCTGAAATTACCAAAAAAGTCTTTGAGAAAAAAAAAAACAAGGCAGACAATTTGCAGGTTTTTCTTCCTCCCTCATCCCCTGCAACCCCTGTTTTAAAAATCAGACATAGAAACAATACACAGAGATGTTTTAGACAGGTTTGTGCATGTATTTGGTACAAACAAACAAAAATATGTGCATTTTGTTTCATAGAGCTTACATCAATCTGACAGAACTTGAGTCACAAAACAGAAATACTCTGGCTAATAAATACATCTGGGGATGAAAAATAAAAATCTATACATAAAATATTCCAATGTCTGCTAAAGAAAATGTACACTTATATACACACTGTAAACAATAGTAACGCAACCCAACTGCAGTCCAGCTCAGGCTGACAGAGACCTTCTTTCCCTCTTAAATAGGACTTGTGAGAAACTACTGACATAAAAGCTGCTGTTCACCCTCCTGCACGCTCAGTTCATTGAAGCAGCAAGGTCTGACCATGCCATAGTGACACAAAGCCAGAGCAATGAGGTGAGAGCTGCTGCATAACCAAGGTACAGGCGCTTTGGGAAATGGCCGGAGTGGTAAATTTGGAGAAATGGGGCCATACCCTCAGCTGGTTACATCTGTGTGGGTCCAGAGAAATCAGCGGGATCAGACCAAATCTACCTCCTGAAGGTTTGAGCCTGTTTTTCCAAACTTGGGAGAGGTTGGAGGTTAAGTGAATCAGAGGGAAATGCACAATTTTAGATATTCAGCTCATGCTTAATTCAACATTGTCCTTCCTCCCCTGCAGCAAAGGCAGCAGCATCTCCTCTAAATGAAGCTCTACACCAGCAGCCTCAGAGCCTGCTCCTGGCATTGCTCCTTGTGATGCAAGGTGCTAAATGAAAGGGGGGCCCTGGCTTAGGTGAGAAACAAGTATTTTGCCTGAATGCAGCACAGAGAGCTCAAGACTTTCCTGTAGCATCTTCTAGGGCATCCCTCAGGGACTGATCAAATGCAGTAAGTAAATGAGCCAGAGTTTGGGCATTTCTCTTTGTGTACGTGTATGTGTGCTTAAACAGCCTTTGTTGTCATTTTTCTTCCCTGTAGGTCTGTAAAGAATTGGAATGGAGAGGCAGTAAACCTCCAGATTAATGTTTCTTTCCCTTCCGAATGCTTTCAAGGGGCTGGATGCTATAAATGTAAATATTTTGAAATTGGAAAAAAAGAAGTATATTTAAAAGATCAGATAGAAGTGTAAGCAATATTTTCAACCTATTTGTAGGAACGAACTGCTTGCCAGCAATTGCTAAAAGCCCCTGAAAAGTGTCCATTTATAGGACAATGCCTGGCATTTTGGAGATGACATTTATATATACAAATGTAGCAAAATATGTCTGTCTGTCTGTTATGGTCATGGAAGCACATGTTACCATCAGCTATGAGTCTCTGGCTGTAGAGAGGCACCAGAAAAATCTGCTCCTGAGCATCAGAGAACATTTTATGGCAAATGTCCATCTTACCCCTTGACTAGACTTACATGTCTGATAATGTCTGTATCAGCTTGTCCTAAACTGTGCCCCCAAATTGCTTATATTATGCACTTGCATGTTTAATACCTGCAAAGCCATGTCACCAGGGGGCAAAAATGCAGGTCCATCTGCATTTACTCCCTCAAACAGTAGCATGTGTGCACATGTATCCCAAGAGGTGGGTAGAAGGTGGGAGAAGTAATGCTTTCACCTCGACCTTCCAAGCACTTCTGCTCTTCAGTGACTGCCCTCTTCCTGATGCCGTCTCTGCTACGTCCCCAGTGCCAGCAGTGTGCTCTCCTGTCAGCATCCCAAAAATGCCCAGGAAACCAGTGGCAGCTGCAGTCCTTAGACTGCAAAATGGCTTCCTCTGTTACCCCATCATCACTATACCATCACACTTCCCTTGAAGGTCAAAGAAATGGGGGAAAAAAAAAGGGATGCATTTCCCCACAGAGATTCCCATGGGGTATTGGGCTCTTGCTTTGATAGGGTTGAACCTCTCAGGCTGGCACTTTTTAGCTGATTTTGCAGACATGGGTGATCATGCAGGCAGTACCGAGTCGGGGTTCAGTGTAAGTGCAATGTTGCCCACATGCTTTGGTGGGATTTGCTGCTGGGAGGAAAATATTTGGACAAAATATGCAGGTCTTTGTGCAGTAATTTGTTCAGTTTGCATTGAGTAAAGGGCAGAAGAGTGTTAAGAGTGTTGGGATAGGGCCGACTCCAGATATCACGTCTCAGTATGCACTGCACAAAAAGTAAAAGTCTAAGTTTTCCTCTGTTTCAAATTCCTTTAAAGAAAATGAGGAGCAGAAAGAAAGATCACATTCTCTTTGCTATCCATTCTCTTTAACCTGGCATTCTCTTTAACCTTCTTTGATAGTCATCCTTAACAAGATTAGCTAGATGTGCTGGAGGCACATTCATGAAAGACTCCTAATGGGTTTGGGAGACAGTTCTGAAGTGAATGAGTTTCCACACAGGACGTGTTCAGTGTCATAGAATCATAGAATGGTTTGCGTTTGGAAGGGTCCTTAAAGATTATCAAGTTCCAACCCCTCTGCCATGGGCAGGGTCACCTCCCACCAGACCAGGTTGCTCAAAGCCCCATCCAGCCTGGTCTTCAACGTTTCCAGAGATGGGGCATCCACAACTTCCCTGGCCATCCTGTTCCAGTGTCTCACCACCCTCGCAGTAAAGAATTTCTTCCTATTGTCTAATCTAAACCTCCTCTCTTTCAGTTTAAAATCATTACCACTCGTCATATCGCTACATTCCCTCATAAGTAGTCCCTCCCTATCTCTCCTGTAGGCCCCCTTTAGGTACTGGAAGGCTGCTATATGTCGTGTCTCCACTCCTCAATTTCATATTCCTGTTCTTTGCTCACCTGGCTTGAAACACTGCACCTCTTATCCAGATTTTGCCTCCATCACCCATGTGTCTCCTGACTCTGCCTGCAGTTTAGTTAATATCTCTTTGTGGCTCATTGCCTGTCTGAAATTTGATAAAACCAGTGCCTGCAACACATGGCCAAGCGGAGTTTGGATGACCATTTTTCTGAGTTGCAAAACATGGTTTGTGTGAGCCTGGTCAAGGTGGACCTGTCATAGCTCCAACCTCCCTGTGGTCCCCAGAGGAGGCCACACTCTAGGGCTGTGAGAAGCCCTTATTGACACTGTTTTTGACCATGCTAGCAGACATAACCAAGGGCAATTTTTGACTGCCACTACAGGCTTTGATGTTTTGGGTATGTGGGAAATGACTTGAGAGAAAAGTCATGGGTGTGACCCTGACTGGGGTGAAGATCTGTCTACATGAGGGAGCTCCAGCTGCACGTCAGCTCCATTTTAGCTTTGACTCTGTGGATAGTAGAAACAGGCTCCAAACTCAGCCATCCCACCTTTCCTGAGCCAAGGCACAGGTTGACTGTGGACCTGAGTGAAGCCCCTAGGGTGCATCTTTATTCCATGTTGTTTGAGAGATACAACAACAAGAGCAAGAAAGGGACAATAAAAGACTAGGGATGACCAACACCAAAAGGAGCTGCTTGCCCTCTGTATCACAGAGGGATGTGCACTAGAGCAAGGTGGGTTGCAAATGTTTCACTGGGAAGTGAAATGAGGAATGCATCACAGGTTGGAATTAGAGAAGAGAGACCTGCACACCCTTTGGCATCAGTGTATACATCTGCACTGCTCCTTGGGCCTAAAACCAGATTATGTGTAAGGTCACTCCAGACATGATGGCTGAGAGCCAGGATTCTCCCACTCTGCTATGGAATACCACAGCCTGATTGTCCTCCAAAGCAAAGGCCTCAGCTGGAGGTCCTGCCCAGCCCTGTAGACCTAAGAGCTCCCAACCCATTATCTAAAGGATCAGCTGCTGCCTACTGTTCATCAGCAACCTTTCTGAGTGCTGCCTCTGGATGGAAACATGACCACATGTACTAAGGCAGGGTTGGCATATTTTGGGGTTTCACCTTTCCATTAGATTTTGTGGTGGTGTTTTTAAGGCAAAGGAGGCATCCTGGTTTCCCTTAATTGCACAGCTTCTTCCAAAGTCAAAGATAACCATCCACTGGAGGAAACAGCTCTCTTCCTAAGGCCATATCCACCCCATATCTTTCCTTCCTCCTGTGGCTCATTAAAATGGGATATGCCACTGGCTCTTTTTGGAGGAACCCATAATCCCAGAGAAGAGGCTGACCTCTGCGTGGGGGATGCTTGTATAACCTTTGGACAACTGCATTTTATACCTGATTGCTGCTTCCAGTCTGCCTGACAGATCCACAGATGGTATCCCTTCTTGTTTCTGCTAGATACCTCTAAAGAAACCATCAACAGAAGTCCCAGTATCTTCAAATATCTGTTTCTCGCAGCCCGCAGCAGTCTGCTAAGTCATAGCTTTGATAGTCAATGGTTTCTGCAAAGTCATGAGGGATCCCAATAGAGACAGACTCCACCTCTGTTTTGTAGGTGGCTGTCACCCCGCCTTTGCTGGAGCCACCGCGGATTTTGTTAGAAAGGCTGTTCATCTTCTCCTTCAGCTGGGTAGATGCTGGTTTCTGGAAAGGAGTGAGCATTTTCCAGCCCTTGAAGCTGAGTGTTCGCCTCTTACTGGCTCTCTCCTGCAAGGAAGAGTTAAATATGAATGAGCTGTTCAGGGTGTTAATCCTGGGCCTCAGGTCCGTCTCAGGGTCTTGCACTGAGCTGTTAATGGAGGCCCCTCGCCAATGGTGGTCATAGACACGCCAGATGGGTCTTCTTCTCCGGTGGCATTGGCATTTGAGCAGCCTGATGAAAGCTCGCTTGAACTCTTTACTGGAACATGGGTAGATTATGGGGTTCACACAGCTGTTGAAGTAACCCAGCCAGAAGATGACCTTGAAAACAATTTCAGAGGGCTTCAGAGACGGGAAGAAAGAACCTTGGAAGAGAGTAAAAGAAATATGGTTAGAAGAAGGAGAACGGTATGGCAGTCCAGGGTAGCAAGGGTGGTGGTCAGCCAAGTCTGGAAGAGAAGACACCTGCAGAAAAGACTGAAGGTGTGATTCTGCTGTTAGGTCCTTGGCTAGCAATGTTGTTGCCACCAGTGTGAAAAAATGACCACTGCAGGACTGCAAGCCACCAACCCTAAAGTAATAATGATGTATAGTATGTCGTTAGCAGCAGCCTCTCAGCCCCCACTGCAAAAGGTCTCCTAGCAATGGAACCAGCACCCTCAAATGCAGCTCTGAGCCATTAAGGCAAGCCCATACAGCTTCCAGGGAGGCTGTTAGTTGTTGCAGCAGATCCACGAGTATAAGGGGTGGGGGTGTGTATAGAGGATTTTTCTCACACCTCCCTCCAGACCTCCATCCAGCTAAATCCAAGTCCAGCATGCACTCCTGAGGAGAAAGTCCTGCTGCAGAACCCAACAGCCAAACCTGTTTTCCTCAGTGTGGGTTCAGCCATCCTGCTCTGAATTGATGCAGGATACTTGCACTGAAGATGTATCTTCCATATCTAGGGACTGGGTTGCTTTCTGAGACTGTACAGCAGGGACTGAGGGTATCATTTTGGGGAAAAAGTTCACTGGTCCTCAATGCCTCCTTGGTTTATCAGCAGCCAGGCTTTGATCTATTCCAGATCAGAAGGAGAAAATTGTTGCTTGGGCAATGATGGGCTGCATCAAAATAAGTGGGGCCAGGAGGTCGAGGGAGGTGATTCTGCCCATCTGTTCCACTCTGGTGAGACCCCACCTGGAGCAGTGAGTCCAGCTCTGGAACCCTCAGCACAGGAAAGACATAGACTGGGCCCAGAGGAGGCTCACAAAAATGCTGAAGAGGATGGAACACCTGTTTTCAGCCTGGAGAAGAAAAGGCTCCGAGACCTTATTGCAGCCTTTCAGTCCTTAAAGGGGGCTTAGAAGAAAGATGCGGACAGACTTTTTATCAGGACCTGTTGCAATCGGGCAATGGATAATGGCTTTAAGCTAAAAAAAAGGTAGATTTAGTCTAGATAGAAGGAAGACATTTTTTATGATGAGGGTGGTGAAACAGTGGAAAAGGTTGCTCAGAGAGGCTGTAGATGCTCCATCCCTGGAAACATTCAAGATCAGTCTGCAGGGGGCTCTGAACAACCTGATCTAGTTGAAAATGTCCCTGCTCGGTTCAGGTGGGTTGGACCAGATAACCTTTAAAGGTCCACAACAACCCAAACTATTCTTTTATTCTTTGATTCTGTGTCTTTCAGGTGCCTGCCTGAATCACACCTGATTCTTGGTGCCTGCTTCTTCCTACTTGGGGCACTGCACAGTTCACCACTGCATTGTAAATGGATGGATACATCCTTGGCATCTGCACTGATGGAAGAACAACACCCCTTCACCTCCTACACTCACATATTTTGGATCCATCAGTGTCACACACCCTCTGTTCAAATTTTGCAGTGGTACTAAGCTGGGCACTTAAAGAGGAATCAGATAATATCTACCCCCCAAACTTGTATCTGCTTCTTGAAAAAGCTCTTTTGTCTACTCTAACCCCTATTTATGCTTTTGTGCTGGAAGTTCCAAGTGGTTTTGTTGGTGAAGAAGCTGGAGATTTTTTTTATGGCCAGAAGATGTCAGTGTTGCTCCCACATGACCCTATCACAGCATTCCCCACTCAGATCTGAAATAACTTTCTGACTCAGCCTTAATTTCTTTTAATTTTAGCTCTGAATGACAAATTGTGCTGCCATGTGACCGAGCGTTAATTTGTATTTTAGTAAATAACATTAGCTCTGGATATCATTATTATTTTTCCTGTGCTTAAAAGCCTGGTGTCAAAACAGTAAGGCAAGTGCCAGGAGCCAGGAATTTGGGATTGACACTACATAAAAACTCCCCAAGCTATTTGCTGGAGAAAAAACATTATCCAGGAAACCCAGAGAACTGGTTCCAGCAAAGCCTTCTTACACTTATCCCTAAAAAGTGCAGAAATTACAGCCAGACTCAGCATTAGGTACGTGGGCTACTCCATCATGGGAATATGGGAGAAGATGAGAGATCTCAGCATTTTCTGATGGTTAGGCAGGAAAAGCTCAGATGTGGCCATACAGCTTAAATATCTGCTGAAGGTCAACCCAAGTTGTAGGGCTGGGTACACTCTGGCTGTCAATATGCAGTGAAGGAGACATTGAGTAAGGACAGTAAGCAGGACTGACAACTCTGAGCTGGAAAGACCTGGGGCCTTCATGGAAATGAATGGCATTTGCAGTTTAATGAGCAGCTGCTGGTGTTGTAGCCTATGGTTTTGAACAGAGCAATAAGACTAGGGTTAGGTTTTGTAGAGGTTGGTTTTGATTATCATAGAACCATAGAATGATTTGGGTTGGAAGGGCCCTTAAAGATCATTGAGTTCCAACCCCCCTGCCATGGGCAGGGACACCTCCCACTAGAGCAGGTTGCTCAAAGCCCCATCCCGCCTGGCCTTGAACACCTCCAGAGATGGGGCATCTACAACTTCTCTGGGCAACATGTAAAAAGTAGTTTATTCTTTCTGGGACAGTCGTGAACATTATAGGTTAGCACTAGGCTGCTTGAATCACCACATCTAACCACAGCAGAAACACCAACCCCTGTGTGTTTAGCCAGGAGCTTTTAAACACCTCAGTGGTGATGGGGACAATCCCACTTTGCATTGCATCTCTGTTCTACATCCAGCCATAGCTTTAAGCCTTGCCCCTTTCTTGCACTGCCCCCAACCCACCACCTAGACCTACAGGCACCATCCGATGCTTTGGGTAATGTGGACTTCCAACTGTGGCTTTCCAAGACCGGCATCAGTTCCTCTTCTCATCTCAGGTCTTCACAATAGTGGATGGGTCTGTTTTCCTGCCCAGACTCCCCGCCCAAGGGTCAGCCTCTACCCAGAGCCCTGTGCTCTCTGCAAGGTGATCACTGGCTCTCAGCCCTAAGCCATTGTGTTGTCCCTGCTTGACCCCACCATCACTCAGTGCGAATGTCTGGGGCCAAGACAGGTGAAGGATTTAATTAAGCATGTAATCCTGCTCATTTCCTTCTTGGGGAGGGGTTTTGTGCCTCAGTTTCCCCGCTGGAGAAAGAGGCTAATTACCATAAACTCTTTCAACAGTGTTGCTGTGAACCCTGTTTGCAGTGTGCTTTGGGTTCTCAGAGGAGCCGCAGCTTTATGTAGCATTTTTTAACTTTAACAGAGAGAAAAAGAAAACAAAAAGCTATGGTAACAAAGCAAATAAAAGAAGGGTCTCCTTAGAAATGAGGCTGGTAATTACTGCTTGATCCAGGCTACTTAAGAGATTGGTGTTTGCTTAAACAGCCTGATGGTTGTTAAAATAATAACTTACATCTAAGGTTTAGCGGTTCATTGCACAATGCAGTTTCTGTACTACATGCTTTGTCTTTTGCATCCAGATAAAAATTACAAATTGAAAAGGAAGAACAAGCTATGAATTCTCTGAATTTCAACTTTGGCTGTTTTCCACCCGCTAGAACCTTGCGTACATCTGAAGACAAGGCGCTCATTACCATCCTCATTACCATGCAAATAACTGTGCCCCTTGGAAGAGACGTGTACTGAGTGCATCCATAGTTTCCTCATTTGATCACTCTGGGATGAACAGAACTAGTCAGGGAGTTCCCAGGACAGGTCTTTGGCTGGTAACTTTGTACATACTGGGGCATCAGACTCTCTTGATAGGCACTGGGAGGCTGCACGTAAGGAAGAGTTGTGGGATCTTACCTAGGGAATGAGTAAAGAATGGTCGAAATTAGCTCTTGCTTTCATACATATTTGGAGAGAGGGAGGGTTTTTGGACTGGGCTTTGTAACAGTTACTATATAGGAGCTAGATGTTGTTCGGTTGTGTGGAGGACAGTACTGGGTAATGCAGAGCCTTGTTCTCCGTATTTCCCACTGCCTTGTTGAAAAGGCTCCATGTTGGCTTATTGAGATCCTGCTGAGGACTTTATCTTCTCTAAATAAATAATAAATTTATAATAATACTGCTGGGGGCTTGAAAGTCCATTTGGGCTCTTAATACCTTTTGTCATTTTATAAAATGTTATTCCACATCTTGCGAAGTCTGAATCCTAGTCATGTAGCTGGGTCTAAGCAAGCGCTGAAGTTCCTGCTGTAATTGTAGATAATTATCTTCAGGATCATTAAGATTAAGAAAGCTGCAGTTGAAGTCAGGGAAAGCCTGGCAGCACCGTGCAAAGTGACTTGACTCAGAGACTAAACATGATCTGAAGACTGAAATTCATTTTTTTGGTGGTGCAAAAGTTAAGCCAATAAAGTATGTGCTCTGAAGTGAAAGCAAAAAAGCAATTTATTTGCTGTTCTTAGAGCATGTGTACATGTGTGTGTGTGTGTGTGCAGGATACACATATGTGTCTGTATGTTGTATGTGTGCTTACACGTTTTTTTTTCCTAGTCAATGTCACCTGCTCATAAAAAACCAGCTAGGTACAAATCTCTGAAGCCATTGGCGTTCTCCTCAATGCTGTGACACCCTGTGTTGGGTGGCTAGTGGATGCAATCTCTCTTCCACATATCCAAATACATATCCCATCTTTTCGGGCTGTTTGGGCTAGCACATTCTCATGATTTTTTCTTGTCTGCACTTCTACACCCTGCTCTCCCCATGACTCACTTGAAGGTGATATCACTGGATTGTTTGGAGAGTTGCTGGTCCCAGTGTTCAGCACTCAAAAAATAAAGCAAAACAAGAAAAAAGACAAATGCACAAATGAAAATGGACCCAGTCCAATCTAAATTCTGGCCCTGGCTCCCACTGTGAAGCCAGAATCTGTGAGCAGACTTGCTTTCTGCTGCAGTTGGCAAGGGTATCTTTGCTTTAAAAGGGCCCTGCTTTACAGCATGTCCTGAATAGTCCATAGCACAAAATGCTGCAGACGTGATAGCAGGTGGGAAAAACAGAGTGCCAGATTCATGCCCCAGTGCTGTCCCACCATGAATGGGAAACACAAGAACCAGCAAGAAGGAGAGGTAAACAAGGAGCTATTATTCGTTGCCTTTTCTACTATGAACGTCCTGGAGATGGAGACTAGCGGGTGGTAGGTTAAAAGCAAAGAAGAAGAGATGGCTCATCTCACGGCATGTTGCTCAGCTGTGGATGTCCCTGCAGCAGGAGGCTGTGGATGCTAAAAAATGACTGGCCAAACTCAAGGAAAAGAAAAAATGTACCAAGGTGCAAACCACTCTGTTCCTGAGTTAGGAAGCTTCAGAAATCCATATATAGGATTAGGCCTGGCGGAGGCGGGGACAGATGTCCTATCACCCAAGCTTCTTATGAATGTGGCCTCAAAGGTCAGGAGGTGTCTGAGGACTCCCTCAGGATATATCAGAGCAGCAAGTCGTGAGAATTGCAGCTGTTATAGGAAAAACCCTGACATAAGAGCTACCACAGCTGCTGAAGCTCAGCAGGCTCAGTGAAGCTCAGCGAGCTCTCCTGGCCAAAGAAAGAGTCAGTCTTTTCCTTCTTTTTTTCTGGGTCTCACAAACTAAATTGATTAAATCCAGTCCAAAGTAATCATGAGCTGCCACTTTCTGTTCATTACTCAGCTTGCATCCCTCCTTGCCAGCTCCTTCCCAGGCCCCATGATGGATAACTTCCCTCATGTGGCTGCCAAGCTATGGGAGAACGGGCTGGAAATCAGCAAGGATTTCTGCCTATGTGTGGGACTGGGAGTCTTAGCTTCTGACCAGTCTTTTTTGACCTCCTCCATCCACTACTGACCATCTCCACTGGGCATCTGTAAGCGTATCAGGGTCCCTAGAGGGTTAACACCTCCTTGCAGCTGGTGGCGTGCGTTGGAGTGATGAGGGAGTTCACTGCCCTCCTAGGATGGATCCAAGAGCTGCTTGGCGTAGGGAGGAGGACAGCATGTTCGCAGTGACTCCAGCATTTTCCCTGGAGGACGATGGCGTTGGGGTATCGGTTGGAATTCCTCAGGCCTGTGAGCCTTCCAGACGACCCCATAAACAATGTCACAAATAAGCGACAGCTTCTGTCACGCCAATGAAAGTCCCTGTGAGCTGCCTGTGTGCCTCTCTGTGCATAGGCATGCCTGCTCGCTCCAGCTTCTGCACCCTGAACTGGCCACAAAGAAAAGCAGTGAGAACGACCCTGACCATACCAAATCCCATGGTGGGGTGTGCATATCTGGCATGTAGGGTCTCCATGGGGAGGGAGTGCAGCCTATGGTGTGATGGGGCTCAGGGAAGCATGGTTTAGTCTGGGTGTGGTGGATCAATCAGGAAGAGACCAGCCTGGGGGGTGTCTTGACTTCTGAAAAACACTAACGCTCTCAAGCAGAATCTCCAAGTTGAGGTCTGAGTACAGTTTGCCTGTCAGCAAGAGAATGATCATGCAGCAGAACTTGTTCTGATCATTTATTGGTCTAATTCATGGTCGTCAAACTTGCCCCCTAACCTCTGGGCAGTATGGTCCTGGTGATGTCTACAAAAGCTTCCCTCTAAGTTGCAGCACATCAGTAGGACAGTAACTGAAATTGCCCTTCATTCCCTTCAAAGCTCATGTTGGAGATTTTCTCAAAGCAATCCAGTGAACTGGACCACTGATAGGAGTCATTGCCACGAGGATGTTTCTGAGGCATCAAATTTCCTGAAAATAATGCATCTCTTATGTTAATCCTAACTGAGTTTAATACCTAAATATAATATCTATAATACCTAATATGTTAATACCTAACTGAGTTTAGGTATCTCAGCAGGTCCCTGGGCTCCTCTTACAGTGAATGGTTTAGTCAGTAGACTGTGGTGAGAATGGGGTGACTCATCTCATGTTAAGTATAAGTCTGTACTGGGTAGGTGGATCACAGGAGGTTTCAGATGATTGGACCTGTAGTCATAAGTCTATTGAGGAAGGTGATCAGGAAAAGCCAGCATGGATTCACCATGGGCAAATCATGCTTGACAAACCTGATTACCTTCTATGACAAAGTAATCTGCTTGGTTGATATGGGGTGACGATGGTGGACGTTGTCTATGTGGATTTCTGCAATGCTTTCAACATGGTTCCTCCCAGCCTCCTCACAGAGAAACTGATGTATTTATAGTCTAGACAAGTGGTCTGTGCAGTGGGTAGGGAACTGGCTGACAGGTCATACCCAGAGGGTGGTGGTAAATAGCTCATTTTCAAATTGGCAACCTGTCACAAATGGGATCGATACTGGGCCCCAGGGATTGTTATTGGATCCAACTCTGTTTAGTATCTTTGTAAGTGGTCTAATGATGGGATCAAGTTTTCTTGATGAAGCTTTCTGATGAGACCAAACTGAGTGGAGAAGTAGACTCTTTGGAAGGGAGACACCCCCCCACCCCCCCCCAACCCCCTACTTTTCCAGAAGATCTGGATAGTCTGGAAGAGTCAGCTAACAAGTATGTTATGAAGTTCAACATGGACAAGTGTAAGATCTTCCACCTGGCAAAACATAATCCAGGAGTGTTGCAGAGTCTGGGATCTACCTGACTGGGGAGCAGCTCTGTGGAAAGTCCTGGTGGACAACAAGCTCAATATGAGTCACCAGTGTGCTGCAGTGCAAAGACAGGATGTTGGGATGCATCTACAAGGTCATCACCAGCAGAGATAAAGGAGTCATTATCCCACTCTACTCAGCACCTGTCAGGCCACACCTGGAATACTGTGTTCAGTTTTGGTCCTCACTATACAAAAAAGATGTGGACAGGCTAGAGAGGTTTCAGAGGAGGGCCACAAAGATGATCAAAGGACTGGGAAGCCTTCCATATAAAGAAAGGCTGAAAGAGTTGGATTTGTTCAGCCTTGAGAAAAGGCAGATTAAGGGAGACCTTATCACAATGTTCCAACATTTAAAGAGCTACCAAGAAGATGTAGAGTCCCTTTTTACCAGTCATCAAATGAAAAAGAAGAGGGGCAACAGGTGCAAGTTACTCTTGGGGACATTCCAATTGGATACAAGGAAAATTTTTCACAATGAGAACAATCAGCCATTGGAATAATCTCCCCAGGGAGGCAGTGGATTCCCTACCATCAGACACTTTTAAAATTCAGCTGGACAAGGTGTTGAGCCATTTTGTCTAGACTGTGCTTTTACCAAGAAAGGTTGGACCAGATGATCATTGAGGTCCCTTCCAACGTGGTATTCTGATTCTTTGAGTTCTTCCCTGCTTCTTGAGGAGCTCTGTGGATATTTTTCCAAGCCTCAGGTCTTTTTTCATCTGGCTTCTAGTCCAGACTCCCTTAAAGGTAATATTTTTGCAGTGTTTCTTATGCTTCAGAAAGATATCTGTGTATCCAACTGCCTATTCCTTTATGATTCACAGATAATAGTCTGACTCCAGCCTCAAAGGGGACTTTAAAGCAAATCTTAAAATCCTGAGCCTCAGCAAGGACATAAATAAAATTAGCAGGAAAAAAAAAGTCTAGAAGATTGCCCAATCTGGCAAATCTAAAGGGAGATATCAGGAAGGTTCTTATTTGCCAGATGTAAATGAAAAAAAAGAAATATAAAAGTGCCTCCCGAGAGAAGAAAAAAGTCAGGGTAACCGAGTTGCATGTCTGAGCAGAAAGAAGACTGGAATCCACGTGCTGATGTTAGAGTGAGCATGGCAGAGACCACAGTGAAAGTCTTGCCTGGATGGTTCAACAGAGGAAACACGCTTGGGGTGGTTTTGAAAGGAAAATTTCCATCTGGCTCAGGATCTGAATGAACACAATGGCCTTGTGGGGTTGCTAGGTTCCCTTCAGGGCAATGCAAAAATCAGTGTGTCATTCAGAGAGGAGCACTCCTGTGGCTCTCCATTCTGCAAATGAGGGAGTGTCCTGAGCATGAAGGTCTTGCTGCATCTGCGTTTGGGAGTCTCTTCTCTGCATGATGGCATCTCAGGCACACTTCTGGGTAACAGAGCCAGTATGACCAGCCCTTGGGGAAGGGAAACATTTACTGACAAGCTGACTAGCTGCCATCTGCCAGCAAGAATAAGCCATAGCTAGAGTGTCTCATGGGCAAAAATCCAACTGTAGGTCTAGGTCACAAATAATAACAAGCAAAGATGCTGCTTATTCAAGTTCTGTGTAAGCTTACCAGTGACTCAGATAATATGATGGCAAATCATGACAGTTCTTGGCCTTGGATAACTTTGTCCTTAGCTGCTGCCTTGCAAAAGGCTCCCTTTCGGTGAACCATAACTCTTTGCAGTAGGAGGCTATGTCCTTGGCTTCCTATTGCTTTCATTGCGATCCCACTGTTGTGACTTGGTTGGTTAGACATAGGAGGCTAGAACCATTTTTGACACCCAATGTATCTTGGTCTACTGCTAATGTTTCAAAAGGCTTCAATTTAGCTCCAACATAAAATGTCCCTTTCTATCAAGCTCTCTCCTCCTCTCTGGTCAGAAACATTGAGAATATGTATTTTTTCCAACTAAAGAGTGAGCTTGGGAAATCCTGTAGGAAAGAAGTGGAGGAGAATGATTCTCAAGCAAGTCATCCAAGTCTCGGAAAAACCACTGTGTTTGCTGGGCCGGACCCAAGACTGCTCTTTTGTTTTTCCAACTCAGAAGTTCTTTTCTCTGCACTTGGGTTTCTAAGAATGTGAACTCACCCGCCCTGTCCTGTTTACAAGCTCATAAATATGTAGATCAGATTTGACTGTGGGGCAGGCCTTGGAGAGGTTGAATCCTGCTGGGAACACATGGCATTTTATGTATAGTGAGGCCAGATCTGAGCTGCACAAAGGAAGAAGGCAATTTTTCATTGGGCCCAACCCAGGAAAAAATTTTGCCCCACAACAAAATCCATGACTCCTTACTGTAATTTATAGAGTGGGGTCAGTAGAACGCACCTTAGGTGGGCGAGCATCACGAGGACTCAGAGAGAGATAAGATCATTGATCTAGAAGGACGCTACAATGGAAGGCTTACTTAAGCAAATTGCAGGGAACGTTGGTGGCCTCGGGTCTGGAGAACTTGCTAGTGGCAAAATGCCAGTGTTTGGAAAACACACTATCAAGGGGAGGTGTGGGAGCTTCCTCAGCACATTTCCACCATGCCGGTCCCAAGAACATTCTGTTTATATCAGAATTGGGCAGACAGCACGTCATCGGCCATGGAGCCTGGCACCGCAACACTTGCAACCCGTGCCCCCCTCCTGGTGTTGCCGGCTGTGAAGGATTCTGAACAGCATCCTATGGAGAGCCACATCGCTGGACCCAGGCGCTGTGACGTCGTGGAGGAAAGGGTGGGGAAGAAAGGTTGATATTTTCGGCTCTGATGAAAAATTGGGATTGGCTTTGCAGGCTCAGGAGGGTTTATTCAAGACCAGCCAGCCAACTTCTTGTTTCTTTTCAGAACTGGAGGGGAAAATCCTCCAACGCCTGCCCTGTTCCACACCCAGCTCCAAGGCACAGCCCTTCTGGCTTTTGCTTGCACGGGAAAATCTGCAGAGTTTCTCATCGCTTGCCTTCTCTTTTTTTTTTTTTTTTCAACAAGAAGGGAAACTTAAAAAAATATCATATTTCCTTCTTCTCCCCCAACTTGGAATTATTCAGGGGAGATAGCAAAGAGCAAAGAGTTGCTCTGTCTCTCTGCAGGCCTGGAAGCCAGTATTCAGCTGATACCAAGATCTAAAGACATTGCACTTCAAAAAGAGACATTTTTCCCCTCTCAGAAAACAATGGGTCAGTGTAACAGGGCTCCAAAAATATAACAGGAATGGTGAGATAACAACATCCTCATCACTCCCAACAGTTCCTGAAGCCCTTAACTTGAAGGGATAAAGTCTCCTGTTTAATGTCGCATTGGTTGCCTGCAAGGATCATTCTTACTTGGTCTTTTCCCTCATCTCCACAGCGGGGGGCCATGTCATCCGTCTGATGCGACCAGCTGTACCTCTCTTATCTGGTTATTTGGCGGTGATGCATTTAAGCCGTATCTCTGCAGGTACAGTGAACAGGGACAGGATAAGGGAGACCAGGTTTTGACGCAGGGTCACCCAGGCTTTTAGCATGGACCCTGGCATTGCTTTGTCATAGACATGGTGCATTGGATAGCAAAGGCAAGGGATGTACCTGCGTGCATATCCCTGGTTGGGAGGGTTTAGTTGTGGTAATGCCAGGCACATGGCTAACAAATTGACCCCCATGCCTTTTATTTGCTAGCATCGATGTGATGGGGGGACCATACTTTGTGCTAGGTACTATACAAACACAGAGTGGTGGGAAAACCAGTCCCCAAAGGTGGCGTTTGCTACCCAATGCTGAGCAAAGGTTTTCTGCATGCCTACAGCACACACAGGGTTTGTCCTCTAGGATTTGTGATCCAGCAATAAATCTGGCAGTGTGGATGGGGGAAACAGCATGGGTTGCACCACATCAGGAGAGGTGAGAGTTTGTGATGCCTGGACTAGAGCAGTCCAGTGGCATGACATGACCATGCAGGATGGTGTCAGGAACTGTCAGTGGGAAGGGGTCACAAGCCAAGAAACCCCAAACTATTGATGTTTTTTGTTACCTGAGCATTCCACCTGGATGTCATGGGTGAATAGAAAGCAAAATGACACAAGAGGCAAAAACTGGTTGCCTGGTTGACTTAGCCACAGAGCTGAGCCCGGGACAAGCATGAAGAAATTTGGGAAGGAGCAAGAAATGTAGCAGCAGACCAATCATCATGGTCACGGTGGTTTTGTTTAAGCTTTACAGCCACATGGAGTTTTGAGGAGACATTTCAAGAGAGAGAATGCAAGAAACTTGATGCATTGCCTGGTTTAAATGGATGCACAGGGCAATGGTATCTCTGCTGAGAAGAGCTGAGTGTCTCAAAGTGCCTCATTACGGTGATGAGGCTCATTCTCCACTGACATGCTTACTGCTCCATCTCTGCCCTATCTCTGTTTCTTTTTTAATCTTTGATCCTAAAGGGAAAGGACGGAATTTGCATTCAATTTTCATGGCAATTTGAGTACATCCCATGAGATTATCTGCCTGCCTCTCTCTCACCTTGTCGTTGGATAAACAAGCCTTTTTGCCTCCTGTGCTCTGCATTCACTGTTCAAAAGTAATAGCCATGGGATCTCAGGTGCACTCTCTGTCTTGATGTGGCCTTGATTCCAAATTAAGTTCTGGATATGCTAATTTTGCATATTCACTTCTCATTCCAGGGACATGACACTAAATGGGTTTTAGACCCCTCCTTAGGAAAGTGCTGCTTTTGAGGACAGCCCTTGTCAAGACTAGTGTCACCTCAAGTAATTTTTATCTCCTCTTCTTCCACCTTCACCAAATAGCTTCTGACTTGCCACCTCCCTCTTAGGGGACTTTGATGGATCCTCATGTCAAGGGAACAAAAAAACATGCCATGTAAAACTTGCTTTGCTTGTATACTTCCAGCAGCAGTGTTGTCTGAAAGCGAGGTGACTTTGGGTCCAGCACGGGACTCCCAGTGGGTCCCCAGGATGTCTCAGTCAGTAGGTCTGCAAACAGGTGTTCAGTGTTACCTTGTGCAATGAATCTATGGCTGGGTACAGAGACTCTACGTTTGTTGTGAGACAGGATCCAGCTTTTCTACAAATGCACATCCCTCTACTAATTGCTTCCAAATATTCAAAATGCTGAAAGAAGCAATTTCTCTGGCAGCTGAAACCATTTGTCTCAGACAGCATCAGTGATATGCTTCTTTAAGGCTATCAACTTGTTTGTACCAAGACAAATATCTTGTAGTACTGGGTGTAGGTAAGACATCTGATGATGCCTAACATAAATGTTATGGCATAGATTTAAAGGTAGCTGCACATTGAACTCTCATTAAACCCATGGGCGTTAAGCATGAAAATATCTTCTGAGCATGAGGATTCCCAGTATCAATCCCAGAATTGCATACGTTAGCAATACTGTCAGCTCTGGATTAGTATTCATGCCTGCTCTGGATAGTAGCATATGGGAACATTTTGGTGAAATGGTTCTCTAGAGGAATATCATAGAATCATAGAATAATTTAGTTTGGAAAAGACCCTTACGACCATCAAACCTAAACCTAACACTGCCTAGTTCTCCACTAAACTATGTCCCTAAATGCCACATCAACATGTCTTTTAAATACCTCTAAGGGATATCTTTCCCTCCAGTAACAGCTGATGACTTGTTTTTATAACTACCTCCCTCCAGAAAGGCTGTCAAGGCTGTTGACAAAAAGGTATGTGTGATCCACCTAAGAGTAGCATTTCACAGAGCGCTAGTAATAATAACTCAAGTTCAGATCATAAAAAAACCAAGAACAGGAACAGATGAACCAGACCAAGGAAGACTGAAAAATTGAGGTTGTTCATATGGAAAATCATGTCCCATTTTGGTGCCCACAGAGCAGAAAAGAAGCCAAGGAGACAGAAAATGCACTGAGGAGCTCTATGAGACAACACAGAAGTCTGGAAAACTTGATTTAGAGCATGATATTAAAGGATCTTGATCTATTGGCATTCTTCAAGAGAAACGAAAGCAACTTGCTCATGCAGCACAGGGGAAGCTCTTTCTGATGGCAATGCATGCTTAAACTAGCCAAGAATGGTAGAAAAATGTAATGGCTTGAAGTTATAGCTAGATCAATTTAGCCTGGAAAAAAAGCAGTCATTTTTAATAGTAAGGATCTAAGCAACTGGACAAAGAATAACTAGAGACGTGGATTCTCCATTATTTGTATACCTAATTTAATGCTGAATATCTTTCTAAGGACAAAACTCTTTTTGAGTAATGGGGGCATAGAAGAAAATATTGAATGTTCAGTGTTCAGTGCTGCAGTTATTGGCAAATCACAGCAGGTAGTCAGAGAAGTCCCTTCTAGTCTTGCAAACTACAACTACTATTAGCAAACTCTATTCCAAATGTGGCAGGTCCTGAATATAGAAGGATTGTAAAAATTACCATGTCACAGAGGGTGTGCAGACATGATAAGAGCAAGAACTGTTCGGGAAACCATTGATCTGTTCCAGAAACTGCTTTAATTGAGAAGATCAGTGGACCTTTATTCCCTGCTGCCAGATCTTTCCCCGGGTTTGACACACATATGCTATGATGTCTACTTTTCTATGCATTTAGTCTTAATTAGAGGGACCGACAATGAGTCAAGCATCCGTGTCAAGGGGTTTTATTGAATATAATGAAGGATTTGCTTGTTGGGGATCATGTCAACATTTAATTAATTACAACAAGCTACAGTGTTGATATTTGAGACCAGCTAGTCTCTCCGCACTCCCACATCCAGAGCTAATACCCTATGGTGTGCTAGTAATTACCCAGAGCAAACAAAGCTGGGAAGAAAGAAGCATCACAGAAGGCTTTCTGTGTTCCTTCTCTCAAAGCAAGCTGCTGCCTCTTGCCGGCACTCATGGCAAGGTCTGCAAGGACCTGTGGATGCCATGAGCAGAGACCTAAGCCAGCTGTGAACAGTTGTTCAGGTTCCAGCAGCATTAAAGCTGCTTTTTTTTTTTTTTTCTTCTGCTGAGGAAATGAGTGTGTGACATGCTAATATTGTTTTGCAGCTCTGGGGACAGCTGGTGGGAGCAGCCTGGGGTACCCCTGTGCTGTGCTGCGTGGCGCTTGCCTGCCCTGCCTTGTATATGTGGGGCCCACAGACCACCTGTGTGTGGTTCTAAGGACTCCCAAAAGAACTGGAAGAGCAGATGTATTGATGTAAAACTCAATAAAAAAGAGCTTTTATAGTAACAACCCTTTCTTCTGGCCTGTGAGATTTCCCCTCTCAGTCTAGCAGAAAATGTAAAACCAGTATCAGGAGAAAGAAAACAACTCTCAAATAACCAAAATGGCTTATTAAAAATTTATCTCCCTTCTCCTTCCTACACCTAGTGCTTTCTCTGGGGAGATTGTCCTAAGGCCCCCATCAAAATATCCCCTCATCCCTGCCAGGGAAAGCAAGTGGCCTCTGCCAGTGTCTCTTTTCTGTGCTTTTCTCCTCACAGTTGTGTCTCACTCTTGTAGGGACAGGTGCCAAAGGACACATGCTCATTCCTGGCCATGTCCAAATGAGGAAAATCAAACCCAGGGCAGCTCTGCCTGCAAGCACTGGCAGATTCTGCTGGTTGCTCAGTGGCACTGAGTCCTGCATAGCATCAGCACTAGGAGTTGGGAGGCTTTGCGTCCTGGCACTCACATTACTCTCCATCGCTTCTTCTCTTGAAGATAGATAGGTGACTGCCTTGTTTCTCCAATGCCTCTACCTGATTCCTCTCCCTAAGGTGTTTCCACCTTATTTCCTTGGCTGCCTGTGGCCTTTTCCTTTCCATTATTCTGTCACCCAAAAGGATTGAGGTAGACATTTGCTGAGAACCTCAGAAATGGAATTTAGCCATGCCGGAAACCAGCTGAAGTCATCAAGGTTAGCCACAGGGACTAAAATAAGTGATGGAATGGCATCACAGCTGCTTTCATATTTTCCAAGGAATATACTAGTGTCGCTAAAGGAGAATGTCTTAGCCTCATGAAGACAGGTTAGGGAGAAAGTGGAAAGTTCTCCTCAAACGTCTCTCGAGGTGAGTGCATCTATCCTTTGCATGTCTGCCCATGTAGATCTACACAAAAGGTGCTTTTTCCAGTACCTTTTTGCACCTTAGTTGAGTCCTTTGCCTCCAGGTGTCAGATACCTTGTAGGAGATATGGGCTTTCTCATAAAAAGATCTCACATGCCGTGACCGTAGCACAGAAGCAACTGGGATAATTTTTTATCCTACCTGCAGATATGAGTCTTCAGTAACCACCACCTCACTTCTGTCTTTGAGAGGTCCATTTATGTCCTGCTGGCCCAGAGGAGATGGGGCTGCTCTCCTTAGTGACTCGAATGGAGTGAATGTCACATGGACCTCTTGCTGCAAGATCCTGAGGGAAATCCTTGAAGGATGGTACTTTCAAAACCTAACTGCTCTTCTGGGTCAGACTGGGCAGCTAGAGCTGATCTACTTTCCAAAATGACATGAATATTAAGAAAATAGCAATAACAAAAAAAATCTCTGACGAATGGGCCAGGATGCTTTTTGGGATACAGAAGAGATAAGCTGAAAGGCTGACTGTGAATGTGGAAAAGCAGTGGCTGGGACTTGAGACTCTTATGTCCTTGGGAAGCATGTCAGCATAAGACTATGAGAGAAAAGGATGGCTCTTTTTCAGCGAGTATCTTGAAAACCACTGCAGGACAAAAACCATGTCCTGGGTCCTAGATCTCCAGATGGTACTGTCCTGGATGGATGGAAAGGAGGGTACATGAGGCTATAAAAAATCACACCTATGTCTTAACACTCCTCATTTGTAGGAGTCAGATCTGTAGGTCCACCTGGCACTTTGGATCTCTCTCTCACTGCTGTGCTCCTGCTTTGGAAGGAGCAGACTGTTGTGCTGAGGAGCCAGATGCAGCTCTAAGAGGCTTTGCAGAGCCAGGACTGGCCTTGTGCCTCTACTGTCTGCCAAGAAATCACTGCAGATGAGCGCCTTAATAAATATAGTTTATTCCACGTGTACCTTGGATGCTGAGCTCTCTGGTTAAGGCTGATGACACACAAAGTGACCTCCTGGCATTTGTCTCTAGAGAAAAGCAGACAAATCCCCTGATCCTAGCTCTTCCTGTGGATGCCAATGGATACTATTTCCCAATTATGCATCAGGCCACATAATATCACTCGGATACCCCAGTCTTTTCAGTATATGCATCTAACTCCCAGAGTGCATGACCCAAGACAGCAGGGAATGGGGTCATAATTACCTTTTGCAACTTTTGCAACTCTTTCACTTTTTAAAAAAAATACTGCTTTTCTAAAATCTTGATGTACGTGTGTGTGTGTTGGAGTATCTGCATGAAGAACAAGGTGTTTGGGCTGTTCCTGTATATGAGGCCCAAAACACGGAGAGTATATGAGGCTTGGCTCTCCTTCAGCCTTGGATACCTGTAAGTGAGGCTTTCCCTAGCAACCCTGAGCATTTTTCAATCCTTCCATTATACTTAGAAGGTCCAAATCACTCTACTCCACACATGAATTTTCCATGAAAATAGAGCTTATTTGGTTTCAAGACTGCACACAGCCATGTGGCTGCCCAATGTTTAATTTCTAAGGCTGAGTCTTTTCAGGTGTGTTGTTTTCTACTGTCCTCCAATCTTGAAAGCTCGGATTAACTCTGCTGTGCTTGCCCTGGTCTGATAACCTCTTTAATAACTCTTAGAAGTAACTACAAAACACAAATACACTGCCATTACTAATACCATTAAGTCCCTCTCTGAGCAGAAAAGAAGGAGCTCCTTGCCAGGCATGGAGCTGGGTGTGGACTGATCCTGGATCCAAGGAAACCCATTTCAGATTTGCTGACAAGTCTCTGTGCACAACATCTTGTATCACTGCAGGAATAGATAAACAGGACTAGGCTGAGGTGCATCGGTAGTAGAAGAGACAATAGCAACAGCAAAGCCGACTAGATTGAAGAAAGTGAATTAGAGGCTCCTGTCTAACTCCATAACTCCCTTGAAGATAAAAGGTCAGCTTGTAATAGACATTTCAAGCTGTTGAGTTGCTCAGGTTGTTTCTGAAAAAGTACAATCCCCAAAACTTTGCTGTATCACTAGACTTCCTCTACCATGAAGTTCTCTCATAGACCAGAATAGCAGCTCAGAGCAACCACAAGTTTCATTGCAGACTCACCAGGCAGAAGGAAGGCTGTCCCATTAGGGCAGCCAGATCATTCCCCTAGCTGTTTGCTGACAGGGATGGAGACGGGTAGGCTCCTCAGTTCAGCTGGATTTTGTTCCCTTTGTGCCAGGAAAGCAAGCACGAAAGAGCCAAAGATCAGAATTTGCACGGCATCAAGCTGTTCAGCAGATGTGCCCTTACTCCATGCTTAGGGCAAAACATAGACAGATGGAAAGATTGACACTTCAGAGTTCTGCTTCAGTAAAGAAATTAAAATGTCAGCTCAGAGTCCTTCCTTGATAGTGGCACCTAATTTTGAAATGAGGATAGGCTCAGTGGATCCCAGCTACCTCTGGAGATGATGGATCTCATAGCAAAGAGCAGGAGAATCAAAAGACCTGCACAATGTTCAGCTAGGTGCACTCATGAAGTCAAGTTTCACTTGAAGGTGGAACTGGTCAAATAAATACAGGCAACAATATGGAGGGAGCAGAGAAAATATTTTCACAGTACTAGGATTTGTTAGTATTCATGGTTGGACTGTACCAAACTGTTTAAAACAAAGGAGATCCACCAAACGACAGGAGGAAGCATAAGAGATGGTTTCAGTGACCCAGGATAGCTGGGACCCAGATTACTTGAAGTCTTCAAGGGTAGGATTCATCTCAAAAATTGACACTTAAATTTAGTCATTTGCATGTGAGTGAAAGGCTCAATTCTGATACCTATGCAGAGGTGCCTCATGCTGCTTGGCATGACACAGGACATCCAAAACTTTCACACAGGACTGGCAACTGTGGCACAGGACCTACAGATCTGCCTCTTTCTGCAGTAGAGATTGTAGGTTGGGTGGGACATCCTAATATATCTTCAGTGGAAAAAGCATGACGACCCATACCTCCCCGCACAGTGATGAGAGTTTAGGTACCTCTGGCCCTGGCTTCATATTCATTCACAATATTAAGCTTTCCTAGGAACATCCCTACCACTGGAGCAGACATTTCCATGAAAGCAAAACGGGACAACTTTGGTCTGTGCCACTAGCACAAGGCATGGTGTGGGACAAGAACCTCCCAAGGTCCACTGCCAACAGGTGGCTAGCATACAGCTGGACTGTTTTGAAGGCTAAGAGAGTTCACTAGCTGAGATGAAGTCTGTTATTGTTCAGCTGGCTAAAGAGTCTGGTAACTTCCCAGACATTAGTTTACTGGTCTAGATGCAGCTTACTTGTCCAAAATTTTGAGGCATAGGTAGGAATCAACTATCTAACAATACGGGCCTAACAAAAGGCCAAGAGTAGAATGAATGAAGTATAACAAACTGGGTCAATTATAACTTTACTGATTGATATGGCTGTCCAGATGCATTTAATTTTAGAGACACAGAATAAGTGAGCTTGGAAGGGATTTCTGGAGGTAACTGGTCCAACCACTACTGAAAACACAGCCAACCAGGTTTTCTATTCAAATAGCAGAGTATGGCATTGGTGCCCATCTCTCCATTGGGTTCCAAGTGTCTGGTCAGAAATTTGGAGATTTTTCTAAGTCACTAAATCAAGCAAGGAATGGCAGAGCATGCCATAGTTGAGACTGGCAAAATTCCAACATCACATGAATGAGCATATATTTTTAACAAGTGAAAATATTCACCAGTTGTACCAAAAAAATAGTATCAAATCAGGCTTTATCTCTTTTAGAGATAAATAATTACTTTTGAATAACAGATACCATTTTCATGCATTTATCCTACATATGAGGTAATGTGCACTCCTTTGAAAGTTCTGCTGCTTGGAAACATCTGCTGGTAAACCATACTTTAAGCCAACTCATGCCATAAGACAATCAGTTTAACTTCAGAGAAAGGGTACTGATGTGTATCTCGTGTGTAAGGGAGTTCATAGCATAAATAAAGAGAGTTAGAAGAGACTGGGGCAATGGAGCTATTGGGAAAGAGGAGGTAAGCTTTGCAAAGGCTGAAGCTAAATATCAGGAGTTGGATTTAGGGTCAACTTATGTCACAGAGTTTATGCTTACACTGCTGTTGGGTGGTAGAGTTTTTTCCTCAATAATCACCCATATGGAACAGACTGCAGATATTACCTGAAGCAGCAAAAGAAGACCTGCATGCTGGAACCAGTTTCATAGCACCAGAGCAAGCAGAAATTCCCATGCAGTGGAAAAATTCTACTACAAACTAGGCTAGATCCAGTTTCTTTAATCTGAGGTCAAGGGATGGACTAGATCTTCTCTTAATACAATTTCCAGCCCCAACAATCTATATTGGGTCAATATAAAAAGCAGCGGCACAAATCCCCATGATTTTAATGTGACAAGATGGAATCGTTAAGACTCAGTTTTTGCAGAATGTGTCGATCCATGCTTGGGAACAGACCTATCTGGAAACCCAGATGTCTGGTTTGTGGGAAATTTCAGTGTTTGATCTTTGTTTTTTTTCAGAAGGTAATAAAAAGATTAATAAAACTTTCCAAGGAACTATATTTTTTTTAAAAAAAATAATTCTAAGAACCTCCAGTGCACACTGTTGTCTAAAATGGATGTATCCCTGGAAACCTGACAACTACCAGCTGATGTGGAAACACTTGTTAATCCATGGAGACAACCATGTCGACAGGTAACCACCACTAGGTGAATCTGCAACATAGGGCAGTCTTCCCCTTCCCCACCTCCTCAAGACTCCACAGTTACAGGATACAGTAATGCAAAGTCCTTGGCAAGCTACATTACCTGGGCTTTCCTTGGGCTGAGGAACACATGACATCAGTCAATGGAAGCCCTGTAATCCTTAGAATTTATGAATCTGGGAATCTGGAGTGTCTCAAAGCCCCCCCCCCCCCCGTCCCCCGTCCCCCCGTTGACATACTTGTAGTGGGAAGCCTTGAAGCATGAAAAAACCCTTTAGGAGCCAAGGTGTTCAGGGGTTCCAGGTTACTTTTGCTGGATCCAGGAGTCAACCCTGAGTTAGTGCAGACCTGCCAAGGTTTTCACTCTGTTGGTTGCATGGTAAGAAAGCCATGAAAACTTGGCATGAACGGGCTGCCCTGGAGCTATGAATAGTGATTGAAGTAAAGGTTGTTAAACCTGGGACATTTCCATTTGGTTTTTCAACTGGCATTTTCCAATGAAATTCTCCTTCACTGGCCAGTGTCCAGACCTGCTACTCAGGAATACTGTGAGTTCAACATCTACTTAAATGGTTAACTTACACCAGCCACTGCACCCAGAATGACAAGTGCTTTGCAGATGTGCAGGAGGCTGAATCAATGCCCCAAACATTACAATGAGAAGGTCAAATGAGACTGATTTGCAATTGCTGCTGACTTTGGAATGTCACTGGAGAGTGTAGGTACTTCTGTCATGACTGCATACATGAAGGTGGAGGGGAGAGGTTGCACAGATGGATCTTTTCTCCATTCCCACTTTAACCTCTGCCTAATGGTTTTCTTTTCTTGTTTCTCACCCCTCCTTCTGCATTGATTTTTCAACACATTTCCCAGCAATTTAATGCAAAAGATCCTAACCAATCACCTGCAAGCAGTTAAACTGCCAATTTTGTATCTAGAATAGCCATTTTCAGGTTTGCAAATGCAAATACATACAAGACTGCATGCAGTGTTTGTGCTTTGCAGCAGCATAGATGCCATCAGACATTTCAGACTGGCACCCTTGACTGCTGTAAAAAGCAACACTTCCATCCCCAGCCACGCTGGATTGGGCACAAAATTAAGCTGCTGGTTTGGAAGTTCGGAAGTGATGCAAGCAATGGGAAATAGAGGTCTCATTCTTTTGATCACTGATGAGAATGGAGGACAAAGTGCTTCTACTCAGACAATTTCACTTTCTGTTTGAATAAAGTCCTTCAAGTTATTGGAGAAGATCAAAATATGCCTTGACAAATGGATGCTGACTTTTAGATTGTCCTGGAGGCTGATTTCCCATTTGAGTTCTCAAATAAGACAACTTTTGCTTCTCTGCAAAATCAAAGCACAGAGACATTCTGCTGAGTTGCAGAATATCCTACAATGTCCCTGTGAAGGAGACAGGGAAGTGAGTATAGCTGTTCCTCTAAAGCACAGTTTCCAGATGATTACCAGTCACTGGGGTGACATAACACCACAGAATTATAACATGGTTTGGGTTGGAAGGGACCTTTAAAGTTCACCTAGTTCAAACACTCTGCCATGGGCAGGGACATCTTTCAGTGGCTCAAAGTCCTGTCCAACTTGATCTGTAACACTTCCAAAGAGGGCAAATCCGCAGCTTCTCTGAGCAACCTGTTCCAGTGACTCACCATCCTCATCATACATTTTTTTCCCTATGTCCATTATAACCCATCCTCTTTCAGTATAAACCCATCGTCCTTTGTCTTGTCACTACACATCCTGGTAAAAAGTCTCTCTCCATCTTTCTTAAAAGGCCTCTTTATATATTGAAAAGCTGCAATAAGGTCTTCTGGAGCCTTTTCTTCTCCAGATTGAACAATCCAACTCTCTCAGCCCTTCTCCATAGCAGAGGTGTTCCATCCCTCTGACATCTCTGTGGTCCTTCTCTGGACCCACTCTGTGTCCATGTCTTTCTTGTGTTCGGGACCTCAGAGATGAACACAGTACTTCAGGTGAGGTCTCATCAGAGTGGAACAGAGGGAGAGAATCACCTTCCTTGACCTGCTGGCCATACTTCTTTTGAGGCAGTCCAGGATGTGGTTGGCCTTCTGGGCTGTGAGCGCATGTTGCCAACTCATGTCCAATTTTTCATCCATCAATACCCCCAAGTCCTTCTCCACAGGGCTGCTCTCAACCCACTTACCCCCCAGCCTGTACTGACATTCTGTCCTGCCTTTGAACTAGGCTATTTAAACAAGAAGAGGAAAAATTTGGGCGAGATGAGATGTTTTCATGGGTACTGCGTGAAAAATCAGCCCAGATTCCACTTATAGAATTCTGCCAGAGAAGGGATAAGAGGGGTAATGGAGGGGGCATGTTGGCCTAGCTGGGAGATGGCTTTCCAGAGGAGACTGCAGGGAGAAGGTGGTCTCTGCCCTCCTTACACTCCGGGTCATTCATGCTCCTTTGTTCATTCTTTTTGAGCTCCCTTGGCTTGGGAAGGAGACCCTTGAGACCTCCCGGAGGAATAAAGAAGTCTGGTATCAATTAGCTGCATGAAACAGCTGGTTATAGTCTCCTCTTTGATGTCCTGGCACAGAGACATCCTTGGATGCTCCCTTTGAGAGAGAGGAAACCATCCAATTTATGGGCTGGCTCTGCAGAGTGTGAAGGCTCATTTTGTACTTAGCCTGGGAACCTCCATGGTCACCAATCTGTCATTGTTCCTCATCTCCTGTGGCACAGGTGTCCCAGCTGTGGCCCATGTGAGGAGATGTGGGTGATTCCGTCTGTGCCCAGAACCTCAAAGAGGTATTTCGGGGTTACACTGGGAAGAATTTGGCTCCAATGCTGAGCCTGACCTGGTGCCTTGATACTGCTCCCATGGCCAAGTGCACTGACAACTTGCAGGCCAACAATGTCAAACTGACCCTTCCTCCCTGGATTTTGAAATAGCTCAAGGGTAATAGTTTTTTAAGAGCTGGGTGACATTCTTTTTCACTCTGCCACTGCTAACAGTACATGACTTTCCTTTGAAGGAGGTCACTCGCTTCCCTAAAATGGCTTTTGGAGTGTACAGAGCAACAAAGGTACACTTCAGTTTGGGACTTGTTCTGCAAAGGGAAACCAAAAAATGAATACACCTAAGAAATATCATGGTTGTTCATAGCAATAACTTGTGCCTGCTTTATTATCTAGCCTTGTTAATAATTTTATACAGACAAATTCCCAAGAGCTTTCCAGGCTGTGCCAGGGTGTCTCTCCTGACAGTATTCTCATGCAGCCTGCTAGAAAAAAAGACATCTGGTGACATCAGGGCAAAAATTTATTGGTTGCTTCTTTCATTCACTGAAAAGCATACAGATTGGAGGAGACAAATACAAATTTTCATATAGGGGAAACTTGTCAAATTATTTTGTCTGAAGCAGATGAGAGAGAAAGAGAGTCTTTGAAAAACAAATGCAAGTTTTAAGGTTTAAACTTTTCTAAGCAAGACTTTTCTTCTGGGGTAGGAAAAACAGGCATGCCAATGAACTTTGTATTAAAATTTTCCTACATTTAAGTTTACAAACCAAACAAACCTAATCAAAACACAAAAGGAAATAGGACACTATGGGTCAATTTGAAAAACAGAGTTTAATTTTCTTTTGATGACCCGACAATTCTCTCTATTACTTCACTAGATCCTAAACCTGCTGATAAAAGACCATTATCAGCATTCTGGATCTCCCTTAGGTGATTCAACAATCTAATTATCCAACTTTTCACTGAAAAAAATTCACACTTTAATGCTTAATACTCTTCTGAGCATCTACTGTGGGTCACCACTTGTGATAGTACCACAACCTCATGGTGGCCAGAGGTCAACAATTTGCACAGTTAAGCTCACAAAACTAAGGCAATAAAGTCTTTAGAGTGAGGAATTGCCATTTTGCTATGTGAATTCCAGCTCCTACATGCATGCTCCTGGATGTAACTTCAGTACAAACAGATTTTATTAGTAGGAATAACAAATAATGAATTGTTCCCAAATGATCACATTCTTGCATTCTCTGTTGTTTTGGGGTGGTTTCTGTTGCTTTTTTTCTTTTCCCTTTTTTACTTTTTTTTTTTTCTTCTGTTTGCTAATAGCAATAAACAGCTCAGTTTGTTTTTCATTTGTAGGCCTCTTTTGCATGGGTTTGCTGGTATTCCCAAATTTAATGGAAACAGCTGTCTAGTGGGATCTAGTGGGGTAATAGCGGCACAGTTACTGCTTAACACTCATGTCAGCCTTTCTGGTTTCTGCCAAAATTATTGATGGAGTATTTGATGGGAAAAGAGTGGAAAAACCAGGTCCTGATACCACCTATGGCTGGCTCAGTTCCTCTGTCTCTCTCTTCACAAGCAAAGTGATTTCTCATGGGCTGTGTCACCTTTTTCAAATGCACGTTGTAGAATTGCCTTCTTGATGATTGCAGTTTGGAATAAAATTAGGTCTCCTTGGTGCCCTGCAAGCTGTTTTATCCTCGAAATGCAAGGCACTCCTGGGCTGAAGAGGGAAAAGGGAGAGAGACAGACATTTGGAAATGAGAAGAAATAAATAGGGAGAAAGAAAAATGGACTTTCCCAGATCATTTTTCTGAGGTGCTTGACCCAGTCACCATGGTGACCATAAGTGAATTTTGTAGATGCAGGATGATTCACATCTGGCAGAGAAGCAGCGTTTCTTAATCCACATTTCAGCACTGGCTGATGGGTACCGTGCAGCTTCGAGGTGTGGCCCCTCCAGTGACCTGGGGAGCTATTTCCAGCTGAGTTTGGAAGGAGGTTCCTTTGGAGATACCTCCATTATGGTTCAAAATGATTATGATCAAATGATTATATGAATAATTATATAAAAATTATATAAATGATTAAATGATTATTATAAAATTATTATGGATCAAAATAGCAGTAAAAAAGTCGGCCTTATGAAATAAACCCTCTGGCACAGTCCTGATCATGTGCTTGGACATTGGCAAGTATCATCCATTTATTTCTTTAGACAGTCTTCCTTGGAGATGTCTGTGGCATGACTCAGAAGAGTCCAAAACCAGTAAGACTTGATGACAGCTGTCTGTGGTATTTGCACACCAAAGCCACAGAGGTAGATAGGTACAGGATACAGATAGGAGAAACAGGGAGAGGAAGAAGATGAAGAGCTACAAAGAAAGAAGGCACTCAGGGGATTGCCAATGCACTTGGTGGGATTGCAGACATGACTACATTTCTGGCTATGTGCTCTTCCATGGCTTGTCTGAGTTCTGCTGTGAGTCACCCAGTTCTGCTTTGAGTGGTAAATGCTTGTTTTTAGAGCAAATTATTTTTGTTCCATACATTAGGCTGCTAATTTAATCACGTGTGGTTTCTCTAAGTGCATGCTGATGGGTGTGCAGTGAGAGTACACAGAGAGAAGGAACAGACCTTTTCCAGCTGAATGTGTAGAATAAACCCTGACAGGCTGATAGCTACTTTCAATGTAAATAATCTCTGCTTAGCCCCCTACCCTTGCTGCCTTTGACAGCAGCACTAGGAAAGTTCTGGTTTGAACGTAAATACTTTCCCTTGCCCTGTCACTGCAGCGGGAAAAAGAAACCACCCACGTCCTGATTCCCCTGAACTTTGGGGGAAGTTCATGGATCCATCCTGTAGGAGAGCAGCAGCAACACTGCCTGCTGGGGTCATCAAGGGATGTTAATGAAGCCAAGGAAGAGCCTGCACATCACGTGTCATGTTGCTTGTTTCTGAGCTTGTTCTTACATCTCAGCGTTAGCAGGTTGGCAAAGACCTACAGCTGTGATGGGACAAACTGTGTGCACCACCACTCAATCCAACAGCCTTACTATCACTCCATGTCCTAAATGGAGAGGCCAAACCCACCACTAGGCACGCAACTCTGTGTTTTCCATCTATTTGGCCAGCTGGGTCCTACTTGCCTGGATAAAACTGACAAATAATGGAACCTATAGGAGAAACAGAGAGGTCAGCCCAGTAAAGTCACTTAGATGGCATTTCTTTGTTTCTAACAGTCAGCAAAGATTAAGCCTCTCCTTTGAAAACTTTTCTATATATTTCCTACTACTCTTGCATTGAAGTGTGGTGCCCGTAGCATTGTTTTTTAATGCTTCACAGTGACGTAAAGGAAGCCAGATGAATCCTACATAGGCTGCCTGAGAAAGCAGCAGGGACCCCTTTATTTCTGTTTTCAGGACACTGCTTCAAAGTTAGCCTGTGGAAGGGTGCATCTGAGGGGAAGGTAACAACACAAGATACCAAACTTTAGAGCACAACCTACACTCCATTTTTGGGGAGAAAGAAAGACATGTTTGTGTGGGCAGGTTACCAGAAGTATTTTCGATGAGCTTGCCTGTTTTTCTTTTGAATTTTTTTGGAAAGTAATCGAGGGAGCAATCCAGGTCATTCTAAAGTAGACATAGAGATTGCCTGTGTGTCGTGTACCACTGGAGATAAATGCTCTCTGGAGATACCACTGGAGATACCACTGTACCACTGTACTTGTACCACTGGACATAAATGCAGGATGTCCCCCCTGACTCTGGATGTTCTTGTAGAGGAACACTGGGCTTCTCTAGGTCCTGTCTTGCAGCCAAAAACCCCATAATTGCTTCATCTACCTTAGGGGATCTTGGAAAGCACTAGGGAATAAACTGCACTCAAAATCTGGTTAGCAATCTAGGTCTTTAAACATGGACAATAATGCGAGTTGAGACATTCAGCTCAGTGCAGACACCTACCCATAGACAGCTGTACATTTAAGTTTTCATCTATGAGGCCTGTCCTACCCCTCACCTCTTTGCCTTCCTGCAAACCAGAAATAATGACATGCCTTGTTTATCGGAGAGGCATGGATGTGAAGGGAAGCACTGGTAAGGAGGTATTCATTGCAGGGTGCTCAGGGAAGGAATGCAATGGCCATGGAGGTGATCAGATGCAATGGAAATGGAGCCCTCTCCTTGGTTGCTTTTCTAGGCTAGCAGAAGCTACCTGTCAAAACTTAGACCACAATTTCTCATCCCTTTGCCAGCATACTGAGAAAAATGCAGTCTGTCTGCACACAGATACCATGGGGTGCTCTCCTGCCTCCCACATCCATCTGGATCCACCACTTTGAGCTCCTCTGGGCTAGAAATAACATTACTGTTTGTACAGCACCTGACACAAGAGGGGCCGAAGCCTATGACTAATGGGCTTGTGCATCATTAGGATCTCAAACAGACCAGCCTGTAGAGACCCCCAAAGTGCTGTAACCCAGTGGTATCACTGGAAGTGAAACACAGTGTGATTAATCCCAAATAACTGCTTTTGTAAGGCAGAAGAGAGGGACGCATGGAATATTTGGAAAAATCTGTGATTTGCTCCTTCCTCCCCTGTCTCTTCATGCTCTCTGAGAAAGGAATACACAGAAAGCAAACCCTGTGACGTGAAGTTATTCTGTTTTGTTTCCCCAGATCCCTAGCCTGAGTGCAATATTGAGGGAGGCAGACAAGCCTGTGACTGGCCGACAGCTCGACTTCACAATGCATCCTCACAGCTTTCCAGATAATTCCTATGAAAGGTACCCTGGGAACAAAAATAGCCCATAGCTGAGAAACTTTTCTAGTGCAGTTTGACAAGTCTCTCCTAAAGGATTTGGCCTTAAAGGCAGAGGTTCAGGAGCTGGCAGCTGCTCTGAACACAAGGCCTCAGCTGTCTGTGCTCAGGCTAGGTTGGTGACCAGTTGATGCTGTCTTCACTGTTGTGTTGTGCATGTATGTGTGCCCCGTACCCTTCTAGATTGCATTTCTGAAATCACTTGTGGAGTGGAAATACACATGCCAGTTCTCCTGCCTGGGACACAGGTGAGAGGGCTCTTACCTACGGCAAGAAATAGCACCATTGCCAGCTTTACCTGGTGGACCTAGGAAGTGGCTCTCAGTCCTGGTTTTTAGGGCCAGTGGCCCCCATGATCCCTATATTTACCCATGGGCTGTTTCTCAGCAATCAGTTAGGCTGTTCACCTCCTCCTCTTGTCCCACCCTGAGGTGGCAATTCCTGGCCATCCTCTTGCTGCAAAGAGGACCTTTCCCGGTCATGTTGCCCTAACCCACTCTTGGCTCATTGCCACAAGAAAAGAGCACCATACCGTGACGACATCACCACTGTCTCCATACTAGAAATCAACTGGTTTAGGTTAGGATACCAATTTCCTCTAAACAAGTTTATTTCTTTGTTTACTTTACCCCATCTAAATGCTTTCACAAAGGTCTTGTCTGTGGTGGAAGACCTGGATCCAGCTCCAGCACAGCCCCTCCAGCAAAGGCTGGGGCAATCTTCTTTCATAATGGGGACTGTCCCCTGCTTAGTGTTTGCGTAATTGATCCTTGCATGGAAGACCTCTCGCAGGGCTTCCATATGTTATTTTTTTCTCTGTCATGGACAGCTTTTGGAAGATTTGCATCCTGGCTCTTGTCTTGTGCTTTCTCAGCCCTTGCAACCCTGCATGGCAACAGTCTTGCAGGGGAATGAAACCAGGAGTCGTTTAACTCAGGAGACCAGGCAAGATAACTATTTGATTTGCTCTAGCCTTTATCTCACTGGGAAAAAGGCAGATCCCATTAATTGTGATAAATAAAAAAAAAATGCTTAACAGAAGAGGGGCAGGTCTGATTCCAGGTCCTGAACCCAAGTGGTACCAACCCTATCATGTTCATACTGCTCCAGGCAGTATGAACTTGGGCAGATTTGTGTTGGAGAGCTGACTAGGGCCGGTCCAATACTTGCTATCTCCTGCCGGTCCTGCTTTACTGAGTGCCATCAATGTACCCACTGTGAGCAATGGGAATGGCAGATTGGACTTGTAAATGTTTTGGGGTTGGTTTTTTTTTTGTTTTGTTTGTTTTTTTTGTTTTGTTTGTTTTGTTTTGTTTTTGTTTTGTTTTGTTTTGTTTTTTCAGCTACTGGAGGGGTAAATATAAAAGAAGCATTTCAGGGGCCTTAATGACTGAGTTGTGAATTGCCTCGGGTTGGAAACTCCCCGGGGGGAGGAAATGCCCTCTCTTTAGCTGGCTGGCAGTTGGTTTTCTGCCACGGGACCTGTTGGTTCTCTGGCGCAGCTCCAAATGCGTTAGCTAAGGAGCCCTCTTAGAGAAAGGCTATTCATTAGGAGTAGCTAAAAAGCCATATCCTGTGCCAGCCACTCCAGTAAATCCATCTTTGGGCTAATTGTGCTCATAAATTACGGTGCAGGGAGAAGTACAGTCTTCTGTTTCCATGTGACAGTTTTATGGAGCACCGAAACAGAGAAAGCAGGACAGACAGAAGTAGCTGGTGTGCTAGCAATACTGGAGATCTACCAAGTGACCACAGGCATGTAAGTGGCTTCTCAGGTTCCCTAGCCAAAAATGATGACAAACAGTATTGAAACAAACAGGTTTTCTCCCTTCCTGATGACATTTGTGTGTATTTCCCTTCCTATTTAGTCATTTGAACTTTGGAGCTGGCACCACTGGGGTAAGATTGTCCCCAGCACATCTTGCATGGGAACATATGAATGCTACCTCTGCCAGTCAGGGAGGTTTCCTCACAAGCCTAAACAGGATAGTCAATTCAATAGATCAATACCCACTTTGTGATGGTTGGAATTTGCTTTGGAGGAAGGATTTTTGAGAGATCTCTGGATGGAAAGTGCTCATAAAGGCAAAGCCTTCAGAAGGAAGAGCTCATCACTCAGAGTTCCTAGTGGGATTTTAAAAGACACATTTATGTTTACATTTACACATTTATAGGAATGGTAAGCACAAAGCAGGTCTTCTGTGGAAGCAGTCAGCTGCTGAACTTTAATACTGTAGCTATTGCTCATGAAATACCCTTGCTCCCAAATCCCCAAACCCTTTCAGCCACAACTAAATTAGGAGCAGGTGGGTAAACAAACACAAGAAGTTAAAACACATTTGGCCCTTGGAAACAGTCTTGTGAATTAGAGCATTAGGAGAGAGAGGGGACAGTTCTGTTTTGGGGCTCAGCAAACCCTCTGTTGTGGGATCACCTCAGGGAACCTTGAAGCCCTGACACCTTAGAGCTACTGGAGACAAGAAGCGCTCCTGGTCCAGACTTCCTGGCACCTTGTTAGCCTCACCATGCCCCAACTCCTACTTTTCCTCCTCATCTCCTGCTGTGCCTTCCAGATTTCCAACTCCTTTCCTTGCCCCTCATCACAGATCTTGCATAGAAACATGCTACAATGGATGAGGGGTGCCACCATACAAGGGACTGGCTGTCTCCAACCCCATGGTCACATTCAAGAACTCCCTTGTAAGGAAGAGATGAATGCTCTCACATACTCCACAGAGAAGACCTTGCCCCAGGGAGCTACCGCCCAACAGTTGCTACATGGTAACCTGATGGGACACATATGGATGGGCCCCATATGTGAGGTCCTCCTGAAAAACAGGAGGACATCACATATGGGACCTCCTGAAACCTAAATCCTTCTTTTCCAAGTTGCTGACAACTGGGATATTATTGTAGACCCATTTGCCTTAAAAATGGATGAAAATAGTAATTAAGTCTTAGAGTTATCGTGATACCTTGTGAAATCAGAGAAGACTCTGTGTTGATGTGGATGTGCAAGTCTCCTCCAGTGAGGATGAGCTCTGAGTTATGTAGATGTGAGTCACTCTGCACTACTTTATTGGTGAAAGTGCTGGGTTTGCTTCCTGGAATGAGTGCTTTCATCTAGTGAATGTACTAATAGTGAAAATCTCAGCACCTGCTATGAAGAGCGAAAAAACAACACCGTGAACTTTACAGCAGCTATCTTCCTCTAGGGCCTGGCCCATCAGCAAAAGTCACCAGTGTCTGCATCACCATTTAACAGCCAATGTACAGAAAAATATAACACTGTCTTCCTCACAAGAGTTATTTTGGGTTGAGGCATGCAACAGATCTGCTTTGACAATAAGCAGTCTTGCTTAACTGTCCATCCTTGACAACACCTCAGAAACCTGCTTTCTTTTCAGATGCCCATAACTTCACAGAAGTTGGCCATATTGGGCTAGCTTTATCTAATTCCTGCCCCGTTCTGACATAAAGCACCCTCAACCTTGACGGAGGAAAATGTCAAGTTTTTGCTCTGACCCATGGTACTGCTAGAGCTTTTTAAACTCAAGTCTGTCCCCATAACATTTCTTATACGAACTGAATGCTGTGTTTTTTCCTGTAATCTTTCTCAGGTGTCGCTATCTCATTTTGTCTTACATTTGGCAGAACAAATTCAGTCTGTCACAAAGAGATAGAATGGAAAACCTTACCTAATAGATAATGTTTGGCACCAAAAATTGGGACTTCATTCTGGAAGGGTCCCATGATGTTAATAGGTATTATCAGCCCTACCTAGAACACAGCACAGTAATCATATCAACTAAAACTCCTAACTGATTGATCGGAAGATAATTCAGGCTCATTTTCTGAAGACCCTTGAGCAAAAGTGCTGCACGTGCTAACTAAAGTGAGTACACTTCTAATTAAAACCCTACAGGTAGCATGAAGCTTTTACACAGTTAGTCACTAAGATGACACAGTTGCTGGTAGCTAGCTCATGCTCTTTGTTGTGGCAAAACCAATTAAAACCAAGATGGTAGCAAGAGATTAAACAGCCACCTTGCATGTTCATACCAAAAAGCATCCCCACCCTTCTGCTCAGTCTTTGTTACATCTCATTAACCAGATTATCAGAATTAATGAGCAAATATTTATCCACATATAAATTAATGAAGATAGATCAGGCTAATCAAAAGCTCCTTCCCAGAATATCCAGGACAAATTTCTGTGTATGCAACTACAATAAAACCATCAGATCCAGCTTAATATATATATATATATATAAATATAAATATATATATATTTAATGTTATATGGTATATTTTGGTATTGGTTCCAAAACTCCTGTTGGGATATTTTATAACATTTTGCCCACTGAAACACAGTAACTTTAAATTTTTCAGGATCTATTTTTTTCCTGTTTGTGGTACATCCATTACAGCAACTGCCTCCAGATGCGTCAAGCCGCTGCAATATAAAAACAGACATTTGGCTTTAAATAGTTTTATTTAGTGGTGTGGTGGGTGGACTGGAAGCAGAATAATCCCACACATAGGTCATGGGAGATCTGGGTCCTATTCCCAGTCACTTCACTGAATCACTGCATCACTTTGGCCAGGCAGCATATGTTCAGAATTGGGTGCCCAAATCATTATCAGAGGTGCAGAACACCGCATCTCTTGCAACAGCAAAAACTGTACTAAACCCTTCCATCTGTCTCTGGCTGTCTACACAGGGTAATGAGTAGGAAGAGAAACAAACACATTCATTTGGGGTCCAAATAATAATTTTTTGCTGGCTATTTCCAAACACACATAGACCATTTCCCTGTTGTTCTGCACTCTGGTGGCTTCTGCACAAGGAGTGAATTGACACCGTCAAATGCTTTAGCTGCATATTTACTCTGTCTTGTTATTCATGTAATATATATACATAGTTATCCAAGCCTACTTGTAATTCTCCTATGTCCTTCTGCAGGATGTCAACATGTTCTCCCTGGAGACAAACCCAGCTCACAGGCTGCTTTTCCACTCTATTATCTTTAAACAGACACAATCAATGCAGTTGGCTCCAAGCCAGGTCCCCTGTGCCTGGACTATTTGTCCAGTGCTACCTCAGTGGGCTGTATACCCCTATGTATAGCCCCTTCTATTGTGCCCTAGAAATGACATTCTGGTAGGCTGTAACAGCCCTAATGTAATTTCAGACACTTTGAACTAAAAAAAAAAAAAAAAAAGGAAAAAAGAAGAAGCAGAAGTTACATTTGAGGGCAACTTAAGCAACAGTATATTTCTCTTGGGAAAGAAATGGATTTGCAGTACTTTAAGTTTAGTCTTGGAAAACAGGTCAATAATAGTGTAGGACCAAGAGATCTTTCCCTGAGAAAGGGAGATGGGCTGGAAGACGCATCCATCCCCTATAACTGATAGAATTTATACTAATTTGGCAGGACCTCATCTGATGGAAACATCCTTTGGTGCTAAGCAGATGAGAACAGTCTTGCCTCTTGCTTGGATGATGTCCAATAAATCAAATTGGAGCCCAATATCTGGCACCTTTTGAGACTCTGGGTCTATGTCTTTGCTGTGATTTTTAATGAATGTATGGTTCCTGTGGACCAGGATCAAGGAGGGACGTGTGGCAGATGGAATAGCTCATTGCAATTGCTCTTGTTCCAGTTTGATTTGATGCTCTGGGCCATAGCTAATTATTCCAAAACAGTTGCCCATTTCCTTTTCCACGCCAATTGTGCCACTTCCAATGTGACTTAGAAAATTTCAGGAGATACAAGTTACTTCCCTGCCTATCAAAGCAATTGGATAGTCTATCATTCATCCTTGTCCTTTTAAATCACGCTTTTGATCAGGTCCTCTGATGCACAACAAAACTAAAGAAGTTGGTTTTCTGTGTCTCGTGGTGGATTGTTAGTGAGTATCTGGTGATGTCTAACCAGAGGCTGAGCTCACTCTGCAACCTTCCTTCTATGGGGGAGAGTACAGAAGTCCCCACTGTTTTATCCATCTGCCCAATTTTATTGGAACTTGATATATTGAGGACTTTTAGCACATTCTCAAATGCAATTGAGATTGATGAAACAGTTCAACGGGTGGTGGGGAAAGGCTTACATGCACACAGCCAGCATGATGACATAAGCCCTTTTTTTCTTAGGAAACTATGCTAAATCCTCTTCTACCAGCACAGAATTAGATTCTCCTCTTCTAACAGAAAAGACCTTGTCTCATTTAGAATTTGCTTCTACCTACATTGTCTTCCTCATAATTTATTTTACAAGAGACAGTTACTGAAGCCTGAGCACTGCTATGCCTCTGTGAGCCCACCTTCTGCAAAATGATTTGTGAAAGGACTTCTGCCCTGTGAAAGATAGCACCTACAAAAATATTTTTATTTTGGCTTGAAGAAGACCTTTATGAGCCTGATTTGTGTAGCTCCTGCCTTTCCACCAGGATGCAGGTAAAGAAGCTAGTACACTGTTTTCTTCAATCATACCTGGCAATGAGTACCAACTTCCACTGCAAAGATAGGCAAGTCACCACTCCAAGGCAAATATAACACCACGAATATGGAGGGTTTTGCTTGTGCTGAGGGATCTCTCAAGTCATTCCTTGGTTTGGGTAGCCTGCTTCTTGTAGAGGGACAAGGTAAAGGGAGCAGTTGGTTGTGACCTTCACACTTCTGTGGTACTAGCTATGGGTGCTTTTGTGCCTTTCTCACACCAGCCTTGATTTTTAACCAAATCAAAAAAATAACAAACATGGTACCCCATCACCTGCTCTAGACTATGCTTCTTAAAAAACAAGAGAGTTGAGGAGTTTAAATTGCCACCCTGGGTACTGGGTAGTGTGTTCTTGATCCCGAGGATTGTTTGTTTCCTCTTGGATACTTCTGGGGTGATGATGGAGAAGGTCTTTACCTCCACTCCTAAGATGGTCCCATTGGGATCCCACATTGTCTTGACATGCTCCCCAGCCACTGAAGAGTGGCTCTATCCCTCCTCCTATTCTTACCTCCTATGGGGTCAGGTTTGAGAAAGCAGATAGCTATCTATGGGTGTTTTATAGGGGGTTCTGGTTCCTTGACTTGTTGCATAGATGTCTTAATGCAAAGACAAATCCAGTGCCTAACTTTTAGCAGGATTTTCCATTAGCAGAAGAGTCAGCAAACCCCTATGGTTGTGCGTCTCAAGAAAGAATTTCTGTGTTGATTTTCCAGTGTCTAATGAAGGCTTGTAGCAAAGTAGGATTGAGCTTTCCCTCACCTGGGTATCTTCCATCAGACTCAAGACCATCTGGACTAGATACATCCTACCTGCAGTGCAGACACCATCATCTGGTTAGCTGTCCCTGGCCACTTTTGTAGTCGAGAGAGAGAGGAAGAGGCAGATTAACACCACAATTCATCTCTTCCTAAGGAGGATGTCAAAATAGGCCAGGTGAGTCACACTTTCAGGCACTCCCCTTGGAAATCTAAAGAGAGCTTTGGGTGAATATGACTGATTGCTCAGGTATCAGTGTAAACGTTGCTCAGAGCGGGAACTGGACCTTGAGAGGTCCTGGTCTCTTTCAACTAGCATCTCCATACTATGATGCTATGACTAGCTGAGATGAAGACACAGGTGTCCGAGACAACCAAAGGGAGATGAATCCTATCCTACAAAACTCCATTTACCCTTAAACTCCTGGCCCACATCTCTGAGAAATCTCTAGTTATGTTCTCTTGACAGGTCTTTGCTAAGGGAAGCGGCACCCTGGCAATGAACCAGAATCCCCAGACAAAACAGCTCAGTTCTACTGCACACCTGGAAAAAGATACAACCCACATAAGAGTTCTCTGGGTAATTAGGATTTCATCTCTTGTTGAACAACCAGCTGCTTAGAGAGTCTCTTTAGCCATGCAGACTGTTAATTGTGTTAGAACTCCTGGTGGTGGCGTCCTGTGCTTGGGGACATGTTTCACAAACCCAAGCAAGCTAAATTACTCAGCTGATAAATATCTGTGGAGGTATTGAGGAGTCTGAGCTGATTTAAAGAAGAATCTTTGTAGATTATTCAAGCATGGAGAAATGACAACATTCAGCACATATATAGGTTCTGTTATTTAACGTTTTTGGTTATTTCAGCTCCTGAACACTCAGGGAAAAAATATTACTCCTTTTTAACTAAGATGGAAACTATTTGGCAGAAAGATGCAAAGATGCATGCAGGCTCACACAGATACCGATGACAGGGCTGATATAGAAATTTTAAGATTGCTAAGTCCATGCTAAATAGAGCTTGGAGTCTTTTTTTCAGTTGACAAATTTACTTATCCCTTAAATGTATAATCAGACAACAATCAGCCAACAGTGTAAGTCACTCAGTAGCAACTTATTGCAACTTCATGTCAAATAAAAAAAAAAAGTCAAAACATTGCTCTATTTTCAGAAGATAATAGATCACTTATTCATTTTAATGTGACAGTTCATTTTGAAATGTATCTGAGTACTCATTTTTTAATAAACTCCTATTCACCTTTTTCTTAAATTGAAACAATATATTTCACTTCCATTGAAAGGGATTTTTGTTTCTTGCCGTTTTTTCATTTTCATTTAAATGTGCATCAATATAATTTCCAGTTGGTCCCAAATTATTTCATGTAAGTTTGTCTAACAAGCAAATAAAAAAGCCATTCTCCCTAACCACTTACAACCTTCTTTTCAAGGAGAATTGGCCCCAGCATGTTTCAATTAGTGAATTTACAGTGAATTTTGCTGATTTCTCTGAGTTTCAGACCTGTCTCCTGAGTTATAAAATCAGAGATTATTTCTTGCAGAAATTTCTGTTCTCCTTCTAGGCAGCATTGAATAATTCTCAGATTTGAATAGGAAATTGCAATTAATAAAAGGGGAGTGAAATCAAAGGCAGCATATTTTGCAGGCATAAAACAAATGAAGTTTTATTGTGTTTATATTATATGTATATTACAGCAGGAAGTAAAGTTCAAAGCTATGTTTATAAAGAACTTGGCAAGTTGTGTGTTTGGAGGAAGCAAATGGGTTCACAGAAGGTACTTAAAGAATAAAGTTTGGATTTTTAGCTGGTGTAAATGAGTGTCTCCTTTGACTTGAGTGCAACGGTAATAATTTACATCAGTGAGAAGCTGGTTCAAGAGTTTCAAGGGAGGAAAAACATGGTAAAACAAAATAAAATATTTCTTTTCTACTGAAAAGTATTTGCTTGATGTTTGTTCCCTATTTTCGAGTACTGAGAATAACTCAGAGGATCGGGATCCCGATTCCCTGCTTCATTAGCTGTAAGATGTAAAGGTGTGAATGAGGTTTGGAGTTGACTCCTGCCCTTCTGATCAGCCAAGGAGGTGTGTCAGTCCAGAGCTGCCCAGAAAGCTCAGCCTTTGGGTACTGGCATTTCCCTGAACACCAAAATTCCCAACTATTCATTCGCAGGCTACAAAAATTCCACAATGCACCTGATCAATAAAATGGAAACTGAGGCACAGTCAGACAAGATAATTCATCTTGGGTCTTGCAATGAGAGAAGTTCACAGCAGCTCCCTGTTCCCTCTGCTCCCTGCCTCAATTATATCCCTGTTTTCACATAGGATGAAAACTCTTCACAGCAGCATTTTCACCCCTGTAAAGAGCTGAGACAAACTCAGCAAATACCATCCTCACCCAGAGATAGGAACTGAAGCAGAAAGGTACAAGACAGCAGCATGGTGAAACCAGCCACCTACACCGTTGATCCACCACCCTAGGGACACCTCAGCTCCCAAGGTAGCATTGATCCTGGTGAGTTATCCCACTGGAGGGCAGACGGAGATTGAGTGGCCTTAAATAGGTGTCTAATAGCCTTTGGCCCCAGCTGTCCCCAGGGGGACAGATACAGTGCTGGAAGCAAATCAAAACTTCAACAGGTCAAAATTAGTCTTGTGGTGACGATGTTGTTTGCCTTCACTTGAGAGGCAAGCTTGAGCAAAAGAATTTTTAAAAACCTGAGAAAAAAAGTGCATAACTAGCTACAGGTTTCCCTGGCTGCACGCTTACTCGGACACAAGTCCCTGGTGGGCTGTGGGACATGCAGGTCCCACTGAGCAGATGGAGTGACAGACCTCTCTGCTTTGCTGAGCTCTGTGCAAAGGCCATCCTCTATACCATAAGTTATTTAAATCTCTTCCCACCTTTCCCACTTACACACACACACACACACACACACCCCGCTCCCAGCCCCAGGTTTAGCTACACCACTCCAGAGGGTTAATGCAATCCCCTGAACCAGGTGCCTGTTGTTAGATGAGGTGGTGATGAAAAAAACACCTTATGGGCTGCAGATAACACTGATGTTGGAAGGGGACGTTGCTTTGGACATCACACTTCCCCACTGGGCTCTGTTCCTGTTCAAGCCTCCTCTGCACGCAGGGGGCTGCATCCTTTTCACCTGGGCAAACAACTTTGCAAAACTTTAGAGCACAACCTGTCAGACAAATCCAAGTGAGCACTCAGTGACAAAGGCAACATGCAGGGCCAGAAGCTGTGGGCACAACTTCTGCAGGAGGTAGATCAGTCCCAAGAAATCACCTAGGACCATCACCTTTGTAGGTAAGATCTGGCCCTGCTCCAGGTCCCTGAGCAATGTTGTCATCCTAGGAAGTCAGCGAGATTTATGCTTCAGGCTCTGACACGCTCCTTGGGGAGATCAAACATCGCTCATCTCCAACATTGTCACCAGTTCCCAACAGAGGTGGGAGCCCTGTGCCCACCGAAGTAGATCCAGGTGCCCTCCAAACTGGGAGAGAGGCTGGGGACAGAGATGGCAAAGCTGTTTGGAGACCACTGTGCCATAATTACAGTCTGTTTGAAACAGAGCTGCTTCCTCCTCAGCCTGAACTTCATTAATTAAGCTGCTGAATGCAGAATGAATTAATTAAATCAATTATTATGCTGCTATTTTATTCATTTGCTATTTACTTTGATTGATTATATGACTAATTAATAAATATTGAATAAATGTTAATTAAATTAATGAATTAATTACTGGTTTATTTGCCTACCAGTTACCTCACCTCCATGCATGAGTTGTATCCTGAAAGCTTTTCCCAAGAAACAGGTTCCCAGGGGCTCAGCCATGGCCACCGGGGCTGGGGTAGAGGATGGGGTCACTTACCAAAAGGCAAGACAAAGAAGAACGGGAACCAGCAGAGGATGAAAACACCCACGACAATGGCGAGAGTCTTGGCTGCTTTTTTCTCACGGGAGAACTTGAGGAGCCTCACAGAGAGGGAGCTCCGGAAGTTGTGCCCCTTGCTCCGGGTGCTGGAAAGAGGCTCCTCCAGCACGCTGCGGCAGTGGATGCGCAGTACCACCTCCATGGATTTATTTCTCTCCTTCTTGACCCCTGCCTCCAAGCTCCGGGTGGTCCGTCTGGCCACCACATAGATCCTGAAGTACATCACCAGGATGACCATGAGAGGCAGGTAGAAGGAGAAGAGGGAGGAGAACAGGGCATAACCTGGCTCCTCTGTGATGCTACAGATGCTCTCATCTGGTGGTGGTGGCTCCTTCCATCCCAGTAGTGGTCCAATGGAGATTACCATGGAGGAGAGCCAGACCACCACGAGGATGACCCCTGCCTTCCTCTCGGTCATGATTGTGGGGTACTTGAGGGAGTATTTGACGCCGATGTACCTGTCCACAGAGATGATGCACAGGCTCATGATAGAGGCAGAGCAGCACAGCACGTCCACTGCTGCCCAGATGTTGCAGAAGATGCGCCCAAACACCCAGAAGCCTAGCACCTCCAAGGTGGCTGAGAAGGGCAGCACAGTGGTGCTGAGCAGCAGGTCGGCGATGGCCAGGTTGACGATGAAGTAGTTGGTGACTGTCTGCAGATGCCGGTTGCAAGCCACCGAGAGGATGACAAGGATGTTCCCCACGATGGCCGAGAGGATGAAGACAGCCAGGAAGACCCCAACGCCCACCGCCTGCACGTCCAAGGCGAAAGTCAGCGTGGTGCTGTTGCCCTCGGGAGCGTCCTCACCTTGCAGCCCCCAGGACCAGTTGGCACTGCTGTGGCTGCCCTGTCCCGTCCGGTTCCCACTCAAGCTGCCATTGCTCAGCTCAGGGAAAGTCATTGTAGAAAAGGTCCGGGCTCCATGGAGGGCGAGGAGAAAGCGATGCCGAGGCACAGCCTCCCCGGCATGATCCCCGCAGCCCCCTCCGAGACTCGCTCAGCACCTCGCTTTCCCCGACACCCCCGGGGCAAGTCTCAGTGCCCCCAGCCGGGACAGAGGGACGGAGGGCGGGCAGGACGCGCCGCTCCTCGCCTCCTCCTGGCCCGCTTCACGCCGGCCGGCCGGCCGCGCCGCCCCGCTCCCCGCCGCCGGCTCCGGTCGCCCCTCAGCCCCGCCGCAGGCCCGCCCGGGGGGGCAGCGAGGTCGGTGCCCCCCCCGCCGCCCTCTCATGCTCCGGGGGGCTGCGCTGGGCAGCGGCCGGCGGCGCTCGGCGGCTCCGCTCTCCCCGTCACTCTCGCCGGGGAGAGCTCCGGGAGGGGCGAGGGGAGGGAGGGAGAGGTGGGCCGGGCCGGGGGCGGGGGGGAGACGACGACGCTGTCGGGAGCCCTGCGCGTCAGGTGCCGCCGGAGGAGGAGATGTAAAAAGATGAGGAGGAGGAGAAGGAGGAGGAGACGGCTGCGGGACGAGGCGAGCCCGGGTCAGGGTGAAGTCGGCAGCGACGCCGGGCGCTTGAAGAACCGGCGGGGGGAGAGGCGAGAACATCGAGGGTGGGGGAGGCGGGAGGCCAGGAACGCACTTGAAGGGCAGAGACCCGCTCAGGGGGATCCGGCATCCCTGGGGGGGGGCAGGAATAGACGGAGCGGGCAGGCACACAGTTAGTGGGTATGCACTCCCTCCGGGGGAGATGGCACCCCCCACGGACGGGTGGTGACCCACTCGTAGGGAAGGGCAGGCAGCACTGGGGTGCGGACCCTCCGCGGGGGTGGTGGAAGCAGATACCTCGAGGTGGTGGGAGCAGATACCTCGGGGGTGCCGCCGTCCCGCCGCGGCGCCGCCCTCCGCCGCCAGGGGGCAGCAGCGCGCAGGGATTGCCCGGCGGCCCGGCCGGTCCCCCCCGCCCTGCTCCGGGGGTCCTGGCGCTGCGCTGCTGGGGGGCTGCACCTCCTCATCGGAGACCAGCGGCCCCCGCACCCCCCCTCTGCAAGGCTGGCAGGTCTCCTCCATCCCCAGCATCCCACCAGGAGGGGTGGTCTGCAAGGCTGGGCAAGTCTCCTCCAGCCCCAGCATCCCACCAGGAGGGGTGGTCTCCAAGGCTGGCAGGTCTCTTTTCTTGCCCCACACCCAGGCTTCCAGCAAACACCTTTCCCAAGCCAACCCTCGTACCCCACTCCTGCCTCTCTCGCAGGCGTCCTGCCCACGTTGCAAGCATGGGCTGCCCTTCACTAGTTCCTTGCAAAATCAGAAGCGACAATCAGAGTCTTGTATCCAGTGACAGCGTGTGATCGGCAGCTCTGCATCTGTGACTTAACCCTGCCACAATACTTGGAACCGGCAGCTTGTGATTAAAACATATAGGCACATATTTCTGGCTAATTTAAATAGGGTTGTTTTTTTTTTCCCACTGATAAAAGAAGATCCTGTTTACACTGGTTTCCTCCCAGTGACCCTCCTCTCCTGCCTCCATACATTGTGGTGGGGACTGACCCCAGTGTTGAACAGGGGCTCTCCCTCAGCTCCTTTCTGCTGTACACAGGAAATATTTCCTTGGAGTATGTTTATCCATGATTTTTCAACTTTTCTTTCTTAAAAAAAATTACTTTAAAAGGCAGACCAAGTGGACAGTGAGGTGATTCAACTGTTGCTCTATCAGAGCATGGGAGATCTGTTGATTCGTTGGATCTGAGAGTGAGCAAAAATATAACAGTATATTTATTCCCTTATTTTCCTTGACAATCATTGCAGGAAATGACAGATTTTTGATCTTTCTTATTTCTTTCATTCATTTTTCTCTTCCTTAAGATTTCTCTGTCCTTCCTAGGAGGGACCCTGCTGAGAACAAGCAATGTAGAGAAACTGGAAAACACAAAATACTGTACAAGAAAAATGTTCAAAAGGATGTTTTTTCTTAAAAACCTCCTACCCAACAAACTCTTTATTTTTTTAATGTGAATTAAAAAAAACCCCAAAAAACAAAACAAAAACAACCAACCAAAAAGTACAAACACCCAACACTTGAGGTCAAATTACTCATTTTCCTTATGTTTTGAAGAAAACATGTCAATCACCAAAATGAAGTGCTGGGATGCTAAACTCAGCATGGGATGATCTCAACCCATGGAATTTTGTGGCTGTATCTTTGCAGCTACACAGACTGTCTAGATAAATATATCTTGTCTAATCTATCCAGTGACATATAGAGATAAAGAAAACATGTGCCTTTCTCCAAAGTTAAGACTGGACTGAACTTCTCATGGATTTTAAGCACCTTTTTGATCAGAAAAGAGAGGTTTCTCCCAAATGGCATGATACCAAATGCTCTTAGGGTGAAGATTGCATCTACCCTGCTTCTTCCCCTCCTTGGGTGAGCTCTCATCCTTCCTGCTCTCAGGAAGCCAGAGGCAACTTGCCCACATTGCTGAGGGACTGGAGCTGTCATGGGGGGCAGGGTCTAAATGGGATGAAGGGATAGGATAGCTGAGCTGAAGGTGGCACCTTTTGGTGTGGGTAAGGTTGCCGCTGCCACCTTATGTGCTCCTCAGGAGTGATGGACTTGCCCCAACCATATATAAAACCTTTGGGTTTGCAGTGATGACTTTCCCTTCCTGACCAGGACAGGGAGAGAGCGTGTCCCATCCTGTCACCACAGCTCAGCAAAAGAACATCGACTTATTAAGATCTAGTAACCTCCTCGCTTTCCATCTGTCTCCTTGTTTCTAAATGAGGGTTATTACTGTTAATTTAAACTAATGAGGAACAGGTTTATACTAATGCACTGAAACCCAAATAAAAGTGTTTGGGGAGGTCTGCATGGAACAACTGCAGGGCTTGAAGTAAACACACACGGAGATCTGCAAGCGCCTTGCCAATCTGTTGGGCTTGAGCTGGAAGGAGGTACAGCTCCTTCCTCTCTTGATGTGTTACATTTCTTTCCTCCTTTTTTTTTAACCTTTCAAGGCAGAGCTTATCCTAGGACTTGGGTAGTGCCACATAGCAAAGTGAACAAGGCTTTTTAAAGAAAAAGAAAGCCACATACGACTGATAAAGAGTGTTTGTCACACTTAATTACGTGTTACACCTGAATCTTGAAAAGGGAAGGCAATTTTTCAGTGAAAAACCCCACAACTTAAAGGATTTTGAACAACATTTGCACGTACTCCAGGTTTATAGAAGGCTCACCAAGGAGAGTCATGGCCTGGGTGCACCCTTGCTCTGTGAAGCTGCAGTGCAGCTGCCTGCAGCATCTCCCAGGTCCAGGGCTGGGAGAGATGGATCTTGCTCACATTCAGTGCAGAATCATAGAATTGTCTAGGTTGGAAGGGACCTTTAAGATCATCTAGTCTAAATATATAGTGCTGAAATGATAATATTTAAGTGATTGTAAAGATGGGCTTGCCTGGCTGTAGGCAGGTGATTCAACATTCCTCTGGGAAAGAGGGATCAGTCTTTGCTGCTCGTCCCTCTGCAGATGCATCCAGCTAGAATTCAGTTAGCTCTGTTGGTTTCTATGTCCAGCTGACTCCGGTTTTCAAGCATATTAAAATGGGTTAGAAGTGGTTGCAAGAGGTGATTCCAACCTGACAATCCTCTTGTGACACTAAAATTGCCCAGATGTGTTATACCATCCCTTTCCCCTTGCCTTCCCGGTCCCCTGAACCATCCCAGCTACTATCACCTCAACCCCATTACTATATTTACTATGTTTTCCAGTTTTCTCCTTTGTGTGTGAATGTCTAGTTTGGATTTTGTTTGGTTTTTTAACTATTTGCTACCCTACTGCAGTTCTGGTGGTCATCAGTTGTGCCCAGACCACACATGGGAGGGACAGTGGTGATCTGGCCCAGGCTCCTTTACTGAAGGTGGAGTTGCCTCTTCCAAACCCAGCTTTCACGGTGGCTTTCTCCTCCTGCAGTGGACTGCAATGCCTCTCCATCCTCTTGGTTAGAAAGTCTCCCCTGGTCTAGCCAAAACTTTCTTTGCTTTTATTTCATGGCTTGTTGCCAGCTAGTGCAGAGATTAATTTATTACCTTCCTCTTATGGTTTTTAATTTAATTTTGTGGCAACTGAATAGAAAAAGGGAAAATAAAGAGAAAAAGGGAAAAGAAAGGGAAAAGGAAAAGAAAAGGAAGGAAAAGAAAAGGGTAACCAAGAACATTAGCTCCTTATTTCTGACCACTCTCTTAGTGCAATGAGGGTGCTTTCTCAGAGCCTGGCTGTGATTGACAGTGAAGACTCTCAGGAACAGAAATTATTTTGGATTCCTGGGTGCAAGAGGTGACACAGCAAGAGGAAGAGAGAGGCTTAAGGTAACATAAGCCCCTCTGAACTCAAAATGAGAGGTGGCATAACATGGGGTGGCAAACATCTTTCAAACCATCATCATTTGCAATCGGTGCCTATAGACATGCATGGGCTACAGGCATTTCAGGAGGGGCAAACCTCCATCCTAAATCTCAGATACAGGCTAATACACTGGACAGGAGCCAAGAAAAGAGGCCAGATTTTTCTGTGCAAGGAGAACAGCTCTGAGTGCCGTGCTGATATCTGGGCAGCCAAGGAAGGTGGGATGGGTAGATAGAACACGCAGATAAGTGTGGTTTATAGGGCTGGTTGGGTATGTTTGTTATTTCAGTGGGAATGTTGATGTGTTCAAAATAAAACATTCCTCAGGGATGTTCTTTCTTTGTCTTTTGCTCTTTTAAGAGCTATATAAGAAAATACTGAAATACTGAACATAACATCTTGGAACTGCATTTCAAACATTTTTTTTTGGTGGGGGAAATGAGCAAAACAAGGACAATTACTTTAGAAATTACTAACAGAATTGGCAATTAACAGGACAATTGCTAATGATGAAGTAAAAAGCACAGTCACTGATGTATAGAATAAAATAAAGAATAGCATAACAGATAAATCACAACATAACTAAATATTTTAATGAAAATGCTACAAAAGGTCAAAATTGCAACAAAGGGCTTCTCCATTATCACAGAAAAATATTTTTGTTGGCAGTTTTTGTTTCTTTGAGAAATTTCACTTCCCCCAAAATATCAGTATTTATTTGCTGTTACTGTATTTTTTACTACCAGTTAGAAATTCAGACCATCAGCTGCCTCAAGTGGCAGGTAGAGTTAGAACCCTGAGCCAAAGCCCCTCTGATATGTGAAAGTCTGCTTCTCATGGCTGACTCTTTTGTTTATAAATAAAAGTCCCGAGAGCAGCTTTTGGAAAAGGATACCAAACTAGGACTTGGCCCACAAAGAGAAGTTGTCATGATGTTGTTCCATCCTGGCACCCATAAGATAACCATAAAACTTGAGAAAGGCATTGCCCCAACAGCTGTTGTTTAAATAAACAGAGGAGTTGGATAGAAAAATGGAGTTGTCAGCAGCACTAGGAGGAGAGGAGAATTACCAAAGAGGATCCTTGGTTTGATGACTTCCCTTTGGCAATCAGGAGCAGGGGGCACTTGCAGGACATGAGGGTCTTTGGGTTTGGAAACCACATGGTGTCCAGCATGGTGCATGCATGAGAAGGCACCTCTGAGCTTGGTCCTGCTATAGACCTGTCCATTTGTCATCCTGGAAATGAGGGCATGACAGGATGTGATGAAAGGAGAAGGGAGAAAGTGGTGTGGCCACAAGGAGAGGTGCACACAGGGCAGAGGGTGGGTGATTGTGGGGTTGCACTGTTGGCAGAAGTGGGGCAAAAGGGTGAGCTGACCTACATGTGTTAGTTGAGGCCAGGAGTGTGCTTTAGAAGCAAGTTAATGATCCTGATTCCAATAAAGCCCAACAGCCTAAAACCTTTTTAGTAAATCAGTTTGCATGATGCATAAATATAAATAAATATATAATATTTCTAAAAACTCAAGTTACATTGTAATTTTTCCCAGTATCTTGTTTGCTTTCTTAAGTGAATGCAGGGACCTCCCAGGCTTCCATTCTCTAATTTAGCTCAAGTAAATACAAGCAAATATAAATACTTGTGATGAAAATGAGCAGCATAGGCTCAGACTAAAATTAAACTCTGCAAACCACGTGCTGTTCCTCAACTTTGCCTTCAGTTAGGAATAACTGGAGTTACTTTAGCAGCTACCTTGTGACAGATTAAAAATATATGGGTTCAATGTGTGTAAACTTTGGGGTTGTTTTGGTTTTTTTTTTTGTTTTTTTTTTTGTTTTGTTTTTAATAAGTCACCAAAAATATTCGAGGATGAGGAATAAAAATTTACATCATTTATTTCTGTGTCATTAAGCAAGTTCACCCTCTGACTGGCTTCCTCGGCTCATGTCCACCTCTAGGTAGGAGTCAATAAAATGTGTGCTTGAAGCCAGTAACCTGTGGGCAAGGACACATGGCAAAGGTACAGCCATGACCTGAGGGTGGATCACTGTGAAAACTTCAACCAGAAGAAAATCTCTCTTGCACTAATATCATCAGCCACCAGCTTCATTTGTCTCCTGTCTGGTGGTGGTGTTTTTACTGTTTCCTTTTCAACTTAATTCTGTGCAAATTTTAAACAGAGGAAGTTGAGCTTGTACTTAGATAAAAGCATATGAGTATCTTGTCTGTATGAAATGTTTGCATAGCAAAGTGGTGTGGGGAAAAAAACCCCAATGCATAATTCTTTTTCTTGCTTTTAATACCAACAGTGAGTGGCAATGTCTGATGGAGGCTTGTTCCTGTAGTCTCTCTCAGTACAAATAAGGGCATTTACCAGCCCTCTGAGAAGAAATTCTGACACCTTTTCCCCCATAGAAATAATGGCACCATCCTGTTTTACATCTTCTGAGAAATTTGCTCCAATTTGGACAGCCATGCTGTCCAGCTGGCTTTCTTCTTCATCCATCTCAAACAAAATCCCTCCTGGCAGAGGTTTGTCTTGCCATTTCTGGTGACGTGCAACACCAGCCAGCCTGGGCTGCCTTTGCTCACCCAGCGCTCCGGCTCCAGAAGTAGCTGTTTCAGGAACTCGTGTGCTGCCCAGCAGTGTGTGAAGGCTGGACTGAGTTCAGCCACCTATCTTCTTTAAAATTTTACAAGCCTTTTCAGGCCTACATCATGGGGAATTAGGGTCTGAGAGAGTTACAGCTCTTCTGTATGCCTCACTTTTTCCCCGTTTTGCAAAATGGAGGCCTCTGACAGCACTGAGAGCAGGAGGAAGACATGTCCTTATCCATGTTTCAACACCTTGTTGATCAGTTCAGCCTTTCCTGATCCCCCCATGAAAGGTCAGAAATGCATCTCTGGGTCTTTTTGCTTGAAACCTCATGTGGTTCTGCTTGACTCCTCCAATCCCCCCATTAAACCAACAAAGACTGTCCCCATGAGTGGTGCTAACCCACCAGTTTCCTAGTCTGAGAATATTATTTCTAATAAAGAGGTCATGCAAGTGCAATTGTCCAAAGTTATTAAAAGAAGAGAAGAATAATATCTCAAGCTGCTGGTCTAAGTATTGCAACCTGATGAAACCTGGGGAGTTAAAAGGGCTAATGAATTTAGCAACAGGGGTAGCAATGGGCATCTAAAAGCATTCACCAGATGTTTGCTTTTAGCATGACACATATAAGATAGGCTTGTTCCCTTCCCCCTGGCTCTAAAGGGACTACATGACTGCATTCTGAGTTAGAGGCCAGAAGGGAACATCAGCTTCATCTTAGCTAGTAAAAGCAAGAAAACATTGCTGATATCTCTCTAGTTCAGAGGTGAACTAGGTCAGAGTAGCCCCATTAAGGCTGGTTTTGCTAAAGGAACGACCTTACTGCAACAACTAGGCTATTTGGATGACAGCATTGGTTTCTTATTAGTTGTTCCCAAGTGATTCTGTGGTGCTTTGTCATTGGAGGCAGTGAACTTGGCCTTCCAGGGCAGAGCTTTCTGTTAGCAAGCAGAGCCAGATTGGAGAACGGGCAGTGATAGATAAAAATTCGTCTGGGACTCAGAGGCTGAAATAGCAACTTCTTTGGGAGTATATGCAGATATATTTACAAGGTAAATGCCATCCAAGGATGCAATATATATAATGCCCTTGCTAGGCTTAAAGGAGATGTCCAAGGTGCTTTGCAGAACACTGTCATGTAAACTTTTTACCAGGGTATTTCTGAAGCTGAAGCTTTTCAAGAAATAGCCTGGTAACTGTAGCACATACCCTGTTTCCTGGTCTTCCAGGAAGGAGGGTGGGAGACCCAGATGCCAAATGTGGGATCAGATCTCTGTTTCCACTGGTGAAGGGCTAGCCTCATTTACTGAGACTGTCTTTCAAATTACACATCCCAACTGGAAAAAGATGTTAGAGATAAATTTCAAAAATATTTTACATATTATCCCCCAGTTGAAGACAAAGAAACAAAGGTATTAACGAAGATCCTTCAAGGAAAGGAGCCAAATTTTCTGTCTCCACTGTGAGATTTCTTGGATCACCATGGTCCCTGGTGAGCCAGGCTCAGCTGCCTCACAAAGCTGCAGGTTGCAAAGGTTGGGAGAGTTGAACTTCACTCTGAGGACATCTTGGCAATGTTCAGAGTGCAAACAGGCACCATTTTATAGGAACTGTTTTTGCTTGGGGCTATCCCATGTCCCTCTCCCCTTTTTCCTTTTTGAACATTTCCTTGGAAGTCAGAGAGTCCTTGTGGAGACACTGGGAGAGGGTGTGTATCACACAACATGCCAGAAACATGCTGGGTGTCAAAATAAATACCTTGGGGCACCCAGTAAGGTCATGCTTTCTTCTGGGGATAAATTCACGAGGTCGTATGACTTACTACCTCTCAAGAGAAATCCAGGTCTGACATGCAAGTCAGGAACAAACTCACAGAAGGTATTATCCAAATCAGTCTTTCTGATCTTGGCTATTAGGGATCTTGAAATCTAATGAGTCAATCAGACAGAAGACGTGACTCCCAAAGGCTCATGGAAATTACTTTGGAGAAGACAATGAATAATCTTCTTGCATCAGCTAGCTAAAGAACTAAATCAGGTCAGGGAAGATCAGTCATTATTAAAGCTATCATCATTATTTTTAGTAGGGACTAGAATATAAATATACAGAGAGGAAAAGAAGAAAAATACACTTCCAGAAAAGTGTGTGTTCTGAGCAGCTTGGCAGTCAGTGGGAGAAAATGGTACAGGTTAAAGGCAGGGATTTGGAAAGTGAGGCAAAAAAAAAAAAAATTAGTAGGGCCACATTAAAAAACAATAGGAACCCAATGCAGATTTTTTTCCAGCTCTTTTCCAGGAAGGAAACAAGATTTACTGTTTGCTGTGCAGTGTTTGGATAAAGAAGCATTCATAAAATCCAAAAATATGTCCTTGCTCTAAAAGTTACATTACAACGCTGTTAGAAAGAGGAAGACTGGAATAATGGTTTTAAAGTCTGCAGCTGCTTCCAGCTTCTGGTTTGGAGCAGTGGCCAATTGCAGGCCACGATGCAGGAGCAAAAGGAAAGTGCAGTAATCTAATACAGATGTTTCAGCAGTGAGTGAATCCTTGGTTTTGACAGCAGCTCTCTGGCATTCAGGAAATTACTGTGGTTAGAGATTAATGCTTTCTACTGCTCTGCTTTCCTTTCAGGATGAGGGAAACTAAAACATGAAAAATGAACGTGGAGGTTATCAAAAGCTGAGAGGCAGTCTTAGAGTTTGTTTTTTTCCCCCATGTTTAAAGCCACATTTGCTGGAAAAAGTGTGAGAAGCTAATATTTGCCTTAGGTTGTATTTGTTTATGGACAGCATAACAGACAATCGCTAGAGCCAACAAAGACCAGATATCAGATCCTCACCATCCAGGGGTACTTCCTAAATCCAAATAATTCCATGTAATAGGAGTACCTTAAGCACAGCAGTGAGGGCTCAGGAGAGATGTTGAACGTGAGCAAAATTAGCATGAATCCCAGTAGTTTGTTGAATGCTAGGAAAATAATTTGTCTAGTGTCTCAGCACTCGTTCTGTATTTTCAGCATGACCATGTGTGAAAATTCCTTTGTATAGCAGTGACCCATCTCTGATCACTTCTTACTTTATGAAATAGCTGGGTGCGTCACTGTACTAGTGAGAAATTCTGGATTCTCCTTCATAATGACTATTCCTTGACAGTGATGTCTGTGGTACAGCTACCAGATTATGAATATCTGAGGATGGATATCTTCTTGCTAGTTGTTAAAGCAAAATGAAGCCAAAATTGGCAAGAAATTAACTAGAGGGGAAAAGGACTGTCAAGAATATCAAACACAGAGGAATCACCTCTGTCTGTGGTTGGAGGAGGAGTAATACTCCTATATAGCCCAGACATTATATAGGTGTAGTACTACCTACCTGCTCTGCTGTTATGCTCTTTCCTAGGTTGGCTGCTACTGTCAGAGAAAAGACTCTAGACATTTTTCTTGTCCGACCAAGGCCACTCTTCATGTTCATACTGAGGAAAGAGGAGTGAGGCCACTGCATAAGAAGATCTGCTAACTTCTTCCCCCAAGGATTTCCTATGAAAACAGAATCAAGAAATAGTTGGAGAGAAACCAGAGATACAACAACTTGCCAGAGGCCAGGCAGCAGCACTTTGGTAACACTAAGAACAGACTTCTGGTCTCCTGAATTTCCATCAGACTTCATTTTGTTTTCATTGTGTTGGTGCAACAAAACTTAAAACGTATGAAACTGTTAAAAAAAGGAGATGATGGTATGATCTGGTGTAAAAATCCCTTTGTATTCATAGTCCATGTAATTGTTTTTTGAATATATTCATGGGCATCATCTAAGTCTGTAATAGTAACTAGCTGGATTCAGAATAAGAAAACCTCCTTGGCTGCATGGAGGCAAAACTAATTTTGGTGGTTTTTATAGCATTCTGGAAGAACTGAAGCTGAATGTGGTGAGAATAGTGTGATATATTCAGCTGAAGCAATGCCTTCAGGTGTCAGCTGCAAGGACTGCAGAAATTATCTCCTTTCACACTAGATACCTAAAAATGCAGTGATTACGGTAGATACTTCCATAAATACCTAGGTTTTCCATAAAACAGCCCAAAGATGAATATAGTGAAGCAAACAGCACCATAAAAGTTAGCAGTGGAAAAGAAAACACATAACATTATGACACTGCACAAATTCTTAATACTTGGATTTTCCCACATCTCAAATACTATGTTTAAGTTTGGCACCCTTATCTCAAAAGAGATATAGGAGAACTATGGAGGAGCTCAACAAATCCATGCAGCTGTTTGTTAGCAACAGTTTTTCTATGAAGTATGATTAAGTAGGTAGGACTCCTCAGTCTGGGAAAAAGATGCTCAAAGTTGAGATTCAAAATCCAGGGGAATGAAGGCGATTGAGAAGACCCACCTATTCCTCGTCTCTCCCAAAGTAAGAACTAGGGGTCATTGTATGAAACTGGTATATGTCAGATTAAAGAAACAGAAGAGGAGGTAGCCATTTATGCAACAGACTTCCTTGCCAGAGGAAGTTGTAGTAGAGGGAGTTTATAAGGTTTCTGGGAGAGTTTGCACAAGGATTTGAAGAAACAGATTACAGAATGAGAAAACTGCATCAGATTCAGGAAATCATCTGAGCCGCATGCAATGGTAGACAGGGAGAATGTGCAAGGGAAGCATCATGTTTTCACGCCATATTGCCATCTCCCCTATTCTGTACAAGGCTAACAGAGAAACATGGGCTACTTTCGTAATTTTAAAGCCAGGTCCAGGAATATCACCAACAGAGAGTCCTTCCCAAGCAAAAGGATACCTTTGATGCCTCTCTGTCACATTGGAGATGCATGTTGCTAACCTCAGCAGTGCCCTGTTAGGGCTGATGCACCTCATTAACCTGTGATGCCCCATACATGCCCTAATCTACCCCAAAGAATGTTTTAGGACTTAGTGCTCTGAGGCTGTGCGTGCCAGCACCAGCAAAAAAGAAGGTGGACCTGCCCTCATACTGGTAGACACCGTAAGTGGCTCAGTGGGTGCTCAGCTCTATATGCCAAGCTGAAGGAGGTGGGGAGTGTCTGGGACACTGCTGGGAAGTGGCCTTCAAGATCTGTCACAAGACTAAGAAAGGGTCTAAAGCTCTTATCTGAAATTTGCCTTGCTTGTCTTTCCTTTTCTGGCTGTAAGTGTTGTATTTTCCCAGAATGACTGGTTCAGGATCACCAGACTGGTTAATGAACTGGAACAATTTCATAAGAGATGAACCCGAACTGGAATTCAGCCAAGAAACATAAATGGTTCAACTACCTGATTAGGAGATGAGCTTAAGCCAATTTGCAAGAAAAACAAGGTCTGTGGGATTTAAGTCAATTCTTATTGTGGTCATCATCTCAGGACATGAAACGTAAGAGAGATGAATCTCCATGTGGTTGGCAAAGATTAGAAAATGTGTTGTTTCCTTCTCATATGATATACTTAATTCCTAAGTATCTGCTGAACAGCTTGAGTGGATTCTTTGCAGTGCTGACTTTCCCAAAGCAGTGTTATATCCAATGTACTCAAAGCAACATGTTTCTATTAAGAAAAACTACACAGCTGAGATATTTGCTTAATTGGACCTTCTCTGCAGAAACTAGGTCAGCTCCACAGTAGCAAATCACGGTGATGGCTATTTAGTTGAGATACGTAGCCAAAGCAGGACATGCCACGCAAGGCCTGTGCAGGGTGTGATACATGTTTAGGTTTCTGGGATATTCATCCAAATGATGAACAAGCTGACCAGCCCAATACTTGTTGATTTATTTTGTACAATTGCATTGGATGCCTGCCTCTAACTCTTGGCAATCACAAGCACGAATCATCATAGAGACTCCACTCAAACTAGTTTTTTCAGATAGATGGATTCAAATCAAGGAGAAGCAATGAGCATAGCTCACCTAGCAAACTCATAAAGTTGCAAGATTTTAACAAAATTCACGGGCAGTAACATCTTGCCTAACAGAAAGCAAACTGGAAGCTTCAAAAGGAGGTTTACATTTATGGGTAATTATATCATACAAAAGATATTAGTGACTGGATTCTGAGATGAAGGGTTTGTGCTGAAATATGTAGAAGATCAACAGTGTCCATCAAATGAAAATTCTGGCTAACGCTTTTATTCTTCTGATGCAATGAACTTTCCTGGAACTGGATGAAGTTCCTCTTGTTCTTAGCAAAAAGCTGTCAGTGAGGCTCTTGAGTTAAGGACCACTGTTTTGCTTGCCCTTGATCCTGACTTTTTAAACATCAGTGCCATTGTACAAATGTGCCTATAGACACATTTCTATATGTCTAATAGAAATGGTGTATTTACTAAAGAAGTAAAAAAAAAACAGGAAAAGACTCCATGCACACAGTGGAAGGGGAAAGATAAGAACAATGTAAATAATGTATGTAAGTCACGTAGCTTAATGCATTACCAAGTGCTCATCCACAATAGCGATGTGCATGATATAGATGAGCATATATCATAGAAGAAGAGGAAACCAAAGAGATAACCCATGCAGTCAGTAATATTCACTTTTTAAACCTATCAAAACAACAGAATCTAACCAATTTTCCTTTTATTGTTCCTCTGTCAGTTGAATGCAGAGCCCTAAATTAAAATAAGAGAAGTGTGAGAAAGCTTCTGATTGAAGCATTAGAAGAAATTTCCTAGAGGATATTAAAATACTTCAGAATCAGCTTCTAGAGGAAATACAATGCAAAGACATTCAAGCACTAATTAAGCAGACAAATAAACCACAAGGAATATAAACAGTCCACGCACTAAGCTGGAAAAAAAGCTCTTCTCTATGGAGCTTGGTCATGATCTATGTAAAACTGTGTAACCAAGAACCACAATCAGAGTTGCTGCCTGCAGTTGGAACAGCCTTTGGGTTTCCTGTAAAGCTAAGATGAGAATGACCCCAAAACTCCAGTACTGTGGAAAGCAGCCTTGCCTGCTATGTGCACCAGTTGGATTTGTTTGATGTTTGATTTGGTTTTAGTGTTATAAGAGATGCCAGAACTGATACGCTTGTAGAAAGATCTCTGGTGTAGCAACAATTCCCTTCTTTGCTAAACACTGATTACATCTTAGTTGTGTGCCACAACTGTCTTCTGGGTCTCAATGTGAAAGATTCACTTAACAGATTTGAATCTATTTCTGGAAAATTAACCCAATTAGTCACAGTGATACCTATTGGTAGCAACTGGGAGATGTGACAAAGGAATTCCTTGGCCCAGATGTATAGCAGGGTACATAAAGAATCCAGAAAACTCCAGATGTTAATAAGAATAAATTTTTGATAAGCAACTAAAAAAACCCCCAATCAAATAGAAAAGATTTCATGACTTTTTATAGAATAGGTACATAAATAGAATAGGTTACTGGGAACACAAAGGTAGAGGACAGCTTGGATGAGACTGAAACAGTATGGATGGGTCTTAGGAAGAGAAGGCAAGATAATGATAATTGTCTTCAGAAAAATGCAATTCCTCAAATGGATGGAGTTAAGACCATGAGAGAACTATTTTAAGAGGAAAAACTGGGGAGAACTGGCAATGCCTTAAGAAATTTCTGTTAAAGCAAGACATACAGACTATCTCAACATGAAAAAATGCTTTCAGAAAGTTGAAAGAGACTTACTTGGCCAAGCAGACCTTTAGGGATCCCAGAGACAGGTAGAAAACATATGGGATCCAGGAACTTCATCAACAACTTGTTTATTAGACAAGCACAAATACATAGGGACAAAAATCAGATAGACAAAGAATAATGAAAACCATCTGATAAGTAGATGAAGAATGAGATAAATATCCATGGCATGGTTGTTCCTCATTTCAAGGAAGAGGAAGATGTCAGTCAAAGACGTAAAAAATAGCACTATCTCAGAAGCAATTAGGTTTTTAGCACAATTAACACTACTGAAAAGAAATGAGAAGTCAGGCTATAATGGCAGAAAAAAAGATATAGCAGGTAGATGATTGAAATGATCTGGACTCAACAACATTCATCTATACGTATTCTGGGAGAAAGCTGGAAACAAGCACAGAGATACAGTAAAGACCTTTGAGAACACAACGTGGGGGGTGAGGTGGGAAAAGACTAACACAGTGCCAGTTCTTGGAAAGGATGGGGTGATACAGTGAGTTAGAATCATTCCAGTTTTAAGAATAATGTTTAAATAAATACTCAGTCTGTAAGCTTGTAGCAGACAGCAGAGGGATGAATAACAGCCAATATTATTATTCTTTTTAAAAGAACAACCTATGTTGAAATGATTTAATTTTTATTTATTTATTTATTATTTCACACGATACGCCTGGAGAATGGAAAAAAAGGAAAGAAACCATAGATGTCAAATATTGTGAGTTAAGGTCTGGACATCATTTCACTAGGTAGTCTCCTAAGCAATTTTGGGTAACAAGGATGAGATAAGGCTACTATTTATTATACTGGCCTTTCACTGGAAAATAGCAAAGCATTAATAACTAGTCTATGAGAAGTATCAGACCAGAATGATGTATTAAGAAACAAAAGCTTAAGTCTTCCATAGGACAGGTACCAGTCAACAGATTTTATTAGTGACTTTGAGATTCTACAGCCTAATGGAATTTGCAATTCATGTGAATAAGTAGGAGCACAAAATTGAAATCCAAAAATTGTCTTTACAGGTTGGAAAAATTGTCTGGAAAAAATAAAGTCCAATTCAGTAAGGCCAAATGTGAAATTCTAGCTCTCAGAAGGAACAATCAGCTGTGTGATACAGGAGAGTGGATGAGCGGTAGCAGCCAGTGAAGGAGAATCAGGTCCATGGCAGGCACCCAAGGAACATTTGTCAGGAATTCATACTGCTCTGTAAAAGGAAACTACTCTGCAGAGATGTGAATGCACCAGGTTGTAAGTAAAAAATCAAATTCATAGCAGCTCTTTTTCTCACTTAAACTGTACTAATATGACATAATGATTTTAAAATACCTGGAACTGTATTGCTGGAAGAATTATTTTATTGGAAAGTATTACTTTACTGAGAGGGTGGTGAGGCACTGGAACAGCCTGCCCAGGGAGGTGGTAGAGTTGCCATCCCTGGAGGTATTTAAGAAACATGTAGAAATGGCACTTCAGGCCATGCTCTAGTGCCTGAGATTGTTGGGTTTTGTCTCTCTGTGGGTGAGTGTGGTGTGTGTGTGTGTTGGTTTGGGTTTTGTTCTGGGTTGGTGTTGTGTTTGGTTTGGGTTTTTGTTTTGTTTGCTTTTTGTTTGGGTTTTTTTTTGTGTGTGTGTGGTTGGACTCGATGATTTCAAAGGTCCCTTCCAACCATGAAGATTCTGTGATTCTGTATTGGAAATTTATATAATTTTCCTCATTCTAAGATTTTTCAGGATTTGGGATATTCTTATTACCTTATTACACTTCTAATTTGGATACTAACTAAAAAAGAATCCAAGAGAGACATTGAGGTCATCTAATGATATGGTTATGGTTGAGACTGACTTTTGCACAGAAACCCTGGTAACTTTGGTATACAGAAAGTCTTTGGCTTGTGATGAGCTCTACTCTTAACTCGGAAAGGAGATGGCATAGGACTGTTGATGGTGACACAAGGGCTATCTTTAGCTCAGTAATGTTGGCTGGTCAGCGGGTCTCCCAAATTCTGTATAGTGCCACACTTCTAGGAAGGGGGACACAAATATCTCAAAGTGAACAAGGTTTTATAAGTTAGGTACTGTGCCACGCTCCTGTGATTACAATCCTCAGGTCCCAGTCACTCTACTGGAAATGAAGATGTTGGCCAGTATATTGATATTGGCCATCGTGGAAAAACTAGTTCAGCTGGAATTTCATAGAATCTTAGCATAAAATTTTAGGTTGGAACTGGCCTCCAGAGATCATCTAGTCCATCACTGCTCAAAACAGGTTTCACTAGATCAAGTTGCTCAGGACCATGCCCAGTTGACTCTGGAACACCTCCAAGGACAGAATATTGCTTTTATCACCTTAGCCCTGTCTTTGCAGTATTTCTTAGAAGGACTGAAGAGGTGAAAACTCTATCAATCCTATGGTATTCCTGGAGGCTAAAATTCAAATGATATAAACTGAAGCTGATGAAAAGTGTGAATTGCAAGTATAAAATAATTTAAGCAAAAAAAGAAAAAGGATGGGAGGGAAGGGGGAAAGAGTTAATTTCTCTTTTTTATGGTTTGCAATATGTACAGGCAAAGAGATAACAGGGTGCTAATGTCCTGAGTTCTTTAATATTTTGATTGGCATTAACTACATAAATAAGTCAGCATAGTTAGAGCTTGTTCCTACATGTTCATGTAAAAATGTAGAAATTTAAGAAGAGGTGAATCTTGCCAGTGCTTACCCAGACATGTTAAACTGCTGAGTTCAACACCGCTACTTCAGTGAAGAAAAGTTTTCAGGACGGTATGCCAGGCATGCCCCTTAAACAGATTAGTTTGTGATCCTTGGTCAACAGTGTTTCAAAAGCATATCCGATTCCCAGGCCCTTTGGAAACCTTACCTGGCATTAATTCCATTTGTATTTACAAATGCTGTAAATTATAGGTGCCAAATAGACTGATATCTGCAAAAAAGACTGTTATTCTTCATACTCTATGGTTAGGAATAACAAGTCTTCTTATGGCCCAGAAAACATGATTTCCCATTTGGAAGAATTTGAAGAATTAATTATTTGGCAGAACAAATGTACTTGTAAAATTAAGCGTCAGAACACATTTTGCCCTTTGATTCCCTCTGTAATTCTCAGATAAACCAACTTACCCCAGATACACAAATCATATACATCAGCTGTCTAGCTGGGAAAAAGAATGCTATGTGTAAATGAATAAAAGATCTCTGGATTTTTAAAGAGAGGAAGTAACCTGAGTCGCCTGAAATCGTTGTCAATCCACAAACAATTTAAAAATGTTTGAAATGTATTTTTTTTCTTGTTTTTGTACATGTTTTTCCATGTTTATCAAAAAACTTGTGTCTGGAATATCTGAGGGCTGTTCCGAGAGATTGTCAAGATGATAATAATAATAATAATAATAATAATAATAATAATATAAATGCATCCAATTCTAACCCAGAAGTGCAGAAAATATCACGATTACTCGGCAGAACCTGAAGCCAGTAACAATTCCTGCTCTTCGCCATGTTGAAAATCCCAGCCAAGCATGTAAGGGGGACTTATGTACATACTTATATATGTTTATGTATATAATATTTTAAAAAAAAACAACTGTTTTTCTTTGGATCAATTAACAATAGATTGCATCAAGCAAATTTTTTTTTTTTTGGTGAAACTGGGGAAAAAAAGCAGAAGAGCAATTGGGATTCACTGAGGCCAGGAACTATGACATCCACATTGCATTTTGGAAACAGTAAAGTTTCCCAAGACAAAGAGCACTCATTTCTGGGATGTGTCACCCATCTTACAGTTGCAGCAGATAGATCTAATAGTAGAGGAAAGCTTCATACCAAACCACAGCAGTGATAAAAGCAAGTACCTTAGATGGTTTGCTTGTGATATACCTCTAGCCTGGTTAATGCTGCTGGAGATGACACGCTGCCCGTTTCTTTTGCTTATGAAACAATTGTTTGAACCAGGGGTTTGCAATATTGGACTGCCAAAATTATGACTATATTTAGATGTAGACCAATGCATTGGTACCCAGAGGGTTTTCTCACAGCTCATACAAATCAGATTGGTTAATTAGGTAGTGATCGATGAATCAGCTGCTAATAGTATTTGCACTGTGATTACAATTTGGTAATTACAGTTAATATTTGCATAATCACTCAATGCAAGCTGTGCTGCCCAATCACACTGTGCTGACACTGACAGAACCTGCAATAGCACCAGGAATAACCATCTGATTGGGTTACTGTGGCAAAACACTTCTCTTCGGTAAAATGCCTTCCAGGCATGGGCCACGCTGAAATGCTGTACAGCATCAAAGTCAGAGCAAACAAGAGACAAAAGTACAGCTTCCCTTGAGAGTCTTATGCTTTACCCCATAGCTGGCCATGGGAGCACTTCTAGTGCTGATTGCAGAAGATACCATCTTTGTTTCTCCTGAAAACAGAAAGTGGAGTGGTGGTATAGAAGGTGAAGCCAAGGAAAAAAATAAAAGGTGACAGTCTAGATTTCTATACTGGCAATAAGGCTTTTAAGAACATCAGGAGTTAAAAAAAAGGCACTCTGAAAACATCAATAAATCTTAACTCTCTTAGCCTATAGTCTAGATAGAGTGTCTGGGAAAGGCAGATGGTATGAAAAAAACGTACAGGAAAACTTAATTCTGCAGTTGTATTGATAGACATGGAACAAGGGAGAGAAAAAAACTACTTCTTGCTTTGCTGTTGAAGAAAAAGGTGAAAGCAGTCACAGAGTCCCTCTCTCTTATGCCTGGCCTCCTATTTTTGCTAACATCCTAACAAATTAGGATGTTTTCTGTGAGAAAAAAAAGTATCTTTGGACATGTAACAGGAGTTATAGTGGAGTTTTTCATAAAGAAGTTACAAGACGTACTCAGCAAATACAATTGTGGGCAGTTAACAGTCTGGAAAATTCAAAAGAGCTGCAAAACTATGTTTGATCCTGCACCAAACAAAAGGATAGAGAATAAAAAGTGAGAACAAGCTTCTTTGTTTAGTGTTATTTGCCTTACATTGTTGGGTCCCTTTTAAGTTATAAATAAAATGATTATATTTATAGATATCATGTGTAACTGAAAACCAAGAGAGATGGTAAAGAAGACACATCATTTGAAACGTCCCTTACAGCTGCAGGAATGGAACATGCGATGGTCAGGAGCACCTGGTTTGTGAATGTGACCAACCAGAAACTGCAAACACACTAGATTACATTCATAAATTCCTTTCAGTTCTTAAATTGAGGTCAGTAACATCTCAGTGTAAACTGAGGCACAGATTACTGCAAAGGCTCTTGCACAGAATCAGATCTCTGGCTATTTCTTATGTGGCCACTAAACTTTGTTGCCATGGCCCATAACAAACAGAATGGAATGGAATGGAATGGAATGGAATGGAATAGAATAGAATGGAATAGAATAGAATAGTTATTAATAAATAATCAAATGCTAAAACTTAAATGCAAAACTTATTTAGCTTGGGTTTTTTTAGAAGAATGGCACTGTGGAGGACATGTGGATCTACTGGAGGTGGTGAAGTTTCATCCAGGATCTGGCACCCCAAGAATGCTGCTGGCAGCCTGCTGCTTGCCAGAGAGCCTGCTGCTGTGCCGATGTCGTGGCTTTGGCATGGATCATCATGAGGGATGTCAACATCACTTATCCGTTAAACCTCATCAAAACTATATGACCTGGAGGGAGAACAGCCTTCTAGAGCAGAGTGGCTGCAGCAGGTAGGAGCAAGTCACCAGGATTTTATATGGCTGTCTCCCTTGCAAAGAAGTTCTCCTGTGGTTCTGTTTTTATTTTATGGGCATGCAGCTTAATTTGCCAAACTGTAATCATGCCAATATTAATTATTCATAATGAATCGGTCATGCAAGTAAAATCTGACCACTGGAGAGATATTAGAGGTGATGTGCTTATTTTTCATGTGCATATTACTCTGCTAGCTTTAAAACTTAAGAACATTGTTAGACTGAAAAGACACTCATTATTTAAATTAGGATAAAGCTTATAAGGCAGAAAAGACGCTGAATGATCTCATGTGGCAACAGTGATTTACAAATATTCATTACTAAAAACAGAGAGAGGTTGTGTTTCAAGACTTCAATTATTCTGTAAAGAGTATCTGATTAACTTGTATTAATCTTACGTTTGCTTGTCTTCTTGACCTGTGTGAATGGCACAGGAATTTGTTAGCATTTGTCATTTATATTCATTTAGCAAATGTGTCAAGGTTGAGAGGGGAAGAAATGATAACCAGTGTCTACTTAGCAGAGTGTACTTCAGCTAAGCAAGTGACTGTGAACCGTAGCCATGCCATGTTCTTCATGGACTTATGTTAAACTTGTCTGAAATCTGAGCATCATATGGATGATACTACTAGTACTGAAAACAGGTTTGTTATGTTAATAAGTAATTAATCTAAGTAAGCTATGTATTTGCTGACTTTGAGATATGTAAAGTTCCCCCAAAGACAAATAAGATAAGGGTATAATCTGAAGTATTTTGGGAATCTTGTGGCAGCATCCAGAGGGATAACAATGTTTCTTTTTTGAGCATCCTTTCTTGAACAGATTTAAGATAACCCTCGTGACTCCGCTCTGCAAGGAGAGCCCTATGTCTAATTCATTGCAAAACTGTCTGTGCCTTTTACTAATAATCTAATAGACTGGACCCAGCTCTGGAATTTGGAGTGCTGTTAATATTGAACCATGCACTTATGGCTATTAACATAATATGAAGTAGTGCCATTTCACAGTGGCTGATGAATTGGGGAGTGGAGAGTGTCACAGTCTAGCAGAGAACAATTGAGGATTTATAAGAGCACTTCAGTGTACAGCCAATAACTATTAAAAACCAAATACATGTGAGAAATTTTCAGAAAAAAACCCACCTTGTATATAATAACGAGAGTCTCAGCACACAGGAGGTGAAGCTGAAGATAGTTGTGCAAGGTGTTAGGTCGCAGACCACTTAAAGCACCCAGTATCAAGGCTGAGATGCTTTTGAAAAAGCGTCATCTGTTAATCAGATTGAGATAGAAAAACTATAAGAAAAAAGGCACGAGCAGTGCAGAGCTGCAACAAGCTGCCAGCCAGCATAATGGTAATAGCATTATAATGGGGCTCTTGTTCAAGGACTTTGAAAGAATATGAGGTTTAAAAAGACCTAAAGGGCTTGTGGCAAAAGTCACATGGTGAATACCATGGCCTGGTGCTCAGCTGATCTATGATGTTGGATGTGTAAACAGTTTAAAATAGCGAAGTGAATGCTGTATACTGTGCTATCTTTTAAAGTGTACTTTTCCTAGGAGAAAAGCATTTTAATTAACAGGGCTAGAGCTGGAGGCATTTCATGTATCCTCCAAATGTTTTGAGCATGAAGAAGTCTCTCTCTCATGCATTGGTATCTGTTTTGGAGAGGTTCACCCATGTAGTTCTTCCAGAGGAGTCCAAAGCAGTGAAATTTTATCCAATTGCCTGGGCTGTAGAACAGTTCTGAGTAGACCCCTGAAGAGTCAATGACCGGCTACATTAAACAGCTAGAAAAATGGCTATGTGCCACAAAGCACCAAGCTGTACTTAGTAGCTGTTATCCACTGCAAAATGAGACTAATTATTCAGATATGCTGATAACGATTACCCCTGGAATAGTTTCGATCAGATAGTCCTCCGAAAGCTTTGACATGTATCCAAAGCATTTTGTCCCTTCCATCAGCCACCCAACCTAGCAATCACAACTGTCCCTGCAGCAGCTTATCCTTTCACAACAAAACAGGGAAATGGCCAGGCAACAAAAATGGCCCCAAAACAGTACCTGAAATAAGTGCAGGCTCAGAAAGCTGTTACATTAAATTTTATTTAAGCACAGTCAGAACAGTCTTTTATTATCCATTTGGGTAGTACTCTTAAATGACAAAAAAAGAAAAAGAAAAAAAAAAAAAGGCAAAACCTGCAGGAAGTAAATTTGAAAGCAGCATTGCATCATTCCAGAGAGAGCAGGTAATGAGCTCATGTAAGTCTGTGCTGGGACATGTACACATGATGGGATCTAAAATTTTAGGTTTCAGTGTTCGCATGCAAGTTCGAGTTCAGCATTTCCTGGTGAGTGAGAGCGTTCTTAATGCTGTGGATTAATGTAAAGCCTTCTGGGTGGATTACTAAAGGAGAAAAATAAGGAGAAAAAAACCCAACAAAGTTGAAGACCTTAATTACCTCAGCTGTTACATACCTAGTATTTTGCAGGGAAGAGGCTGTACCACAGCTTTGCAGCACGTTACTTCTGATGTCTGCAGTATAATATCCCCGAGGTAGCTGAGCATGACGTGGAGCTTGCTGAGTTGACTACAGGGTCTACAGGATGTGGTGGGATGTGAGACCTGGGGTAAGTCTCCACGACACTTGAGGTCCCTTTCTGCCCAGAGTTCCTATGAGAACATCCTGACCTCCCTCTCCCTCTTCTCCACCATCCCATTTCCCCTCCATCACAGTCTTCACAGGCAGAATTGCCCCAAATTCAGCCATGACCGAGTCTACTGCCACCTGAACACGCAGCAATAAGTCCCACCAAGGCTCTTGCTAGGCTGTGCTTCCTCTTCTGCTTCCAACACGTCTGTCATTCAATAGAAAATTGGAGAGAGATTGCTCTTCACATATTTCTTGTTTGATCCTTCCCCAAAGTCTTGTGTTTTCTTTTCCAAAAGTTTGAATAATTTTTGCCTCTATTTTCAAATAAATATGCCTGCTTGTGGACAAAGTCACACTTGGAGTTTTCAGTGGGAAAAGCAGAAATTTAGGGGAAGTTGCAGTATGGAATGCAATGGAAAAGCTAGAAATCTCACTTATGTGTTGTTTAAAGCTGTCATTGTCTCTGTTGCTTTTTCTTGCTGCATCTTAGGAACATTCATCCACAGAACGCTTTAAAGCAGCTTGCTTTAGTAATACTGTTTTTTTGATGTCAATTTCTTTTTTTTTCAACCAGTGGGTCTCATAACATTTTTTAAAGTAAAGCAAGATTCCTTACCTCACTTAACCGTAGGTGAAGTGAATTTCCCCCCCCATCATGTATTTTATGCCATGGTCAGAGCTGGAAATACAACTGAGTCTCTTGTGCAATGCACTGCCCACTCTGCTCCACTCTTTAAGAAAGTAAAAAAAATTCTTTAATCCCCCAGAATACTTTATAAATAAATTCTCCATGACACATTGGCATTAAAATGGTCATTTGCTATGCTGGAAACACCCTTTTGGCACTTGGTAATTAGCAATCCCATAGTCACATTCAAAAAATCCTTTGTGTCATCAGTGACCCATAGTGCAACAATCTTTACATCCTCCCAGGTTCTGCGTGTGAGTGGGAACTTGTCACAGGGAGTTGCAGCCTGGGAAATTTGGGCAAGGTAGCTTGAAAATTATGTCGCTTTTGCACATATGCACAGACCCTAGGGGAGACGACTGCTCACCTGAGGTAGTCGCAATGAATATTTCATGGACCATAAATATTGTGAGAGGCCACTGCACATTTCTCCCATGAATTTCTTTGGGCAAAGAATAATTTTGGCATTCTTATACTAACTACTTTTTGGCTGTATGGTACAGTTGCCCACTTTATTTTATTTTTTATTTTATTTATTTGAAGAAGGCTTCTGCTTATTTCACAGTGTGGCAACACTTGCCCAACTTAGCTGGCCATGGAGGATGCAGTAAAGAAAATCAAACTGAAATTTGGCACACAAGGTCACTTCACTTCAGAGAAGTGTTCAGGGGAAGTTAAAGAACAGTGGGAAAAACCCATTCCCATCTTAAATAGACTTTCATTTGCTTTAAAACTCTGGTTGTCAATTCTGTGCCTCCCATTTAATCAGCCTCCGACTCCCCGCCATTGTCAATGGCTATAAATAGAGAGGGGCAGCTCGAATGAAACAACACTTTCAACTCTTCCAGTTATCTGTCAACAGCCTCTTACAAATGCAATAGAATTTTCTCCCAGAAGAAACATTGAGTTTACTGGTGATGTGTGTTATTTCCCCTCCCTTGTACATGACAAGAAAATAAAGGCAATACGTGGGTTTGATTTTCTTTTTTCTCCCTTACTTCAGTAGTCTCTAGAGGTAGAAAAGAGATGTCTGAAATTCCCAGGGCAAGTTCTGCTCTCTGCCTGCACATTGTCGATCCTAAATGATAAATCCTGCCTTTGTGATTTTGGGCTGGCCACCTTTTTGTGGCAGATATCTCCAGGCCAAAGCTGGAGTTAATGAAAGGTTCCTCATTGAAGAGTCCATCACCAGCAAGGGCTGAAGACTGTCGTGCATCACTGCAGACAGCCAAGACTTGATCCAACCCCCCAGGACACAGCTCGTTCATGGCCATGCATCCCTGCACTGTGCAAAGAGCTGTTTTAGGAGTGCTATCACTCACCGGTGGATTATCTGTATCTGTGTCCCTAAACAGTCATAGGGCACAGCCTCCAGCCCTGGCTCGCCATCCTGTACACCTTGGTGTGATTTTACTCTGTGCTGGTGCTTTCGTAGACAGCACAATTTCAAGGCATGCCGTCTGCCAAGGACCATCCCCAAAAGGCAGGACAGACAAGATAATCCTGCTTGGGGAGAAAAAAATTGTGAACACAAAGTAGGCCTTGCAGCCATAAAAGAGACTCTGGCTCTTTTTACTCTCCACTGTGTATGTTGAAAATATAGAAATAATTTGGGAAATGTGTGTTTGTTCCTTTACTACTAATGCAGCTCCCGGCACCTGGGGGCAACAGGGTGCTCAGCGCTGGCCGATCACATGCAGGCTGGGAGTTTATTTGACCGCATGGCTCCTTGGCAGATGTCTCCCAGTTCAGCCCCATGGACTCTCCAAGCAGAGGTGGGCAGGACAGAGCATAACAAGGGAAGGAAGCCTTGCGGCTCAGCTGTGAAAAAGGGTAGAGCATCCATTAGGGCAGTTACAGCTACACTCTCTATTTTAAGAGTATTGGCTTATTCTGCAATAAATTCACAGATTGCTTCTGCACCTCAGTTTACCCAGAAGCAAAACTGAGACAATCCCAGGGTGCCAGGGCTGTGTACATTGACTTGGCCATTAGCAGAAATGTTCTGCTTTGGAGATCCTCCAAAATGGTATTATTGATGTTTTTGCATCATGTGGCAAATGTTTAGCACAGTTCTTGAATGTTTGAAGTCCTTTCATGCTTAGAAGAAAGAGTGGCTGTAGGAGTCCCATCTACAGCAGAACAGAAAGGGCTTGAAAACCATCTAAAATAAAAAGGTAACTTTTGGAAATGAATCCTTTTATTTTATCTTCTTATGTTTTTAATTTGCCAGACAAGTGGGAGAGAATTGCTGAGACAGTGGCATGAATAACAAGGCAAAGATAAAAGCAGCACTCTCCTCATGCTTACGCTTTAATTTTTCTTAGCCTTCAGCTCACATTATAGTGTCTGTAGCATTTTGCCATTCTGGGCTATAAAGGATTAGCAGAAAATAATTTCTCTTTTTCTTTAAAGAGAAAAACTAGTCATGTGGTTAGAGACCATCTTGCTCAGATGGGAGAAATATACAAAGAGGGAGCCCAAGTACTGTCCAGCTCTTCTGAGAGGAGAATAACTGAAACAAGCTACAGACTCAGTTGCATTACAGCCGCACTGGAGATCATTTCCACTTAGTATTTTTATGAAAATTTTACCTTCAATATGACATGATATCTTTCAGACTTCACCCTGCTTGTCAAATTCAGGTAACACTATAAAAAGGGCTAAAATTATTTTAGGGCTGACCTAGGGAGACAGATAACATATACAGTGTGACTGTGCAGCTTTATTTCCTTAGAAAAGTAGGCTAAAAAACAAGAGACCTGGCTCATAGTACTTTATTCCTCAGTTTCCTTACTCTACAGGGATGCTATAAGATTTCTATTTTCTTCTAGAGAAGTGAACAGAAACTCTTTGATTACTGCAAATCAATACCACTAAAATGGACTTAATTTTATTTGTTCCTTTAGCAAATGAGTGATATCCTCACTGGAACTATTCTGGTTCATATGTCTGTGAGGCATTGTTATAATTACTGAACATCTGGCTTTCCACAGGTCTGGGGACTTCCCAGAGCCCTGTAAAATTTTGTCACAATGTCTGAGGTTCCAAGAAATCACTTCAAGCATGCCATTCCTTTAAACTTCAGTGTTTGTTATCAGCATTTCTTTTCAGGCTCTGGTCCTTACCATTTCTGTAGCCATCATAGCAAGTGGATGGATCATTGGTGTGATGAACTCTGTTTTCTCAGTAGCTGTGATCTGGTTATGTCTTTCTTTCCCTTTCCTCTACAGAAAGTACCTTGCATGCTTTCAGTCATGTGTGAAGCTTCAATTCCCTCCAAATATTAATCACTATCTAGACCATTGGCGCTCTATACATGGTGCGAAACAGATACAGTCTGATGCTGACGATGCAATGGCTGCACTGGTGCTATCAGAGTGCATAGAGCATGTTTTTGTGAGGGGTTTGAGAAGCAACAGTTTGGAGATCAGCTGAAAGCATATTAACAAATTGTGTTTTAATGAGGTGAAATGCAAGAAGGTGAAGCTACTCATACCTTCAATGAAAGTTCCAAAACCAGAACACCATACAAGGGCAAACAACAGTCCTTGAGGAGTTTATAATAGAGGTGCCAGTGCCACTCCTGTGACTCAGCAGGACGTGGAGATCCCCACCTTTTCCAGCCCATTTGCTGAAAGATTTATAGTTAGGAAGATTACCTTCGTCATCTCTAAAAATTGCCTTAATCTCAAAATCTCCTTTTCTGCAAAGGAAATTAATTACTTTGTGTCCTGCCCCAAAAAGTATTTCCCAGATGCAAAGAGCAATGATCCATCTTTTTATATGCACTATTTTTTTCAGAGGGGCAGAGCATTATATCCTTCCTTCAGTCTTCTTATTTCAGGACTTAAATGTCTCATTTCTTTCAGCCTTTTTAACATCTGCCACTTTTGCTGAACCCAGGACTTCCTCCAATTAATTTCTGACTTTCTTAAAGTCCCCTAGACTAGAAGTGCTATTGCAGGTGAAACCTCACCCATTTCTAAGCACAGAGAATTAGTTTCTTCTCATATCTAACACAAAGAACTTCTCAAAATTCCGAGGGATTATTAGCATTTTTTTCCTGACAACAGTATGAAAAGAAACTGAAAGGAGACAAACAAAAGGAGAATCCTTTTCATAAGTCGTCCTGTCATCTGCAGCATTCCTCACTGCAAGATGCTGAGAACGCACAACATTTACACAGCTTCAGAAAGCAAGTACACAAAATTACGGAAGAAAAAAAAAATCACTGAAGAAACATCTACACACGGTCATCAACACATGACAGCAGTCCTGTTTGAGTAAGGTGTATCCTTATATGCTTGACTCAGTCTCAGTCAGGCCCCTTCCTCAACTGATCAAGAATTTGTGAATCTATGTTTCAGAGGTAGATTTAATGGTCCAACAGGTCTGGCGTCCTTGTTGAGGGACTGTCCTGTACCGTCTTTCACCCTGACTGTGCTGGGTAGTGGTCTCTTTTCTGCAGATCAAATGGAATTGTTTTCTATCTACCTTTTATGAATGGTATTTTTAAAAATATCTTACAGACATCCCAAGACTACATGAGTGAAACCAACTTATGGGAAGTAGCAGTCGGAAGTAGCAGAACAGAAATTCACTGTTCCAGCAGCAAAATGGCTGATGCACAAGGGAGGAAGAAAACCACTTTTCCATGGAAGGAGGTGACATTTCAGTTACAAGGTAAAGACAAAACAGCAACAGGGAGAGCCAGAAGCAAAGACATGTCTAATAGCATGTAACCCATGAAAATCAGCACAGACTGTAAATGACATTGAAAAACACTTTACAGCAATAGACATCTAAATCCCAGTTCCATCATTTCTGCTGGGAACTTTTCACATCAAGGAAAAAAGCAAAGTGCTTCATGTTTTTCACAGAATATCACAGCAAGTAAAAGCCAGAACTTGTCCATCAATGGCAAGAGTTGCAGGAGCGCAGCTATCCCACAAGGGTTGCGGTGCTCTAGGAGGAAGAAATACATCATCCCCTACAATATTCCGATTAAGTGAAGGTATTAGAATTAGCAGTTCAACAGAGGATCACGCTGATTTTTGTAAGTTCTGCACTTTCCATAGTGCAAAACTTCTCAAGATTTTTCTGTTTTGCAAGTATCTTGGTGTTTTCTGCTGAGTGGTGGATCCCTGAGTAGCAAACTTAAGCTTGCTGACAATAGCTTTGATTTCTAATTGCTTTTCATGGGCTCAGAGGCAGTCCAGAGACCACATTTCCCCCAGGGTTTTGTAGACAACAGCCTGAAAGCAACTGATAAGTTTATTAAAGTATCTGCTGTTACTTTGAAGCCCTGGAGTTCCTATTAATAGCCTAATGATACCGCATATGTGCTTAGGGGGAGGAAATTGCTCCCCCCCCCCCCCCCAATCATCTACTGTTGAATAAAGCTAATGCGACTCTGACACTGTTCATATGTCTCTGTGGAAGATGGAGCATCACAGCACATTTCATGCTAGTATGGCTGAAAGCTTTGGGAAGCTAGATAATTCATACCTCACCAGCTTGGACTAGTGGCAGAGAAAGCATGTGACTATTTACCCCAAACATACAGACAATTTTGCAGTGTTTAATCACAAGAGACAACATCGTGCCCGGCTTAGCCGAACAGCAGAGAAAGGACTTCCTCTGTTGACTTTTGAACCAAGTCCAGTCATTTGTTTTCTTAAGCAAGTACTTTCAGACACGTCATTTGGGCATGATAGTAAGACTTCAGGAATGAAGAGGCGATTTGACATAGCCCTTCACAACTTGTTTTTAACTCCTGCTGTTATAAAAAAGAAACTAAACATAGTTCTCATTCAAAATCTCCCGTTTTAACTCCAGAACCTAATTATGCATCTTCAGAGAGTGAAAGGATGGGGTCAATGTCCTCTCTACTAAGAGATGTGTGGGAACACATTGAACATTCTCATTTTGCTCATTTACACTAGGAAGTACTTTCAGATCCAGGAGCTGAATTACTCAGACCCTACAATAAAGCAAATAATTTGCACTATCACAAAGGAGCTCTGTTCTCTCAGGAGGACCTGATGCTTGCTTTTTCTCCTTCATGTTTCTTTTTATGCCTTATGGCATAAATGAGCTGCTCATCACTTTGACCTCAGTGGGTCAAAGTGATGAGCAGCATGCATGAGGAAGAGAGGGTATGGATGTCCCTGTCTCTGCTCTCTGGGCCAAATTTGTCAATGCTTTGCACCAGGATAAAATTCTAATCTCATTTACACCCCCGCAAAACAGCTGCATTTGTGGGGTTGACATTACTTTTTCCTTTAACCAAAGAGGTTGTGAGGAGGAGATGGTCCAGCAAAGGCCTTGAGATCTAGCTGCTTTTCTGGCACAAACATAGACAACTGCAGAAGAGAAGGTACACTAAGAAATCACGTGTGGTGAGTCTGGCTCCTAGTCTGTGCCTTTGGTGCCTCTGTTGGGAAAATCTTCAGCCAATCTCAGTAATTGAAAAACAATATATACTTGGGGATTTCTGCCCCAATTAAGTTTCATAACAGATTTTAATAAATGAAGGGTACAGGGGACTATAGATGAAAGGAGGTCAGATTATCAAGTCCTAAACAAAGAATTTTATTTCCTTAGGCTGTGGCTCATGTAAGAGATAACATCTTTCTCCAGCCTCAGGTATTACTGGAGAGTTTAATGAAAGGAGTTTTCAGGACCTGGAAAATGGACTGTTGGCAACAAATAGCTGGGGTTTTTTTGGTTTCTTTTTCAGTCATGCTAGCTGACCTAATAAAAAACCACTGCCAACACTTAAAAACCTTGTCTCTTCTATGCCCTGTGGCCATTGCCTGCACTTCTACCATCAGTTAGCCAAATATACCACTGCCTCCATCCTACGGTGGACCACCAAGCAGTGCCTAGCAATATGAATCTCACAGCTTGGACTTTGCAAGCTAGTGTGAGAAGGAAAACAACTGCCTGCCCTTGTAGTGTTTCAGACTGTTCTCATTAAAAAGCCTTGTGCCCAAGAAGCAGGATGCTGTTTCTTCTCTTTCTCTCACTGCACAGACTTAATGCACGAGCCTTTGTCTAACATGGAAATGGATTCTGGAAACTGTGTTGCTGAGAGCAACTTTGCAGTTATAGGGGGAATATCAGTAAGAGATCAGCTCTTTTCTATCTATATATTCCATTATTCAGCATCACAGGCTTGATTTTTCTAAAGCTTTCAGCCAAATGCTCACCTGCTCATCACCTCCCATCAAAGCAAGATTTTCAGAAGAGATCATCTGCCATTTAGACTCTGAAACAAATTTCCAAAAAAATTCTTCTGTGCCTCCCCACATCTAAGCCAACACCTTTGAAAATCATCATTAGTGCTGAGTGGGAGGGAAGACTATTTGAAGAGCCTCCTGGAAGCTAAGGTAGGCAAATTTTTGGGTGTATATTAGAAAATGTGTGGGGATGGATTTTCAATGAGATATCTCACCACTTCCCTGCAGCTTAAGTGGTCATGCCTCTTTGTTTTCCTCCAATAGTTAACACTTTCATCCATGTTTGGGGTGATAGCTGTGGGGGAAGGGGGTTTTGTTCAGGGTGAGCAAATCTCAGGTTTCCCAATAGTGTAGGAGTCCTGAGGACTCTGTCTGTGACACAAAATCTTCCTCTGTCACCTCAGAATAAATTTATACTAAACATTTCCAACTGAAAAGGAAAACCAGTCTACTACCCATGAAGCAGTAGCACTCAGTTTTCAGGGGAATTGAAAGGATAGAAAGCATTTCTAAAGCACTGATAAGCCTGCATCTGTTTGCAGTTAACATGTCCCAAAACACACAATATTGTAATCAACAGTAAAAAAAAGCCCAAACCCACCAATACCCAAACCCTACTGCAACTACAGTCAGACGTAGTGAAACCAGCTTCAAAACTGTTTTGTCCTCTCACCAACTCTCCCCCGGGCTGAGGGAGAAATATACAATTTCTTGTACATTTTTCAAGAATGTAGCAATTCCCAGGACAATGCCAGGGTTATTTTTTCTGGGGTCACTTTTTTTCTGTACCTGGGATGAAATATCACTAGGGCGATGAAATTTCCCCCCCCGCCTTGCACGTGTTCTTCTTGAATACATGCTGCAGAGGGAGATCATTGCAACAATGTCAACAGCCTGGTGTTCCCAATTTCCAAATAAATCCTTAATCATCACTGGTGATCTGAATTTGGCCTGTGTTCTTTGAACTCTGAGCATGAAACATCAAGGCAGGTTTTATTTTTCAAAGGAAAGTGCTAAAATTGTTGCCATTTTCCTTGCTGTTTTGTTGTTCTCCTATCACTGTGTGTTTTCTGTTTATGCAAAATAGAAACACAAAGCAGAGTATCATCATGAGGTTACCTGTTTCTGAGATAATGCAGTCTTCAAGCTATTCTGAATCAAAACAGTTTGGTTTATATCATAGTGAATAATTTTGGTTTGGTGGCTTCTGCACTCTTCTGTGTTCACCCAAACTGTTCCAGTTTCTCATAGAAGCCATTATTCAGGTACCTATTGTTGAGATTCCTTGAGGTTTCCTGGCCCTCACAATCAGACTGCGTATCTCATAATGTATGTCCTACAGCCTCGAGGGCAGAAAGTCTTCTCTTTTGGCAGGAGAGGCAAAGAAACAAATGGATGTTTTGGAAAGTAAAGGGCCACCAGGGCTCTTTGCCTATAGAGATTAATATACATAAGAGATGTTCAAATCCAAGCTTTGAGTGTATTTGGCAAGCATTTTGCAATAAAAGAAAATAATTTCCTACTAAAACTTGTCAGATTTTTTTCTACACAGGATATTCTTTGTGTGATCGTTAAGAGTTGGTTCAGTCTAGAATTGAAATCAAGCTTGTATACAACCTGGCATTTCCCTAACAGTGCATCTAATCACCAGAACATGTCACTTCTGTCAGTCGAAGGACATTTTTCATCTGCTGCTTCCCTTTCCCTGAGCCAGAGGGCTTCCTGTTGCAATCCCTTCCTAAAACAAGGGTTACAATGAATCCTGCTCACTTGAGTGTAGTCCTGATAATGGAAGCTATTATTCTTTGTGCAAAGAAACTTTATCACTGCTTGCTTTGGGTTTTATTTGTAGTGTTTTCCTGGTCACCACTTCTATTTGTACTGCTCACAACTGTATAAATCATATGCTTTATGTATTACTTGTATTGTTGGTGCAGATTTGGTTTTCAGATGGAGGAAAAAATCCAAAACTCACAAACAAACAACTTAGTAATTAAATCCTCAAGCCATCTGGATTTAAAGGCAAAGGCCAGACCAACCTTAATACCTGCAGCGATGGTCCCATGGGCGTAAGGAATAGCTTTGATTTCCCCTCCACCCTTCCGATGCCAGTCAGAAAATTCAGCCTAAATTACATGGACGTTGAAGATGAGAGAGGATGCAAAGAACAGCCTTCCCATGAAGCCAGTCCTCTGCCCAGCAATACTCACTTTCCGATCTAGCCCAGGCATGTACAGCTCCCACAAGCTACAATCCGGCCAACAACTGGAGCATGCAAGTGTGAACGAGTTAGCGGAGATGCTCCTCTGAATAGGATGGTCAGGCTACACAGACAGAGTGGTACCCAACAAGTGAGTGGGAGGAATGGCTCTAAAGCCTGAGGGGGCATTGCCAATTGATTGAAAGAGTGCATAAGACTGAAGGAATTATATGAAACTTTAATCTGTGCTGTAAAAGTTGGCTGGCGATGGTATTTTGCTTTTATGGTGGTTCCAGAGAGAGAAATGGGGATTATTGCACACCTGACAAAGGTAAAGGAGCTGTGTGTACAGGGTGGTGCCTCCACCACAGATAGCACTTTCCTGGAAATCTCCAGAGTGGGGATTTACGACAACGCTGCAAGGCAATGTGAATTCTGTTGAAGGCATGCTAGTGCCTGAATATTCTCCATCTCCTCTGGTCAAACTGTATGAGACACAGGGATGGGTGAGACAATCCATCTGTGCCCAACAGCAGCACATACCCTGTGGCAGATGAGAAACTTGCATGCAGAACTTCCCACCTGCTTGTCTGTGTTGACTATCTACAACATTATTTCCTTCTGACACAAATAGCTGCAAACCCTGGCCCTCAAGGAGGATTTTATGTCTTGGTTCATAAATTACCTGCAAGTATCATTAGAAATACTTTTAATTTCTCTTTTTAAGTGTCTATCTGTTTTATTTTCATTTGTATTTTGGACTCACACACATTTCATGCCAGCTTAATATGCGTATTTGCCCTCTCATAGTTTTACTGCATTGTTATTTTACTTACTTTTTGCATTGTGAAGTATGTTGGTAGGTAAACCTCTTATTCCTTAGGGTAGAAGCCTAATCTCTTTAGTGGATGTTCCTTGAACTCTCCTTGCTCACAAACAGTGCCTAAGATTCAACAAACATGACCAACAAAGTCAATGAAACTGCAAAGAGCATCACCGTGTTGTCAGTCCTACATCCCATACACTGAGTTATCACTAGGTTGGTTTATATTGTTTTTTTTGTAAGCTGATTGTTTTAGGAGAGTTTTTTCAGGTTGAGAAAATGACTGCAGTGAGGTGCTAAAAAAGCTGTAACAGTGTGAAAGCATTCATAAATGGTAGTTCACACAGGAAAAAAATGGCTTAATTTCTTGGATGTTCCAGTAGATCAATAAGGTGTTGTGATTTCTGATGACCGCAGTTACAAACCTGCTGCCTGTGGAGGAACCCCTGATGCGTTGCATGTTTGACTGCATAGGCATTGGTCTGCAAAAGCTGTGTGTTAGATTTAGGGTGCTGTCACTTCAGAGTGAAAATGTATACATGTGGAGACATTCAGGAATCACTGTTAATCACACATTACTTCATTTTTTACTGATTTGAAAATCTATGCAAGCCATTAATTATCAGGGAAACACTGGATTCCTAGGGCAAAACAGCCTCTGAATCTGCACGGCCACTCCTCTGCTTCTGCAAACATTTGGTAACCATGTGTTGCTGCCAGAGATCAACCTGCTCCCCAAATACTTGTGAGACAGGCCAGGTATTCCTGTGTGGAGTTTCATTTCTCCACATGGGATGGACTCCAAGTGACTGTGCCTCCTGTTTTCAGCCCTGATTGCTTAGAAGAGGCTGCTTAAGGAGAATTTTCCTATTCAAAGTGGGGAACAGAAAGGAATATGACCATTTTGTATTTTCTTCTATAAGGGAAAAAAAAAAAGTGCAATTTCGAACACATTAAGCAGTAACATTGAATTGCAGAGTAGGTAGTTATAAAAAGATATAGAAAAGTTTTCCCTGCCTAAGTGGGAAAGTCTAGCTCTTCACAGCATCATGGAGCAGTAGATGGTTAACACATAGTGTGCTGTTATGTCATGGATGTGCAAGGCAACGTCTCGTGTTTTTCTGAACATTTGCAGTAGAAACCTGGAGGTCCAGCCAATGACATAGGATCCCAGGTTGTTCAGCACCAAGTTTCAAAGGAATCAGACCCTGCAAAGGGTGCCTCCAAATGTGAAAATAAAAGGCGTGAGGACGTGGAATGTAGAATCACAGAATCCTCTAGGTTGGAAGGGATCTTAAAGATCAGCTCATCCAACCATCAACCTAACTGACAAAAAAATAAATAAGAAATAGGAAATAAAAATTACTAAACCATACAGGCAGCCAAGAAAGAGAGGAAAAAAAAAAAGTGATTTCACAAAGATTGACAACACTTGTTGAATGATATGGCTAAAAGTTTCAGCAAAGGCCAATACCAACACAGGGAGGAAAAATGGAAAGTAAAGGGATTGAGAAAACCCAAAGAGCAGCAAAGTTCAGAGATTTTACTGATCACCAAAGAAGAAAAGTCAATTATATCCACCCCAGAGATGTGGAAGGACTCCCATGCAAATGAAAAGGTACCATAAACCCAAACCTGACTTTTGCAGCTTAGGGAAGATGTTGCCAGACGTGATATTTCTGACTGGGGTGCTGATTGTATTGCCTTGTGCTCTGCAATATTTCCAGACCCCTTCTCTCAGTGCAGCAGGCAACCTTTTTGAATGCCATAATGCAGCATCTGCCACTACAATGCTGTTGTTAATGATGTTCTAGTAATGCATGGTGAGACTGGGACACCTGCGTTTAGCACAGCACAGACATGGGGAAAATTAACACTCCTCACCCACCTGGAAACAGACAACCAAAAAATGGTGCAAGAAAGGAGAAGGTAAGACCATTATTAGCAGAAAGAATGACCTCATGCTCTGAGGGATGCCCTCAGATGATATGGACTGCATTAAAGCATTATAAGCCTGAAACATCCAGAGACAAAGGAAAGAAAATAAATACCATTGACTTTGCTTTGTGGTGTAGTCCGGAAGGGCAGAGGATTACACAAATTATCCGTGCTCAGTCAATAGCTGAGTTTGTAACTTAAACTGCCTTCCAGAAGTCAGTTTGGTGATGAAGAGAGCTGATTTTTTTAGTGTGCACAGAGAAAATCAGAAACTTTCACATCATCTTATTGCTGCATCTCCACTAATAAACTAATGGAGCAGCCTATGATTGACAAAACATCTATTTTTATTATGTTTCCTCAAACATCTTCAGCCTATGCCAACCAAAAGTCTTCCATATAATACTGGGGAAATTATAAACCTGTCTTGTTTTGTCAGAATAGTCTTGCCTTTATTTATTAGAAAAGGTGAAATAGCAAGGGCTTTGCAAAGGTCTTGTGGTTACTTAGCTACTCTGGTGCGATGCTGCTGAAAGCTGCTGTGTGAAACCTAAGCCACATACAATTTTGCATTTCAGAAAAGACTGATGATCCCGGCAAGATAATAACCTGCAGCAGCAAAAGCTGTTAATGTCCTGGAGGCTTGGAAATTTTTTTTTATTATTATTTATTTATTTCTTCCTTTCCTTCCTTTCCTTCCTTCCTTCCTTTCCACATGAGAGATTCTATTTGAAAACCTCTAAGGAAGTTGTAATAATAGGTACAGAAAATAAGAACCTGAAGCTGCTGCCTATCCAGGTTGTTAGATCTTGTTTTCTTAAGCAAGGAAATGCACAAGGATGATATGGTTAAGAGTTGTCCTTAGAACATTCCTCACCACCTGACTTGTCATGCAGATTTATGGTTATAAATAGACCACACAAAAAATCAAAATACAGAATTGTGAGTTTAATGGTGTCTGACTATTTCATGTTCCTTTTTAAAAGGAGAAAATTCCTTCAAGTGGAATGTTCAGCAAGAGCACCCAAAATAGGACCTTTTTTTTCCCTAACCAGCCTTGGCTTCGAGCTTCGGACTCCTCCCAAGCATATTTCATGTAAGGCTCCAGGCAGTCTCACCCCAGTAACTGGGCACTTGATTGCTTGGCTGGGTTGTCTATCCGAGACTTGTTTGGAATGACAACAGGTAGACAAACAGGCCGAGTCCCTGAAGTCCAGGGTCCTGTCCAAAAATCCAAGGAACTTGTTTCCTCAGCCAATGTGTGGTCTAGTGACATTAATGAATTGCATTATATGCAATGAAATGAAAACTAGTTTTGTTTAGGCAATGGTATCAAGAGATTAGCTTATGGGTGATTGAAAGTACTCAGCATGAGTCATCAAGGTCTCACACAGCCCTTTGCGTAATGACTGCATGACTGGAATGGCAGGCTCCTATGTGCTGAAATAAATAGTTACGCCAAGGCCAGCTTATCGGGTACAACTGTTCTCTGACTCTGTTTATGAAGCCATCTTTGTTGGACACAATTTTTGCCAGTCCCCTCAGAGGCTGAATAAAATATTTTTGCAATTTCTTCTGCCTGAAGCCATGGGAAAGCTTTTCAGTTCTGGAAGGATGGGTGTATCAGGTGCAAAAAAAAAAAATGCACAGAAGATGAAGAACTCCAAAACCCGTGTTGAGACTGACATGGAACAGAAGAATCAAAAGCAACTGTGCCAAGTTCAGGATTTCTTGATACTCACATCCAACAGCATGAGAGATGTTAGCTAAGGTAGAACTACTTAAGGTCAGGGATGTCCAAAACTCAAAACCAGTCCCAAACAAAGGCCTGTGTCCCAAGTGCATGTGGGGAAAAGCAGGGCTGAAAGGGGACTGCATATGCTCATGTTGCTCATGTTGGAAAAGAACATCCTCTGTTGTCAGATGGACATGAGTCTACATCTGTGTGACACTTTTGCACTTTCTTGCTCAGAGAGCCCATGCAGCTGATGGGAAAACCAGCTCTATTTGGCTCATGGGACTGAGGAACCTAGGGAAGCCACATAACTGCACTGCAAATGTATACGTGCAAATAATAAAAATGCTGGTTTTATATTATGTGTTAGGATGTGAAGATGATTGTATATTAGTTGTATGCAGAAACCTGATGATTTCCCAGGAGAAGGGGAGGGATGAACATAGCATGCTGGTAAATATGTATCTGACTACCTGTTATTCTGTCTGTAGGGTCTGTATAAGTCATCCCAATTTTGTGGATGATGGGAGAGGAGAGCTATGACTTTAAAAGAATCTTACAGGCCTTTAAGAGAAGCCCTTAGCCATTTATTCCAGCTGTGGTTTCCTGGATGTCAGGACATTCCGCAAAGCCCAATCTGGAGAAAAACCACATTTCAGCCTGCTGGGTTACAGAGATTTATCAACAAATAATTCTATGGGTTGGAGGTTACAAGGAAAAGATTGTTCAGTATAAATGCTTCTAAATGTGTTCTAGAACTCCCTTTGAGCAAAGAAAAGCTGAGGTGTTATCTTGAACAAGGATGCATGCCAAAAGTGACAGAGGGTTATTGAAAAGGGACACAATTGGCTGTAGCCATGACAGAGATGGGTTATTCCCACTGTCCGGCACAAATCAGATGCAGGAGTGCAGCAAGGTCCTTTTCTCTTCAGGATGGTGATATTTTATCTATCTGTTCTTTGATTAGGAGCAGACTTTCATTGCTTCTATAGATATTGAGGCCCTGGTCTCTGGTGGGATTTCAGAGCACTGCTGCAGTCTTAATGAATGAGGATCATTTATTTGTTGCTCCCTATAAACAAACCTCATCTCTCATCATGAAGGAAGGCATCATTTGGAAATTTCCACCTCTTACTGTCTCTACTTGTCATTTCTATATATTTTGTCTCCAGTGAGCAACCCGAGAATCCTGACAGCAGTTGAGATGTGAGCTATGAAAAAAATGTGTCTTGGGATTTTAATTTTCCTTGGGACATTTGCTTGCAAACATCTGCCTGTTTGTGCAATCTGGCTTCTTGCAGCAGAAAATTTGTTCTTCAGAAACATTTTTATTAACCCTGGGACTCTGGCATGGGTGTTTTGTCTGTCCCTAGAGTAGGGGGAGGGATGGGAAAGGGGAGGAGAGGGAGGTGACTCTGGCAAATGCAGGGAAACTAGCTCTGACCTTCCCATCATTGCAGGGTTGGATATGAGCAGAGGGTTTCCCTTGGGCTTCATCCACACCATCCCTGCCTCCCTGTATTGATGACAACAAAACCAAGAATAGCTCTAAAGTTGCAAAACTTGCAGCTGCATCCTCCATGTGAGTGAAGTCACCTTGCAGGTTGCTGTGGGTAGAAGGCACAGGGCATGTTTGGCCAAGAGCAAGGCTGCCTCCTTGTCACACTGCAACCTGACTCACCTTCAGCAGGTCCTGCCAGCTGCACTCTCTGCTCCAATTCCCAGAAAAAATGTACCAAATACACCAAATGAACCACTCTCTAGCTGAGGAGCAGAAACTCTTGGCACCGACAGGAGTGGAAGAGCAGATTGGTGAAGGGGTGGATGGCTGCTGTGGTTGTCCTCCACCAGTTCAAGATTGGAGGAATGTTGTCCCAACAAGGGCAAACTGTGTGCTAGGTGATCTCCTAAATCAAGGTCATAGTTAAAGGAAGACTTGAAGATTCTCCTCAAGACAGGCTCCAGGGAGCAGTGGCAGCAGAGGTAGGGACTGGCTGGAGAAGAGCTGCTCTGCAAGTTCCCTGCCACATCCCACCGTTCATCTGACAATAAGTTTCTGTCCGTCCAGGGTGACTCTGAACAATGCACCACAAGCACTCCTGCTCACTGCAGTCCCGAGTATCTTGCTTTGCAAATCTACTGATGAGATCAAATCTCATGGCCTAAGATTTATCTGGCTTTATTAAATTTGGGGTGACATACATCATTATCAAAAATTTCACATTCTTTCATGAGGCTTTCTTTAACTACTCATTGCAGAAGCTTCCCTGAGTTGCACAGAATCATTATTCTCATTTTACTGATATGGCACCAAGGAGAGGTTACATGGAAGTATTCATCTCCCTTAACTCTTAGTAATCTAAAATGAGATGTCTTTCTCTAAACCAGTTGCAGTGACCTGCCATTAGAACGAAAAAGGAGAAAATGATGCCTTCAGGAGAAAATTCATCTGACAGACTGACCATAACCCAATTTAGGAGGAGATGCATCACCCTCTACTATGTTTATATAACTTTTCATGGATGCTAAGGCAATCTGAGGATGACTAACTTGCAACATGCAGACTGGTGAATCTCACATAGACTCACCTGCTAAGTCAGGAACAGACTAAGAGCCCCCAAATCCTCACTTGTATTTTCCAGGCTACTCAACTTCATCCCAGCACTCAGCAGCATGCTTGAGGATTTGAGGTAGGCATCTAGGCTCTACTACCAGCTGACTCAAATCAATAACTGTCCTTTATCTTGTTAATAGAAACTAAGCTGAATACAATATTGTAAATATGGAAAATTAGGATTTCTGTGGTCTCAAGCGTTATGTCAAACTGCAGCAAACAGAACCTATTTCAACAGAAAGCACCCGCTATTACACGGCTGAGCAGTTACGCTCTCTGTCAGTGCAACACTGTGCTTTAGTGCTGATTTCTTTACTGGTGCTACTTTGGGGTAATTCTGCATTACTTTGAGATCTGACACAGCCTCTCATGTCAAATCAAAACCTAGGAACTGTTAGCTTTGACAAAATACTCGGCTCACTGCAGGGAAGCATGGATTTACTCACTGTGGAAGGAGAAACAGAAAACATGCTTTGCTTTTTATCTTTTCTGTCTTTTTCTTGGTGGGATATGTTAGCCTGACAGATGCAGACAGGGAGACTCTTCCTCCTCCCACCCAGTACAGGGCATAGTTGTACCTGTGCCAGGATCCCCTGGGTGGCTACATCACCCATGCCTTATTATAAGAGCATGAAAAAAATCCTGAAAAAGACCCAGCAAGGCAGATGTAGTGAACTGAGAGACAGCTTTTGTCTTGTTTGGTCATAAAATCACAGCCAGTTCTCAAATAGCCTCACTGTTTACAACCTGTGTCCAGTTTCTGGTCTGTCTTTCTGAAGTTCCTATTGATTGTCACCAAATCGTTCTCTTCTACTAGCTTGAACTTCACTCCAGAAGTCTTTGTCTCCTTCTGTGTCCACACGCAGGGGTGGGAGATGATCACACTGCTGTGCCTGCTTGCTCCCTGCCCTGGTTTTTAGCCCTGGATCATTTGAAAAGAAAGAGACAATTTAATCCTTGATCTGGGCACCTTAAGCCTTCTTTCCAGTTAGAGCAGCTCAAGAGAGTAGATGGAGTGAATGAAGATACAGAGACCACACAGCTAAGTGGGCAATGGTTGCATGGTCCAAAGATGACAAGTCATGTGAAAATTTAAATAATTAATCTCTGCGCCTCCTCAGTAGTTTCCCCTCAATCCATCTTCATCTTTGTCTGCTGGGAGTCATTGCAAAGAGGAACTTGAGGACAATTTAAAATCACAAGGCAATGCCCTTGAAAGGTTGGGTCAGGTCTGGGACATCAGCAAGCCCAGCATTTTTTGTTTGCTGGGAAGGGTTCAGTGACAAAGAGTTGAAGTGAAAGAATTGCTGAAATCCAAGCCTGGGTGGCGGACACCCTGGCTGAGGGGTTGAGTAATGTGCCTGGAAAACCAAACTGATACGTAAGTTTTCTTACCATCTTCCTAAATGGAGGACTGTTTCATACGCTTGCCCTACTTTTGCATTTTTTAAATGCTGAAAATATCAAAATAGAGATGAGTTTTGGAATGAGACTTGTGGTTATTATGAAATTCCCTTTTGAGGTTAAATTTCACTTACATCAGGTTTCCTCTTTTAAGTTGGTTAGTTTTACTACTTCTAAAAACTTAAAACTATTTTTTTAGTTTGTTACCTATTTAGGAAAAAAAGAATGTTTGTAATTTACAAATCTGAGTTGCAGTAAACCAAGTTCAAGAGAGATCATTAATCTTTTTAACAGATGTGGGCAAAACATGTACTTTCAGCAGATGGAGAAATATTTTATTATTTTTTTCTTTTATGCACTGCAGAAAACATTTGGCAGACATCAGGGCATGCAAACCCTGCTCTTACATAAGGATCTGGCAAGGTAGACTTAGTGCATAGAGTTTAACTAGATTAGCAATAATTAAAGCTGAGTAAAGATTTCAATGTTAATATGCTGACACCAGCTTGGAATGAAAATCAAAGACTTAGACCATTCCTGATTAGGTGCAACTGTTCCCACCAGCTAGGGATGAGTTGTCCCACACTGACAAGAGAAGTCCAACTTTATAAATGGAGCTCGCTAGGACATGATGCATCAGCCAGGGAGGAAATCTTCATGTTTGTTTTTCTGACTTGCTGTATGCCCAGGCTTCCCTATTGTCTTCTGTGCAAGTTTTTTAGAGCACAGCCCTTCCTGCCAAATTTTTCTAGGGGCTATGGAATGAGATCTTGATATAGTTTTTGTTATTTTCTGGTAGTGGTATGCCATTAGTATGGCTTCAGGAAAGAACTAAAGCACTATAAGAAGCAGAAGGCTGAGTGTTTGATGGTGAAGACCTCAAAACTAAAGGCTGGGACAAGCTGGGACAAGATGAGAAATTTTCCCACTCCGAACTTTATGTGATTTTCTCCTAGTTTCCCTTTAAAGCAGAGAAAAAGTCTGCACAGTGATGGTTCTGTGTTGGGTGACTCAGGGTTTTTTGTGGCAGAGAGGAGGAGACACACAGCTTTTCTTTTCCTGCTCCCATAAAGAACTTTCAGTAGCCTCTTCCCTTCCTTGACACAGAGATGTTTACCCTACTTTTCTTTACTACTGAGTCCTCTGGCTCTGTGCTGATTTATATTCTTTTTTAAGCCAAAATTAAATCAGAATCAGCTTTAACCAACTTTGCCCACCCACAAATTGTAGCTTTTGTTCAGTGTGCACCAAAGCCATGTAAGTAAAAGCAATTGCAATATGGAGCTGGTTTTTTTTGACAGCATGGTATTTTCTACTCTGTCTGGATGCAGATATGAGTCCCCTTTCAGAGAAACCAGCACCAAATACTGGCTCAGGTCCAGTTTTTATGGTATAGTTGCTTTCTCCTCCATACAAATGAATGGTGTGGTGAGAATGATAAATTGCATAATTCACCTATGAAGAAAGTGCAACACCTTAAACTACAAGTAATGCAGAAATTCAGAGGTGAACCAGAGGCACCGTCCCCATAAAATAACACTCCCATTGACAGGCAAATGATAATGTGAGACGTTGCTCTAAAAGCTGGGCTCCAGCTAGTCCAGTGACTGCTGTCTATGAGGTGGGCTGGAGTTCTTTGGTTCCTGGTCCCTATCAGCTTTGTGGGACAATCCCCAAGTTGGTGAGAAGTTTCTGAGAGGGGCAGCCTTCATGGACCTTTTCATAGAATCATAGAATCTTTTAAGTTGGAAATGACCCTTAAGATCCTTGAGTCCAACTATTTATGTAACACTACCAAATCCACCACTAAAACGTGTCCACAGCTACACGTAAATAACTCCAGGGACTGTGACTCAACCACTTCCCTGGGTAGTGTGTTACAATGCTTGATAACCCTTTCAGTTCAATTAGGTCACAAAGGTTTAGTTATCCTATGTCTTTTCTACATCTTCTTGGGGCAGTAGCTAGTTTGGTTCCCTGGTGTCCCAGGTTGGAGGACAGGGATGTACTCACATCTCCTCTCCAAAGACAACCATGTGCTGCCTGACTTGATATCGTACTCTTCACAGGCGATTTGCTCCCCAGGATGACTGTGCCTGAGCTTTCTCTGCACCATGTCTTCTAGCAAGGCTTTTGCCCAAGAAGATTGCAGTATTGTTTGCAGTGCAAAAGGGCCTTTTTGGAGGTATGTGGCTCTGTCTACAAACCCCGAAGGTTATGAGGAAGGGGATCTAAGTGTCAGTTGGTACTAAGGTGGATGTTGGTGCAGGAACTGATCCACTAGCTATGCCATCACCCAATGTAAGGTGGGTAAGGTGAGCATTGCTCACCTAATTTGCAACCCACTTGGGATGAATCCTTGTCTCTCATCAGCAATTTGTGCTTTGATCATTTTTCTTTTGTACTGCTTCATATTCTAGATGATGAGGCCAGTTGCACCCAGGGTGGAGATCATCTTTTGTTTTCTGTCATCTCAATACTTGTGGGTTGCTTCATGCTTGGTTCATAATTTGGAGACTAACTTCCTTTGGCCAGTGGAGGGACATTGAAGGGATGCAGTTAATGAATCAGACTATGATCCTTCTAAGTTCCCCATTTTGAGGAACAATTTTCTTCCACAAAGAGCATGGAACCCACTATCTGCATAAATTAATTGCCTACAGCAGGCTCTGTAGAAGATCCCTAAGAATGGGGTTTCTTCACCAGAAATAAATTTTCTGGAGAAAAATTAAGCTTTACCAAAAAATTTAATTCAGTAAAATACATTTTTCAATTGAAAGAGCCCCTGTGGCAGAAGCAATGATGCAATGTGTCGGAGGCACTGTATTCTGGCTGATTTAGAATAAGGTTGATCATTTGTTCAGTCTGTGCTTCAGGGTAGCCTAAGGGAGAAATCCTCAAACACCCTCCAGCTTCCCTCTCTCACTCAGAGCATTTGGCTTTGTGCCACACTTTTTTATATTCAGCCCTCTGGATATATAAACTCTGAAATGTACACAAAGTTATGAACTTCACTGGTACTGTAAGAATGAGGCCTGCCAACCTGATCACCTGAGTTATTGACCATTGCTTGGGTAACATTGACCCTAGATGCACTGTAGCTCTGCTGCAGGGTCTTGTCTGCTTGGCAGATATAGCTTCTTGATTAAACATGTCGTGTTGAATAGCCATTAGTACAAAAAAATACACAAAGGCAAATGATGAGAACTTTCCTGATAGAGCCAAGGAAATACAGCCAAGTCTGCTGACGTTGAAATGGAGTACTATCAGCTTGCACCAGCTGAGCATCTGGACCTTGTGATTTCCAAACTTCTCCAGCTTTCGCAGCTGTAAAATTACATTAGAGGAGTTAGAGGCATCTGTGTTATGAATTGCAGCTGTCTGACAATAGGTAAGGATCTTTCCCACACCCATCAGAGAGGTCCATGAACTGCAGCTGGAAACCACTGACAAGTCAAGACTAGTGGTTCTCTACTTCCACTGACACTGATACTAGTCCAAACAAATGGAAGACTTCCAATTTTACCTGGAGTAAACAAAGGGAGACACCAAACCCCATTATTTTCTATGGCTCTTTGTTCAGAGTATTTTTAGTCCAGTTGATGATCTTCATACATATCCAGAATGTTTAATTAAATACATTCATCAAAGTGAAGACCCCAAGGAAATTTTTGTAGACATTATCCGATGTAGCATGTCACCTCCTTGCAATGGCAATTTTACATGTCACTGGGAATCCAGGCCTGGTTTTATTATTTTATTTTATTATCAGAGTTCATTAATTAACAAAAAAAATCCTCACATCCCTCTTTCACTTCTGGAACCAAAGCTCTTCCCATCCCAGATCCTCTTCATGGATTCACCAGGCTCCTGTCAGTTTTCTGAAGTGAAGATCTGTAGGATACAGAGGTGATAATATTTCTTGGTGCCCCTCAAATCTCAGAGTCCTGTTAACCAAGAGGGAGAGAAAGTATCTGATTAGGTTCAAAGCAGAGGGGATGCATGGGAAGAGAGCAGGAATGTCTGGAGGAACATCAGAAAAAAAAAAGCCGGCAAGTGGGCTAAAGTATTCTTAATCTTCTGCAGTAAAACTACACCTAAATGTCTATAAGGAGATGAAGGGCAGACAATATGGGATGTGACGTGACCATAACCACAGGTGATGTCTGTGGTGGAGCTTTTATCACCCCCTGTCCTAAATTGGTGCTTCCACGTCTATACAATTAATTTAAGGTGAGCCTACCTGTAAATTCACAGGATCACAGAATCTTAGTGGTTGGAAGGGACCTTTGAGATCATCGAGTCCAACCACATAAAAAAAAAAACCCAAACAAA